>CM053168.1:11926425-11988742 GCA_012977825.3 Pteromalus puparum | reverse complement strand
GTATGGATATGTGTGTGTGTGTGTGTGTGTGTGTGTGTGTGTGTGTGTGTGTGTGTGTGTGTGTGTGTGTGCGTGTGTGTGTGTGTATGTGTGTGTGTGCTGCTATAACCAGTAGAGCTTACACAGCTGCTTGACACCTCAGTGTCATAAATTATTCAGATTTGATTCCGCGGTTGTATTCAAATCAAGCCAAATAACGCAGTTTTAGCACTGGGGACACACCGCTATATCTAGACTCGGTGCGCATATTCTCATGAGGAAAATGGATAAGTGTAAATGCGCCACTTACATTTTCACCTGCCACAGACACGAAGAGTTTAGGCAGTCACGAGTGACGAAAAGGCCAATCCAAAACTGTTTTGTTTTAGTAATTGATATCGCTTTAGCGGCCCACATGTACGTGTGTACATTACAATTAAGATTAATTTAGACTCCCAAAAATGTTTTTTACAATAAAAATGTTTGGTACATGAGTAAGCTTCAAACTTTGATTTAAAAAGGTTGAGTGGAACGAAATGCATCCCTTGTTATCATATTTTTCACCTCTCACTTTTTAAGGTTCAAAATTTAAACACGGAAACATTAACTCGGTAAAACAAACAGCCAATCAGAGGACGATTTGAATGATTACTATGTCTTTTATAGAGTAGGATGCATTATATGCGAGAATAAAATTAATAATCAGATTTTTGTATAAAATATAAAGTGCTTTGAAGCTTTACCTACTAGAATCGTCTCTAGATGTGTACAATACAGGCATATAAGTTAGTTTTGAGAAATAGCGGCTCAGTTCTTTGAAAGTGCGCTACGAAGTTCGCAATGAGATGAATAGGATTATTGGTCAATGAAGATCACAAAGTTTCTGAACAGTTCGAATTACACTTGTTAAGTAAAGTTTTTAAACCTATTCTATACCATTTTTTGCCCGAGCAACAAGTCAAATCAAGATAAAACTACCCACGCAATCCTAAATAAAAATACATATCTATCTCTGTCTTCCTTCGCAAAAACAAAAAAAATGAAAATGTGTTTACTGAAACCAAGCATATCTCATCAAGCATCCAAGAAATAGAGTATACATACATCGCAGCAACATTTTTATCCTCGCATTATTGTTCGCTTGGCTGAATCTCGTGGTAAAACAAAAAAGCTCCGCGCGCGCACACACATACCTGTACATACATCCCGTTGGTGCGCGCGTCTTCTTACCGATAGCATTTCCAGCGATGCGTATCTCATTTCTTCATCCGTCCTTTTTCATCGATTCCGAAAGAAATAGACGGCGAGATTTCCTCCCTCCCGGCTTTTTCTCCTCCATCCCCCTCTCGGCTCGGCTTAAATCGTTCCCCCGATCGACGCGGATATCCGATCTGCCGGGATTGCATGCAAGCTCTCGCTCTCTGGATTTGAAGAGACGTCGGTAGCGCTCGAGTCGAAGATACTCCGTCGCTGCTGTTACTCCGCGAATGCCGCGGATCGATTTGCGGATGTATTCGAGAAGAGAATAATATTGTAATCTTGTGCTTTCGGGAAAATGATCAGCGGGATGTCGTGGCTGTGATCGTATGTTTGAAAATAGAGCTGTGTTTTTGGTGAACTGCAACGACGTTTTCCAACTTGTTTATGCATCGAATTTCACGAAAAGTATAGTCGATTGATATTCGCGGTCGGAATAACAAATTGCAATTATATTCAACATTATTCCGATTTTCAATTAGAGTATTATACCCACCCACGCCCGAATAAATTAATTATACGCGCGTATATAGGAAAACTGCGAGCTTTGCATACGATTGTAATAATCGCGCGAACAAACATTATCGAAATTCCATTATGTATCAATTAATCAGCTTATTCCGTCCAACTGACGAAGTAGTAAACTTTGCTCGGCGCATAAAACTTTCGGCCGATAATAAGTGGAGATCCGCGAGTAATCCTAGCTGCATCCGGGCATCATCACAATAATAACAGCATCATCCCAGTCTCATAACTCTTAGCAACTCGGCGCAGCCAGCCAAATAAATCCTCGCAAATCCAAGTGAAAACAGCACCAGCCGCTCACGCTCGGCCGCTTCTGTGATGACCGACTTTCCGATCCCGCTCGCATTACCTTCTCCTGTTTGCGCGCGCTTCGCCAGTGTATCTTGCTCTTCGCTCTCTCTCTCTCTCTCTCTCTCTCTCTCTCTCTCTCTCTCTCTTGCCCTCCCACGCATACATATACACATTCAGCCTCCCTTAACACACACGCGGCGGCTATCAATCATGGCGGATTCGAGTCGCCGACGAAAGCTGCTGACTGGCAGAGCGGTTACGTTTTGACTCGTATAAATGACCGGACGGCTCAAGCTGGACTTTTGCACTTTGCATTATTATTCTCTCGCTTGGTGGGGATGTAAGCGCGCGCAATGTGTGAGAGAGACGTCGACGAGTCGGGAGGGAACGTTGGAATGTGCAATTTCTAAGCTTACGGTATACAGAGAGGATGATCGATTTCTCGCGGAGTAAGTTCTTCTCTATTTTATTTCTAAGTTCTTAATGTCCCTTTAGTTCGAAAAAATGCTCGCATCCACGTGTAGAATTCGTATACCTATTGCAGTCGATGATGGAATTTTTAGCTTATTGGATTTTTATTTTTATTTTTATTGTATGGCAAATATTTTTAATTAACGCTTTCGAAATGTTCAAAGATATTTTCTGCGTCAAAAGAACTACATCGCTTTGCCTTTAAAAACATTTTTCAAGAATTTCATTTTGGAAGAAAGAAAGGAACAAAAGAAAATTCCATTATCTATACAGAGTAGTAAGGCTCGGATCAGCCACGAGTCACAATAAAAGCAAATCTAAAAGCACCTGTTAAAAGCCCATTTTATTCTTGTCGCAGATCCTTAAAGTTCGTCTTTAAAAGTATAAAAGAATCACTGAAAAAATCACTTTTGCGTCAGACTTTAAATAGCTGACCTGGATAAAAACTTTTGAGTTTTTCTTATCTTATTTGATATTTATTTTATCGTTCCAAAGCATTAGATAAATAGGATAAGCAGGAGTTGGAAAACACATTGCCAAGGTTAGATACCTTAGATATACCGTTTAACCATAAGAGATTGGAATACGTCTGAACATATCCACTCCGACTACACACGTTTCGTTCCCTTGAGGGTTGAGGGGCGGTCAGAATAAATGTTTCGCGCAGTGTAACCGATCTATAGCGTTACAGTCTGGTAAAGAATTCATGATTCATTTCATTTGTATGGTGAAACAACCAAATTGACTTTCGGCAGCTTCTATAATCATCAATAATCAGCAATTACATTTCATTAAAGCTCTTAATCTTCGACGACGCCTGCACGAATATACACAACGACAGCGATTTCATCAGCTAACCATCGCAAAGCCATCTCGCCCTTCTCTTAACCTATCAACTACTGGTTCTCGATGTTCCCTCGTTTATACACTCTCCAGTGGACATCGCAACCGCAGAATATTCAAGAGTTGGCGTACACGCGCGTGGCCCACATTTACGAGCTCATAGAACCATTACCTGGCCCGCTGCTGCTGCTGCTGCTGCTGCAGAAGTAACTTTATCGGTCAAAGTAACGTGGATGCGTAGCCGCTGTAACTGAGGCGAACAGTTAACGAAACTCGAGCGCATGACGTGAATTCGAGGAGAGTCGTAAAACTCGCAACTGAGGCTAAGAGAAATATGGACAGGGATACTGCGGTCAATCAGCGAGGCACGTACTGGTTAATTGACTTCGATTGAAAGAACAATACTTTCCAGAATCCACGGTTTATTGAGAAGAGTTCTCAGAACCATTAGACCGAGAAAATTTTCCTGTGAACATTGCCGTTCATTAAAATTGATGTGCATACATTATTTGTGCAAAATTTTAATGAACCCCATATCTCGTACTATATTTTATTTAAAATTATATTTCCCAAACCAACATTCATATTATATTTGAGTGAAATTACCGAAAATTTGATTTTCTATACAACAGACATTTCTCAAAACAGAAAACACGAAGTTGCAAACGCAGCATTGTTCTGCAGAGAGGTAAAGTGACGATTTCTGATAAAAAGGACAACGCCGTGAATCGAAGGCGGACAGTTTGAGAAAGAAAGGTCAACTTTCGTGAAAAAAGAAAGAAACCCAGAGAGTACTTTTAATATTGGCTCCCTTCACGCCAGCGGAATCCTTCCTTGGAAACTGACTTCCCGTCGAGATTCCGGCTTCTGCCTATCCTCGCGCAGGTGCGACAACGACCCGTTCGGGAATGCTATTCTCTTATTTCATCCTGTGCTATATACGAGTCGGCTTCCTATATGTATAAAAAGAAGGAGCTACGAGCGATCTTTTCCGCAGCGCAGCGACGACGGCACGTTGCATTTCTGCACGACAAACGAGGGACAGGGAGATTTCCGAGAATACGCTCGTTGACGCGCCGGAGAGAAAGGAGAGAGAGAGAGAGAGAGAGAGAAGAGAAATTCCTGTAATTTTATTGCAGGAGAGGAGCTGTTGAATTCTCGTTTAACTCGCGTCACTCAGCTACGAGTGGTCCACGATTTGATCTTTTCTCTTTTTTTTAGCTTTTCTCACTTTCAGAAAAGAAGAAGCTAATTCTTTCACAGCTTTGCATTTGTTTTCAATTTGAGTAGCTAATAAAAATGCTATATGTTTATATGATTCTCTGTACGAAAGTTTGTTTGATTTTAACTGGGTTAATCTTAATCGCGAATAACTTATTTTCATCACGAACGTATACGCTGTAATCGCATTTGGTAATTACATATACACTTTGAAAATCCATTCGTTATGTCATATGAGACTGAGTTTCACGTAAACGCAAAGTCGCCCAGTTGCACATACGCAAGAGCTGACCCAGCGATCGGCTAACGAGATACCAAGACACAGCGCGAGATGCTTGAAACCTAGAGCATCGTAGTTAATCACGCGAAGACAAAGCTGCGCGAGCAGCCGATTTATAAATGCCCTTTCCGCGCGCGCGGAAGCAATCGCGAGTACTCCAGCTGTGAAAACTATATATTATACACCGAGAAATTCTGGGAGAGCAGGGATGAGGAGAAGGAGAGATGCAGTCAGCCACCGCCGCTACGCGAGGGTTTAAATATAAGCTGTGATTTATGTCTAATTAAGGGGCTAGCTAATTAGGCGAGTGAAGTAGGTATGGGTATGGGAAATTTCGAATTTCGCGTTAATGTATGACTTTCTTTTGTGGTTTCGAAACTCCGACGTTCTTGAGGTTTCGGAAGGAAACCTCGAGCTTCGTCGCTTTTCTGGAAAAATAATCAGGTGAAATGCTTCGGAGTAAATTCCAGATCATTTTTCACTACGACCGAGTAACCAGATCGGATTATAAAAGAAAAAAAAATGAAAGGAATACAGCGTGACGCCAAACTTGGTATAAAGTATGAACCTCTGCTCGACAATCATCATCAATAACAGGAACGAGCTTCGCGTAGCTTCACGGAAATCGATAGTCAAAGCTCCATCTCGTCCCAGGGCTACGAAGAAAAATAGCCTCAGGGCTCCCTCGCGAGATAAAATAGATAAGGATAGCCGGGGCAAGCGAACTCGACGCGTCGCAAGCTTCGCGTATACTCGTCGCCGACGACGTCGTATAGTTTTCGCGAAGCAATGATCGTTTGTACTCATCAGGGCTTGTTGTTGAGATCGTCTCTCTCTCTCTCTCTCTCTCTCTCTCTCTCTCTCTCTCTCTCGCTCCTAGTTTCTCAGTTTACGGCGCTCGGCGCGCTCATTAATATTCATCAAGCAGGCTGCGAAGACGCGCAATGAGCCGGCAAATACGCGGATTGTCAGTCGTCGAGGCGCGCATGGGAAGCTTTAGCCAGACTAATATATATACGTTGTACCGTTAAATGAATCAGCTGGCAAAGTTCGAGTTTTCAATACTATTCGCTATGCCGGAGTTGTAATGGATTCTCGATAAAATATACTTTCCTATTTCCGAAATTGGACTTTTTCAGTCAAGCAATCGCACCGCCAAATATCATATTCCAATTCTGTAACCACTCTGTTGGAATCGCGAGCAGCGAAGAGCAAAGAAGCTTATTGCTTCAAGCTGTGTGCTCGCTGAGATTCGCGAAGTAAAAAGAGCGCTTGAGGAATATTAGTCGCGAGCAAACGCTGACGCTTGGGAGCGAATAAAAAAGAAGAAATCGAGCAATCGCGAAAGTCGGATGGAAGTGAAAATGACGAAACTATTATGTCTGTCGGTTCTGGCTTTCTTTTGATTTTTTTTTGTCTCGTTCCTCCTTATTTTCAATTCTGTCGTGGATTTTTCCAATCGTCGCTGATAAGATAAAGAAATCGAACCTCGATAGGGAAGACGGTATAAAGAGAGCTATAGATCCCATGTCGTGCTAGAATAATGCGTTTTTCGCGAAAAAAAAGGAAATTAAACATAACATTATTATCAACAACGATTCTAAACGAACAATACTTCTATAGATGCATATCCAGAACATATACCAATATTTCATAAGCCAGAAAATCCCGCAAATTTCGGACACTCCGAGAGCTTCGAAGCTGCCCATTCTTTCCGTCTCTCCCTTACACACTTACACCGCAGCTCCCGCTTCATTAGAACTTGCGGACTGACGCTCCACCGTCTGAAAGAACAGCGCAAAAAGGAGACAGAGCAGGAAAAAAAGAAGAACCATCGCAAGAAAGTAGGAGTTCGGGTATAGTCGTAGCGAAACAAGTTTCACCGCGACGTTTCGGCCAGAAAGTGCTCACGCTCGAGAAAGAAAGAAAGAGAGAGAGAGAGAGAGAGAGAGAGAGAGAGAGAGAGAGAGAGAGAGAACTATATATAGATCTCGGTATTATTCAGCCTCAAGTTTCTTATTACATCGAGGACGTTTTCACGTGCGTCGCACGAAGAGTTCCACTGTCTCCCTATTATATACCTATACGCGGACGAAGAAGTGCGGCGCTGCAGCACAGGAACGTTAAATTTCAGGAAATAATTTATCACCGTGCCATGGGCGAGCAGTCAGCACTTTTATTGCTCTTCTTGGCCACACCGCAACGAAGGAACCAGCCGCGAGATCGGGGGAAGAGCCCCCTAGACCAGACATCGCACTGGCTTCTCTGCATATTATATATTTATATCTGTAGGGATGTGTATAGATATACTATACACTCTTTGGAACGAACTCCGATGAATATTCATCGCGCGCAGACGCCGGCAATTTTCGTAGTAGACGAGATTAATGACGACTCAATTAGATGCCCCTGTGCCAGTTCTTGCATCACGTTGAATGAGTCTGAAAAGAAAAACTGTTTCTACTATACCTATATGTCTTTAACTTTTAGAAGATTTGTTCGTATTCGTGATTTTTTCAATTTTATTTGTGTGAATATATACATTCTCGGACATAGAAAAAAGTGTTGAGGTTATTTTTGTAAATAATGAAGTACCAGTGGATATGTGTATAATAGAAAATATATTTGAGTAATACTTCAAAATACATGCACTTATGTACTATTTATCCACATTCTGCTATACCTGTTGTGTTTCCCTTTTTCGCCCTATAGCCGTATTTGCAATGCGCGAGCGCCTGCGCGAAATTGCTCGTATTTCAAATAAAGTGTACAGCCACATGGTGCCGAGGGATCTGATTTCACGCGCTCGCGCCTCCGATGTAATATTGTCCATTCACAAATAGCCTGCCGGTGTCCAGCATTAATCGATGCCGCATCCGCGTGAGATAATACGAAAGCATGCGCGCGAGATAGAGCGACTCGCGCAAAGCGACAAATCGAGAACGATGTATATGAGATCGATATGCGTACAACTTTGGCACGCGAGCTTATGGATATAACCGGTGCAAAACGCCGTGTAAATATACGTCGGTCACTAGGTAATAATAGAGTCAATGAATTTTTGTTCTGTAAACTCCTGCACCTATCTTTCGGATACGGCTTGATTGCGCGGCTTAATATTCCGTTTTATTGCCGCTCGCCTACTGCTTTCGCACGCTGTCGCGATGACGGATATGCCGGCTGTTTACTCGTTTAACACTGCTGTGCGATATGGAATTCACGCGCACGTACTATTTGCTGGAAAGAATTGCATACACTTCGCGTGCAAGTGATTTGGATCGCGCAATAAATTACTTTTGTATGAATTAAAGATATGGTACGTCTGGATCGAATTAATTAGAAATTAAAAATAAAAACTTTAATACACTTCCAGTATACAGAAAACCTCGAGCAGAGCACTGGCACACTCGTGCTTCGTCCGACAGTCGCGTTTTTTCGCTCTCTCTCTCTCCTCTCTCTCTCTCTCTCTCTCTCTCTCTCTCTCTCTCTCTCTCTCTCTCTCTCTCTCTCTCTCTCTCTCTTTCATTCGCTCTTCTCGCTCAGTAGCCAAAAGTTCTTGGGTTTGCCTCTGCACTCGCGCTAAGTGCTCTAAGTGGTTTACCAGCCGGCCGCTTGCGGAAAAACATACACGTGCTAGAGACGCTGCCGCCGGGAGAAGGTGAAACGTGCAGGGCTTCTTTATTACGAAGTAAACGGCCGTTTTCGTCGCACACATTTTACCTACGAGTAATGAACAATCTTTTCATCCTTCAACTCATTAGAACTTTAATTATGAGCTGGAACGTTTCTTTGTGAGGATACTTATACTTATATCCTGTATGCTATGCAGTTTGAGTTTTATGCGATTAAAACTTTTCTCAGACAGAAATTAAGTAATAAATTACATTCCATAGGATAAAATTGCAAAACTATAATTTCAAAAATTTTTCTCAACGCAGTTCCCAGCTGAAAGTTTAGCAGTATATACGTTTTATCGTTTCTCGCGCTCGGGATGGGCGCACTCTCGGTCATTTCACGACAACGAACGGACACAAACTTTCCATCTTCTCGATGTATTTATAGCTTCTTTTCCGCCATTTCGTATTAACTGCTGGCAGTGATATCATTTCAGACGATAAATCACGCAATCCGCTCGGGGAATTTATTCCGTTCCATTCGCTGGCGCGCTGCCTCTTCTTTGTACCACTGATGGGCGGTATTAAATGGTGGAAACGATAGCGCTGATCATTTTAATGTGACTTATATTTGATGACTATAATGTGATGCTGTCAAATCTTTCATATGCAACAGCTTTTTCAAACTAATAATACGAAACAATAACAATAAATAAATATGCAATTTCACTTGTCTGTACAAAAAAGATTTCTGCAAGCCAAAAGAATGGACATATTCATTATGAGTAATTGGAAGGAAGCTTTAAAGAGCACTTCATATTTCCCGCACTTGTCGGGGTAAAAATCCCACGCGGAAGGAGAAAGTAAATAAGAGCGATTAAAAGCTATAACAAGTACTTCTTGGATTTTTAAAATTCCTGGGCGAAATTCGCGAAGAATAAAGCAGAGATGCGAAGAATAATAAAGCACAGCTTTGTTCCTAACTTTTAAAGGAAAGCTTACTCAACTTACAATTCTAAGTGGAAAATAAATATTTTGCAACTACCAACCTTTTGTTTTAAAAAGAATGAAGCCTGAAAGCTTTTTCCCGACAGATTGAGAGCTTGAGAATGTTTGTAGCGAGAAAAGTCGAATCGTCATGCTAATCGAGCATCAAAATCAGAACGCATTTACGTTAAAAGCTCTCCCAACGCGATGTAGGTTAATCATATATTTTTACCTTTTGCTTTCGCTACTGCTCCTTCACAGTGGTAATTCGTTGCGAACGGCGCGTTGAGTGACGCAGTCGTTCGAGCAGGAGATATTCGCAGCGCATATAAAACGTCGTTGGTTCAATAACGGCCTTTAATTCACATGCGTCTCTCGCGCGCCTAGCGTCAAAATGTAATCAGCTGCGTGGGAATGTGCGGTCGCTGACGAATGATAAATTTTGCGAGCGAAATGCAAACGAGAAAGGCAGAGATGTCGAGGGAATGACAGTAATGTGAAGAGGCTGTACAAGCAAGAGTCAGATAGTTGACGAGATTGAGGCTTCTATTATCGAGGATTTTTCATTCATCCCCTGTATAAACTGAGCTTAAGAGCTATCACAAAGGCGTGTTGTTTTATCGTTTTACATTAATGTTTTTCTTTTTCATCTCTCGAAGTCAGCAAATGAGCGAAATTGGCACCTCGCAATAATCGCAATACTGAAGCAATAAGAGCACCAATCGCAACGAGAGAATCAACATATCCCATGGCAAACACTGAAACGTCAAAGAAAAAGAAGAGTACAAGCAGATGAGCAAAGAGAGCTTGCGAGAGCTTTAACCGTCGTAAAGTGCTCGAGCTAGAGAACCGCGTAAGATGAAAGAGGCGCACGCTGCTGAGGACACGAGCTGTCGGTTACAAGATCCAACGAAGAGGAGAAAGTTCGAAAAAGAGAAGAAGGGCAGGTGAACTGAAAATACCCAAGGGGCTTTGATACAGAGACGAGTGGTCGAAAAAAAATGTCCCGTCTTTGCCAGCTGCTGGAAAATCCGCACTACAAAGGGAAAACTGATTTTATATCAAAGGGCGAGATCGCGATTCAGAGAGCTCTAGTCTTTTGCGGTACACGACGCCGAAAATTGACTGACAAGGAGTAAGAATTCAATTTGAGAACGCTTAATTAAGGGATGATTCTACTTGAGGCTGAAGTTATAAGTCGATTTTGGGAGATCGCGAAATGGCCTGCCGACAAGACAAGAGTCCCTTTGTCTTTATGATTTTTAAGCTTGCGTTAATATCTTTAGGTATTAGTTCCAGACTATTATCTTAAAAATACGCCAACTATAAAATTAGTATCTCACAAAGTTATACATCTCCTTCTCATCATTCATTCTGATTTACATTTATACTCACAATTACTATACGCAACCTGGAGCTCTCGCTATATTATCCGATGAATCGAGAGAGAATAACCGAGCAGTGCTCTTCTAAATGCGAAATCGATTAACTACGAAGGAGCATAACGATGGAGCAGTGCAGCGCGCCAGCGATGTCAGCCCAGAACTTCCTCCAGCTTCAAAGTTTATTCAGGTCGTCATCAGGCCGGGACGTTCCTCGCTAAAGCCATCAGCGCATGCACACACGTACAAATGGTCGCGCAGCGTATTTGCGCATGGCCATAGTGCAGCCAAAGGAGTCGGCATAGGTGAGCAGCAGCAATGGCAACGGCCAAAGAGAGATAGAGATAGAAATTCACGCTCGGGGACTACTGCAGTTCGGGGCACACATCAGTATTGTCCGGGCAGTGCTATGGTCAACACGTCGACAGGGAACGTCCATTACTTCGTCAAACTTCCAGAGCCTCCTCCGCACGAGTATGTATACCGCGTATACACACGTGTGGACATGACTGGTCAGCGCCAATCTGTGCTTCCACTACTGGGATACTGGGATGTAGTTATATATAGCAACGACACTTGTACGTGTAAACAGGTTNACGGATGGCACACAGACCCATTTCCATTGCTCGAGACGCCAAGCGCGAAATAAGCTGTGCCGCCGGTGCTCGCGATTGTTTTCTCTCTTCACAGAGATGAGGACGCTTCTCATCCGCTTTCAGGGGGTGGTAAACAGCTTATTCTGCCTCGAGTTCGTTTCTAATTCTACGGATGGTCTTCTCGACGTCTCTCGTCTCTCTTCGATTCCAAAAGCTCGGGAGCGGTCGAAAAAAAAAGCACGTGCGCAAGCTTCAGCATCCCCTGCCTATAAACCAGCAGCAGTATAGCAGCAAGGTGGCAAGTAGCAGCAGCAGCAGCAGCAGCAGCGGTGCCGGAGTATTGATTTTAATGAATGCCATGTGTGTGCGAGAGCGTATCCGTGTGTATAACTCGCTCTCTCTCTTCTCGTCGAATCCATTCCCTATACACCTACGCGTCGTACTTCTTCCTCTGTGTAATATCAAGCTCGTATAGACCGCGCGGAAAATTGCGATTCGTCGGCGCGCATATATATCGACGGACCTCTTGGCTCCACGGAGTTTACGGATAAAATACAGGAATTCCATAGCGTCTCTCTCTCTCTCTCTCTCTCTCTCTCTCTCTCTCTCTCTCTCTCTCTCTCTCTCTCTCTCTCTCTCTCTCTCTCTCTCTGACAGTCTCTCGCTTGTATGCCTACATAGGCACGCACGCGTGAGACGTTGTGCTACTAATGCTGTTGTTGGCGCTTTTGTCGACGAGCTACCGTCAACCCATTCCCCCTTTATTCGATTGCTTGCGGTACCCGTACTCTGATATTCGTTGCCGACGCATAGCTTTGTAACAGACGCTGTTCGCTTTGATGTATTTTTTTTTGTTTATTTGAAAATAACGTAGATCCACAGCTTTGTCACTGTATAGCTGCACATGTTTGGAAGCTCTTTGATAGAAAACATCAACCAATGCCAACAAAGGAATTTAAGGGTGAATTGCAAATTTCTGTTTCGCCCCATATTTGTGTACATTGCATTTTATTACGTTTACTCAATAATAACATGACAAAAAGTTTTAATTACCCGATACACGAGAGCAATCAGGAAAATGCTCACAGGAGCCAAGGTGCGGAACCAAATTTTCCCATGCGGTGTGCATGCCTGCAGTGTGATTTAATCGCATAGTGTTTTAATGGACACAAGAGCCCTGGGATTAATAATACGAATTCCCGGAGGGCCGCAGCAGCACCGATTTAATGGATACGGAGCCACAATGCCACCGCGGTATCGATAATTCTACAGTTCTGCGGCTTTACCTTCTCTCAATTGCACCTCCGTCACGTGCTTTAGCCTTCCAATAGCTCACACGTTCTAGGTGTTCTTCTTCTCCCATAGAAAAATCATCTCAATATTATAGCAACATAAAAAGGTTTGAATAATATAATAAATATTGGTTAAGTATAGATCCTAATCTCTTTAAGTAAAAAAATAATTTAGAAAATGTTTGAGCACATTTTTGTAACTTTTTTTATAAAAAAGAAATAAACCAAACTAATAAACACCATACGAAATAAAATCATCGACGTTATGGAAAGACGTTAGAAAAGCCACTGTACACGTACTATGTAGTATATAGCTTTGAGCAAATCACAGCAATTGGCTGTTCATGTATACGATTGTTTGAAAAAGGGAATTTCATTCGTTTTCTCGTTGCTACTGATGAAAGCTCTATATGCTGCGCAGTATGAAAAAGAAATGAGCTCAAGATAAATAGGTAAACTGCGCGTAAAAAATTTTTCCTCCAATTAAAACAGAAAACACGAGATATCACGCAGTTAAGAGAGCTTTTTTGCAGCACACAGAGCACCAGATGCGTACACACGGTGCATTCACAGAGGCGCACTGGGCTAGCAGATTAGACGGAGAACGCAAAAAAGAACACAAAGAAACAAAGCTAGATGAGCTTTTGTATTTTGCGAATTATGCAGGGTGAGAGAGAGAGAGAGAAAGCGAGAAAGAGGGAGATATAAGTTGCCGCAACACACTGTACAACATGGAAAATTATGACGAACGAGCTTTTGCTTCTCCTGTGCTACGCGCATATATACGGGCTGGCGTGTATATGGACATAGAATTCAGCTAACGTCTGTCGTCCGCAGACACCCTGTGCAGTGGCATAGCGAGAACTAAAAGCGAAAAACACATATAACGGCTAAAAATAGAAATTCGCTTTCGCGTGTATGTAGCTTATACGCTAAAGAGGGGCGAAATCTCCGGGGAAATTTTGGACGTGGTCGCAGAGATGGGAGGAGGTGGCTTCGTGGTTGAAAAAAAATTCTCCTGGTTATTTGAACTTCAAGCAATGCGTATACCTGTGAGCGTTTGTTTTTTTGTTTGAGTTTCGCGTTTCTTAATGACGATAATTTGAAAATATATATTTATTTAACAAAAAGCATAATAAACAGCTTTTTGTTTGCTTATACACTCGACGAGCTGAGTCAAAGTGAATAGGAATCATTTCACCCGGTGTATCGATTTGAATATTCAATATTCTCAATGCCGCAGAGCGTAAAATCACATTTGCTCGGAACATCATGAAGTGCGTAAGCACTAGAGACGGAAGCCAATCTACCATGTATATAGGCGTACCACTGTATCTTTGTCGTGGAGCAATGTGTTTTTTAAATTAATCACGTTCGATTTCTCCTTTATTTCCATCTCTATCAATACTTTCTCGTACGACCTTTATTCCAGTCTATTTTTAGAGGTTCAAGAGCTTGCATAAACAGTTTGAAATATACATACCTTCAACATTCTTATTGAATAAAATATTAATAATAATAATTTATGATAGCAACAATAAACAAAATACAACGCAAAGACTTAAAATAAATAACCACTGCTGTAGACTTTTTTCTCAAATAATTGATTGAATCACATTTTTTATATTGTAATCTCTAGGATATCCCATCTAAAGCCATGCCGATTCGGATACATCCCTCTAGTCCTATAACTTCTTTCTTTCTTTTTTTCGGATTATGGATTTAGTGATCCGGTGGGGAAAATAAAACAGTCCTTCTCTGATCTCCCGTGCGTACTATGAATTTTATTGTATTTTTTTCTCGATCGTTACAAACAGTAAACAGCAAATACTGACATTAAAGTGTTTTTCCGTCTTCACGCAACATTTTTATTCATCCCTCAGCTCACTCGATTTCCTGTTTACAATAGGCATCGACGCGACGAAACGCATTTACACTTTCGACAGCTTCTTGCTCTATCATCGCTTCTTATGTTATTTATTCGTCTTCCATCACATTGAGGGTAAACATACACTCGTCTTAACTTACGACTTTAATGTGTTTATTAGTATCAATAATAGTCGCATATAGAGCTTCGTTTACGGTAAATTTCATGGATATACAAGTATGTGAGCATGTCTCAATATGATGCTATGAGAATGGATTGATATAATGGAATGACTGTTATAATGGTATGATGTTGAAAAAGAAATAAACTTAAGAATATAGTACACGATGTGAATTTTTACAAAATTAAAGCCAAATGTTTTGCATAATTCGATTCCTCTAGTGTACACTTTATGCCTTTCTATAGCTTACTTCAATCAAATTAAAAACATACGCGAGAGGATGAACGTGATACTAAACGCTAGGCTTATCATAAGATAAATTTTACTTATTTATTTATTAATTTTTTTTGTTTGTATCGAAGAAAAATTTTTTAGCAAAAGATACCATTCTGATTGTTAGAGGTATAGTGTTAAATGGATTGTCTATTAAATTATTTATTACTTTATTTTAATTGTAACTTATTTGTACTTCAATTAATTAACCAATTTTCAATTTAAAATTTACTTATCTCTATAGAAGTGCAGAAATTATCAATACCGCCCAAAATTTTCAAACAATTCTCTGCCACAATTTTCTCTTGCCGATGAAAAAGTATTCAATAATATAATGTTAAATAAATAAAAAGTATCTCAACAATTAGGGCATTTAAAAGGTATCGTATTGCTAGATAAATTTTTCTTTGCATTATTTTCACTCAAACACGTGAGATTCGCTTGAAAATATTCGATGTCGCCTCTTTCTGCTTCTGCGCATGGCGAATCCGAATTATTTTCTTTCCTAAAATCTAAGATTTGACGCTTAAAGCTATTAGTAAGGATATACGTCCTTATTCTTGTGTTCCTCCGTTTTCATTTTCTTATCCATTCGTTTTGTTAACTTTATACAAATATCGTCTTTTATTTACCGTGACCACATAAACGAATCTTTTACCTTCAAATGGATAGTAGTAATAAATGGTATAAACGCGTATTATACAACACTTAAACTATTGACATTTTTTTAATAATATCACCATAACCTCTAAAAATTATTCAGCAGGTGATAAACTAGAAATTATGATTTCTAATTTATTACCTACTATTTAATCCGAGATTTAATCTACTGAAATAATAGATTTTAATAATAGTTTTGCAGACCACTAAACAAGACTCATTCAAAAAAGTATATGATGTAAGTACATTTCAAGCTTTAATAACAAGAGACTTTCGAGTCAAAGAATTGATAAACAAATAGACTTGCTGCACTTACAGGAAATTTAATATATTAAATCTTATTTTCACTACTCATCCACATTTCCAGGGCAGCATCACTAGATGTGCATTATAATTTTTATCGCGGCATACTATTTCGGGCTCCTTCGGCTCTCGGCGACGAGCGGTAATTTAGCGATAAGACGCACACAAGCGAACCGAGAGACTGATCGATGTGAGTCAGTCTTCTCGTGCCGTTCGACCGGAGATCTATTATTGTCGCGATCAATATATTCGACGTTATAGTTCTTTTTGACTTTAAAATATTTCAAATATTTCAAATGAATTCAAACGTTCAGATATATTCATTTGAAATTAATTATTATTTCGAATAAACAAATCACGCTTGTAGCCAGAACAATGATTTTGTTATAAAGGCACATAATATATAGCTATTAACGCAATCGTAAAAAATATGATTTAAAAGCATATATAGAAAAAATTGTGATATGTTTAATCTCATAAAAACGGATTAAAATTTGGAAATGTGGATGACCGACCTTAATATACTGAAAACATTTACAACCAAAATTAAAATCCTACCAACAGAACTGGAAATTTTTCTTTTTGTTTCTCTCGTACGTATACTTTCGACAAAATTACTTCGAGCAATTTTTTTCCTACCTATGAAAACGACTGCCTTCTGCGAACAGAGTTTCGACGAAAACTCAGCAGCAACACTGGCATGTAACTCACGCTCACTATGTATGTATATTTGTGTATCTATATACGTGTAAAAAGGAAAAGAAAAAGAGAGCAGTACAGGTTTCCCTACATGCCTACATCTTTCTCACAGCTTTCTTTCTCGCGTTTATGTAGTATATTTACAAGATTTCGTGAGCAAACCTTCTTTTTCATTCTCATCCTCTCTCCCTCTCTTCTTGTTATTACTTTAACTTTATATACGATGTCGTATTTACAAGAGTATTTATATCCTTATCGAATACTTCAAGATTAAAAGTTTATGTCGTATTTAAAAAAGAATTTGATCGATTGTTGAGCTGCTAATACGGTTGCTGTTCCAAGTCTATGTCTTATCACGAAGTGCCTTATACTTTTCATTTTTATTATTGAAGTCGATGTAAACTTTATATTTCGATGATTCATCATACCGATTTACATAATCAAGATTCGTAGAAAATGTTCCAGTTGTACATTTTACTGAATTGTTCGAAAGTAGGAAATTAATTTTGCATCACTTATTCTTGTAAAAATGAATTTAATATTATCGGGCTTCGATCGATAATATGGAATAACTTAACGTGATCTCGCAATTACATTCCAAGCTCGAAGCTAAAACTGCATCGGTTATCGGTAGCATCGATATGACAGAATCAAGCATACCATATCATAATCTCACAACACTGATGCATAGTAGGACGATTCTTCGATCTCAACATTTCTAAAAATATTCTCAAGAAACCTAAAATTCCTTTACATCGCTCTACGTGTATTATTTACTTTAGTTCTTTCTCAAGAGGTACATTTTCGAATATTCCTTTACTAGAAAAAGTACACAAACGTGAACAGAAACGAGTACGTCGCATTTTTCTTAGAGTGAAAACAAGATTATTTATCATCGTCACCCCATTTTATTACTTCCATACTTCTAGAATCACAAACGCACATATGACTTTGTAATGCGCGACGGATTAAAAACGCAGTTGTTGCTATTTATCTCGCGTAGTCTGTCTTGGAAATGATTCAGTTGGCTAAGATCAAGTGAGGCTCATCGAGGCCTCGTGGTCACCTGAGAACCGAGGTGAGAGTCAAAAGAGCCGTCAAAAGAAAGGTCGATCTCAGGCCTCTGCTTCCTCCGTGCTGCATCGCTGCTGGATTCTCACCTGCGATCAGAAATAGAAAAGTCGTTAAAATTACAAAAGAACATACGGTACGGTGGTCTTTGTTTTCAAAAAGGAAGCTTGCTATTTTTTGTGACACTATTAAATCGGTGGGTTATAAAATATATTAATATTGAAACCTTTTGATGATGATACTTTTTTTTTACTTTATTAATTTCTATACACGTGCAATGTTTAATTGATTTTTATTTTAATTTGTTTTCAGTACCGAATTTTCGCATTTAATATCAATGGAAAATATAGTATTTACCACAGCGCAATCACGTTCGCGACTTCTCACCCGACACGATAGCCTCGTAAGTCTCTCATACGGTCCTGCACAGCTTCGTTTTTCCTCCCACTACCCAGTACTACGTGTAGTCCCTTTCTCGCTATGACTAGGTATCGATTTCAAGTGTGCGAAGCTCAACGCTGCAGTGCGCGACGCTAAGTACTTCGCCAGTGTGTCCCGGACGTAGCGCACAGAAGTGTGTGGAGAGACTATATAGCGGTCACTGTGAGAGGCTTAACTTTAAACGGTAACGTTCATTGTCGTCGTCGACGACGACGACAGATTCAAGGACCGGGTGTATGCAGCTATATGTATAGAGAGAGTGAGAGAGTTCCGCTCGCAAAGTCCACTTTATATTACTTATTAAGTGCGAGGTGGCCGTGAGGTACAGCCGAGAGATCATTTTGCAGGCCATTTAAAGATAAAGGACTTATGGCAAGAGATATTGGAGTTTACGGAAGCGACCGAGTAAGATGTTTTAAACGATTTTTGCGCAAACTCGAAAATTATATTTATTCACAAGAAAAACAAGCGCTGTGCAATTTGCAAATAGAATCCCATATAATTTGTTTATCAACTGATGCCGTCAGACTTGTAAACAAATATCGGTAATGCAATACGGGTTTGCTTTAAACTCTAAAAATAACAAAAAGGTATTGTGTCTACACGCAGCATCGAATTGTCATGCAGATAAAATTAATGAAATTTCTAAGCAGATCTTACGTGCTCGCGTGTCTGCTTTTCTAACCCTGAAACTTTGCCTCGAAATTCTCGTGAGAAACTCGATCGAGCGAGGGAAAATAAAGGAGAAAGAAGAAGAAGAAGAAGAAGGCAGCGCGACGCGTCTTGAGATAATTTCGCAGGAGCCGTATCGAGGAAAGGGGGAGCGAATTTTCCAGTAGTCTCGCGGCGGCAAAGTCATCAGACCTTAATACAGGTGTAATCCGTTTTACAGGCTGCCGAACGAATAAGTTCGTTCAAACTTTGCCGCACAAGGAGACTATACACGCGCTTCCAAGTTTCGCGTTCACGCGTGAAAGAGAGAGAAGCCCGCTGCTTTTTTTTCGATCTCCGTATTTTCACATCACACAGCCGTTTACTTCGCTTTCGCACATTCTGTTGTCGTTTGTTTTTTGTCTTTTTTAGTTTCACAGTTTGCATATAAAAAAGATCTATAAAATTACACATTTGGCCAATAATAATTTAATGAAACTTTTATTCTCTGATACAATTATTTGCGCCAAATAACAACGAGATACAGTTATTACTTTTTTTCTCGGTTGTACAGAAAAAGCCGCTGCAATATTCCTCTCGTTTAGATATACGATACAACGCTCGTGTATATAAGCAGCGTCACAGCTCGGACTGAAATGACCATCATAGCTGTCGCAGGAGGGTAAAGTTTTCCAGGCGATTCCCAGCGATTTTCAGGGCTATTACTTTATCACTTTGGCCGGCTGCGCGCAGCCATCGCATCGAGAGAGCCAGAACGATCCAAGAAGGGTGGATGACCTCTTATCGAAGAAAACATACGATTTTCAACTTGGACGCGGTTTTGGATCCTGTGTCTTCGGGTAGAACTTTTTTCGTTGCTATGATTTCTTAGCTTAGGTTGTTTACTCGTAAACGTATATTTGAAGATTTTTTAAACGATCAACATCTGATGATGAAGCATTCGGAACACTTAATGATAACGAATTCCGTTACTGATTAAAAGATGCTACAATTGATTTCGAATAATCCACTGAGATTAACAGCGAGAAAATGAAAGAAGACCGACTAATCCGAAGCTTCGTGATATCCCCAATAGGATTAATAAGCTATCTTTGATATTTCGCTAAGCCCTCAATTAAGAGTTACGCCAGTGCGGCTTACAGCACTTTTAATTCGATATCTCGGCTCCGCGTAACGATTGCCGGCGTCATCTTGATTAAAATCGCCTTGACCGATTAATGCTCTTACGGGTAGACACGTGTAGATACATATATACAGATACTCGTAATCCTAGCGAGCCCCGGAAAATCCCGTGATCTCTGAAGGATGAGGCATTTTCTCATAGAATTTTTATGATAGGACGTGATAATTATGGCTTGTTTACTCGAGAGGTGGGGCAAAAGATGATGTCGTAAATCAACCGAGGGATGTAATAAAACGTGCGTGACGCCGCGCAAGGTGTTTCAAGGGATGAGTACAAGGAGACAAATTAGAGGGGTGAAGAGCAGAGAGCTGTGTGCGAAGAGAGAGAGAGAGAGAGAGAGAGAGAGAGAGAGAGAGAGAGAGGAAGAGCGAGAGACAGAGAATTCAGAGGGTTGAGAAGACAGGCACAGAGCCAGGGATTGGGATTTAGCTAAGATGGCTAATTGGGAAACGTGTCTCTATTCTGCAGCCTATTCTGCTGGTGGTATGTATGTTTCTACTGTTGCTTTAATCTGAAGCTTTTCACTTGATAGACGTTTTGTACAGTTAATTAAAATCTTTATTTGGAAACAACGTCGAAATATATATCAATAAGCAAAGAAAAAAGCCTGGTTTGCAATATATGGTTTTATTTCTAAACTTCAAACTACAACCGTAAGTATACTCGATAGACAAAATGTGAATTTGCATCACAATACTAAAACTATATAATAATATTATAGCTCTTGAATATTTACTTTCCTTCAGAATACTTGCGTACTAGTTTCAATTTTCCACGTATCTTATGCATACCAAATAGCACTTAATGCTCGAGTAGTTTATTAGATAATAAATATTTATGCTAAGAAGTCTTAAGAGTAGTTAATGTTTAAGCCTCGCGGTAAGAGGCTAAACGAAAGGCGAATGAGAAAGCGCGTGTCTGGGTTAATGGTCCGTGAAATGATTATTGGCTGAAATTAATCTTAATTACGCGGAATTTTCGACGCCTCGCTACCTTCGGCCCATTTTCGGCGCTTGCCCTGCCATTTTCTGAAGCTCTACACCTCATGAGAGTATGCATACGTTAATTCTTCTGCGCGCATTAATCATCCGGTACAGTACTTTGTAATTATAATAAATCATACCTTTATGCGAATTTCACTGACATTTTCTGAATATCCAGTTTTAAATATATATTCGTGAAACATTGACACATCTTCTCAATTTAAACTTCATTTGGGAACGAGTTTGTTCTTTTCGAACTTTATTTGAACGGTGAGAGGTAAAATACATTTAATGAATTCAATGAAATTCACAAAAGGCAGAGTTAATTTATTTAAAAAAAAATCAAGATTCTATTCTTGTTAACACAGGCACCTAATCGACGAATGTTCTAACCGTCTAACCAATAATTTTACAAAGTAACGTGTAATCGAAGAACAATCCATCATTGATAAATAAATTAGTATAACCATTCTATGAAAATTATTCTACTCCTGTCCAGCGCAGACTTTCAAGTCGAGTCCTTTAACAATTCCATTTTGAATCGTAGAAAATTAATCGAACGATCGGGAGAAAGGGGTAGGAAGCTTAGTCCTACAGTGCAGACAGAGCGCAGCATTACCAGTAAAGCAAGACGAGTGCACAAGATACCCCCGTGGGATTCAATTAAGAATTGAATCGAGCGGCACTCGCGTTCAGAAAAATTTACGGCTCTGTTTACGCATTCGTAAATCGGCCTTTCAACGCCGATTGTCTGCAGCAGGCTTTGTGAACCGTCCTGCGATTGCTATACGAGCAACCCGCCTGCTTTAATTACGTCCCTCCCACCCCCAGCCCCCCGACCCCTACAGCGTTGCTCTAGTACCACTCTCCCACGTGCTACTTTGCATATTTGCGCGCGAGAAAGAAAACGTCCGAGTGGGAAAACAGCGGGGAATTTAGAGGGTAGGCGTGAAGGGGGTAGGGGTTCCTCTGTCTTTTTCTCTCATTCTCTCTTAGCCTCTTGTTCTATCCACCTCTATCACTTCGGGAGTTAATTGAACGAAAGGGATGGTTAAGCTAAAGAGGATGCTTGAGAGGATTTTACTGCAGCATAGTGTAGTGCTAGATCTAGTTTGACGGCTGCTTTTTGTTTGTCTGTTTGCTTAGAATAATTTAATCGGAAATGGATGATTTACGTAAACAAAGAGCGTTTCAGCTATAAATTAACGATTTCGAGTAAACTATGTGCAGTAACTTGTAACTAGAATTGCAGCGCATAGAAATACTTATTTGGGACAGTCGAATAAATCTTAATTAAAGGGTTGCCACGGTAACATTACTCCAAAAGCATCAAAATTTCTAGTTTATCAAAATACGAAAGCATTAACTTTCTCTCAACTAACTGAATATCACTGAGGCTTCTATAATTGCTAAATATATAATGTAATGAGTTTAGGGATAAAATTGCATCAAAAACTGTATTATTAATAGCAAAACAAAAGCGTACACAATGCGTAACCTAAACGCAGCATACTGTAATATTATTTTACTATTCAAAGGAACTAAAATGTATACCGTTAAAAAAAACTGCTATCAAATCCTCAGCAATAGAAATGAAACATCGAAACGCGAAAGCGAACCAAATATGAATTCGGATATAACACAAAATAAAAGATACCAATAAGCGTAAATCAATCCAAGACAATTATCATTCCAGTGCAGCGAGTTTTAAATTTTTATCACACAAATACGCTACTGCGTTTATGCTTCTGCGTTTACATCGAGCGTGCAGCCGCACGCGTCGTATACCTTTGCATTAATGGAATGTGTGCGCGAATTCGCCGCAATTATCTGCATTTAAACGTCCACTACTGCAAAAGTGTCTGCGAGCGCGAGCAAAAGATAAAAAGAGTCTGACTTCCCAGGGGAGAGGAAGTGGGATGAGGGGCAAAGGGGGGCTTAAGCGATTACCGCTTTTGCTTCACCTTCTTCCAGCCATGGCTGCTCCCGCCTTTTTTTGCCGACCACTGCGGCGCGTGTGTATTCAGTAATGTAACGTCGAGTGGTAGAGCACGAGTCAAGCGAGTCAGAAAGGGGAGGGAGATAGAGAGAGAGAGAGAGAGAGAGGAACAGCGGCAGCCTCGGCTGATCTTGATTCCGGAAGCTAGAGTGGGAGCTTTTTTGCAGGTTCTACTCTCGGTACGATTTACATTCGATTTCGCGGACACTCGATTTTTTGCTACCACCACCCTTATCCCCGACTCGCCTGTTCGTACAGAAGAGTTAATTATCCTACGTCCGCTTCCACTGTTTCTTCTGGAAGAACGACTTTTTATCTGGAACAGTTAACCACGTAAATTGCAGCGAGTAATAAGCCCTTTACGTTATTATAATTAAGATGAACATGATCGTTTATCCAAAGTTTACTCAAGTGTATTGTATATTGAGCCTTACGAAACGTCATCTATCGGCTTGTCCCAGTTTACTCAAAGTTACGAGACTGCAGCATCGTATTTTCCAACTGGTGCTCTCGATAGTGAGAAAAACGATCGTTTTCCCCGCTCTGTATTATGAAAATTCAAAGGCACATTCGCTGAATTCCAGGTCAGTGTATTACGAAAGCCACCGAGGCGAAAAACTCGTCGGGGGTTTTCCTCTCATCATTTTCCGTCTTTGAACGCAAGCGCGCGCGCGGCAACACTTGGTCGGGCAGCGCTGCTGTGCTACTGCTGCTGCTGGGCGTTTCCTCTGGTGTCGCGCGTAACTCGACTCTCCACCTCTCTCGCTGTGTTTGTACGTGTGAATGTGTGCGCGGAGCTCAGATAACCGCACGGCTGCGACGTCGTTTGGCCTCGGATAAGCAGCAGTAAGCGTTGCGCGTATTGCGCACCGACGGGTAGGGGAAAATGGACGAATATTAGCTAAGGCTAACTTTGCTTGAATGAGCTGCTAATGAAGCTATGTTCGGATGGTTATTTTGTGCGATAATAAGGGACAGACATAATTTTTAAAATCTTTTTTAAAATAAAGTTAAGGTTAAATCTTACACAAAAATACAAGAGTTACGATCTGTTTGCTAATGATACATTTATATATAGATACACAAACGGATACAAATTCTAACTCATAACATGAGCTTGAGCGACCCAAACAGCAGGTCTAAAAAAGGTAGTTATGGCATAGGTGACAAACCACTACATATCATCATTCCCTACGAAGAGTAGTAGATTTCAATTCTTGTAACAGATCCCAGATCTTCTCTATATGAATAGTTACATTATTATAAAAAAACAAACAAATAGTAAGTCGGTAGCAACTATTGGAACCTTAAAAAAACCTTGAAAATAACACATTTTTTAATTTTCTCAAATTTTTAAGGTTCCGATAAAAAAATGTTAAAATAATGAAATTTAAAAAAATTTTTGGTAATTCTAAGGATGTTAGAATTTTATTCGTTGCTACTAAATTACTATTTGTTGTTTTTTTTCTTTAATGATGGAACTATTCATATGGAAAAGATCTGGGATCTGTTAGTTTTCGTGGCAAGAATTGAAATCTCCTACTCTTCGTGACAAATCTGAAATCTACTACTCTTCTTAGGGAGCGACGATATGCACTGGGCTCTCAGACCGATGACAGAAATGGTAAAAGAACCAATGCGCCACCTATCTTCGCTGGCCAGAGACACTTGTAGAGTCAAAGTGGTGAAGGAAGAGCCAGTCCAAACTGCTTTGTTTCGATATTCAACTATTCAATTTTAATTTATTGTTTTCGGGGTAGATTGATTGGTTCTTACATAGAAGTATAAAAATTGGGAACTAAAACGAACAGCTAATCAGAGCAGGTATGGAATTACCTATGTCTATTTTAAAATAGGATATGAAATTAGTTATTTTTGTATTCCATGTATTCCATCGATCAATTTAAATAGTACACTAAGCATAGTTAATATGTATAACGACAAATTGTAACCATCACGAACTTTATCGCCTGCGATAGGCTGACCTAATTCGCCTGTTACTACTGCAGATATTATATGTGTGCTTGTAATTTCTAACTTTAAGTTTGTAACGCATTTTCCTATACTTTTCTCTAAAGTGCAGTGCATCATGAAAACAACTTCTGAATAGACAAACGACATAAAAGGCAAACAACATAGATAACAAGAAAGCAGTGAAATGACACAACTCGAATGCGCGAAGCGAGAGTATACGCGTGTGCAGTCACGTGCATGTGAAAGAGAGACCTCCGGCGATTTTAACCAGCACATCGCTTCCAACTCTGCGGGCCGCTGCAGAGTCAACCTAGAGAAGAGTGAGGATTCAGGAGAGAGAGAGAGAGAGAGAGAGAGGGAGAGAGAGAGGACAAGAGAGCTGTATACGCAGAGGGAACAAGAGGAAGCGAGAGAGAGAGAGAGAGAGAGAGAGAGAGAGAGAGAGAGAGAGAGAGAGAGAGAGAGAGAGAGAGAGAGAGACAGAAAGCTATCTGGCTCGAGGCCAATGAGCTCGACGCGATTACAATTGTTTATTGCCGGGGCGATACCGGTCAACTTCTGCCGAACAATCCTACATTATCCCGGGAGTCCAGGCCTCCACCTCCTCTATACTGCAGCCTTAACGCCGATGAACATCTTTCCGCGACACTGACTAGCGCTAGCGCGGCGAGCCTCCACTTTGTCGCATTGTGACTGTGTGGGTGTATGTACAGGAGAATGGAGCGTAAAAGAGTGAGAGAGAGAGAGAGAGAAAGAGCGAGAGCTAAGCACACCGCAGCAGTAACAACGGCGTAGTAGTAGTAGTAGTAGACTTGCTGGGAGCTCAAATGGATTTCGGCCACTTGCTTGCCAAGTGCTTCGGGATTCTACGAAAGCGTAGCTCGCTGCATGCGAACCTCTCCGTCTCTCTCTATCTTTGTCTCCATCTCTGCTTCATTTTATGCTAAATCTTCCCCTCTTTTTCGCTGCGCTTTATTTATACGGGTACATACATACGCGAGTTGGTTCAATTTTTTTTTAACATTAATGATTCAATGTTTTGAAAGATCTCGCAGAAATATGCGAACAATGATGTTTAAGTAATTAATTGTGTTCTAAAACATGTTCATGGCAAAATTTTATTATAAGTGCTACGCGTTGTGTCCAGATCAAAATCGTCTAGTTGTACTCGCAATTCTGCCCATGAGACCATGCATAACGAGCTCTATTAAACGGCATAATACTGATGGAACATCAACCAGTCCAAATGAGAAACAGTTTCTAAAGTGTCAACGTATAATCATTAATATTCAGGAATTGTAACTTATTACGATCATCCGTTACGCGAAGATTTTGATACCGTTCACTAATAAAGTTTCCTTTTTCTTATAACAATTCAATATCAAGCAAGTATTATCTTATACGGCAGTTAACACTATATATATATATCGAACCCACAAAACAAACCACACAAGTGGGTCAAAATTTAAACCCTCTCGGTGTGCTACACATCAATATTGCTTAAATTCCAGCTAACTGCCATACAGCTGCGCTTCTTCTTATTACGTTCTTCCCGCGAACGACGCGTACATGCAAAATAAGCTATCGCGAGATACTCCCGTGGTGACCCGTGTGTGTCTTGTGTCGGCGAAATTCCGGAGCTACCCCTTCTATTATACAGCGCACATAGGCGCTACAGAAAGCTCGCGCACGTCTTGCGAACTCCGCTCACGGCTTCGCGACGAAGAGCAAGTGCGCATATTATACGTATAAGGACGTTCGCGGCACACAGGTCGCCAAAGAAGAAGAAAAAGAAGAAGAAGAGGAAGGCAGTAGGCGTCGGCGCGGAGAGATAGGAAAAGTAAGAAAAGAGATAAAAAGAAGAAGATAGAAGGAGCTTGCGGGCGCAGTTATTAATGTGCAAAGCGTGACAACCGCTGAAATAACCTGGATTTCTTTCCTGCCGTGCGCGCATATAACCGCGGAAAATCGTGGTACGAGGGCGAGATCCTTTTTGCCGTCCGCTAAACGGCCTGAAACTTTCATTTCTTTTATAGAAATTACAAGAAGGTATCCTCGACCGCATCTGCAGCTGTTTTTGGTCGATCTATTTTTCCTCAAATTCGTAATGGTTATTGTTTTCTATACCACCTAGTGCCTTTTTTTTCACGGCAAACTAGCTGCCACGATCCACTGGGCTGCGCAATCTTCCGTATTTTATCGGGAAAGTAGAATCCAACTCTTATTACAATAAAAAGTTGGCATGGCTTTTTTTATTTTTCAGAAAAACGATTGAATTTTTTGTGAAACTTTGGCCATCAAGCCCCCTGTTATAGATCTCGGACTTATGAATTATAATCGATTATCGTTGGTATAAAACTCAATTTAGTGCTCATCAAAACTTTTCCCGCATGCTTCAACGTTTTCTGAATCATTAACTAGTCGATATTATCCTGGACTTATTTGCTTTGCTCTCGTACACTCTTTTTAGATTTCACGCTCAAGCGATCACGAACGCGAAACTTTGGTGTCGACTACGGTGAAAAGTCTGCGAGGAAAAAAAAAACAAAATAATCACTTGAGAAAGCTTAATTTCGACTCGCTGATTTTCACGACGAAACAATCAAGAGGCAAGCATTTGCACAACAAAGGATTCTCGTATTAGTGCTTCCAAAGCAGTCGCGACTTTAAGTATTCATTAAATCGCGGACGATTTCAAAGTGCAAGCGCAACGACTCTTCTTGCTCGTTTTCCTTCTTTCTCGGGCTAATAAACAAATTTACAGCCAGTAGCTCTTATCTGCACCCTATACGCTCTCGTTATATCGACTGCAGCTAGCGGGTCCGCTCATTGTCGGGCGATTCTTTTTCCCGACAGCCACTTGCTGGCGTCTTCTCTTCTCTCTCTCCCGTAGAAAGTTTCGCCCATAAACGGCCGATAGCGATAACGGGCTAGCTATACCGGCCGCCCCCGCAAGCGTTAACGAGCCGGATAAGAGGGCCCAGGGCACCTTGGAAGCCGCGAGAAACTCGGTCGCGCGCAGGCAAGTTTCGTACTGCTTTGCTCGATATATGTATATATATACCTATGTATGAACGTCGGGGCCCAAAGCGACGCTTCGATTTTAATGCGTCCGGGGGCCAAGCCAAGAGATATAACCATCCTCATCCCAAACAGAGACGTTTAATGCAGACCGGGCTGTAGAGTCGATCGCTGCAGCGGCGAATTAGCCGAACGACGCGACGCGACGCTTAACAATCGATGGAGCGTGCGAGAGGCTGACGCTGTTATGTGTACGCCCCCTCTCCTTCTCGTACCCGCAGTTGCTGTCTGGACGCGATGTGTATATATAGTCTTGGTTAGGTGACTTCGGGGAATCGCGCACTTCTTTTTTTTTAAAGCCGAACGATGGCCATGAGCTTTAGTGCCCTAGAGTCATTGTTTTTCATGGCTAAGTGGGTGAACTTTAAAATTTATTGCGATTGAACGATCCGTCTTTTTTTTAGATAGCTGAGAGGGCTTTTATGATAGCCAGAATATAACGATGAGGTAAATTTATGGATGATCACCTGAAGAAAATGACAAAATGTTAACGGATTCTGAGCTAAAAATTGACAGACTTGTTCAAAATTAGGTATTTACTTATTTAGGTTACCGAAATACTATTCCTTTCCTCTTTCAAAAAGTGATACCGGAAAATTTAAGCTGAAAATGGATTGGTTGATTCTGATGAATTGAGAAATGTGATTCGTTTATGGCGGCGCTGTAGCTAATATCTAAAAACTTACCATAGAATTGGTTGTTTTAATGGCGCTAAATTTGACAATTTTCTAACCTCAAAATGTAGCGCGCACGGATCTCCAATCACCATACCATGTACCTAAATACATCACTAGCGACTTTAGATACGTGCAGTTAGGAGCATGAGCGTCCCAAGCAGCAGGCCAAACAAGGCAGTTTTAGCATTTGTAGCGCATCACTATTATCTAGATTCGACACGCATATTGTTATAAGAAAAATCGAAAAGTGTCCGTGCACCACCTATTTTCACCTGCCGAAGATATGGAGAATTAGTATGATTCAAAAGGCCATATTAGCTTTCCGAGTGCAGTCGTATAATTACAGTTCAATTAAGCCAGTGGATAGAATAAACAAAAGCCGTAAAACAAACAGCAATATTAACTTTAGAGTATCATTGCTCAATTGTATAGAGATCCTCTCAAGCTAATTGCAACGCGAAAATAGTTCGAGCTATCTCGTGCCAGAGCCCATTTGCGAATTTAATCAGTATACGCGTGTGTATCCACACGGTCAACAATCAACAAGCAAAGCTTATTAAATCTGGTGAATAATTATAACGGAATCAAACGAAAATTATATTTGATTAACATTTCAACGAGAAGCTGGTTGCGACGGGCTGCGTAATTCTTCTAGCTCAAGCATGAGAGCACATTTAATTAATAACCAGCCACGCCGTGTGTCTCTCTTTGCGCTCTCTACGCACACGCGAGAGCCAAGGGAGGGTACAAAGATCTGGAAACGGTCGAGGAGGAGGATGAAGAGGGAGGCTCGCTAAGAGTTTCAAGATGCGAGCCGTCTCTCTTTGCTTCCGCATCGCGCTAATTAATAACTCAGACGCGCGTCCGGAAGCTCGCTTGCGCTAAATGTGCGCCGTCCTGCGAACTTTCGCGGACGGATGCTCGTTTCTGCGAGCTTTCGCGCCGCTTTCTGTGCTTTTCTTTGGACTACTACGCGCGACGACGCTCTCTACTTCTTGTTTGTTGAAGGTGATTGATATTCCGGTGTTACGCGGGTTTGGTATTTTTTTTCTGCGCTAACGATTGTTGTAACGCGAGATTAAACGTGCACCCGGAAAGCTCTTGTGTAATATTAATTAGGCTTGCTAGTATCGTTTAAATTAAAGTTGAAAACGAAGCAAGCTTATCGAATATTTTCTTAATAATGATTACTTTAATTTGTGTTTTTGAAATTTCAAAATAGATAAATAATTATCATTCGTACAAATTTCAGAGTATAAACTGTCACAAAAGCAACAATCGCATAACTACTCGATATAATGCCAAGCATGATTGGCAGCTACTTTTCTCAAGCAAATTTCTATTGGTCCCTTTATGTTTGCAATAATTATCTCTCTTTTCTTGGAAACGCAGGGCCTTTTGCGAGCATAGAGATGGCTGCAATGGCGCTTAATACATGCCTCCTTGGTACTTTGCAGCGCTGGTGCTGCTGTATATTCGTTGGTCGCTCATTTGGAAAGGCTTCTCGATCATCGAGGTATAAAGGGTACTCGTCGATCTCCAACAGCGTGTCGAGAGCTCCTTTATACGAGGTTTAAGGCAATATTTATAAAGAAATCGTGTGCATAAACGAAGATGCCAGGCTTGATTGGAAATCAATAGAAAATTGTACATTGTGTACATGTGATAAACTTAAAAAAAAATTGCTTTAAAAAAGTGGTAATTACACGACTGATTTGAAGTTAATAAGAATATTAAAACTTATCAATATATCTTCTTCACTACAGCTAATTTATAAAACTCTTATTGTCAATTGTCACATATACTCCACTAATGATACGACCTGCATATAAAGGTGACAACGCTCCCGCTCGAAAATTTCATCCTCTCTGCCGTATGTATATGCGGCAAAAATTATGCACAATCCACGACAGAAAACAAGCAAAAGAAAGAGTGGGCGACATCGCAAAGACTCTAGGTGCATATATACGAGAATGTAGCGGCGAGGGGAGGGTGAAGTAGGAAATGGGTCGCCTGTATATACAGAAGGCGAACTTTTCTATGAATACACCATGCAGTCGCGGCGATACGCGCAGCCAGCATACGAAACACTGCGGTAAGGATTCGCTAGAGAAGATGAAGCTGAAACAAAACAAAGGAGAGGGAGTGCGCAGTTTGTTAAAAAACGACTAGTGACCTGCGCGAAAGCGGAATAAATTCAGAAGTCGTATACGGTACGTACGCGTTACACACGCGCATGCGTATAGCATGTATTCTTGAAGATACCGCGATACCGGTGACAATAGGGGAAAGAACGAATTTATCGAATGAATTCGTTTGATTGACGGGAATACTTATTTGTCTGATAAGTACTGCAAGTTCCGATGTCACATTAAATTCCATTGAAATCTCGACATAGCGATACTAGTCGACGATAAATATCAGTGTGTACCAAGTACGATCAGAAAATCGCTGCGTTCAATCTGCGAGAGAGGGAGAGACCTACTTTTCAAGAGCGAGTTCACCGCCGCTGGATAATATAATACGTATATACAAAAATGTATGCCCGAGGCGAACGATCATTCCTGAGTTCGAGTCCAAAGCCATCGATGGGGCATTTCTATGTGTACAGGAGCAGATAGCTGTATTCGTTTTCAAAGATTCGCGCGGAGCACGTGGAATAATTCGGACGTTTGTCGTGGAGAGAAATTTAGGAGTCGTGGATGTCGAGACGGATAAGAGTTTCGGCTATAGAGGACTTTTGTTCGTAGTGTGCGGTATTGGAAATATTCCGCCGCTTGCTTCCTATACACTGTGGAGATATATGAATTTCTGAGATCCGACGAATGCCAAAAGAAGTAATGACGAAAGTCCGTGAGTGAATTGTGTTTCGAGGAAATGGCTTGTCGAGATTGCAGCCGAGATATCGCACGATCCGAGGGCAGAATCCTCATGAAGTTTAGGAAATTTTAAGTTATAACTAATTGGAGCATCAGATTATAGTTTTGAAGTCGATGAAGTAGTTTAAGAACAACGGAGGTTTCGTATCTCGTGGAATCTTTAATTGCTTCACAAAGATCTTGTTACAGATTTTGCAAAATATGCGAAGAGTGAACGGAATTTGGATTTTTTGCAGAGTACAGTCGCATAATCAACATCTTTCCTGCAAAAATTAATACTGAAATTCAGTATTAATGGAGACAATTAATTAATGGAACTATGGATTAATGGAATGGATTAATGGAACAATGGAGTTCTGCTGCGATTCAATGTTTCACGGTACGTTTGCCGTTTTTATAGAAAAAAAATCTTTATATGAAACGCGTTCCTCTCGATTAAAATCACATTCTTTTGCATATAGAAATCCAAAATAAAGATTTTTGCTATCATGGAGAAGTATCAAAGAGATTAAATAATGGGTTTTCATAAAATGAAACAAGCTAAAAAAGTAACCCACTGTAAAAAAGACAATGTGGATTAACAATTTTTACAGAACTCTGACAACCCGCGTACAGTAAAAATCGCCCAATGACCTCGCTGAATGCATAAATTTTAATCACCAGGCATTCCGCAAAGTTGTACATCGTCCGGGACTGCATTATAGCCGCGCTTGTACTCCGCCGTGTCGTACTTACAAGCGATAAAAATAAAACCGGCGGAGAAATGATCTTTGCCTTCGAGAGCTCAGCTCGAAATCGAGTTCCATATCTTCGTGCAACATCACGTCTCTGCAGCACGCGTCTCGTATCGTTCGCTCCGCACTGCGGTGCATAAACGCCAATGGTCGTCGTGGACCTTTCCTTGGAAAAGCGCAGCGGCTTTTGCAGCTTTTATAACACGGTCGAGCTATACAATATCGCCGAGCCACAACGATTACCTCGCTGTACCCTTCTGCGGAAAATGATACCGCAAATATAGCTCGAATCAGGCTGTACACGTGTACACATGGAGGGATAGAAAGAATAAATATACTTGCGCTATCGTCTATTTTATCGAGAGCACAATTCGTGTAGTTCGTTAGCGCACTGAGTACCAGTAGTGGGAGAAGGAGGCGAAACTGGCGTAAAATACACTCGAGTCGTTAGAGCGGCTGACGGGGTCAGTTTTTGTTTTCTTTTGTGCTTTTTAACTGGGCGCGGAAGCTTTTGTGCCACCACGTAAGCGCGAAGTTTATTAGCTTTAACTTAATTAGTGGTTTCCTTTAAAGGTGAAGGTTTTTCTTTTATTAAAAGATTATCGACGACGCAATTCGTTAATCACGGGGATTTCATTTAATAACTATCCAGTTTGTGAATAATAAAAGAGATTTAAGCTCAGAGATGTGTCTTGCCCGGCTGACTGGATTGAGCGTTTAATATTTCGAAATCCACAAGCGGCAGGGGGTCTCAACGAAATTTATTTCACATTTCAGGAGCACTCGAAACATAAATTATTTCAGAGCGGGAGACAAGTAGAGATAAGCGGGGCAAGTGGTATTACTGACCGTTTAAAACGTGGACGGATACAGTAGTGGCGGCGACGTCCGCCAACGCGCAGCTGTAGTTGCCGCTATCCTTTTTGTTGGCGTTGGCGATGTAGAGGCGCGAGACCGCCCCCTCGGCGCCCATATCAGTTTTCACGCTGCAACAGAAAGCAAAGGGGAGGAGTGAGCCGAGCTTCGAATAACTGGCACGCTTTCACCAAAGACTCACCTACACGTTAATACGAAATAGCAGGTTCAACAAATTAATTATACAATTATATATATATATATATATATATATATATATATGTGTGTGTGTGTGTGTGTTTTTTACAATTCAAAGCAAATTAGATGTTTACATTCTGATTGAAAATAAATATGCAATGTAAAATCAAATAACTAAAATGCACTTATATTTCTAGCTATAAAAATTTTTCTTTTCGAGACCCTACTCTTTTTTAGCGTTTGTTGCACGCAGTCGCTTTGTCGAAAATGCGTTAGCCGAGTGACACAGAAACAGGCACGCACATATATAGCGGCTCGTTCCCACTCTCCAGGTTAATTATTCGAGCATTGCAATGCTTTGCTCTCTTTGACGTTGACGCTACGTTACGGCTTGCCAGTCGACGTTATATTTATGTACATGTAAATACTTGATACGTTTGCACGCTGATGGCGTGTTTTTTCGCCGTCAGTGTTATACAAGTAAAAACAGTCGACATTTTTTATAAGCGTTATAGCAATAACGTAACTTTAATATTTGTTATTTGTTATTTGCTGGACATTTCATGGTACCGTACAACCTAATTTGTGACCTACCCCTTTTGCTTCCTCCTCAAGAGGAAGCTTTGTAATAGTTTTTCCCGCAAGATTTTCTAGATTGACTGATCTGTTCATTTTTTATGATATAAAAGCTAATTTTTCGATAAACATAAATAACTCAAAAAATAAATAGTTAAATGTTTTGAAAAAATTCATGACAATAAAAAACAACGATATCTACTAGTTGTAAAAATTTTAAGCAATTTTGGCGACTAGTTTTTGAGATAAAAATCAAAAACTAGAAAAAATGGTTTTTTTATGTCGTACGATTACGGGAGTAAAAAGGTTTAAATTGAGTTGAAATTTTAGGAAAAGATTGATCTTTTGATCACTTCGGCTAGGTTCTTTTTGTAGCTTATGAAACCTTTTAGTTTAAAAGATATTAAGATTCAAATTCTTCAACTCTCACCCTGTATACTCTGTGTGACTGAACATTATTATTTTTGTTAAACCATATAATTTGATAATTAAAGCTTAGTATATTTTGAGAGTTTTCATGGTTTTTAAGGAGTTCACGGAGCTCTATCCTTTTGATATCCACCTTAACCCCCAGTCCCCTGATACCCCTCCCCTACAAGTGTCTTCCTAACCTATCCTTTTAGTATCGAATAGTAGCTAATATTTAAATCAAAGAATGAGTTGATTGTCACATGCAATTATCTTCCACTAGCAGAATAGGAGGAAGCTAAGTGCCAATGACTTGGCAGCGGTTTTTTGTCTCTTTGCCTTGCTGATTCAACACGCCCCCAAAAATATATGAGTCAATCCAAAAATAATCCCCTATTCCTACTGAAAATTCTCACCTGGAATTTTATGCGCAGCAGGACTCTCAACCGCTAATGACTCATTGAACTAACTCCGATCAATTTCATTCATAGATCTCTAAAGTACCTAATCATGTGCTTTTCATAAAGGTATGTTCAAAACTTGAAACAAATATTGATCTTTCTTGCGTCTGACTATAACCTGCTTATTCTACTTAAGTGTACAAAGTCATACCTTCATTACACGCATTTCATAATTATTTCAACATAACTTATAACGTTAAAGTTTAACCACGAATTCGAAAATAAAGTAAATCATTATCTGTCATTTTTCCCTCCAGAAGTTCTCATGCAAATATTTGCAAATGCTCTGCTTGTTTGCTCCTACTTTTTCCTAATACCAATGCTTGGCAAGTCAGTTTGCCACACTCATAATACAATTCACGAGCCGTAAAAAAACCTTACTTTTACTTTAATGCAACTTTAACGCGAGTATTCGCCGTCGTTGTCCCTCTTTTTCACAGTACAACATTGGAAGAGGGGGATGCCGCTTTTCTGGCCGACTTTAAAAGTACTCCCAGCGTATAAATCAAGCCGGACACACTGCCGCCAACCGTAGGACACCGGCAGCGCAGCTCCTGGGCTTGGCAGATCGCTCGAGCGTCGCGACAAGGAAGAAAGAGGGGTTTTATTTTTGCTCCTTGGCTAATTCGCGGAAAAAAGTACCGATGGTACTGAGTCTCGGGAGGGCTTTTTTCTCTTTATTTTTCATACTTTGCCTGGGTGACGAGTTTTCCTTTGTGGAAATGAATAGACGTTCTTAAAATCGAATGAGAGATATGGGACTGGCTTATAGTTTTACTTTATGGTGAAATTTTTACAAAACTGATGTTATACTACCCAGTATTCGTTTCATTTACTTCCACCGTACCACTGCACCCTATTCGCATCTCTCTACAGCAGTAGCGACACTGCGACAGTTCAGCAAATAATTCTCTTTTCTTCCCATTGCCGTAGTTGTGCGCCTCGCAAGCGCGTCAAAGACACGGAAAAATGCGCAAGTTGTCTTCGCTACTTCTACTCTCCTCAGCTCGCGAGTCATGATTACGTAAGTTTACGGCATCGTAAAAGGGCGAGGCTCCATTTCCATATCTGATTTCTTTATGTAAGCTGCGGTATAACGCTCTCCTGCTATATAGAGCGCGAGCGGAGGGTCTTTGTGTACATTGGAAATTGCATAATGCAGAAGTCTTTCTGAATTATCAGAAACGAGAAAGATAAAAGGGAATGCGTTTTTCGAGCGCAAGCGGCTCTTAAAACAAGCCGGAAAGGGGCTCGCTTTCTCCGCACTCGATTAAAATAAACAATTTTCCCGCGAAGAAGGAATAGTATATGCACTTATTAGAATTCCAATTTCCATTTTACGAATGTTTATACGCAATTATCAGAACTCCTCGTTCTATGTTGATTCGACAAATGTTCATAGCCCTTGCGAGCCCAAGTTTTAAACTAATTCGACTCTTTTTTCTCTTACGAAGATTATAAACTGTGCAATTGAAAATAAGCTCATTACGTCTGTGGTTAACTTGGTAGGAAAAAAAAACCAGAAGCCTACATTAAAATTACAAGGTATATAACTCAATCTTGTTACGGCCCGTGCAATACATTACAAGTAAAGGGCAATATCGCTTGTCCGCTTTATCGTGCATATATACCCCTTGTTCAGCGAGGCCGATTCCCGCGACATTGTTTCCTTTATAGCGCGTCATTTCGTCCTATCGCGCTAAAGCATCGTAGCGGTGGCGAAACTCCATTCGAAGATTTATGCGGCTACATAAAACTAGTTAACTCTCGACCCTGTCCTCTCTTAGCAATAGGGCAAAAAATGCGAGTAGACATCAGAAGTGCCTACAGTACATAAATAGGTACACCCGAGGTTAATTTAAAAATAAAAATAAAAAATAAAACATGAAGCAGCAACAGATTACGTCGTAAATGTCATTTTTATCGTCGCTCACGGCAACTTTGGGCGAAACATTAGCGAAGTTGTCGCTTTCGCGCAAAGCCACGATTATTAAACTTCGCGCGATAATCCCCGAGTCACGAGTCTGCGACTGAAATCGTGGGAAGTTTGCACAAAGTGTCGCGTGCAAAAGGTCGATTATGCTGGAAGCTGAGACGAATATTTGAAGGCTTTATTAATGAGGCGCCATTGTTGTTTGTGAAAGTGGTGTGCAGTCATAATTATCATGGATTTAATGGAACTTTTTTTGTTTATATTTGCGATGATATTTATATTTCTGAATTTTCGAAAATAATTTTTTGTCGCTCTGCTGTTTACTTTTCTGTATTCATGTGCCCATCATTTTTTTCTTTTAAATGAACGTACTACGCATTATTTATTTCACATTGTTTTCACAGTGAAGAATATAATAATTCTTATTGATGTAAATCAAATGTAAACGAAAAAAGCGGTAGTACAATAAAGAAATAAGGGATTCAAATCCTTATTCTACCGTATTTAGCACACAAATAGGTATCATGATCACGTTCAGAATCGCAAATAAATAACATATTCAAGTTATCTAATAAATAAAATTAATCCAACCATAATTAAACGCCCAAATTGCTTATTACCAACACGAAACTCAACATTGGCAGACGTCCCGTAGAACTGACATGTCCGGTGATTGCATGACAATATATGCGCACGCACACTCCTCGGTCAACGTTATCACGGGGGAGCCCATGTTGGTCTGCCGCCATCCTCGCCGCTGCCGCACAATTGTCTGCTTGTGATGCGGGAGCCTGCTAAACGCTGTCTGCGCGTGAGCCGATCAGCCGTCGTATTTATCGTTTCGGTGACCGCGCGTCGCGCCATGCCGGTACAAAAAGCCGTTTTACGGCAGTTATCGGCGCCTAGCTGACTTTTTGTACTATACCTGCCGCGCTCGCTCTTGCGGAAATGATATTTGTCGGCTGGTCGACGGATAAAAAAAGACGGCTGTGTATATGGAAATTGCATATTGGATCGATATTTTGTGCGTGCGGTCTCGATGAAAAGGTTTCATTGTGCGGCTCGATTCTCGTGAATGGCTTGATGAAAAAGCTGCAATACTTTTTATGTTTTTCCTCTGGCACGCTGTTGTAAACGCATGCGAAATATATATATATTTATATATATATGTGTGTGTGTGTGTGTGTGTGTGTGTGTGTGTGCGTGTGTGTGTGTGTGTGTGTGTGTGTGTGTGTGTGTGTGTGTGTGTTTCAATTTAATTTATTAGATTAATTGCTTGCGAACATGGATGTAGTGATTTGTAGAATAACAGCAATCGATCCCGCTTGCGCATGAAAATTAAGAGAAGTCGGGTCATATAGCAACAACAATATTCAAACAATTAAAAATACGAGGAAAACGTTCATAAGAATACGTTATGTATCAATTTTTTGCTGCTTAAGTACCTCTAGGCCCTAATATGTTTAATTAAAAATTTATATGTTTGAGTAGTTTTTAAAACGGCAGCCCTCCAATATGGCGGCTCGAAGGATAAAGACCTAACCTAACGTCGGGTATTAGAGTACATAAATTCAGTCATCATTAATCCATTTTGATTTTGAAGCATTATCTCTCATCTTTATTATGATTTTTAGAGGAAACAATAGGGTTATTTTATGTATTAGAATTTACATGCTTTTATACATCTATATATATTTTCATCCTTCGCGCCGCCATATTGATCACGTGAGCTCTCAATCGTTTAAACGTATCATTAGCAAACCGAATTTGCAAAACAATATTACTTAACAAATATTACAGTAAAAATCGTAACTCTTGTACTTTTGTGTGAGATTTAACCTTAACTTTATTTTAAAGAAGGTTTTAAAAATCATGTCTGTTCCCTATTTCTACTTTATAATTTAATGAACTTTAACAGAAATTTAATGACTGTATGAAAATTAATTACGTGTCTTCGCACTGTAAGTTAATTACTATTCAGTAAAAACGTCTATAAAAAATTAATTTATATATTTATTTCAGTTTGTAAACAAAATTAATCAACAAACCTGCTACAAGTGTGGGCACATCACTAATTATTAAATCCATTAATCACTAGTTATTAAATCAATGATTAAAAAAACAATCATACCTTTTTAAGAAATCGTGATCCCCAGAATCAAGCACTTGTATAGATTATTCCATAACGCAAAATGCAAAACAAAGGGAAATCCCGGCATAATACTCCACGAGGGATCGGATATTATAAAACCAAAAGTAAGGATAAAGCTCATGGGCGTGCGCGCGGAGAAAAAAATAAATAGAAAAAAAAACGACGGGTGCATGCAAACGTTTTATCGCGTTCCCCTTTATACTGGGCAGAGCGCGCCGGCGCAAAGCCTTTAAGAACACTCTTCACGTAGCTCAAGAAGCTTTCATAAGTATTTTACTCGTGTGCTCTCGCAAGTGAATAGCGATTTTTCCCTCGTCTCGCTCGAAAGGCGCATTCCAATCTTCTTCACGCTGTTATTCATTTTCACCCCCGTCTTCTTTTCAGTCCGATAATGCCGGATGAAAAAGAGAAAAATTTTAATAAAACAGCCTCTAGCTCTTCTCTATTTCATATTGCGACATCAACGATACTCTCATGAATTTCCTCCTCTGTTCTCGGACTTCTTGTACCTTCGAATATTCGTGTGCAATAGGAGAAAGAAATGCGAGGTCGCAGCCAAATTAGGAAAGTCGAACTACCGGAAGAGACGCGCCGAAATTATAATATAGCATCCTGTATAGCAGAGCTTCCTAGTTCATTTAGTTTATGTCCTTTCGTCATAAATTGTTAAAACAGTGAAAAATTATACTTCTGCGATAAACTCCTATACCCCAAATTAAACTTATACGACTTAATTAAACAGATTATACTACTTTAAAATAATAATTAGAATAGTATTAACGACAAGGTCTAGCAGCGTCGGCACCTCATTCCGACGAAGGCTCACCCAAATTTATTTAACGCCTGCCTTCGCAAATCCATTTCCGCGCTTTCCAGCGTAAACATAGAAAGAAACGAATTTAAAGAGCTCATCAACGTCAGCAGCTCTCCACGCGAATCCTTCACTCTCTCTTTCTCTGCTCGAGCTCGCTGCAGTAGCTTCTTTTTAAGGCGAACACGGGGTCTCTAAATCTGCGCGCGTCCGGCTAGCGCACACGTACAGCTGCAGCGCGCGCCACGGCGAAGATTTGCTCAGCCGTCGGGGTCGAACGTGGCCGCGCATACGTCCGAGTAGCAGCGGCGCCAGACTTTTTTTCTCTTCTCTTCCACGAAAGGGAATTTCATTCCCGGCAAGGCTCGAAATTTTCCGGCTAGCTTTTCCGGCTGCTCCGACATCTCTCGCTCTCTTTCTCTTTCTCATGGTTTAAATTCACCCAGTTTCAATGCTGCCTTCTCTCGTTTTCTACGAGGATTCGCGTTTGTCTCGAGGTAGCTAGAGCTTGCTATATCCTTCTTCACTCCGCCGGTTTTTTTCCGCGCGAGGATCCGAGCTTTTTTCACGTCCGGCTGTTTTCAACGGGTCTGTCCGAGCGATGCAATTGTCTGCTGAATTTTGAGCGGCCTTGCTGTCTGTCTAAACTAAAGTCTCGGAGGAATGATGAAAAATGAGTTGTTGAGAGCTATAGATGATGAGAAAACTGACTTGGCCAGTTCTTTATGAGGCTGAACAGAGACACGCAGGATTCGTTATAATAAAATTACCATACTTGTTCGAGATGAGGCGTGAGGGTAGGATTGAGTGATGTACACAAAATGCGTTAAACCGAGTTATACTAATCTCTTTACTGAACATCAATTTCTGCGCAGTACACGTGTCTCAGCTGTAGAACTGATCGGGTCGAGTCCTGGTACCAGAGTGAGTAGTCCCCTCGCGTCCAGCGCGCGACAGAGGTGCATTTGTCTTTGAGAGCCCTCTACTGGGCCCGCCCCCGCTTCTGGGGGTAGGGCCGGGCCTCACCCTCTCTTTCTCGTCCCTTTCCGCTCTCGGGGCTCTCGTCACCTAGTCGCCTGACCAGCCTCGAGTGGATGCGTCCACCCACTCGAGCTGAATTTTGACCTGCGCCTTTATGAGCGGAGCTCCCTGTCGAGATCACATGGCAGCCTAGAGGAGGCTACGCCTCCCCTAGCTGTATGGCGTGGCGGCCACGGTGGCTACACCACACCGTGCCGTAAAGGTGACTTGAGCCGGCGGAAAGTCGCGAGCCTTATCTCTGTCTGTGCGCCGGACTCGCGGAACGTCATCACTGTGCCACCTGTACCCTAGTCGATTTACAATTTCTTATCGCACTCGCTTGTCGATTTGCTTACAATATAATTATACATGCGCATACACACACATTCATACACATAAATAATAATACGGCGTACAACAATATTCGCGCTCGGTACAATAAGTCTCCTTTTTCTCGTTCTCTCGCTCATGGAAGGGCCGCTGCTGTTTTTTCTGGGCCTGTTTACCGTACACTAATCCCTACAGATTTATCCTATGCAATAAAGACGACGTGGCGAAAACACATTCGGCTGCTGGGGTTTTCCCAATCGTTATAAGGGGCCATTTATGGCGGCGTACCTACTTTTCCGACCCGAGGACCGGTCCTACCTGCGCGTGATGACGTACCAGGACCCGAATACCCGCTTGACCGGAACCGCCGCATGTTTTATTGCGCGCCGGCGCGTGCCCTCGTCGCGGTATCCCGGATTGTCTTTTTATTGCGCTTACCAGCTAGGCTTAAGTCCGCGCGCTTCCAACCTACGCTATATCCCTAACAATACTATACTGAATAACTGAATTACATGATAAAGAAAAAAAAAACTTTTTTCTATTTCTCTGATCAGCTGATTGTCAAACTTAAAATGCTAATCAAACTCTTTGAGTCTTCCGAAAAATATCGTATCGTGAATAGTAAAAACAACCGCGGAAGCCTTTTGTATCTACGATTTTAGCTTTTATGCGAGTATGGCCTCTCGCTTACAAAGTTAGTATAGCAGTGCCTCTCAACGACTAGAATAGAGGGAGAACTAAAGTACGAACAAGAACACACCACTTAAACTCGTTGAAGAAGAAACTATACAGCGATGGTTTTTTGCGTAAAATGGCTCTCTTTCGACAATTATTGCTTCCTTCCTAAGGAAGCCTTGTAATAGTAATTTTTTGAATTTGTGTAAAAACATGTAGGAAGTGTGTTTTGATGTATTTTTAGTCGAAAAATAGTGTTTTTAGAAAATGTTCGTATGGATGTGTGTGTGTGTGCGCGCGCGCGCGTGTGTGTGTGTGTGTGTGTGTTCGTTCGTCGAGATCTGTATCTCAGCTTCTACTCAGTGGATTTTAATCCACCAACTCTCATTTTCTTTGTTTTTACTTGTACATAGTGGGAAAAAAGTATGTTTTTACATTTTGTTGACGCGTTTTTTTTATAGTGATTTTTTGGTTTTGAGATTTCAGTTTTTTCTAATAAAGTTATTGAAAAAGTTAATAAAAGTAAATTGCTTAATATGTACATGAAAGATAATAAAATTACCTATCTTTTTACCGCGGATAATTTATATTATCTTTCGTCGTTCTTTTACTATAAAGTGCAATTTTTTGAAACCGTTATAACTCGAAAACTAAATGTCGAACCTTTCTAAAAAAAAATATATGATTATTGAAAGTAATTAGAACTATATACCACTTTAATTTTAAGTAATTTTATGGATAAAGTAAAAACAAGTATAAACAATTCTGATATTAAACAATACATAATGTTGAAGGAAGCTACGTGCCAAAGAATTGGCAGCGGTTTTTTATTATTAAAAAAGATTTGATGAAGAAAAAACTAGAGTAAAAAATACGCTTCACGTAGTTACAGCATATGCGGCCAAAGCAGCAGGCCAAACAAGGCAGTTTTAGTATTGGTGGCACATCACTATATCTAGACTCGAAGCACATATTGTTATGAAGAAAATAGAAAAGTACCTATGCGCCACCTATCTTCACCTGCCACTGCACGGAGAGGTAATGCCGAGGTTTAGGGGGTGACCGAAAGGGTCAGTCTAAAACTACTTTGTTCTGGTAATTGATATCGCTCTAGCGCTACTGCACGTACGCATGAATATTAAAATCAGTTTGAAAATAAGCTTTACGACGATAAGACAATACAAAGAAATATACCTTTTCATCATACGTGCACGAAAAAGGCCACTTACCATGCATGTAAAATGAATGGAAAATCGAGTTTTTCTTAGCAGCGGGAAAAAGTCTTTTCCTCCCAAGGGAGTAGTTTTTTCCTCACTCTACAGACTATCCGATATGTGTTTTTAAAATTTTCAAAATTTTCAAAATTTTCAAAATTTTCAAAATTTTTAAAACTTTCAAAATTTTCAAAATTTTCAAAATTTTCAAAATTTTCAAAATTTTCAAAATTTTCAAAATTTTCAAAATTTTCAAAATTTTTTGAAATTTTAAAAAATTTTTGAAATTTAAAAAATTTTTTAAATTTCCCAAATTTTTTGAAATTTTTAAATTTTTCAAAATTTTTTGAAATTTTGAAATTTTTCAAAATTTTAAAATTTTAATACAAATTTGTTTTACGTTGAAAAGTCCTCGAATTTCCCATTCCTACCATATGCATGATAAGTGACCTATTCGCGCACTTATCATAAAATGTACGGTGTGCAACAAGGGGGGAGCTTTTTCAGACTCGGGTGCTGTTTTGAGCACTCGTGTCCGTCTCGTGCTCAAAACATCACCCTCGCTAGAAAAAGCCAAATTTCCCCCCTAGTAGCACAATATACTATTTTTATCATATTTTCTCAATTTTCACGTGTTGAGGTTATGAATTCAACTAGACTTTTGGCGCAGTGCGCTGCGCGCACTGTAGTAGAATATTAATTCATTAACTTGTTAAATGAAATATAAATGCTTGATTGATATTTTTAATATTTGTTTTCTATTACGGAAATATATCAAACTTTACAATATATGATTGATTCATTTCGCGCTCATGTAAATTTCAAAATTGCCGCGGTTTCGTCACCAACTACCTTTTAAAATTTTAAGGTTATGTCTCAACTCAGTTCGTGTCAACGTTCACATCATGTCACTTTTTGTAACAATGATAATATTTACAATAGAATATTATAAATACACAACTAATAATTATTGATATGTATTATAGTAATATATTACATTCTTTGTATTAGGATCAATTTTAGAAATCAAAAACAAATCAAAAAATTCTAACGATACTTTTGACGCATGCGCACTACACGAGCCAATCATATTGACGCATTCTTGGCTTCACTTCATCCGGTCATGACTTTTTTATATAGGGAACATAGGCTGACATTGCGCAGTAAAATGAACAGCCAATCAGAGAACGAATAGAATGATTACCACGTCTTTTTTAGAGAAGGAAACGCGAAGCTTTCGCCTGAGAAGTACTAATGATATTCGCAAAGGGATTGTTTCTTGAGCTTTATTCAAAATATTGTGTGCGCTCAGTTTCAGTCCTCGTGCTTGCTTCGATTAACAATATACAGCCCACCGTAAATCTTGAACCCAAGAAAAGCTGCCAATGAGGACAGCAACGTCGCTTCAACATATCGCGTCAACCTCGTCCTTTGTAATTCAAGACCCGCGCGCTCCGTGCGCTTCTCCGCAAGCTTTCGCCCTCTAATCACCCCAACTATAAATCTTATTCTGTACAAGACACCAGGCAGTCATTGCCTCGAACCCTTCAAAAAACAATGACCATTATAGTGCTCGCGACGCGAACACGTGAATTCCATCACACTCAGTTTGATTTCAGCGTAGCCACACACAGACATCACCAAACATCAGCGCGACGCAGTGGCGCACGTGCTTCAGCCTTGTTTGTGTGCTCTCGCTCTGCTCTCTCAGTATGGCCAGTAGGCCATACGCATTAGTAGCCCACGGGCACGTATCCGTATACGCATACACTCCCCTGTAGTAAGCGAGGATCGCAGCTGGCTTGTCTATGCTTGCAGTGCAGTGCTTCGAATGAATGGTCGTGGCCCTCGCGAAGTGAAGGCGTATATTTGCCAGATAGTCAAGACGTATACGCGTATACATATCGGCCTAGAGAAACACACAGGCCGTGTGCTGGATGTGCGCGTTATTGGTGAACGGATAGCCGAGTCGACGGGATTGAATGGATCGCACGTCTACTACTATACTGCTGCTGCTGGTGGTTATGTGGTCACTCGGTGGAACGAAGCTGTTGGGCTTCGGGGAATATACTGCGCTGGACGCTATTCGATTGGCCGACTGAAATAAGAGGGAGTCGTCGCCCTCGACAAGCACTGAGCTGCTTGAGAGTCTGCTCAGGATGTATTAAATATTTACTATCCAATAAACGTTCTTGTTCTGGCTGTAAGCTTGAGGAAGTGGGTTGTACCGAATCGTTGGGTATCGGCTTCGTTTTTCTTATCCTTGATGCCGAGGTGGTGAATCGAATTTCCCGAAATAGATGTGCCTTGTTCAGCGCGCGATCACTTAAACTTTACTGCATTTCTATTGTATCATGGAAGAAGGAATAGCGTAAATCAAATATGCATATTGGTTCACAGTTCGATCAGATATCAAGCTAAATTGTAATAATTTTAACTGTGGGAAAATCCAAGATTCTATAACAAAATTTAAATAATTCACCAAATTATGTCGTACGCGTATCTTCTTGTACTGAGCGAGCCAGAGGGCATAGCTTTTCATCTAGCGCGCGGGCTTATCATTCGACTGCAATTTTCTCGCTTGCACCGAAGAGAAAGTCGTAATGAAAAACCGCGACCCGGAAAGCAAATACGAAAAAGGGACTACTTGCTTTGACGCTAGAAATAAATTTTCCTCTTATTCAACAGCGCGCAGTCTCTGATGATGTTGATCTTTTTGCTCTAACACTGGTTTTGTCATATAATAATCTTTGAAGTCGCGAAATTACAAACTACTCCCAGTCGCTTATTATAAATAATTTTAATCTTTAAATGTAATTATTTTATTCGGTTAACAACCAAATTTAGAATGATACTAGCTCCAGGATAACATTCGAGAAATAGATCTCAAAAGCACGAATCGCTCTTAAAAATGAACTCATCCACTGAAACTCATGTATTATAACTCGCGACCATTAGATATCTGAGCACGATGCCGAACTATAAGGAATAAGGGGAGAGAAAGAAAAAGCAAACGAAGAAAAATAAAAAGACAGACCTAGAAAAAGAAAATCGGTGGAAACCCGAAGCAGAAAAGTGCGAGTCAAGTTTTGTAGGTCATCCAGGCGCGGGTGTAGAAAGAAGGAGAGAGTAGAGAGAGAGAGAGAGAGAGAGAGAGAGAGAGAGAGAGAGAGAGATCCGCGAATATTGCACGCTCACGTTTCAGTCTGCGGCGGCGCGTCGAGGCAGGCGGAAAAATGCCGCGGAATGAAATTCTTCAATGGGGCGGTAAACGGCTGCAGCCAGCTAGCGCCTAAGTAAATAAAAATAAAAAGCCGCGCCAAACTGAGCCAGCGACCAATGCCGGTGAGAGTGTGGGTGAGCACTCGTGTGGTTGTGCGTGCAGTTATATGAGAGAGGCGGGGAGCATTCGCCGACACTGGAATTCTATTATCCGCGAGATACTAAGCTCTGTGCAGTACTATATGCCAAGCCAGATGCGCGAAGATGCAGGGGCGGTGCAATACTCTTCGGATGCCGGGGAGAAAAGAAGCGTGAAACTGTTCGGAAAGAAGAAGATGCCGCGGAAAGAGGAATGGAGAAAGTTATACGAGCTGAGAATGGGAGAGAGGAATTAGAATTGGATTAGACGATTTTTTTATCGCTCGTTTCTCTGTAGGAAATTTAGGATGGTTTAAGGAAATCGAGCGAGTTATGAACTGGATGAAACGTGTGGAGTCATTTCTAAGAATACATCAAAATCTTTACAAACATAGAGTTTGTACGTTTTATCAAAAATACGAATCACGTTCGCACAACAAGCTCAATTTTGCGTATGTAAAACGAGTAGCTGTACTGTATGTAAAAATCATAGATCTATCAAACAAAAGATTTTATTTTACTTTCTATTCAGTTTCTCTCTCCAAAATATAACGTAACAAAATTGAAAAAAGTTATTTAAAAAACAGTATAAACAAAAGCTTTTCAAATGTGGAAATGCAATTTAAAAACCAATCACTATACAGCGAATCAAAATAAAAGTTGGAGAAAAATAAAATTGTCCATTAAAACTAAAAATCAAGTGAGAAAATATGGCTGTGGTAAGGCGGAAAGTATTACAAATATGATAGAAAGATAAAGAAACGAATGTCGGATAAGATCGCAAATAAACGAGACACGAAGGAAACATAAATTAAATAAGAATAGTCCGTGAAAAGAGAACCACTAAGACCCAGAATGATGAAAAATCAGAAAAGCCCGTGGGAAGAAGGAAACGGAAACTACGAAAGTAGGGTACGATGAAAAAGGATATGAAATCAGGAATAACGAAGAATAAAGAAGAGTGAGAAGTGCTTTAACTTCAAGCTTCTGGCTTCCCTTAGCCAAAAGTGACTCGATCTCCTTCCCATCGACTTCCGGCTTTCATAGTGATGTAGGTATGTGTTTTTCCCTTGCAATTTTTATTATTTTTTCATGCGAAATCGCTACTCTTTATAGCCGAATAAGGTTAAGAGGTTTATTATTATTAACACTTTCTTCTATACTGAACGCACGAGTGTTTGAGTAGGTTTTCAAAAGCCTCTTTTATGCACGTTATTTAAAAGTTTCTAGTATAACGAGACCTTCTCCAGCCATTTTAATGACTAAAAATTGAATAGGCAAACGCCAAATGAAAGTCGTAGCTCCGGGAACATAAAAGTGAACTATTTTACAAAAGTACTTTTATTTAGGATATTATGGGTTCGAATGCAGAAGTATAAAATACCCTATGGCTTATAAATATTAAATACGACTCCTGGTACTGGTTCACACACAATTTTTTTACGTGTTTTAATTTTTTTAAACGTAAAATCTCCCCAGGTGCAGCACTAAAAGCGAAGCAAAAATAAAACCCGAATCATTCTTTGTGATAAAACCCAAAAATGTCCTCTCCTCTGGCATGCTTGCAAAAAAAGAGTATGTAATCCCACACGTTATTCTTTTTCTCTCGCCGACTACACGGGGCGAAATTACCTCTAAATGCAAATCTCGCGTTTCATTCTCCCGAAGAAATTCTAATATCGCCTCACGCATCGGGCGACCGACACCTGGGACGGAATTAATTTTCGCGCGGCGAATCTGAAATTAATAGCGAACAAGCGTCCCTCTCTCCCCCCGACACGAAAGAAAGAAACAAACATCGCATCCCACAGGGATCCTCCGCCGTGTGCGCTTCAAAGACTATGTACACGCAGCTCGATGCAACGGAGAGACAAAGCGAGAAGCTGCCGACGGCGGTGCCGGTGGCTGGAGAGGAGGAAGGGAGAGAGGACACAGCGAACCAATATGCGGCATCTGGCGTTACATGCTTCAAGCTTCGCATAACAAGCTCAGGAGGGCTTGCTGTGCGCGCTGATGGGAAAAGTTGCAGCTTGCAAGCTCAGATGTCTACCCGTCCTTTCTCCCTCTCTACCCACTCCCTCTCTCACATCCTTCCTTCCGTCCAGCTCTTCTCGCCGCAGTCTCTAGCTATATGTGCAGCCGGCACACGGCGGCTCTCCTATCCGCGGCGCAACGTGCCGCATTTTGCGCGGCACACACCGAGACACGTGCGACGACACGGAGAGAGCGAGAGAGAGGATGATAGTGGACGGGCTGGTCGTATTTGCGATGGAAGACTGAGAGGCATGCTGCGGGGGGAGGGGGACACGGCTCGATTTGCGAAATTGCGCGTGATCTACGAGGGCTAGGGGGAGGAGGGTTGTAAAGTGCTGGCTTGCCGGCAGGTGCACGGTGATGAGTGGATGAAAGGCGGAAAAGATGAGATGCGGGAAGCCGAGGTACACGCATGAGGAATATTTTGATTTGATTCGCTTTTGTCAAACGACCCTCCTCCGTCTCGAAATATGAACGAGTTGAATTCAACTTAGAACGGTTAATTACTTGGATTTGATCAGCATTAAGATAAGTCTGAGAAAATTACACCGTTTTTTGGACTTGCTCTCTCTTGTGGAATCCGAGATCTCAAAGAAGAAGAAGAAGAAGAAGAACTAAAACAATGGAAATGCTTATCTTGGCGGGCTCAAGGTCTTGGACAAAGAGCTTGCAGTAACGTATTTTAAAACATTTTATCTCCAGCAGTGCGTCAAGTTAAAATCACTTTTTACGAAACAGCGAGAGATCTCGAATGAAACTCTTAGCGAGAGAGTAAAATACAATCTCATCAAGAAAAAAAAACAATAACTTGCGCAGAATCTACAACGGCGTCGCCTGAATAAATAGAAACATTCGAAAAAAAGATAGATCCGCGCGAGGATTGTTCGCGCGCGAAATAAAGCGAAAAGGCCCTCGCGAGAAAAAAAAGAAAAGAGATAAGAGGGACAGCCGAAGAGCGCGCCGAATGAGAATAAACGAGCTGGACTTCGCACAATGAGAAGAGGCGTGGACATCAGAAGCCTGGAGAATTGCCGCTACCCGCTAAGTCTTTTGGGTGGCACGCAATGCAGACGTCGTAAAAGCTCTCGCCTTCTCCTTCTCCGCCTCTTTCGACTGGAGGTAAAGCAAGGAGAGAAGAGAGGAGAGCATCCGTGTACGACCTACTTTCTGGATTCGTTTTTTTTATTCCCTTTCTCGGTCTCTCTCTCTCTCTCTCTCTCTCTCTCACTCTCACCTCGCTTTTTCTGCTGACCCGTTTCATCTCTTGCTTTCGGACGCTCTTAATTTCTTCAAAGAGCGCGATCTTTTTGCGATCTCGGCCAAAAGGAGGCAGAGAGCTCTGTAAGAATAAACAATTTCTCTTCTTTTAAGTATGCGCGCGGAGTCCCCACTTACAATCGCGTCCATGCGATTATACTTGACACGAGTGCACGAGGTCACAATGCAGTTATTTCTTTTTAATCCAAGAATGCTATTTGAGAATTCATGAAAGCTCATGTTGTTTATCATTGTCTTCGATGAAATAAAAAGCAAAGTAATATAGGTGCATTACGCGCGAAAATTATATTCCAATTTGGAAAAGAAACGTTGAATAATTTTGTTCAAAACCGATCATTATTCGAGTAGCTCTAAATTATTGCATCGAAAAATACTCTGGTCATGCAAATTCAGTAATGCAATTTCCGTAAAGGCGAACGAAAATTTTTCCGATCTACAAAGATTGATTTTTCAGCCTTCAAAAATGAAAGATTGCAGGTGAAAAATAGACGAAGCAGCGGTAAGGAGCTCCGACATTGATCAAGTAGTAAAGCCCGATTTTAGTCAGACGATGCGCTCAGTAAAACCAAAAAAGAAACATCGTTATACCTTCACTCCCGCATTGAACACATGCTCACGAAGACACATAACACAAGTATCCGCTTCTTCCATCCCTTATTAACGACAATCTCGTAGTCCAGCACAGCTTCCAGCTCTCACGTGCGGCTAATGCGTCACGGGACCCTCAACCCAGCGCGCGCGCGCGCTCGCGTCTCGTGAGATTCAAGGAGCCAAACCCGGCCAAGTAAACGAGGACGAAGCAGAAAAAAAAATATATGGCCGAGCGGAAAAAAAGCGGCGCAAGGTAAGGTGCTCGCGCACGAGGAAAGAACTTTTACGAGGCCGAACGTCGTCGCGTAGTGGCTCCACCCCCACTTGTATAGGTATACGCACATGGTCCTTATCGAGTTTGTGCAGTCCCGAGTTGCAGCTGCTGGGTCGATCGTAAAAAAAGAGCTGCGGAACACGGCGAACTTTTCATGTATACGCGAGAGAATATCACCGTTGCTCTTGGTTCGCCACGTGCGAGCCATCGAACCGCGAACGCGAAAGATCGTTGGGATATTCACCTATATATGTATAATGCCGTCACTGCCGCGGCTGGAGTGAAAGCAGCGGCGTAATGACCGAATCTAAGTTTGAATATAAAAAGGAGAGCGCGCCGGTGTGTTTGACGACACTTTTTTTTTATCCGACGAGGACGTTTTAGAACCGTGTCCTCAAGGACATTTTAAAATCGTAAAATCCGTAATTTGGAAGGAGGACTGATGGAAAAATTCGAGCAAGCAGGTGACAGCGCACTGTAATCCACGCTTTTTGCTCGGTTTCTTTTGAGGTTTTTCACAGGCTCGAGAATTTCGATTTCGAAAGAACGGACTGATGGTTTGCAAAGTGGTTTGCAGGGGTGATATTATCGAGTTCGATTATATGGTTGAAGAAATTCCGAAGAGGTTTTCTTGGCAACAGTTAAAGCGCATTGAATTTTTCGTTTATAGGTTTATCATCTTGGTGCGAAACGCGTTCACACTCTATTGGTGAACTATAAAATAATTCAATTTGAATATTTAAATACAAATAAATCAGCCATGACTTCATGCGAGTCTCTTTGTTACAATATAACTCATAAGTTTTTTTTAAATGATGATTAGAATTGTAGTTCTATTACAAAAGTAATATTTTTTATATCAATATTTCCTTATATAAAGCGTCTCGGGTAAACACATTAAGTAACTTCCAAGAACTTGAAAAATTTAATTATTGTAACGATAACGAAATAACAACGCAATAAAAACAGTCTACTATAGCGCAAGCTGCGCACATCCAGACGCTTATTTAGGATCTCCCAAGTAGATAAATAACTCCCCGGGCTTCTTGAAATAAAACTCAACAGACAGATAAAAAAAAAAAAGAAAACTCCAGCCACTCGCATGAGAGAAAGAGGGAGAGAGAGCGAGAGAAATGCCCGAAGCATTCACTTAGGTAGCTGAAACGCTCGTTTGTCCATCGGACCTTAGCAGCTTGCGAGCCGGTCAAGAAGTAGCAGCAGCAGAAGCAGCGCCAGTAGTTTCGGTCACGTCGCGCTGAACTTCTTCCCTTCTCTCTCTTCCTCGTACGAGAGACCGATACGAGACGCGACGTGAGTTATCGCGCAATACTCTTCGAGTGAGCTCGTTATCTTTTTTCTTGCGGCTGGCGAGTCGTCCCTTCTGCCAGCCATAAAAATATTATCCGAGACGCATCGTATACGCGCGAGGGTTATGATTTGCTGGTAATTTGTGCAAGGTTATCTACGAAAGAAGAGAATTATTTTTTTTTCTTTATCTACTTTGGTGTATAAATTCTCAGTATATTTTCAGAAACGAATCGTTGTTACAATATTATTGAATGGCTTGAAAGAGCAAAAGTTGATGAATTTTGAATTATTGGTATGAATCTTGAAAAATTATTTGTGTTGGCACGTGATGGTTTTATGTTCGTCGTCGTGGTCATAAGACAACATTATGACGATTTTACGATGGACATCAACTCGCCATTATCCTGTGTTGGACTACAAAGGTTATACATTATTACGGTCGTAACCCAACTATGTAGACGACATCAACGCTTCAGTTCACTCTAAAAGCCTATTACTAGTTAAATTAAAGTATGTTAACTGTAAACTATATAACTATAGTATTTATTACAACAACGATTTTCGACTGTAAATGCCAATCCTATCAATTATGACATCAATTCGATAACACGTCATATTATTATTATTAAAAAAATGTGAATACTCGCGAAGACATACTATGCACCCGTAACATAACACTCAACAGACATTTCAATAAAAATAATTAATCACGTTTATACCTCGCACTTTCTGGAATCTTCATTTCATACATGCTCGCTCCTCCGACTCCTGCCATCTTTTTATCCTTGTTCCTCTGCTGCTCAACTGCAGCAGCAGCAGCAGCAGATCCCAACGAAGAAAGCCCGAGTGCGCACGTCTGGTAAATGATAGCTTATCACTCGCGAGCTTGGCGTTCCTCTCCTCTTCCTTTGCACTGCGTCCAAAGGTATATATAGCTACGCGTACGCGTACAGCGGCAAGAATACGAGGAATGATGAGAAGATGAAATTTCGAGGACGAATGAGCTCGCTATGCTACACTGGAGAGACCAATTACTTCCAACGTGGCGAGCGATGGGAAATATGATTTTCTCCGGCGGCTGTGCAATGTTGTCTCTGCAGCATTGGAGCGCGTACGCGGAGCTGAGCGAGTGTCTGCTATTTCGCGCCGTTAATCTTAGAGACGGCTTCTTGATGTAATTAAATATCGGTCTGCTACTAGGCGCTTTTTCTATTCGATTAATGTACACGACGTAGAAAATGAAAAAGATAATTGTTGCGGCAATGATAAATTTCGAGGGAGGTGGCGAATTCGCGTGATCCTCAAAAAGCGATGTAGGTTGCGTTTGTGAGTAATACGTAGGATGTAAAAAAAGAGGGACGTGCTTTTAACGTAATCAAATTCTGCGACGAAAAAGTTTGTTCAAAAATTAATATCGAGTCAAGATGCACGTTGGAAGAGAAAGCAGCCTCGAAATCGATTTTCCCTACGACCCACATCTAAAGGCACATCATCGAAATGAGCGAGAAAAGCGAGCAAAACAAAGCCCAGTCGAGCGAAACCCAAATAATCTTCCAGAAAAATAAAACAAAAAAATATATATCCATAGCGAAGGAGAAACTACAAGCTCCGACAAAATACCGACCCACAAAAACAGAACAAAGACACTCGCCGAAGAAACTAGGCCGCGTATCATATGTGTATAAAGATATATAGGTCCGCCGCGAAAAGTGTAGAAAAAAATAATAACTAAATAAAGCCCCTCGAGGGAGATCTCGAGTGAGATGCATGCATCAGCGCACGGAAGTGTGTTTATAGAGAGTATTATATTATACGCTAGCCGAGATTTTTTTTCCTCTCGCGCGCAGAATTACAACGGATGCGGCTCACACTTTTCCACAGCGCGACGCAATAATCGTTAATGGTGGATGTGAACGATCGCACGCAATCTCTCGCAGGACATTATCGCTCAGTGTAGGGGCCGTAAAAAGCGGGGACACTCTTCCCTGCAGTACATAACCCAGTGCTGTTTATATTGTATGTACTACTCGTGTACCGGTAGCTGGGAAGCCGTGTTTCTTGGCGCGAAGCTTGCGTAATTCATTAAGCATACAATTCGCGCAAGTTTCATTGTCGTCCTCGACGAGTCTCTCGTTGCTATTCACCTGTTGTTGTTATTGTTGCTGCAGTAGTAGCAGCCGGTACGTCTTGAGGGATGTAAACCTGTCTCTGCTGTTAGCTGAGAATTGGAGGGGGAGGAGGAAACGGAATAAGGATGCGCCGTTGAAAGTAAGGGGAATGTAAGGGGAGAACATGGTAATCTCAATCCTTATGCAATCCATTTGGCTTTGTTTGGAAGCGTCAGACTGCTGGGATGCGTTTTAGATTTGTGGTTGCACTTCTCGGGAGTCTCGAATGCTCGGCAAGCTTGATGGACGGAGGAGAGCTTTTTAATGATATGGAAATTATTATACCTGCTTTGCGCACTCGCGCTATACGGATGGAAAAGAGTGATTTTGTTGAGTTGAGATTTTAATGAAATTGGGAATTGGATTTTCTAACGCTTCTTTTATTAAAAGTTTAATATTCAAGACCCATATCGGTATATTGATTCCCCTTTTTTTAATTTTAAACTTTCTATTATCGTTAAAAAAAACTGATTTTTTCCTGTTTTTTTTTTTACAACGAACTATTCGTCCAATTTAATTCCTCATCTCTGTATACAAGCTCAGTGCGGAGTATAGCCCGTCAAGAACTTCCGATTTTCCGTGTATTTAGCCTTCACCGCAAGAATACAGCCCTTCTCGAAATTCCCCACTTGCCCACTTCGAATTCTCATGGAAAACGATCCTGGTAGACCGAATTTCGACTATTTAACCAAAAACCACAAGCTAACGCAAACATATAACGCAAACAGCGTGAGCTTTTCTAGCTTATTAACTCAGCCACTTTACAAATATATTATCACAAGCACGTAAAATCTTTTTCACGCTCCATTTACTACGCATATAGGAATAGCGGCGAAATTCGAGTCAAACAAAATAATTCTCACCACGATTTCGAGAGTTTGCCGAACACGCGGCAAGGATCTAGAATAAAGCCCGAATCTCTCGGATTTTACCAACTCATTAGCTATTCGCGTGTGCAGTATACGAAAATCCGCTAAGACGGGTGAGACCCGACACCCAAACGTATACGAGCGCGTGCACCATTCGCGCTTTTATACAAAAGAATGCGTATAATGCCCGAGTGAAATGCACTGCGTCGTACTGCGAGTGTTACGCGAGATTATGCGATAACGAAACTACTTTGAGTGCAACCGAGGATAAAAGAGAAAGGCGATGGAATGGAATCTGTCTCTCGAGAAAACAGTATCGATAAATGCTTTATAATAGTATATTACGATACTAGTGCGGTAAAGTACTTTCGAGGGTGATAAGTCCCCACGAGGGTGAAACCCTTTTACCCCCCTAGTATCGTACGATATTTTATGACTTATGACACAACGTGCGTAAACCGAGATTTATCGAGTGCATTTTTGCACGAGCGTGCGGTAAATCGAGGTTTACACCACGGCGTGTCATAAAATCAACTTTGTTATTAACTAACGTAAGCGCTTGAAAACAATCTCCAAAAGCGAGATGAACCACATTTCCGCTAGCATGAGCTATCGATCACCTCCGGTTCGAGTCTTTGACCCAATACCCTACTCTGCAGCACGCACACAGCAGCAGCAGCAGCATCTCGAGGTTATAGCGAGTCGCGCGCACTTTCTCAGTTTTTGGTCCGTGTCGCTCTAAGATGCCTCAAAGCGTTTTAGAGCATTCACAAGCCTACTCGCTCATTCCCTTTTTCTCTACTTTTTTTCTTTTATTTTTTCCGCTCGAGTGCATGAAGCAGGTCTAACGGTGTTGCGTATACTCAATATTCTATGTCAGCGTTGCTCTGCTTTGAAAATCTCATGGGCGATGCATCAGCTGAAATTTGTCTCATATTTTTCGTGTTATTTTAAACCGTGATTTAAAGGAAAAAACATGTTTTCAACATTTCCTTTTCAAATATGATTTCTAAATCTTCAAGAAAACATTAGACCTTAGCAAGGATATATTTCTACGCTTGATCCATCGCACTCGAAATTCATTAAACACAAAAGCTCTCGACACGCAACAGCTTGTTGCCCTCTTGTTATTAAAATTACATGTCTAGCAGACGATGCAAGCTGTCCTCATCACGTCCTCTTCAATCCTTCAGCATCATCTTCCGTGCGCGCAACCGCTCCCTCTATTGCCCGAAGCCCTCCATAATTAAATCAAAGCGTCAGAAGCCCGTCGCATTTTCAAAGAGCCGCCATACATATATCCACGCGTCAGCCGGCGGCCGGCTCACGTATATATATACGCAAAGAGCACAGACGAACAGCAGCAAAGCAGACCAGGCTCTGCATTATTCAGAAGTAAAAATGCCGCGGATCGCGATTTATCGCGTGAGAGCGTGGGAGCGTGGGATAAATAAGTATACGTTACATATACATACGCGCGTGTACAGCTATACACGCACACGTTTCTGTGGCTGACACCTGCTCGCATCCACAAAGGGGATATCTTGCCCGCGTGTCCTTTCGAACGCGCGGTGCATTTCGCTGGCACAGCAGTAGCGAGAGAGAGAGGGAGAGAGAGGATCATATTAGGATCCTCTTTGTATGCAGAACCAATATGCATGCTGCTCGCGCTGATATTCCTCGCCCGTCGCGTCCTGCTATATAGGTACACCTATTCTCTCGACGGTGACTTTCCTTCTTTCTTCTGCTATTCGTTCGCGCGGGTGGTAGCCTCTCTGCGCCAGCTTTTTTGCCGTATGTCGATGCAGCCATGAATTATCCGCATCTGTGCGGCTGCGAATATTCCGGAGAACAAGTTTTGCCGAGTTGAAGGGAGCCAGTTTGCGATGCTTTTTCAAAGTGCGCTGGCCAAGAGATTGGCTTTTAGGACGCTTTTTGGCTTTGGCAGTTCAATTGGCAGCAGTTTTTTTCGAATTTTTATGGAGGGATCTTACCACGAAATTGGAATAGTTCGCATAATTCCACTGTAAAATCGAAGAGCGATGCTAGGTGTCTAGAATCGGAACAGTTTGGCGGTGGATATCGAGGTCGGAATTGCGATTTGATCTATTTTTTCTGGAAGAAATATCAGAGAATAATTGCAAAAAACGATGACGAATAAAAGAAAGAAGCTGCTCGGAATTGAAGTGTTATTAAAATGTTTCTCATTTAAATTTCCATCTGTATGCTAATGAATGCCTGCAGAAAAATGGCTCGTTCATCTAAAAAAATCTAAAACGACTTCCGCGCGCACTTTTTTAACGCTATTTGGAAATCCGCTAATGAGAATAATTAAATAATACTCTAATTCGAGCTAGCGGAACGAAATAAAATGATAACGAAGGCCATTTGGGAAAAAAGCGCTACTTTTAGTCTTGCCGCTGCTCAAATAGAGGTAACGAACGTAACGCCATCCGACGCGAAAGCATAATAACTTAACTTCTCATTATTCGTCCGCTGATTCTCTCTTCGGTCGAAAAAAATCGAATGACCAGATGGCCGGTCTCGTGACACAGGCAGCAGTGACCAGTAGGTAGCGTATAAGAAGGATCCGAAAAATGGAAGAATTTTTTTGTCGACAGCCCGGGCGCACACAACTGACAATTTGCGCCAGTAATTTTTCGACGCGCATCGCTGACTACAGCTCGGTCGACGAGCGCTGGAAATTAGAATATACCGTTGTCGCCGGGACTTGCGTGCACTTTTAGCGTTATTTTTTCGCCATTCGTCGGGCTTTTCCTTCATTTTGCTAACAAAGAGAAAGAGACGAATGTCGAGCTAAAGTCGGTCCGTTATGGTAATTACTTTTGGTGAATCGCACGAAATTTCCAAGCTGACGGATGTGCTGTACGTTTTTGCGAAACTGACGTTTGTTCGAACGCTATAAATACGTTTCGATTTGCACTTCAGTGAACAAACTCGATAGGTCAATATACGGTTTATAGATGCCAAAGGATGAATGCAGAGTATCTTTGTGTGTGGCTGTGCAAACCACGGATGTACTGTACAATGATAGCGTATAATTTTTCGAATTGAATCAAGCCATCAATCATTAATTGTTACTTCTACTGTATCATTGTAAACGAGCAGTTCAGATTCAGCGTTAATCGAAGAATTAGTTCAACAGTTCATTTTGCAAAATTTTTTTCGGCTTTTTTTAAGAGATGTGATTTACGTGATGTTTAAAACAAAAGAGAACCTTATTACGTGAACGGATGCACACGTCAGCACTAAACCCCATTTGTAGTCGTATGCATTTTATATTTTACAAATAATTCCTAACGACGACCACCAGCGAATAAAAAACTCAGTTCGCTGTTTGTTTATTTCACTCGCACACTTCGCGCGTCACGAGTTTAGATCCAAACTTCGTCAGTCAGTTACTCTTTCCGGATTCTTTGTTCTTCCCTTTCGGTTAGCATTTATCACCTCCAGCCATTCTCGCGGCAGCATTAAACGCACTTTACGACGAGAGCGTCGATGCAGCTTTCGAAGCCGCGAGGTCGGAGATACCCACAACCAAGCGTCGACTGAACACGTATATCGCATAAAAGTTGAGCGCGCGAGCCTTATGCACCAGCAGCACAAGGACGAACTTTTACGCGTTAGCCGATACCAACAACGCGCGCGCGCACATACATAGTGTTTCTGACGTTTCATAAACAGGGACGGCAGGTAGAGGCAGAGAGATCGCCATCCACGCGATTCTTCTTCGCTATATCGCGTAAAAAGTCGCGGCCGTTGAATTTACGTTTCCGAAATGAATCCCGGCAGCTACGCGCGCGAGCACTCACGGACCCATATTTCTTGCCGCAAAAGTGCCGCGCCTTTTACGAGCTTCAAAATGCATTTGTTATTCCGCTTGATTTCTTCGATAACGTTCTGCTGCATCGCATAGGCTGGATCGCGGTTTTTGTGTAGTTAAGTCTTACTCGATAAAATATGTCCTATTAGAATGCGTCGTTCAAATATGTGTGAATGTAATGAAATTGTTTTCCCATCTTCGAATCGAAAACCGTCTCCGTTAATGGGTAGTATAAATATCGACTCGCTTCGAGCTCGATATAGGTAAATAGTTTTATAGATTATGCAGTATGGAATTTTTTATTGATATTAAATATGCTCTCTGATATGTAATTTTTTCATGATATTGTATTCGATAAAATGTGCTGCTATCAACTCAAAAATTAGTCTACATAACATCCACCAAACCTTTTGTTTTACCTAAATCTTCGCTTTGAACGCGGAAAGTTACAGTTTGACTAGGCAACACTCAAACCTTTCATGCCGTTCATTCTCTCCGTAAATGACAGTCGCTCTAGTGCTTCAAAATCCCCAGCCTCCCATTGTTAATCAACCATCCATCGTTAAACCTAGCCGGTTAAAAAGAAAGCACATAATTCCGCAGACCTGCTAACCTACATACGCCTCTTCGTGAAACCTCTCTCCCACTCAGAGTAGACAATCGTTTTGCCTAATTGGTTGGTCGCATATCATCATCAAGAATCGGGCTGGTGCAAATAAAACCCGAGTTAGAGCCAATCCCAGAAGCTACTCTTGCGTGTAGGTAACACTGCTATAGAATTACGCAAAAGTGGGAGGAAATCGCAGGCGTAAATTTGCTTGCGTTGAAGAATATTCCGCGAAAAGTTTGAATTACGAGGTCGTAAAAAGTTCGCAAGCCCAGACGATTAAGTCGCGGATAATGTAAAGTGCTATACCGCTCGGCAGTCGCTATATATTCCCGCATCCCAAGCTTTCGCATATATTCGCGATGAATTTCGTAGATGCGTGTGACGTTCTCAGGCGCAGAGCATGGAGAATTATCCAAAGAGAAAGATTTCATTTTATGGTTCTCCTTTTTTCTCGCGAATATGATAAACAAGGAGCGCCATAAAATAATTGCGACTATAAGGGCGGAGAAAAGACTCATATGTATTACTCTTGCGGTAAATTTATGCAAAATAAATAATGAAAAAATGATCTGAAACAAAGCATCAACAGAAACCAACGATGAATAAATATAACTAGTAGCAGTAGCAAAACAAATCTAATCAAGCCCAAGCCAGCATAGATAACGTCATTCGACTGTAATTGAATTTTACCCTGTAGCATCTCTGAGTAAACTAAAGAACCAAGACATCGTAGCAGCCGAAAACACAAGAGTAGGCAGGCACTCAACAGCCCAGCGCGTCAGCAAGCACTTCCACTGTTGTTTAGGAAATGAAGGATCCAGTACGACTTCACTGCGACAAAGGCGGAGTATAGTCTCCGCAGGAGTAAATGCTCATAATGCAGCGCGTGCATAAGACACACGAGTGAACGTCAGTCTTGGCGTGGATGCGAAAATGCCGCCAAAGTGTTCGGTGTGAATTGCAGACGTGGAAATTACTCGCGATCGCAATTTCGCGCTTTTGCACGGCTTGTTCTCATTGTATGCGAGGTATATTCAATGATCTTTTACAAACACGGAAACTGCGTGTGGGGAATATGGTAATTCGAATTGAAATCGATGCCGAGCAAACATCAGAGTGCATCAAGCGGTTGTCGGGCGTTTTTAAATTTTTAAATATTCACTCTAAAAGGCCAAGCAATCTCATCCAATCTATATATATATGCACAGATCCGAGAGATCCCGGTCCATCACACCATATAGGTCCATCGTCTATACGCCATCAAATCGAGTCGATGAAGCTTTTCAAGTGCACATATTAAAATTCAACAAGCACCGAGCCCTTCATCTACCAGCTCGTAGCCTCTCTTTCGTGCCACATCACCGAACGCGCTATGCGTCGTGGTCGTCGTTTTGATTAATTACGACGTCGTTCGTTCGTTCGTATCGCGAATAATGCAGCCCTCGGTAAAGCGTGTGCCACTTGGCATTAATCACATTTAAAGGGACACTTGTCGACAGCCGGCTTTTTGCGGCTCTTAACGCTACGCCGGTGAATTTACATTCACGGCCTCTCGCCGACAGGGCTCTTTCGCCTGCGCGCTCACTCTCGTCAACTCGGATGCACTGATTTATTTTCTTTCGCGTTATATGCGTGACAATTACGTCGCATCGCTGTTGCGAGCCGAATTTCACCTCTCGCGAGATTTTATTCGAGCTATCAGCTTTGAAGTTTTCACGTGGTGTGAAAGCCAGTTCGTTTTTTTTTTTTTTTTTTAAATCAAAAAATGGTAGCGTCGAAATAGGATGTGAATTGAAGGTCAGGTTTCGTTTATTGAGCTTGAAAAATCTGCCAAGTCGGCATCCAAAGCTGCAAAAAAGCTCGCATCCAATAAACAAAAGAAAGAGAAGACAGTCCGACAGGTCATCCGTAGAGCGCATCAATGGCAAGAAAAGTTTGCCGGACGATCGCCTATCCCAGACTTTCCGCTATGCAAACCGCAGAGACACAAACAAGAAGAAGAAACGGAGGAAAGAAAAAAGTTTGCACGACAAGCAGTAATTTAAAATCGGAAAGAAAACTCGTCAAAGCTCGTCCTCAGTCCATTCGCGCGCGAGATATGAAAGGAAGCAAGCGAGAGAGCGTGCGCCGTGCGGCAACGCGAAATCTCTAAAACAAACATCTTTTGCCCCAGTTCGCGAGACGGTATCCCGTAGAGCGTCGATGACGAGCAGCTCGTACTCCTTGCTTTTTCAACGCTGCAAATGCAACGAGCGGCGGCATCGTCTTCTTGCGCTTTTTCCGCTACTTCGTCTTCGTCGAGTGGCTGGGGGCGATGGCCTCGGTTCTTCCGCCTGGACGCTTCGCACCACGGGGACTTTTCTGACCAATAGGACAGCCGCGACGCCACGCGGGGACGCTGAATCAAACGGCGCGTCATTTTTCATTCCGTAGACGGGAGCTACTTTTTTCTGTTAATTTTTTTCAGAGCTGCGTACGTGCAGTTATACTTTTTCATTTGAAAATAATTTTAATTCCCGTAATGAACAGACGACGGGATATTTTTTGTCAATGATATATGGGGGCTGCGTAATTATTTGCCTATGAATTATTAAAGGAAAATCCACTTGTGCCTGGTAAAAGAAAACAGAAAGACAGCGTCGAGTGATGTCAAGTAGCTCTTATTTGTTCTGGGGAGGAACGCGCAACAAATTAAATCATTATAATACCCATGTCACAATAGCAGATGTTAAGAAAATTTAATTCGTGTAACAATTTCAATTTACCGGCATCCAAAGTATTTTTGCGTTAACAATAGGAGACACATGTACACTTCATCAAGGTTTTTTATTGTCAGAGCGATCAAAGCATCGCAATGCAGCTGCACACAGAGAGAGAGAGAGAGAGAGAGAGAGAGAGAGAGAGAGAGAGAGAGAGAGAGAGAGAGAGAGAGA
>CM053168.1:11897375-11920715 GCA_012977825.3 Pteromalus puparum | reverse complement strand
CACCCTTTTTTTACCCCCCCCCCCCCCTCCCTACAGCTCCCGAGTTCAAGCTCGCTAAGCAGATTCATTAGCGAGTAATGCGCATACTTGCACTGCGAACGTCAGTCGAGAAATGTAGCCAGGCATAGTTGCGCGATTTCTTCTTGTTAATGGTCAAGTGCAGCGTATAATTAGAGAGAAATCGCTTCGCGAGGAAGTGAAAAAAAGCCTGGGGTAGTTTCTATTTGTAGGTGGCACTAACGAGGAGCGATAAGGAAAAATTGCTGGCTGCTGCAGGTGTAAATTTTATAGTTTTAATAATCTGCAAGCGATAAGAGTCTGGTGATCATTCGTTTCAATATATTTTTTCATTAGAATGCGATCTTATGATATATTTTTGGGAAAAACGCCCTCTAACAAAGACTAGTTTACACAAATTAACGTTACTGACAAAGAAACTTTTTGTTTTCGTAGCTTTGTGCCTTTGTGACATCAAACCTGCTATTGTCTCCTTTGATGATACAAGCACCTACTTTGTTGATGGTTTTCCGTTTATAAGACGTTTAGTTAATTAAATCTCCGAATCTCAAGCGCAAAAAGACTTTCGTAAATGTTAAGGAAAGTAGCTCTTATTAAAAACCTTAATAGTCGCCCTTTATTTCAAACTAATTTTGAATCAGAAAAACTCGTGAATTTTTGTATTTTCTTAAGAAGTCACATTATCCGTCATCCTGCTCGTGAAACTCACTCGTATACCCACCCTTGAAGTCGTACTCTTTCTTCCTGGCAGGGCACAACCAGGTGCAGCTACCGTTTCGACAAAAAACTGCAACATGTCCCGAGAACGCGAGGAGCAACAAATGCCGTCGACGGCCAATTTAGCCGTATCGTCGAAGAAGAAGCAGCAGCTTTGGGAGTCAGCAGCTCGTCTCCTCTAATTCAATTCAACCTATTTCTGATTCCGGTGAGCGCAGACGCCCCTGGACAAGCTCACGGAATTCGTGATTGCTATACGACGAACCACGCGCGCAGCTCTGTCCTTCTCTCTTTCTCGCTTAATCTACGGCTACCTTTGTTACTCTATCTTATTCCTTTGCCGAGAATTTTCCCTCACCCCTTCCTTTGCTTATTTTCGTAACCTCTTTCTGCGCTTTTCTTTGTTTGTTACTCTGTTTGTAATGCCAAATTGACTTGGAAGGGGGAGTTTGAGAGAAATGAGATTTTAACAGCTGTAACGTTTAATGAGGTCTTTGTTCACGGAATAAAAGAGTTTATTTTCCATTTTCTGACGTCATTGGGCGCTTCTGATTTTTCTGTCTGTTGATGAGATATTTTCTACCGAATACTGAAGCGAAAATTCTTGGAAATCAACGAACTGCTCGTAAGTATAAGTTAGTAAGCAATCAACAATAAAATAATATAGCAAGGATTAAAAACTTTTTAGTATACGAATGTGCATTTTTTTTTCATTTCTGCATATATGTGCACATTTTTTTGTACGACTCTCTAGAGGGGAATAAAAAGTAGTATACGACTTTTTCCAATACTTTGATTTTCCGAAGGGAAAGCATTTTTATTCGGATAGCTAGGAAACTCCGCATATATGCTTGCGAATGAAAAGTGTTGCGTTTCAGATACGGCCAGATATTTTTCAGATATGTTCAATATTTAAAAAAATGAAACGTAATGGAAAAGTTGTTCGCACGAAAATAAAAAGAACAAGTTTTTTTCACTTATCTCGAACAATATCTATTTCTAACAATAATAATTTTTTTCTCCGATCACAAAAAAGCGAACCCCCTCAAATTTCCCACACAATCATCGTGAGTCGATGAATTTATTTTTCTAAAAGCACGCAGCTCTTCAAATGAAAACCCCTTCCTTAAAGGGTTTCTGTATTATATAGAGTATTTCATACACCTTCTCGCTTCTCAGAAAAGCTCAAAAGAAATCGAATATCTAAAAAAGAAAACGCGCTCAACAAAAGTACAAAGTCACTCCTCCTCATAAGTGCGACTCTCCAACGCGTACGTGTGAAAGACTCAACTGTATATAATACTCCGTCGCGTAATGATGATGCCCGGGAATGTTCGCCGGTTCATATCCTCACCCCGTCACGGAATTATAAGAGTCATCTATATACGTCCCCCGAGCTCATCGCCGCGCGCGCAGTTGGTTTCCGTCCTCCACTGCGTCTTTGTTTCGCGGCGACTGCATTGTTCGCGTTTTTCCGCACCTGAGCGAACCGACGCCGACGACGAATCGAGTCATTTTTCTTCTCCCACGGGGAAAGTTCGCCGCGGGAATCGCGCGCGATGACTCTGTGCGCCAACCTTTTTTTCATGCAGGGGTGAGCTATCATGGAGAGAGTGACTCGAGATGGGCTTGATGTGGCAGGATACATGCTGGATATTAATTAATGGGATGAATTTCACTCTTGGTACAAGCGTACATGCTTTTTACATGACTTGGAGACTAAAACTGTTGTGGGCGCAAGTGTGGAATTAAATCGCGAGTGTATATAAGTCGCAGAAAATTGGTGGCAATTACGGAAGTAAATAACTGTAAAGTAGAGCAATGTTTAGGCGAAATTTCGCCAGAGGTAAATTAATGAAGTTAAACCGTAATTTGTGAGCTCGTTTATTAAACGTCCCCGGCAGACTCGAATGCAATTGTTTCTGGAATAAAATTTGCTACTCTATACTCTGGTGTACTGCATGCAGTACAAACGAGCTTAAATCGATCTAAAACTGAACTTAAAAATGGGTTCGCAGAATGTACGATTCTGTGAAGGCGTTAAAATTCCGCTAATTGCGTTGGCTCGCTGCCCGTAAAAGTTTGACTGCTGAAAATATTTTTTGAGCAGCCGTGAAAGTTTGTGCTCTCGTTTTATCATCGTACGCCGTGGAATCATTTTTTTAAACTAAAATAACAGAATTCATGAATAAAACAGAATCATGGAATATAGAAGAAGCAATGGTGTGTCACATTATTATATACTGTAAAGTATCTATTTGCCAGAAAATGCTTCTTCAAAAATTTATAACTTTGCACAGCTTCAAGGGTCGTCTGATTTCTGCGAACGCCTATACTTTAGCAAGGTTTAGGTGCAGACGCACGTAATTTCACTACGTTCCCACGTACATATGGAATAACGATCGGTCGTGCGTGGTGCACTCATCCTTTGGTTCCGTTGATGGCGCTTCAGAGAACTGTAATAGAGCGATAGGCAAGCGCGGACCATTAGGTCGCCGCCGAAACGAACGGGCAAATGAGGATGCGAATCTAATAGCCCGAAAACGCGCCAACGGTCACCACTAGCCACTGCGACGCTCTCGACATTGCCGCATCGCCATATACCTATTCTATATACTTATAGTGTTGGCCATGATTATCGTAATGCACACAGAGCTATATTTTCGACGGTACATTGGATTTTTGGTATACTAGGAAATCTAAGTGCGCCTCGCGCACCTCATATTGTACCACAATTATATATTTCCAGAATGATTTTAAACTTTGCCGCCTGCTAAGCATTTAACAGTTCAAAGCGTTTATAGGTTATGTTGCGTTTCTAATTCGCGTTCCTTAATTCTTGTACTAGGCAATTGGACATCAATTAAATGCTTGCTTCACATTACCTTTTTAAGAGAGGATTATTATTACTGGGCATTAGCAATTCATCACACACTGTAATCGCAGTAAGCTTTATCAAACTAGAGTGAAAAATGGCAAGAATTTTCCTTAGCAACGATCGAACATGCAACCACGAAATCCTATCAACATGAAATATTCAGCCATTCAAGTACGGCAGCAGTGATTGTCCGCCTATAAAACAATATCGAGATAATGGCTTTGTTTTCGTCACGTGTTTATTCCCTGCAAATGTGAAATCAATTTAAATTCTCGCGTATAACCGCGAAACTGTTCGCGCAGCTGCTCACACTTGCGTGGTTTGTTTCTGTCACTATTTTACTGAAAATTTTTAGGTTATAAATCGTATTTGCTTTTCGTCAAAAAATATGATAAACCATGCAGAGACTACTAATTTTGGAGAAACGATGGACTAATAAATATATATATTATTCAATGAATTTTTTCATTGAATTTTATTGAAAGCTAAATTCACTGTAACGTATAACTTCATTTATTCTCAAATGAATTTATTCCCTCTGTCACTCCCGATAAAACTCGTTACACGATCGATCAGCTCATCTATCTGATAATGACGAAGCTGAAATTCTGCTACACGGTCGCTTGTCATTTACAAGTAGCGATCCATTGACTGAGCAAGAGAGAGAGAGAGAGAGAGAGAGAGAGAGAGAGAGAGAGAGAGAGAGAGAGAGAGACAAGCATCGCATCAAAAACTGGAACGAGCCGAAACTCGTCGATAGCTGTGATAGCTCCCGATCGATCTGCTATCCGCATTTATTATTACTCGGTGCAGCGCGAAATCCGCTGACGCGAGCAGATCGTGTCGACCCCTCCTGTCAGCCAGTCCTTGTTTCGGGTTACAGCCGCTTCATTGTTTGCGTTTTAATCACGTATAACAATTGCGTTAGCGGTTAATAATACTTCGCAGTCGTAGAGGCGAAATTCAGAAACTGCGAAAGCGAAAGACTTTTATAATACGTGCGTTGCGCTTTCAATTTTTTTATTGTTCAGCTGCTGCGCGAAAAGTGTGCTTATTGTAGTCGGAAATTTTTAATGCACATCAGGGTCGAGCAATGCATTCAAACGGACGGGTAAGTACTGCTGGCTCAATGACGACAATGATGAATCGGTAAAATAATTGAGCTTTGGCCGATTGCTCATAGTGGGTTATTATTATATTTTTTGCAGAAGAATGCGTATTCCGTTGCACTTTTTATTATTACGATAGAGTAAGCTGAAATTGTAGTTCATTTATCTGAATAAAAATTTGACTTTAACGAGACGTAGCAATGGTGTGAATTATTTTTATTTTATTTTCATTCGTGCTGTGCTTCGGTGAATGTCGTTAAATTATTTTGTACAATAATACAAAAATAATTATAAATTCACGTACAAGCATACAACACAATCTTTAGTATCCTAGCCCTGACGAGCCTCCCTTTTTCTTTTTTTTATGTTTCTTGACTCTCTTAACTTGACCAAGTTGCTCTGGCGTATCGGCCTAAGGCTGAGGAACAGCGGCATGTACAGAAGCAAGCTAGACCGAACGCAGAAGAAGGGGAGGGGGGAGAGGAGCCGAACGCGTAATGCAGTGTACTCCGCGAAGTCTCTAATAACGTTATACAGCTAACTAACTTCGTCGGTCTAGTTCGTCGTACGTTCAGTCGCCAATCTCCTTGATCGAGGAGTTGCTGATGTATATGCCGGTGCAGCTCAAGTGACACGAAGTGTACCGCGAATTTAGAGCTGGTTACTTATATCATAATAGTCCGCCATCGTCGACCCCGGGCAAGAAACATTTTGAATATTTTATAACATTTCATGGCGTACTTGCCGAAAAAACATTTTTATTATATAAAAATCCTATTCGAGAGTTTCGAATCTCGATCATGATCTCGAACTGGATCTCATTGATCTCAAATCACACGAGTGAAGAGAGTAAGTAGCGAGCAGGATGGGACTGTGTCGTTATTTATGATACAAAATAAAAACACGGATAACCGCGCAAAAGGCCATTTCTATAACGAGAACATAACTACATTTATCTTCGAATACCTAAATAAATAAAAGAAGCGCGCAATTTGCCCGCTTTATAAAATCACGCACGAGATGAAAATAGTGCCAGAGAGCGCCTTCATTAAAATAATAATTTCGAGAAGCTAATAGAGTGCCATTGTGTGCAGTGATTGTCGCGTTTATTCAGGCGCTCGTCCGCCGGTGCGCCGCTGCTACGCGAAAATGCCCGCAATTATTATTATCATCCTCATTATTCGAATTTAATTTAGTGTACACTGAAAGCATGCACACATACACAGCTATGCGCGTCAGGCTTGCACATGTACCGCTAAAGACAGTCATGAATACAGTAGTACTGGTGTTCGTTCATGATGCGTCGAACGATGAGCGATATAGATGCGCAGAAAAACGAAACGCACAAGAGAGAAAGAGATACAGCGGAGTGTAGAATGAGATCGATTGTTGATACGTGCATTCTTTTGTGAAGTGTCGCTTGTTATGTGTGCCGCGCGTTTGCGGATAAAAGCTCTCGTGCGCTGCGTAAAAACAATAATTGCATCGATAATTAAGAGTATTAAAATCCGAAAAAAAGTCGAGTATTGTACTTATGGTTATTGCACGCTATTTGTGTTTTATCATACGCTCGCATTTAATGCTGCAATCAGAATAAATCGGATTAAAAATAAGTCTCTTCTTCAGAAATCTTGCGTATTCAAATGAAATGAATGCTGATAGTTGTTGACAATATATTATTGCGTCATTATTTTGTTTCAGAATACACGATTGTGAACAATGAGTTTCTTTGTTTCTCTAAAATATTATTACGTCGATGCTATCCCTGTTTTAACAGGTCCACACATACGAACTTCTCGCGCAACTAAATAGAACACTTTTTTTCCCTCTCAACGCTCTCCAACGCCACTTCATCCGTACAGCTTCAACACCTAACTCTATCTCACTGTCATTTTCACCTCGACAACCACTATCAAGAGGAAAAAATTCACTGTAAAGCGCTGAAAACGATCTAGCCGCAAACAAACGTCGCTCTCGGCGAAACGATTGAAATTTTCGCCACCACACATCGGCGAATGTACGAAAAAAAGAGGAATAGCTATCATCGATCGGTCGACGAGAAAAGACGAGATATAAAGAGATCGCACACGGGGGGCACTTTAAATTCATGAATTCTAATACATAACCAATTAGGTCACTCACGCGGTAAGCCGGCTTCCTCCGCGAGCGCTCCCTCTCTCGGCGCGGAAGGCAACTTTAATGAAAACCTTTCAAAATTCAGCGGGCGCCCCATTCTTTATCGGCCCAATTAGGATTCCTATCGTAGCCCGCATGAAGTACTATCAGCTGCCGCCTCCTGCAGACCGCGCGTGCGAAATTGCTCGTCGATATGTACCCCCGAGCCATGCTACCTGGCCTCTCTCTCTCTCTCTCTCTCTCTCTCTCTCTACTCCCTCACGCTATATATGTATAGGGCTTCAACTCGGACGTGCTGCATGCCGAGAAGGAGAGAGACAAGAAAGACAGAGAGAACTTTGGCCGATCGCTCGGAGCTCTCTTCGTCGGACAAATAGATTGATCGCCGCGGCTGCATGGGACTCGCGTGCACGGCGATCGAGAATTCGCGCGATGGACTATTGGTATATAGCTATACTAGTCTGTCGTTTTTATTTAGTGCACGGGGTTCGCGCGCAGCTGCGCAGCGGATGCGCGACCCTTTATTATCCAAGTTAACCGTCGGTTGAGTTTCGAGAGCGCAGCCCACTCGAGATCTATAGGGGTAGGGCTTGGCTTTGTAATGGCTGCGAGGCCGGTGTTCGATATTGTAAATTGCACTTACAGAGTGGGTTAGCTTATCCCTCTCTCTATCTGATATAGGTGACTTTTCATTTAAAAATTATTTTCATACATTCGTAAGAATTTCCGAGGAAACAAAGGTTAGCTCTATATTGTATTCGGTATAGACGAATGTATCTTTAAATAATCCTCTTTTCTCCATAAGAACTAACGTATTTTGTGATGAGAAACTAAAATACCCATTAGTGTTCAACGGCAAAAAAAAACTTATATTCCTTGTTCGAGCAAAGAGCTTTAACGAAATAAGCTCTCATCGCTCTCGTTAAAAACGAATTATACTTTGTTAAAAAGTTGTTTGCCTACGAAAAGAAAGCATATGCGAATTTCGATTGCCAGAAAATCCAATAATTCTTCATTATTTTAAAATTCTCGTAACTTTTCAACCGAGCGGCTGTTTCAGCTAGTGACCAAACTAATCTGTTTTAACCTTATAACATCGGATGGTAATTTCTTTTGTCACTAGGCTTATCAATGACAGTTGTTTACTCCATTTTCAAATTAGAATAATATCTCGTTAACTATTGACACGTCGCAGATGTGCAAAATGCAAACCATCGTATACCCGATGAAGTATACAATATACGTACAGCACCGCAGCCCAATATCACGACGCGGAGCTATTTATTCACCCGACCAGAGAGTGAGAGAGAGAGAGAGAGAGAGAGAGAGAGATTGAGAGAGAGTAACGACATCTCGCCAGTGTCACCATTATCATAAATAGTCTATTACAAGCCCGTGCGGAGGACATTATTACAACGCGTCAGAAATAGCACTGTGCACGAACATTGAATTAACCATAGCAGCATCAATCCTATTACACGCGTCCACGATGCGCAGCTTGCAACTACTATGCACAGCCGCACAAGCGCAGGAGGAGTACACTAATAATATTCGGCGCGTGACGAGAAACCGCGCGCGAGCGCGATGTTGTCGAAATTCAGCTAATCCACAGCCGAATCTAATTTGCCGACGGTCAGAGCTCTCTCGCGAGCTCCACGTTTTGCGGGTGTCCGCGGTTTGGGCTGGAGAGAGAGAGAGAGAGAGAGAGAGAGAGAGAGAGCTAGAGTCGAACAACTACAACTGCAGCAGCAGCGCGCACTTACCTTATGCCGCCTCGAATCGTGTCGTAGTTGAGAGTTCGAGAGCCGTGCATCCACGTCACGTAGCCCGTGGGATGGGGCACTTTGCTGACCACACACTTGAGCTCTATCGTACTGCCGGCTTTGTAAAACTTGTCGCCGGCAGTCGCCCCGTGCTCGTCCACTATCTCCACCTTTGGTACTGAAACAATCAAGGATTATGCTTGCTTAGATTTGTTTTCGATATAGATTCACCAGTGAAATTTGATGGGTCATAATGATTATAATATATCGTTCTTGAATCATGGTACTATATGGACAGAAACGCAAACGCGCTGAATGTTTGAAAAATCATTGCGGGTTTTCGAAGTTTATAATCAGCTCTCAGCAACAAACTTTCATGTATTCGGGTAATTAAGGCAAATATGCGGAATTCCAAAACTAATCTCGATAAAACTATCCGGTAATTCTGTCTAGGAGTTGAAAATTTTCTACTTATCTACGTAGTAAAGTATCATGATGTTATTTCAACTCTGTTTTACAACGGCTAAATCGAGAGCAAAGTTTAGGTTACTCTATCTAAAAAGCATTCGTGCATTTTGTCCGAAAATACGAATTTAGCGGCAGAACTCTTATTTCGAATATCATCATCATCTCTATAAAATAAAGAACATGTATACGGTATCGATATATACCTGATGCGACAAAATTGCACGCTGTATCGCTCACTATACAACTGGATTCTCGTTAGAAATTTAATTAAAAACATCTTGTCGCGAAATCGCGGAACCGTATCGAACTCCCAGCAGGCCTTAAAAAAAAAATTAACGTCCCAGAGAGAAATGGGAGGTATAGGGCAAACGAACGCGAGCGCGTGCGAGCACTCGAAACAAAATATCTGAAAAAAGCAGCGAATGAGACGCAAAGCACGCGGCAGAAGAAAGCAGAGCGCGGTCGATATCGCTAGCTCTCTCACATTTTTAATTTAAAACAGCCGGGCGAACTTTTTCGATTGTTCAACGGTGCGTGATGCTGTTGACTTGCATTACTATAATCTTGCTTCACCCTTTCTCTATGTTTGCCGAGAGCTGGGTTTGTTTGCACTACTCCTGGCCCGTACTTTAAACAGTGCTATTTGGAAATCGGAGAAAATTCCACATTTTCGACGCGAGCTCTTTTTTGGATCAGATTATACGAGAATACGAATACACAAGAGAGCAGTGGATTTATCGTAATAGTAGTTCGGATGACCTGCAGTATTATAATAGTAAAGGTGGAAGTTTAACCTACTTTTTCGGGCTTCATGGTCTGTTAATATTTGGATAGGTACTCTTGATGAGAGTTTGATTGTTTCCTTGGGTTATATAGCTTGGTTCGAAAGTTATTTATTCAATTGTGAAGGACTTTCACGACTCGATTAGCTGATATAACAGTAATCCCTATATAAAAAAGTCATGACCGGATGAAGTGAAGCCAAGAATGCGTCAATATGATTGGCTCGTGTAGTGCGCATGCGTCAAAAGTATCGTTAGAATTTTTTGATTTGTTTTTGATTTCTAAAATTGATCCTAATACAAAGAATGTAATATATTACTATAATACATATCAATAATTATTAGTTGTGTATTTATAATATTCTATTGTAAATATTATCATTGTTACAAAAAGTGACATGATGTGAACGTTGACACGAACTGAGTTGAGACATAACCTTAAAATTTTAAAAGGTATTGGTGACGAAACCGCGGCAATTTTGAAATTTACATGAGCGCGAAATGAATCAATCATATATTGTAAAGTTTGATATATTTCCGTAATAGAAAACAAATATTAAAAATATCAATCAAGCATTTATATTTCATTTAATAAGTTAATGAATTAATATTCTACTACAGTGCGCGCAGCGCACTGCGCCAAAAGTCTAGTAAAAATGAACAAACATTTTGTCATCTTGAATCGTTGAACGAATTTCGCCTCTACTCGATATTCCACGATAATTTATATTTAACTTTTATAGATAGATTATATAAATATCATTTTTATAGTTCTTTGAATACGACATTGCGTTCAAAACGAACGTTCACGCATTATTATTGAATACTAAAATAACAACCGTCAAAATATGCTAAAATAATATGTTATCTCGACCGACATGATATCCCAGTAAACTACATTGAAATTATTAAGACCAGGACTATGTAAACGCTGCTGCAGTATCAGTGGTAGTAGTAGCCCCGATACTCCCTCAGAAATTGGCATTTCGTTGTGAGGCGCCGGAGGCCGTGTGTACACACCCAACAGCGCCGCACAAACAAGCGTCGATCGCTCGATTACACGCAAAAAGGTGCGTTTGCAGTTTTGCGGTGAACCACCCGCGTAATTAAATATCTGCGCTCATCGGGTCAGGGGCCGGCCGCGCCAATGCGGTTGCTGTCTGACCATTGCAGAGTCAAGGTATGCCTATACATAGCTTTATGAGAAGAAAATATTCGCTTTGGATGATGAGTGAGGTTTTCGAAAGTGTCGCGAAGTGAATTTATCGATAATGTTCTAGATAAAAAATTGCTCATGTTCTTGAAATATTTCTTCAACTCATTTCAACACAGTCAAAATTCAAGAAATTTTTGTATTTTGTCCAAGATTTTTTTTAATACTAGAGGCAGTATATTTGAATTGCTAAATATGCATGATTGGCAACTTACCATACTGTAAGTTTCACACAATGTTTTACTGATAAATTTTCAATACACATTTAAAAACTGTACTAAAAAACTATTTATCTTACACATCAAGTTGCTACATATATCGCACGATAATCTTTAATTTCTCCAACTCAAACGCATCTCGAGCAATTCACCTTTGCAGATAAGTTCGCATAGAGAAAAAAAATCCGACGTTCGCAAACAAAAGTTTCGGCTTGTACAGCGAGTTTGCGCTTTTGTCAGCTCACGCTTACCTGTATACACACGCACACACAGTTTCACAAGCCTGTCTTTTAAGCTCCGAATTCATTTGGGACGAAAGCCTCGTCGCAGCGACGTAGCGGTGTAAACTTTCGATCCTACTTTTGCGCCCGAGGAGATTTCATCGGACAAAGTGTTTCTTTTCTACTATTACACGCAAGAGCTGCCCGAGACGATGAGAAGAAAAAAGTAGCAGGCAAGCGAGGGAAACGAGGCAAAGACAAAGAGGAAGAAGAATAAGAGCACGGAGAAGAAGAATAAACTTGACATTGTAATTTCTTTTGTTTCTCCGTTCTCCTCGTCTTTTAGTTGGTCGGGATATTGCTCAGCAGTACAGCTGGTTTTCCCTTTGATGTCGCGAAATTACGCTCGATGGATATGCTTCACGCTCGCTTATAGAAGGCAGTAGGAGAAAAACTTGCAATGTACAAGAGCTGCTTTTCTGCTGCTTCACACACGCTTTTGCCTTTCTCCTATTGTGCTCGTGCCACCCTTTTTTCTCGTTCTTTTCTCGAGCAAAGTCGTCCACTTTTCGATTATACAAAGAACAGTTTTCCGCTGTCTTCCACAGTGTTGACTCAACAAACGTAAACAGCTGTAGTCGAGCATGTTTGTTCTCTGTTTCAGTACGTGGGTACGCCTGTGTGCACAAAGTTGCAAACGCGTGTTTTCAAAAGAAGTTCCGAACTTCGGCTTTAGAGTCGACAAGTTTGGCGCCAATCGTTCGATTGCCAAAGCCAATGATCTTCTTAAGTTGACGAATTTTCACCTTTCAAATTCGAAATTCTGAATAATCATATCTTAACTTCTATCTAACGCAGCAGTCAAAATTACAGCTCCACCCGCAAAAAACCAACCAAAACACACTACACAGCCTGGGCAATCAATTAGCGATTATAAATATTTCTGCCAGGCTGTACGCGATAAAGCGCGTCTCTCTGGCTGTTTGCGTGAAACATTCGCTGCGGCGCGATTTATAGCGCAAGTTTCTCGCGCTCGCGTAAAAGTATAGTATAGTCGGGGGGGGATCTATGTAGCCCACGTGTACGGGTCATCGCGCGCGCATCGCGTGTAATCTGAGCCTCGGCGTCGACTCCTGTGTTATCGGACTTCCGAGAGCAGTTTTGAAAATAGCTTCGCGCGATGAAGCCGTGCCCGCGGCCGAAAACTAATTTTAAGTTTGTACATACACACACAACTGTACTATATACACACGGGGTACACTATACACTGCGCGAGTAGTCTATATTATTCCACGTGTACGTCTCTCGCCTTGAACTACTGCTGCTTCTTCTTCGTCCAACTATAGGGTATGTTTAGTCATTGAGCGCAAGTTGGCTACTTCGGTGCGACATGTACATTATACGCATAATACGTATACGGATGACTGAAAAGTTGGATTCCGAAGTTATGAGCCGAGAGAGTGCGCGAGCGCACCGCACTCGAGCAAAAGCTTGTTCTGCATAAGTGCGACACGTGTCGGGATAATTGTGTAATAAATTACTCGAAGTGCCGCGGCTCTCGCACGGTTGCGTGAATAAAGCGCCCAACAACTGAGAAAATGATGTAATTCGCATTCGCCGTATAGAGTTGCGTGTTGAGAGAGAAAGGCGAGGAGCGATTATTGACGGATAAGTTAATTGTAGCGCATTATATGTATACGACTTGATGACGTTATAGCTTAACAAAATATTTTTGAGAAATAAAAACGTAATCGAAAAAACAGTTAATGTCGCAGCAGTCAAATAAAAATTTTACGAGTACAACAATTTCGTCAAAAAGCGTCAATTTCGCGAAATTCAACCTTAATTTGCAAAGCCACGAAATTCACACTTTACAGCGACTAAATCCACTACGAACCGAAGGGCGAGTCTCTTTTAACACACGAAAACCGCGCTCCGATAATCCCGAAAACTGCAACTCTCTAAATCGAAAAAATCTCGAGCGTCAAAGGGCTTCGAACAGCCACGTCCAATCCCCGAGCTCCAAGTAATTGCGCGGCCGCATAGAGCCACTCCTCGTTGTACCTCGACCGCATCAGCATCGTCCTCGGTCTGCGTGTAAGTATGTGCACAGTAGCAAGCGAAGAGGCGGCACGTCCTCGAGAACAGGGGTGGGGTAAGGAAAGGGGGGGGGAGGCATGTATGGGAATGACGTTGTTGATGTATACGAGGAATCGGGACGCATGTAGTGCACACGTGTGCCGGAAGGAGCCGTGTGCAATTTCGGCCCGCATATTAGCACTATTCCTGCCGACGGGCTAATGCTGTGTGCGATTTTTTTGAACGGTCGGGATTAATCGCTCGTATGCTCTCGTAATACGCGTTCGGGGATTCGATCAGTTCGAAATCTCTGAAATTCTGTGAACGATATTTTGAGGGCTTAAGAGCTCGCTTAAGAGTTTTAGAAAAAATGATGAGTACATGTCTCTCAATTGAGCCAATTTTTTATCCTTTCTTGGTATAATATTGGAGAGCTGAACAAATGGCTAATCCTATATTCGAAACTGGTTTGAAAATAAATTGGAAAAGTGGAAAATTAACACAGAAATTACAGCCTTTATTGAGTTACTAGTGATTTTCTTCTGTACAAAATATCGAGTGATTTTCTACTACTTTCAAATGCTCATATAACTTCTCACTTTTCATCTTAATGAACGTTAGTTATTTACGGCGAAACATGACCTTACTATACTCGCTGTGTATATTTTGAAATTCCTTATGTTATCATATTACTTGACTAGATGTTGCTGGTATACGATAAGAGTTCGAGAAAACAAAAACAGTTGTTTTTGTTATTGTTTATCCAGGTAAGTCAACATTCTGATGTAAGGTAAACCTTATCTCGCCTCAAGTTCGACCGATATCATAGTTGCACAGAAGATTTGCAAATCCCGATGAATATACATACATAAAGTAAATATCTATAACGGGCAGTTGAATATTTAGCGATATGTCGAGTCAAACAAAAACTTGGCAGTACGCGTAACACCCCAAAGTTTCGAGAGCGTCGACTGGTGCTGCGCCATTCCCCAAATAAATTTCCACGCAATAAACGCCATCAACGATGCAGATATTGGCTTACAAGTTGGTCTAGTCGGGAACTAGCCGAAAGCGAAACTTTCTCGTGGAGCGCATCAGAGTGCACGCTGCAGAGGCACACGCCGGTAAATATTGCCGCCGAACGTGCCAAGGCATTAGTTTCCTCTATATCGGTCGCCTGCCCTAGGAAAGTGAAGATTTGGCGAAGCCCATCAAAGGGCATATTTACCGTTACGAGAGTAGCTGCCGTAGTCAGCCTTTATACAGAGAGACTACATTGGCTTTAGTTGCGTGAGTATCGGCTCCTGCAGCTGCATCGACTCGGTATTTCGTCGCTGTACACTGCCAGAGGAAGGATAAACGCTGAGCGACGAGGACGCGGGTAAAAAGGCCAAGACGGAAGCGCGAGACGGAAGCGCGATGAAAAGAGAGAAAACGTATTTTCCGGTCGGGAAGCTCTTCGAATCCAGAGAAAGACACTCACTCTCTCTGTCGTTCTTCTAACTCCATCTCCTGCGCGAGCAGGTCTTTCTTTTCTTGTGCTCGCGTTTTTTTCTGCATTTCCATTACTGCATCTCGCGCTTTAGTTATGGCTATTGTTCGCACGGTCTATTATTCAACTGAGAGCTGGGTTCGATGAAATGATTAGTCAGCTTTAAATGCAGGGTTTTATCATCATCTTAATTTTTTTTTTAGCATTCCTGCTTAAGAAGCTCTTGGCTTTCATAAAAAATTTCGAAGAACGTTTTGTACAAAGACGTTGAAAATATTTCAAAAGTTATTTACATTCCAAGAAAAGCTCAACAGCGAAATGCCGGCCTTTACTCGCGAAGGGTTAATCAATTTCCCCTTACATACCCAAAGCTCACACCTCCTGCGTCTTTCCACGTCCCCTGTAATTCTCAATCTCAGCCCGGTGTCGCGCTTTATTTATCGCGTCCATTTAAGCTCTCCTTACGCGGCTTATCAGATCGCGCCGACGACGAGCCCCGCCGGCATCGCGATAACACACGCGAATACTCGCCGCCGCTTTACAGCGTTGAGCCAGAGCTATTAAGCTGCCTCACGCGCGCCTTTTATCTTTTCGCCAAGAAGGAAGTTTCCGGCTATGTATATATACCCTGGACGTGTGTACCGGATTGTTTGGGCACGATTTCCCAAGACTGTCTAGACTGTATTGCCGGTTGCGATACCGGTGTGTCCTTTTGTCTTTCGCGCCGCCCGGTACAATGTTAAGTTAATGGAGCGTGCAGTAATATAATGTTTCGAGACAAGGCTGCGGAGGTGGCGAAAGGGTTGATGGGGTGGATCGGGTACGTAGATTATATTTCGAGCTCGTTTTCACAACACATCAAGGTTATCGTTTATATATTTAAAAAATCTTCATATACATTTTTAGAATTTCCTTTTATCGATTGAAATTTTTTCTTTGCAAACAAAGTAAGATACTCTAGATAACGAACACAAGATAGAAAAAACGTACAATTTTTCCTTAGTTTAAGTATAGCTTGTAGCCAAGAAAAACAACATTCAACAGTATAGTGCAGTGAGTCGACTGCTCCTACAGAAGATCGATCGCCTTCGGTTGGCCTACATATACGTATACTATGTATATTATATAGCTGATCGCCGCGTTGTCGCTTTTGGTGATTGGGACAAGACACGCGAGAGTCGGCGACAGAGAGCTGAGCTTCGCGGAGCGTGAAATAGAGATAATGACTAGCACGTACCAATCAGCTAAGCCAGACCGTGCTCTCTCTCTCTCTCTCTCTCTCTCTCTCTCTCTCTCTCTCTCTCTCTCTCTCTCTCTCTCTCTCTCTCTCTCTGATCACCCGATTGGTCAGCCGACTAATGAGAACAGAGTATAGGTATAACCTTTTTCGATTCGCACGGTGATGTTGCGCATGCTCTTCATATTTATTCTCAGATACATCGCTCTTTTTTAATTCCGCTATTTGATTCAAGGTATATTAATTTTAGGTTCCTGAAAAAAAAAACTTTAATGAGGCGAAACAGTGTGCTGTTAATGATACCATCAAATTCTTGTTGCGCACGCGAATGACAAGCCCCTCCATTCTTTCATCCATTGACAATTTTTTCAATTGTACGACCGACTATGTGATCCATTCAAAATGCGCATCTGGCTAATTTTACGCCTAGCGATGAGAAAGATGGGAAAGAGAGAAAGCCGACATAATTAATCCTCGTCCTTGTATGAGCGAAATTTTATACCACCAGCGCATTCTATGTATGTCCCGCGAAGCGACAATGACTCTGTCGAGTCGCTCCGCAAGACCACGTACACATAGAGAGGGTATCATTGTTCTCGCGGCGACAATAACGAATAGTGGATTTGATATTCATTGTTTCAATCCGGAATGAGAGAACAAGCGCGCGTGTAGGACAGGAAAGGGAGAGAATCGCAGGTGAGAGAAAGAGGAGATAAATGGAGCTGGCGAGAGATAAAATTGGAGAAACAGGAAGTGGAAATCCGAGGATCTGGCTGGATCAATTCTAGGAATGGGCTTAATGACAGAGGGTATGTGTATGGGACAAGACTAATGTCAAGGGTTTAAATAAACTATAAAAACTATTATCGATCTTGAATCAAACTTCATTAACGAAGTCTAACAAAAAAAGATCCTTGCACGACCTCTGGCTCTGCCGAGTCGCCGCTGCCAACTGACCTGACGTAACGCGTATTAGTCGCCGCCGAAAACTCGGGCCCGCTAAAACAAAGGGCTTTCCCGAAGACCACCGAAGGGACTCGAAGCAGTGCGAGCGCTCCTCTATATCTACATATAAACACGGATACATTTCCCGTGCGAACGCCTCCCACCACTCGACCACTGGCCTGGCAGTCACAGAACAGCCCGTCGACTGCTCCGCACTGTGGTTGATCTTCGCAATCCGTGGAGAAACTCCCAATTTGAGATCTAAGCAGTCTAGGAGCAATTAAAAATTACTCCTANTCCTCTATATCTATATATAAACACGGATACATTTCCCGTGCGAACGCCTCCCACCACTCGACCACTGGCCTGGCAGTCACAGAACAGCCCGTCGACTGCTCCGCACTGTGGTTGATCTTCGCAATCCGTGGAGAAACTCCCAATTTGAGATCTAAGCAGTCTAGGAGCAATTAAAAATTACTCCTAACCGTGTTGGCCTAACGCCACGAATCGTCCCCCAATTCGCGCTCATAGGGTCGAATGGCTGAGAAACGTTCGCTAAACTAACGCAAAACTAAAAAATATAAATTAATAATTATAAATCCGCCACACTCGCTTTCTTCCCCGACAACCCCTCGTTACGTCCGGAACAGTATGCTTGATGCATCGTTTATAATTGCTGAAAGCTGGAATTTTCCTTTGATGAGATGAGATCGCGGATATTTGATATTTGATATTTATTGACCAGAAATAAAATACAATATTAATATAAGATGTAATATTATTACGGCATAATTTCGCGCTAATGAGGAAAATGGACGTCATAATATTATACTGATTGAAACTATGGATACTATAATTATACGAATTCGTTAGATCAAGAATTTATAACTTTAAAGTCGTTTCTATATAAATACATTAAAAACTATTTAAAATTGCATACTAATTATACCTATAATAAAATTTCAAAATCTCAAAATCAATTATAGTTTCTACGTACATAAAGCCCATATATCGACGCGCTAATTAAAAATGCCGAGGTGTTAATTTTGAAGTGCTGCAGAATCATCGGCTCACACGACCTTTACCCTCGCAGGACAGAGTATAATACCTATAAAGCTCGTTTTTCCCATCGGTGTCTAGAAAAGAATGTAAAAAAAATCTCCCCTAACAGCCGCATGTGACCAGGTCACGACTAAGCACTTCCCGCGCGATATATTACCCGCTATTATAGCCTAGCTAGGAGACTAGCGAGAGGAAGAGAGAAGCTGCACAATGCAGTAGCTGCTATGAGCTCTGGACTCTTGATCTCCATATTTTAATTAAAAGCCCTCGTGCGCACTCGTGAGCTTGCAAAAGTCTTCCTCTCGAGCTAAGCGCCGAGGATGCGACGGCACTCCAGCGGTGCCGCTCACAGCTTCATAATTACGCGAGATGCATTTTCCTCGCGGTTCTTCCTCTTCCTGCTTCAGTTCTATTCCTACTCCGCATGTATGAGCGCGTATGCGAAGCTGCGAATGTGAGAGAAATGATATGGCGTAATGGCTTGCTAGTTGGCTGAATCAGTGACTGAAAAATTCGTGAGGTGCATCATTAACTCTTAATATTTAAAAATTGGACGTTGCTCATCTCGATATATCAGAACAGAATTCAATCATCATAGAGAGTAAAATATCGTAGTTGATCTAAAAAAATTCACCCTAATCGACCGCAACAACAAACACGATTAATTAACGAGGCATTATTAACTTTCCATTGCTCGCGATGCCCAACAAAAAGTTTACACGACAGCTATGTATACATCCACGCCGGAAAGTCGCGAACTTCAGCCTTGTCGCAGCAGCACTCCGAACAATGAGGCAAAGACTAGCGACGGTGATAAAGGAGTGTCGGGAGTCGATAATTTGATTAAAACCAGCCTTTAAAGATATCGGCTTCTCGCCGGTCTTCCATCGTCGTGAACAAACACAAGAAGCGAGGCCGTAAGAGACTTTGTTTAACCCCAGCTGCCGCCGCATTCCTCTCCTCCTACCTAAGTGCGCTTCAGCCTTAATGGACTCCTTGAGATTATCTGCTTGCGCTCGATTTTCTACTTGCTTATATATTTAACGCGCCGACTCTCGTCCCAGCGCTTTATAGAACGAATTATCACTTTTGTATACACATTATTTATCGAGTTTCGTGGAAGCGCAGTGCTTTTCATTGTTATCCTTTTCATAGGATAAATAATAGAATGTTTGAGATGGAAAACGATCTTTCAAGCAGATGCGATGGCTTTTACCTATACACAATCGCTCACACATGTAACAAAACGACTTTTTTTAATAAGTAAAGACTGATTGATGAATTCTGCCTTTAGCAAATATGTTATATATTTGTTCATTTTTTAAAACGTCCTTCTTGCAAAGACGTGCGGAAAAAAGTCGCAAACTTTTTTCTCGGAACCAGCTGCTAAGGCCCCCTTCTGACAACACATACACACACACACTCGCGTACACAGGGACAAACGTGCGCGAAACGACGTCTCATAAAAAACGAACTACTCGCTGATAATTTTTTGCCTTTCGTAGATACTTATATATGTAAGCACACTTATACGAAGAAGCACAGGAGCACGACCACTTGCAGATATAAATCACTGATACAATCTCAAGTTTCCCACATAATTCGCGAAGCTCACGGAGTCACGCGCGCCCGGCGAGACAATCGAAAATCCGCGAAATTTTTTCGGTCCCTCTCTTATCGCATCTCCTCCATCTTTTTCTTGCTGCCTCCTTTTTTTGATCTTCTCTCGGCCACTGGGCACTTGACTGTTTTCTTCAGGTCCACGAGCAGAGACAGCGAGAACGTTGAACGCAACTTTTCAAGCGCTCCAACTTTTCTGTTTACTTTCGCTACCAGTCTTCGGTGTGAGGAAACTAATGACACGTATTCGTTAGAAATCGTGCATTTTGTTCTCGATTATTGATTTTCAACGATTTTGCTATTTGGAGTTGTGCTTGCGGCGTTAAAGACAAAATCAGCTTCGCTGCGGCATACGTTGACCTGTGCTACTTGCAATGCCCAGAATGCCCAGAGCAACTTATGATTCTTATACTTTCATATACATGCGATGTAATTAACATAGGTAAAGAATTTCCGGTTGAAATATCATCTCACGCGATGCTACCATTCTAGGCAACTCGATTTTCTCTCCGTATATAGACAGGTGGCTGCAACGAAATTGACCAAAACGACGCAGAGCGAAATAAACACTTATCTAACTAGCAACGGTCGTTCCGGAAAATATTCCGGATGAGTGTGCTGTCGTACTCCGAAACGAAGTAAAGGAGAAAGAGGAGCAGCCAACACGGGATATTCGTAATTTCCGGTGCTGGGGGCTTGCGCTATCGCAACTGTGGTCAGTAGGGGGGGGGGCCGTTTTATTATGTCCAGTCGGAAGCGATGCGATCACTCTCGTAACAACTCCTCGGGGCTCGATGTCGCCAGGTGAGCTTTTCGACTGTTTCGTTTCCTTTTCTCGCTCTTTTCGTCGTTTCTTTCCACTGTTTTATTTCAGGAGGAAGCTCGGTTCATTGGCGGCTGACCATAATTGCCTATTTCTACTAACAAGGCTTGTCTACGCAACAATATAAGAGAAAAAATAATATAAAAATAGCCTATCCTATACCGAAAAAAAGCATCATACCAAATCACAATTCAATTGATCCAACTACGTCGGGCATAAACAAATGTTTCAAATGATCTTTTTCCACGCACATTTTCACTGTCTCGTCCTTATTCCATTTCGACTCTCAGATTCGAAGACTCTGTCTCACGACGACTAGCTACTAGGCGAAACTTTGTTATTATTCCCCGGGGGTTTACTGGTCTCTCTTCCTTGCTCGCTCGAAGCATCAGAAAATCACGTAAATGGAGTATCTCTTCCTCTCTTTCCTTCTTGTGAAGCTTCGAGCGTCCAACCGTGGAATTCCGTAGTTTTTTTTTTAGTTTTTAGTTTTTTTTCTCTCCTCATTGATGCGTTACTCTGGAAGTTTGTTTTTTGAAGGCTAACTATTTTACAAAGAATTTCAATAAAGATGATGGAATGTCTGCAGCCAAGTATATTATACTTTCAATAAAATGTTTCCGGGAAAAAGTTGATTGGTGTCGCTGATCATTATATAGGTTAGCGTATCTGTCGAGAAGTGTTTTATAACGTTTATTCACCACTATGTAAAACACAGGATGTCACTTCAAGTTCCACACTCTCAAGGCTGCGAAAAAGCTACAACGCTTCGGGGCGCGCAGTGTAATATATAGGATATTCTCTCTACGACAATTGAAATTTGTCCGAAAGACAAATAAAACTCTTCTCGTTAAGCATTCGCTTGTCAACAGCGTGAACAAACAAGAAGCTCGACCCGTGTGTGCTGCGTCTCTCTCTAGCGCGACAAGTTCTTTTTAGTGAAAAACACGAAATTGAATGTGAAATTGGAACGAACTTAATGTAACTTAGATTAGCAGTGTCACAGCGCCACCGGCAGTGCATTTTATTTACTCTTCAAGAATCATCCAACTGAAAATATATAAGTATAGCTGTGTACGCCTGCTGTCCTTGAAGGAAGCGTAGTGAACAGTGTGCAGCCACCGAGAGTTATATTCGAATTTCATGCGGTTCCGTGTGCGACGCGCTAATGAAAACGGGGATTTAATTAGAGACTGCTGCAGTGCAGGCATCTTCTTCCTTGCGTAGCTTCTTTGGAATATCGTAACGTTATTACGACTACTTTTGCTGGTAAAGCCGAGAGAGAAAGATACACAATAATGGAAACGTGACTAGTCGTCGTAACGTTCAATGGAAATAATTTTATAATTATTTATAATCAGACACATGCCCTGGTAGAATCGGTAACCCACTTAATGGTCAGTTCTTGGCATAGAATCTAAGAACTAGACAGTTTTATTTGCCATTTCTTAGGCAGAATGTAACGCTTTTTCTCCCACTTAATGAGCAGTTCTTGGATTCAATTTGCGTACCTTGTTTTTATGTACAAACTGCCCATTATAGTTGGTCGAGTAACACAGCTGAGTTACACGTGGCTTATCGCGGTTCGAGGGTAGAATTGGAAAGTCGTGGCTAACAGGCTTCGATTCGAGTTTTTTGGTTATAGGAAAGTAATAGTTATTTGCATCTGAAAAAATTCTGTCTGACCGGGGATTTGAACCCACGCCCTGCACGAGGACAAATAAGTAAGGTCGTGCGCCTTAACCGACTGAGCCACGCATGTCTTCTACACGGATAATTGAGGTTGTTTTTTATAAATATAACTTTTTAACTATAGAAATACGTCAATTGTTCTTGTTATTTAGTTTTACATCGTGTTTTATGCACAGCAGTTCATTAAGCAGTTCCTAAGCAGTGACATGGATAAAAACCTGACGAAAATCATATGCTCACTGCTCAATTACTGCTTAATTAACTGCCCAGTGCACTTCGAACTGCGCACGAACTGGCTAAAAACTGCAGATCATTTCTTACAGGGTAGTTTTTTCACATTTTACTTAGCCTTTACCACCATTTTAAATAGGCGTTTTTCTACCAGGGTGATTTATCATCCAATTTGCATACATTGGATAAATAAAGCTTTTACAAATAGGATGGACGATAAACGTAAAACGCGAGCGCTGCGATGAAATTGTATAAAGTACATAATTAATGAAAACATTCACATCATCAGGCAGATGAGATTAAGCTTCGTTAAGAACGTCAACATTATATGCAAATATTACTTTTACGTTCTGCTAATAAAGAGGCACAATAAACGAGCTGTCAATTTAATGCTGCGCAGCATACATAAATGGAATTAAAAATTTGCAAGCCGCGAAAGCGAACGATTTGCTTGTTCTCGTTCAATAACAGCTGCGGCAACTGATTTCATGAAACACTGTGCAGTTACGTCGATCTTTCATTTATTATTTACGCGTTCATTCGCCGAAATGTAAATATTTTCGGGGGAATTAGTTTGAGCGATGCAATTTTCTTCCAAACGAAGTAAAACTTGGCACATAGTTGAGAGAGGGAGGA
>CM053168.1:11811415-11897366 GCA_012977825.3 Pteromalus puparum | reverse complement strand
TTGAGAGAGGGAGGAGGGGGAGGGGGGGGGGGTGAGCGTATAACGAATTAACTTTAGCGGTATAAACTGCGTGCGCGGTCGGTGTTCCACACCTGAATACAGGTCGACCCAAATAGCATTAGAGTCAATAAAAGTTAGCCGAAAAAAAGTCCATAGCCTCGGTGTACGGCGCGATTGACGCTAAAACGAATTACAGCGCACTATCGCGTTAAGCGCTTAACGCTCTTACCGCGCTGCAGCGCGTGTACCTATACAATTCCATTTCGTCCTCAAAATTTCAATATCTCCGCCAAACAGCGCTGCCCCTTCCCGGAAATATAAGCTCGAACTCTGCCGCGAATTCGCATGAGGAAGTTACCGACTGATTGAATTAATTAATTACCAAAGCGCTTAGAGTGGAACGTCGTTTCTGCGTATAAGTCAGTTATTTGCCGTCGGTATAGGTATAAATATACTCTGAGTAGATATATCTATAAAGCCTCTCAAGTTGAATTCGCTCTCCTCGGCTCGAACAAAAACACATTCAACTAATCCTGCGAACGAGCTGTATAGTCGGAGACGACGGAAAATCGCGGTCGAACGTACTTTAAAATACACTGGGGCAACGCTTATGCACTGTCTATGTTTATGCGATAAGCCGCGTGTTCGGTTAAATCTGTAGACGACAGTTTAATTATAGCTTCTCGAAATAATTTAAGACGGTGTTGTGTCGAGACTTATTAACCAACAGAAGAAAAATGCACCTTTCAGCAAGAGATTATATACTGAACAGGATGAAAATAGGATGGCAAAAATATATTTTTTTTTTCAATACAAAAATTGATTTGCTTTCATATGATGTTTCTTTTATAGGAAATTTAAGTGCGCTTCGCGCACTTCTTATTATACCATCAATTATGTCTTATTCTAGAATGATTTTAAATTTTGCCGCCTGCTGAACACTAACAGTTCAAAGCGTTTGTAGGTTATGTAATAATATTCGCGTTTCTAATTCGGGTTCCTAAATTCTTATACCAGGCGACTGGACATCAATTAAATGCTTCACATCACTTTTTTAAGAGGGGATCCAACAAAGAGAAATGTTGGAAACTAACGCACGATTTAAATAATAAAACAACAATACGCTGAAGCTGTCCATAGCAGATTCAATTGTTTATTTTAATAGCACATGGATCGAGTAAAAAAGAGGATAGAATATATCGATTTTCAAAAACATTTTCCATATTTCGAATCACGCAATCCAATCAACAGCAAAAAATGTGTGCGTCTCGGGACGCCCGGCAGAAGTGATTAAATTGATGCGAATAGAAATTATTCTGTGTTGAACTGGTTCAACGTCTTAAAATCGAATATTGCAGTATAAGCGTAAGCAAAGTAATGACAGGTAGTATATCTATAGGTATTGCAGTGCCCGCCGGAGAGAGTGGGGGTACGCATAGTGCATAGCTATATATATACTTATTCCTGCGGTCCGAGAAAGAGAGTAAATCTATATATAGCTTTGCGCGCGGAGAGGGGGGCCTGCCGAGTCGAGGCCTAAGAGCCCTATACATATACTAGTATATCTATAGATATTACTGCAACACATTCCATAACACATTCCAGAAGTTACAAACATTGTAGGTTCACCGTCCCATAAGAAGTTATCACTTCAAAAAAATTCAATTTCGATGCCCTCAAAGTTCTGTTTGTATGAATTCGCCGCCAATTTTTCCTACGAAATATATTTTTCAGTTATTAAGAACAAATAGTAAATTTCGATGCGCTCCGGTCAGTTTTTGTTTATTCGGCGATATTTCCCAATCAAAAATATTCCCTGAAACAACTTCAAGGCAAACGAGTTTCTAGATGCGCGAACAGTACCTTATCGAATTCGATTACTCCTATACGCTTCCAATCAATCAGCAAAACATCCTACCCCATTCTCCGTCGAGACACGTCATCTCAATCTCTGGCTCTTTCTCGTTTCTCTAATCCATTCACGAAATCTCGGATTCGCGCTCTCTGTCGCGTTTCTCATCGGCGCAAAGCGATCGTCCGGATAATCTGCGTTTCCGTCCTGAGAAATGATCAAGGAGAGAGAGAGAGAGAGAGAAAGAGAATGAGAATCTCGAGATAATCGCGTTTGAGTAATCTCTCCTTTAATTATTCGCGACGAGTATAGCGCCCTCCCGAGAACGGGGTTAATATCTGGCATTAGAAACGGACCATGTGGCGAGAGGCCAAGTGCGTCTGTCTGTCTCTTCTAGGTGTGTGTGTGTGCGCGCGCGCATGTGTATGCGAGTTACGCCAGTCCTTTCAACTCTCTTTTTTTTCTTTTTCAGTCTCGTTTACTCGCGGTGCGTTTTAATTGTTACTGCTTTGTCGCAGCTTTCTGCGCGCGCAGAAAGAGCAAGAGACGCGTTTGCTACTCTCATGCCTTTTATTCTATCTTTTTCTTTTAATTGATTTTAAAAAGTTGCAGACTGTCTTATGGAGGTTCATCTGATTTAGAAATAACAAACAGATTCGGGGGAAAAAAATCACACACGTAGATATGTCTAAATAAAAAGCTTATGCAAAATTTTGAGTCATTTGGATACCTTTGAGACGAGATATTAATAAAAGTATTTTTTCCATTTTTACATGGAGTCTTATGGGGAGTCACATTTTCCTCGTTTTAATTTGTAAATAATTATTGAATTAACAAACAGTTTCTGTTGCTAATTTTTGTATGAGAAAACTAATATTTGATGAATTTAAATTGCTTTTGAAAACGATTGATGGGTACCTCTGTGCATACAAATTAATTGATCTAATAAAAAATATGTGCACTTAACCTTAAAAACGGAGTCAAATGTGGTCTGTATTAAATTTTTTTGTCACATAAAGAGTTCAATATCTTTATTTAAAATTATTCTTTGTTATAAATTAGCTTTTCCTAAGTCCTAAATTAATTATGTATCTTTTATCAAAAGGAAATAAGAATTTATAAAAATGATCCTCTTTTTGACTAGCGACGTACCAGATGAACCTCCTTAAATGAAAATTGCGTTAAAACTTTCAAATTTTTTAAGTTTATTTGCGACGATTGCTATAATATATGAAATCTATTAATTCTTTTTTTTTCTTATTCCAGTTTAACTTCGCGTTATATAATGCAGTCGAATGAGCGCACACTGCGCATGTTAATCAATTACAAATTTAATCTCGCATAAATTAAAAGCTACACGAGAGAAGCGGATTTCAATTTTAACAGGCGACTAAATTCTTAATCATTTCGCGCAATGAATAAAGCTTCGGGCTCGCCCAGCGATAGCAATACACTATAAATAGATGTCGAAATATCCGAGCGCCAGAGAATAAAACGTTACATTATGTAATACTGCCTGCAGCACTATTAAATGAACGCAAATTTATAGTATTATTTGAAAGTGTATATCAAACTTAATGAGATATGTCACGCAAATGACTTGGAAAATGCGTGCGACTGAGGTTTCACTTGCGCATAATGTATACAGAGCTCGCTGCAAAGTACGTTATAATAAAAATGATTATTTTTAAAAGGTAATTCATACGTCGCGTACATGATTTACAAGAGAGCGTTGACGTTTTGAAAAAGCAATTTCACAGCGCGAATAAATGTTCCTCCGAAACTGTTATAATCCTACCTGCGTGTATCATAATCTGAATTATTCATGTAATAATACCACGCGTGAAATCCAACCCTAATAATAACCGAAACATTTCAGTTCCAGCAATTCGGCCGATCAAATTAGACATCGCCATACACAAGCATCCCAGCGTTTGTGTGTGTATATATACGCGAGGAAAGGAACAGCGAGAATCCTTCTAGCCCGTCCGTCCACAGCCCGCGAGAAAACTAATATCTCTCGCTGTTAGCCCTCGACGTCGAGCTCTTCGCGTCTCGACAAGACACTTCGAGCAGCAGAACCGACGTCTCCTCTCCGTCGACGCTCCACACGCAAGATTAAACGTTAACGGTAAATCTTTCGGGATGCCGTATATATGTGTGTGTGTGTGTGTGTGTGTGTGTGTGTGTGTGTGTGTGTGCGCTATAGAAACGCAGCGGCGTCGGACTCGAGTGTATTAAATTATGTCTTGATTTGTTTTCCTCTCTCGCTCTCGCCAGCACATACACACATGCGCACACACTCATCGCTGACGTTGATTGATTTTTCGCCGAGTGCGCGTGAGCGCGCGCGCATTTTATTGAATTACGCGGGCTGTTAATAACGGCAGATTGTCGGAATCAATGTCTTTGCGCGTTGCCCGATGCTCGCGCGAATAACCCAGCGATACGGAAGATTAATTTTGAAATTGCCACGGAGCGACGGTATTTTAAATGATTGCCGGAAAAATTAATTAGGGCGTATAATATGTTAAGTGCAGGAAAGGCAAATATTTGAGTTTTTGTGGCAAATGGTTGCGATATTGTATTAATTAACCTAAGCTCTCTAATTCTTAATTCGGAATGCCTCAAATATTTGTAATGTAATTATTTTGTAAATATGATCCTGTATTTTTACGCATACTTTTTCTCGAGTGTTCGCATTCATTCCATACATCAAATAATTACATTAAATTTGTTCAATTATTTTTAACAATGCCATTCATTGCTTATACAAACCACAAATATGTGTAAGCGCGTGCGTGTAGCTTTTCTGCTTGAATAATTTTGCAATATAAAGGTGAGCGAGAATCTATAAATCTATATAATTCGATAACCCAAATTCGAAATCTGTTATTACCTCTCTTATAATCCAATATATCATTGAACTTCATTACACGACGCTATAGACGCATTAAAGATTTAGCTTGACATCAGTTACACTTACAAACAAACGACCGACATCCCTCAATTCGTACCTTCAATCGAGAGAAACACATTTTATCATTCCACTCGAGCCCTCTCAGCAGGTCTCGTCAAAATTCATTCGCGCGCACGGCTTGCTGCGTTACAACCGACCGCTGTAGTCACGCTCACCGTGAGATCGATCGCTCTCGGCTTTTAATGAAGTTATATTCGTTAACGACTAGCTTCAGCACAGGTGTGTCAGCTTGACGATGGATGTGATAAATTTGTCTTGAAGAGCGCTTAGGGCACTTGCGGTCATGCACTCGAGTCAAGTTTCTAAGTGTATATATACCACAACGAGGATCCGCAAAAAAGGTCAGAGTTCGTGCATGCGGCCTTTTTACCTCTCGTATTTTGAGCTTTTGTTTGGCGAGATTTTATTAGTTTAAGTTCCGGGGAAAGGGGGTCGGGTATGAGATTCATTGCGAAAGTTTTTAAAAATGGGTTTGGGCACAAGCTAGTCGGAAAGTTTGCGGCGATTATAAAATGCTTTTTATGGAATTAAAGGGTAACTAGTTTGACAAAGTTGAATCTTTTTATGGAATCGTAAATTTAAGTTAATAATACAATGAGATCTACACAACACACGGGTAGAGAAGACTTCTTTCAACGAGAAACTTTTCAATCTGTTTTATATCAGAGATGGAATTTTTCCTAGCGAATCTAATGACGTCGGCATTGTTTTAGATGCATGATAACAAGTTGCAACCTTGAGCTCACTTTTTAATTTTCCATCGTCATCTAGACGCATACGCGAATAATTGAACGCGTCGTCTGCGTAAAAAAACGAAAAGCAAACTCGCGAAAAGGAAAGAAGAGGCAAACAGATTTTTCATCGGCAAAAAATGTCATTTCTCTTATAGGATTTATTCTTGCAAATCCTCTTATACAGACTTCCGGATTTGGATTTCACGAACCATATATAGAGACGTTTCTTCATAAAACCGGAATAATGCAGGATTTTGCTTTGATCCTTCATGCAATGAAAATACTTCAACTCACGTGCCAGGAACGTTTTTTTAAATAGCCGTCAACAAGTCATAACTTACCTGTAACAAAAACAAAAGATCTCGCGTCAAACATTTGTACATGATTATTTCAACATCAACACACAAATAACGAAATCAAACAATATATATATAGAACAGTAGCTCTGCAGTATTTAGAGAGCAGCGATTATTTAGCCTATTTATCTTAGACGAGCGAGTCCGATTAAAAGACGCGCACAAAAACGCCAGACAGCAGAAGATAAAAGTCCCCTGTGTTCCAAAACAAAAACCTTCCACTGCAGCAGCAGATGCAGTAGCAGCAGCAGCGGCAGCGTTATAAGGTCGAGCTATCTACTTTATGATACAGGCTTGCGATCTGCGCGAAGCTGAGCCTTTCTCCCTAGCGCGGGTGCAGCGCGTTAGCCCGCGGCGGTAAATTTAAAATTATGCGGGTAATGCACAGTTTCTGCCTCGTACGTAGCAAGTGCCGCGGAAGAATGGAGCGCGAGCGCAAGAAAGGCGCGATAATGGACTTTCAGTGATAAAATGGCTTTATACCGCGCCCACGCGCTACGGAGGTAAGGAAACTATTAGATGACGCGCTGCTGCTGCTTCTGCGACGACGAGGTAGAATCGTAATTTATGGCGCTGGAACGGCTTGGCGTTGTGATACTCGCTGGAGACGTAAATTTGAGAAATTTCTGGCTTCGCGGGATAGACGTTTGACGCGTAACGGAGGAATCGGCGCGTGCGTACTCAAAGTAAAGAAGTTTAGAGTTTTTCATTATTTTCTTCTTCTAGTGTGTGCTCTTTGATTGATTTAACTTTTTGTTCAGAAGAGGATTGTTTCGTAGTAAGATGCACGGGACGAAGCCGACATTTTTGTAACTCTGAAGAAATACTTTTATGGACTGTTGGCACAGGTTTTTTTTTTATAATTTCTTTCGAGACTTTTACGTTTCTATGCAGTGAGCCGAAACTTGTGCAAGAGAATTTTAAATATTCGATGAGTGCGTTTAATGCATGCACTCTCGAAAGTTACCGAGTCATGTTTATTGCAAATAAGTTTCGAAACATACGATCGGCAACGAAAAAAGGATTACGAAGTAAGGCCGGAGAAATACTATGGGAAATTCTGTCAAAGTTGGAAAGTTTGATCGAATTACAGATAGGTACATCGGCTCAGCTGATTGAGTAACTTTATTGTAATCAGAGAGTGCGGATTGATTTTGCTTCCTTCCTAAAGAAGCCTTGTAATAGTAATTTTTGGAGTTTGTGTAAAAAAGTGTGGGAAGTGTATTTTGATGCATTTTTAGTTGAAAAATGGTGTTTTTAGAAAATGTCCATACGGATGTATGTGTGTGTGTGTGTGTATGTGTGTTCGTATGTATACGCCTATATCTTAGCTTCTACTCAGTGGATTTTAACCCACCAAGTCTCATTTTCTTTGTTTTTACTAACATAGTGGGAAAAAGTCCGTTTTTATACATTTTGTATACGCATTTTTTTGTTATAGTGATTTTTTAGTTTTGAGATTTCAGTTTTTTCTAATAAAGTTATTGGAAAAGTTAATAAAAGTAAATAGCTTCATATGTGCCTGAAAGAGAATAAAATTATCTATCTTTTTACCGCGGAAAATTTACATTATCGTTCGTTGTTCTTTTATTATACACCATAAAGCGCAATATTTAAAATTGTTTTAACTTGAAAACTAAATGTTGAGTCTTTAAAAAAAAAAAAAAAGCATGATTATTGAAAGTTATTACGACTATATTCTACTTAAATTTTAAGTCATTTGATGGGGCAGATCCCGAGAAAAACTTCAAAAACTGAAAAAAGTAGTTTTTCTACGTGACGCGATAACTGGAGTAAAAAGACAATAATTCAATTTAAAATTTCGGATTAAGTTAGCATTATATAGCACCTCGATCCCTTTTTTTAAGTTGTTCATGATACTAGTTAGTTTCAAAGATATTAAGCTTCAAAATTTTGTTTTCTCACCCTGTTTACTCTATATAACTGAAAACTGCATTGCTTGGATTTCAGCTTCTATTTAATGGATTTTAATCTATACCTAGGCTCGTTTTTTTCTGTTTTTGTTTTACCACTTTGTTAAAAACAAGATTTTCAGTTACGCATGTGCGTATTTTCATGGTGACTTTTCGATTACTAGTAATTTTAGACACGTTCCGCAAATTATCCTAACCATTATATGTCGGAAACTAAATGTTGAACTTTACTTTAAAAAATCATGATTATTGAAGGTTATTATGACTATAGACTACTTTGATTTTAAGTCATTTCATGGAGCAGATCCGAAAAAAAACGTGAAGGAGGAATTTTAACTCCAACATGGAGAGTTCGTTTTTCTGTTTGTTTCTCTTTGTCAATCGGCACGCGTTGTCGTGACGAATGTCAATTCTCGAGTAAGGCACCCACGCATACCTCCCGTAAGATGGCAGTACGTAAGCCTATTTCTCATAGTGCAATTGCATAGTAGAAAAATACTTGAAGCTTAATAAATATAAATACGAAATTTAATAATAAATAAAAAGCTTACAAATTTCTTTTAACAAATAATTTTATCTATCAAACGAAAAAGTACAAAAACTTTATAGAATTATATATGAAGTAAAAATAATTCTGATATTAAAGCGATACACAATGTTGAAGGAAGCTACGTGCCAAAGAATTGGCAGCGTCTTTTTGCCTCGAATGATGCATTATCGCAAATTTAAAGTTACATTTCCAGCGAGTTAGTGGCTAATTGCATGTTTATCAAGCATTAACAGAATTCGTCCACAATAAACATTATAAAACAGCATATTACAGAGACTCATCAAAATTAATTATACAAACGAATATTACATCAATAATGTTCAAAGGTTACTTATGCAACACATGAAACCGAACGTGATTAAATCATCAAAATCAAAGTCAATAATGCCTGTATAGCAACCATAATTCAGCACTATATTCCGGGGTATATCAGAATCAAAAAGCATCAGCTCAAGAAAAGAATAAAAAAGCATACAACAGCCCGTTTCTCGAAGCGGGAGCGCGCGCTATTTGAAAAAGTAACGCGCATCCGGCAATAAATTCCTCGGCAATTTGTACAGCGCCACGAGAAATCGACGAAACGTATACGCGATACTGCAGCGCTTCACAGAGCAGCCCAGAAAAGAGACAACGTGCAGCCGCTTTATCGAAACGGAAGAGCGGGTTCGCGGAAAATATAAGGCGAGCGCGCGTAGCAGCTTCCGCGATAAGTGCGTCACGTTGCGCCGCAGTCACCTGCCCCCTTTTATCCGGGAGAGCAAGCTTGGCCCCGGTGATGCTCTTTCGTCGTTTCTCTTATTTATTTTTCGTTTTTTGCGCTTTTGAGTCCGACTGGTAAAGTCGAGCTTATACCTATATTCTGACCTAGATTTAAACGACGTTTGCAGGTACGTAAAGTTTGCTGTTCTACTTTTTCAGAAAATATTGTAGGTATAATCACTTGATATCTTTATACGAAAAAATTTAGCGAATCCGATGTCTTCAATTTAACATTCCTTTTTATCCTGCAGCGACTCCCTCGTATACACTATAGACAGACTCATCCATTCGCTCGTAACGAAAGGAGGGTCGTCTCGTCGCGCATCTCGTGTATCTCCTCCCCCGGATGCACATACACAAGAGAGGTTGCGCAACTTTCCAAGGGATGTGTGTCCTCCCCTGCACTCGTCGCTTTAGCATTCGCGTCTCGAAGAGACGACTACGTCCCTTTCCAAATGCGCAGGGCGCGCTCGACGACGATGAACGATCCCGGGGCCCCTGCCGCTGCACACACGTGTGCCGCAAAAGAGAGTCGTACGTGACCGTGCGCCAAGAGACTCGAGTAAACGAGCCCCCGCGCAGCTGAGAAAAATTGCCGCGAGAATGAGACTACGCCGTGTTCTCGTCTCTGTATTATATGGGATCGGGTGGAGCGTGAATTCGGTAGACGGAGTGTGTCCCCGGAATATGGATGCCACTGCTCCTGTTTAACGCCCTGGCTGATGGGTAATAACATTAGCGATGCTTTTTAGTGTGCCAAGCCGCGAGGAATGTAATTCAGCCGCTGCTGATTTATAATCTCGTGCGTTGTGGCTCGACGCTGGACTTTGAATATAAGGAGTTATCGCACTCATTTGTCATATCCTCGCTCATCTCAGCCTGTGCTCGCTGCTCCGATGCGATTAAAAATTTTGTATTGAGAGAATTAACGAAAATTGTTTATGAAACCCGACACGCGACCATCAATTCGTCCGAAGCCCTGCAGTCACTTAGAACAATTGAAAACGCTTAATCCAACGCGGAGAAATTCTCCTGCTGTCTCCAGACGTGGAAAAAGCGACAACAATAAAAAACACTAGTGAAGAGAATAGGAGAACGAGAAAGAGAGAACGAGAGAGAGAGAGAGAGAGAGAGAGAGGGGGGGAGCACACGAGGAAAGAGGAGAAAAATAGAGCGTAATTCAAGTCGCTGCACCGAAAAGATGCCCCGGCATTTGTCGCCGTCTCTATATGCTGCGCCAAGGATCCGGCGCGAAGCGAGTTGGAACCTATTTACAGGGTCGATTGTCGCGCGGCGGACGCCACGGAGGAAACGAGAAAGAGGCCGGGATTTATGCAGAGAGAAAGAGAGTAGCGACTTTTTTCACCCCCTAATTCCCAGAACTTTGTGCGCGCGACTCTTCGCGCGTGAAATATTTTATGTTAATTTACGCTCGCGCGCTTCTCTCTCTGTCGCGCTCGGTGTGTTTTAGGGAGAGTTTTTGCAGGCGCTTATACTGCAAAGTGCGCCCTCGGCTGGAATGTGTGCTAGGAGGATTTCACCTGATATGGCTGCGTAATTCAGGCGGATGTTAATGCTTTGTTTATGCAAACGTGTGAGCAGCTTGAATATACAGGATGTTACATTGTTTGCTGTTCTTAAATAGAGCCTTTTGCGCTCGAGTGTTTGTTTGAAACTTTTGTATTTCTCTGCATATAACGTACGTTAAAAAAATTATTTTCCCAGTGTAAGCTTCATTGTTCCACCGACGGCAACTTGACTTTCCAGCGCGTGCGCGCACTGTCCATTTAGCCGAAGGGTTGTTTTTCCCCTCAGCGTCAACTCCGATCCATCTAAAGACGCTTCCGGTCATAAACCAATTTGTCTGTCGACTCCGCGAACGCGCGAGAGAATAAGTCTTATGGTATTAAGGGAAGCCGTTTCCGGCTTTTGAAAAATTGTTGCGTCTTCATTGTCGTTAGTCGTTTTTTTTTTTTCTTTACCTCACGCGGAGAAAATGAACTGCGAAACGAAAAGAATAACGCAAAGCTTTGATATATTCCCGCTTGCAATGACGCTTGATCTTCTTTTCTCGCAAAAACGTGTATGTATTTATTTCTTAATGCTCGGTGAGTTTGCCATTTCGTTTGTTCTTTGAAATAAACTGCATAATATTTTTTTCCTGAAAACAAAAAAAAAACCGCTGCCAATTCATTGGAGGAAGCAAAAATCACTCTCAGTTTGCTCTAGCTTGCAGGAATTCCTTACTAAAACCTCGATCACATAAGTTTCTTCGTTAAATTAATTATTCTAAAAAGTAAGTTTTCACATTCAAAGCGCAAATTGAAACTAGCTTCGTTAATCGCGCTACGCACACAAACACCCGCAAACAAATCTCTTTCATCGCGTCACTCATTCCATCTCGCTCGAAAAAAGGAGAGAGAAATTTAGCTCAGTCCTTTCAGCGCTATACGCGTAAACGAAGAATTGTTGAAATAAAGAGTCGGCCAAGTCCTTGAGAAAAACACGTTCAAAGCCAGGAAATCGAGGAGCGACGAGAATCGCTCTAAATAATTCGAGCTCCAGTTACAGGTGCAAAGAAAAGAATCTGGCACACGCAAGCACAAGCCGAGATTCTCGAAGAGGAGAGAAGGTCAGCAAGCTCAGTGAAACTGCCAATTTCCAATGCGAGAGCTAAGAGGGGCGTTTCTCCTTTTTCTCCTCTCTTTCGCTAGGTGTAGGAAAAGCGCTCGAATTGAAAATACGAGAAGCAGACACGACAACGAGGGGTGGAAAAAGGGAGAGAGAGAGAGTATATAGATACCCGGTGGTCTGATCGAACGGCTTGGACTCGACCGCAAAAATAGCCTATTAGAGCATTATCGGCACTCGAGATAAGATATTGCAATTACCCCTCTCGAGAGCGCTAGGGACAGAAAAAAAAATATTTATTGTTATTGCGTGACTACGAGCGATTGATACTTATCGGATGATCGTCTAGTTTCTTCTTCTTCTTCTTCTTCTTCTCTTTCCGCCTCACAACCTCGACTATTTTTAAAAAGTAAAGCAGCTCAGGGTCGAAGCACGATGAAAAATCATAATTAAGTCATTACACTCTCGCTACTATATTACCATATACATTCTCCTTAAAATAAAAAGACTTTAAAGCCTAAAAAATGGCGATATTCCGCCGTCAACCCCCCAGGATTAAAAGCCGTCACGGCTGTCCTAATCAGAACTGATCTCTCTTGCGCGGGTCCTCAGAGCGACGACCTGCTCTCCATCACCGCCTACTCTTTCCTTCGCCCCCTCAAATCTTAGATAACCCCACCAAGACAGCCGTACAACCCGTCGCTCACATGACACACACCCGCTCTGTATTCAAAGCTGATTTCCTTCCTCAAAAAAAAAATATGACGGACCAACTGGCTAAACAATGGCGCGCGAGGAAAAAAGCAAGCGAGAGAACTCACGTGAATTCACAAGAGCTCGAGGGCAACATTACTTAAAGCGGCCTCGCGCCTCGTAAAACCGAGGGGGTGACAAATTGAGCGAGCGACGCTGAATTGTAACGTCATCCACGTATACACGCACGCAGAAAGACACGTTTCGCATATATATATATATATATATATATATATATATATATATATGAGAGAGAGAGAGAGAGAGAGAGAGAGAGAGAGAGAGAGAGAGAGAGAGAGAGAAGATGAAACGCAAGAAAGAGATGAGAGTAGCCATTTCTTGAGTTGGCGGAAGTGAGGCTACTCCGCCGAGAGGATCTCAATTTTCCGCGCGATAATAGAATGCACGAGTCGAGAGGGCAAGAGAGTGATGCGGGGAGCCGCTCGGAATTGCTGTGAGAACGTTCCCTTCTGAGAAAGTGCGGCGAATCTCGGACGGAGGAAAGGAACGTAGTCGTGCGGGAGGCGCTATGTGCGTTTTCGTGGGATCGAATGAATAGCCCGAGAGTATTTGCGCTGGTGAGCTTGAGAGCAGGTCGTACGATCGTTGTAATTGGTATGGTGATTGCCGGGGTTTAGGTGAATTGTCGTTGGATATTTTAATTTAAGCGGAGGTGATTTTTTGTGCGGTAGCGAGAAGCTGCGAACTGCTGTGTTCCTCTTACGAATCGTCAGAGCAATCGAATCTTTTTGAAAAGCTGAAATGCAAATGATATTGCCCGAGGAAATTAATTTTAAAATTGAGAGAGGGAATGCATGGTGTAATATGATGTATCGATGTAATATCGACATGCATTTTGTAACACGAGATGCTCATCAAGTAAATAACTGGTAATGTTAATATATTCATCGAGAAAGAGGTTGAGTGCATCGTGTGTTATTTGAAATGCAGTATTAAAAATGATATTTTAAATAACGCGTGATACACTTTTCCCCTTTCAACGGTATAATCATCAGTATTATTATTAATTAATAATGTATTAATAATGAGTAGCCCCCGCTTCAAATTTAATAAAATTTGAATAACTAATCGGGCGCAAACTTACTTTGTAGTTTACGCTCTTTTCTTGTTGTACTACATAATAAGTAGCTCAAGCTAACTTTCAAATAAAAGTTACGTCAACATTACGGTCTCGAACAAAAGTTAAAATCCCTTACCCGTTTTACTAAGGGAATAATTTACGAAGAGAAATTCCGGCTAACAATAATGAACATCAGCTTCGCGAAATACTGACATAAATCCGAAATAATCACACGCGTATAAAATTCAAAAACTACCGATCAGAAAAGCTTCATGTCGACTCGAATAATCAAGTTAAAAAGCTCGAGTGCATCCTCGTTTTACAAGCCGATACAGTCCTCACTTACACCGTAAAGCCTATATACTCGAGAGCTTGCAACCAGACGCCGTCGAAGCGACACTCGATCTCTGTCTTTTTATCGCCCAATTAATTCGTCGCTATGCCACGAGAAAAACTATCGACCTCGGAATCCCCCCCCCCCCCTTGCGCGTCACGCGACGCCTGGAAAATCCTTACCTCGATACTTTTTCCTCGTTCCTACTCTCTCGCCGGCCCCCTCGAGCCGTTATACACGGCAGTCAATTTTCTCGGGCTGCTGCTGCTGCTGCTGCCGCTGCAGCCGCTCGTCTTTCGCCGGGCAAAGTGATTTTCTCGCTTATTTCGCGTCACCGATGCCAAAAACCAGCGGCGCACAAGGCCATTCGCCTGGCAGCTGTTATTTATCAAAAGCGATGAGCTCGGGCCTCTGGCAATTTGCCGTTACTCTCTTATAGAGCGCACGGGTGCGCGAGGGGTTATTATTGCAACGTGCTGCTTCATTTCTTTATTTTTAATTTGCAGCGAGGATTGATGAATTTCACTCTAGCGTACAATACGCTAATAAGAATAACTTTCGATACGTTTAAGGAGACGCTGGGATATAAGTTGGAGTTATTATAAGATCCTCCCGAGTCCTTTCCAAACGGTACACCAAACCCGACGACGATTTGTAAAAGCATCCGCGGAGACAGCTTGCGAAAAAAACCGAACCACACTGGTGTTGCATTGGTGTTTTCTTTCACACACATAAACTGCTCAATATACAACTTCAGTGTGATTCGGACTTTGAAAATTTTCGCAAGCTGTCTCCGCGGATGCTTTTACAAATCGTCGTCGGGTTTGGTGTACCGTTTGGAAAGGACTCGGGAGGACATGGACGTTACGTCAGATACGTTTTTAAGGATGTTAAAAAGTATATTCGGATATTTTTTCGGGATTAATTTCAATGTAGCGGTATTATATCCAACGTAACCTATTAACCTCACTCTTTCGCTATTTCTATTCTAATTCTTTTTTAATCGATATCTCTATTCTCGTACATTAATGCAACTCTGAGTTAAAGGTTTAGATACTTTGTTTTCGATTTTCATCATTTCCAGATAACCGCTTGCAGATCATGAAGACAGCGCAGCTACAGCGGCAAACGCATTGCCGCCGATCGACACCCAAGACATCACCGCCCTCTACTACAGCTGTTCTCTGCTGCCTAAATGCTCAGAATCGGAGGACAAAATTGACCTGATGGAATATCCAAGTCTAGCTTGCGCTATTTCCAGTATTCTCAAGATAAATAACAATAGTCTGGGAAAAAGAGTCTGGGGTTTTTATGTCTGGGATTTTTGCCAGACTTAGCAAGGGTATAAATAATATGTCTGGGAATAAGTCTGGAAAAGTCTCCTTAACAAGACTATACCTAGACTATTCTAGTCGGACTTACGCCAGACGTTTTCTAGACTGATCCCAGACTAATTTTTTTACACGGAAGGACATGCGCATAAAGTTTAATGAAAGACAAAGTATTTAATTTCTTCTGCAAACTGCATAAAGAGCACGGCATAACGAGCTGACGGCTGAGCTGCGTTGTAGCGGCGGCTACAGCTCAAGTATTTACAGCAAGCTATTAATTAAGCTTTCAGCGGCTCTTACAACATCATTACAAAGTCTGTTTACATTGTTCGTGGAAAGAGTTGTACGGACTGCGCGCGGCATCTCAAGAGTTCATTCTCTGAAAGTTTCCTCGGCGAAGACGCGTCGAAAGACTTGGCTATATCCATCCTCGCGATAAGCCCATCGACAGCTGCCCTCGGAAACAAGCTTCTGCAGCAGCCTTTGAGAGAAAAAAAAGGTGTACTATAGGGTCGAGAGGAAAATCGCTGCGCACGTCACGAGAGTCAGCGTCAACGTCAAAGAGAGAAAACATAAGCGACGCGCGTCGAATAATTCGTTTGAGGTACACACGTAGAGAGAGAGAGAGAGAGAGAGAGAGAGAGAGAGAGAGACACACGAGACGAGAAAGTCGGCTAGCGGAGGACCTGTGCCCTCAATCCGAGAGATAGAGAGCCATTTTCTCTTTCCGATTTTTCCCAGGGTGTGCGATACGACTACCAAAGTCAAAGACATGGCGAGTGCAGTCGGCTTTGCTTTATTAGCTATTCCCAGTGTGACACACGAGCTCACGTGTGTATGTGTGTGTGTGTGTGTGTGTGTGTGTGTGTGTTTGCGAGTGGGAAAACGAAATGACGAGAAAAAAGTCGGCGGGTAAAGGACGAAACGAGGCCAGATAAACAGACGTGCGCGGTTTATTTTACACCACAGGCAAAGAGCAGACGATCGCGCGCAGTAATTAACTATGTACAGGCGACCTGCTTGAACTTTGCGAGATATGAAATTTCGTGTCGCGTTTGCATGTGTTTCGCAGAAATGACGATTGCGCTTATGATTATATCGCGGCTTGTTTGTTATCTTTTTTATTCCATCTCGTAAATTAGGTACCTATGCAGCTCCGGCGGCTGGATTTCGCATATTAGTTGCTTTAATATTACATTGGAAAGTGTAAGCCACACAGACCGCATTTGGAATTGAAGCAATAAACAAGATGAATAAGCTTTCGGAAAATCAGCGCACTTGCAGAAATTTCGGCCATTGCACCGGTATTCGGCTGCAAATAATCCGAAAAAAGCCAAGTCTTGGAGAATCGCGGAATCCCAAGAAGCCCATTTCTGACGGTCAGGTGAATGAAACTACGCATCGGGGAATGGCAGACAGCCGAGATATTCGCTGCTGTGCTTGCGCTGCAGCTTTCTCGCTCTCTCACTTCCACTGCCCTTTTGCAATACCCAAATTCCGGACTCGTCGTGCTCTCTGAAAGCCTTGATTTTTAAGGCGCGATGCGCACGATTGAAATTTCGCGACGATTCTCACGCGCACTTCCTATTCTATCTGTTATATCACCCAACGTCGAGTTTGAATATTACGCTTGAAATTCGCAACGATTTCTTATCTCCTTTTTTATCTCGACTTTTCCGGTGTTTAAGGATATTTTTGAATAAAAACATTTCCCGAATTACATTTCCATAGTAGAAACGCCTGATTTGCACATCCTCGGCTAGAGGCAGCAGCGAAGAAGAAAAAAGAAAAAGTCGCGTACTCTTGAATGAAATAAATACATGAATCATTTAACATCTACTTTCCATCATAAGCATATTCTCTCCGAGCTCGTCCCCTTGTTCAGCAGGTCAGCAGCGAAAGGAAATTCAGTCCGGAGCCGTGTGCTTCTTTTTTTTCTCTCTCTGAGAGAAAAAGCTCCGGTAAAACGGGACAACAACAGTCGGCACGAGCTCGCGCGGTCATAAAAATTCAACGAAGAAAAAAAGCTGCCCGAGATAATCGAGACTTTCTAGAAAAGCCTATACAGTCGCCGGCGCAGCCCGTCGTTGGAGTAAAATTTACGAGGGACGACTCTCGGACACTTATAGTATGTATATATATATATACATACAATTGTAAGTCCTGAAGTGTTAGATTGTATTCGGTGGCGCGTTTGGAATGAAATGCCGTCGAAGAGCTCGTAAAAATGACGGACAATAACTTGGCACACTATATAATGCGCAGCAGCAAGTAGCTACCGAACGTTTTATTCAGAAAGTAATGACCCGTCATGCGCGCAGCGGCAGCGTTCGAGATAGAAAAATGAGTTCAAGCACTTGTCACTTCCACGTTGCCTTGACGCGACGCTGAGTATACACACACACACGTATACGCAGCTCGTAAAGCGACGACAAGCTTTTCCCTACACTCGCGAGGATACTTTATATGCGTTTAGCGCAATTGCGAATTAAAAAACAAAATAAAACGAGGAGAGATTGAACGAACATAATGACTTGATTCATGCACTGGACGCGTGTTAATGACTTTGAACTAATTTAACTTGACGTAATTATAACGCCGCGTCGTTCTATGAAAGAATAAAACTGAAAAGTATTTCACTGACATCTTATTATAGGCATACCTTCGTTAAGAATTAAAATCCATAATAAAATTGATACAAGAGGCAAAAAGAGACTGGCATGCGATTCCCGCAATAAACGACATCTCGCAACAGTCTTTGCCGGCAATCCAATCAATTTTTCAATGCCTGAGTCGCTTCGCCAAAGAAGTTCGTCGAAGCAAACATACGCTGCAGAAAACACACTCCAAGAAGTAACAAGCTCACGACCTACACACGCACACGCGCGCACGCGTCACGTGACAAGACAAAGGCTACAAAGCCGACGAGCAACAGTGCGCCCGCGCGCGCTTGAGATGAACGCAACAATCGAGAGCGCTGGCGGCTTGATCCAACCTGGCTCGTCGGATGATTAAGGCTCCTTTGTTAAAGGGGTCGCCGAGGGTAATCAATCACCGGCCTAAGGTCGCCACTGTGTGTGTATGTGTGTATATTACTCTCTCACTCTCTTGCCTCGACTAAACGCAGCTACCAAGCCCCAAAAGGCACATAACTCCTCGCGCGCGCGCGCGCACGTCGTTCGCTCGCTCGCGCAATTGTGTCGCTCCCAAGGCGACCTCCACCTCCTCCTCCGCACCATATCCTTGCGGGATTTCAACGCGATGTGTACTTTGCCGTCAGCTGCATATTTCTCTCGATGCCACTGCTTTAATTGATTGTTTAATCGAGCCAGCTTGAGCGAAAGAAAATTGAGAAGCATTGTCGGCCGGAGATTGTGTCAAGCTCGGGATATCCAAGGAAGACGTCGTATTTTTCGAGAGCAAAGATGAGAGTGGATATCGAGCTGCTTGACGCGGGTCTCTTTGCACTTCCGCGTAGACGTGAATTTCAAAAGAAATAGGGCGGGTGGAAGTTTTTTTTGGGATACCCGATAATAATGTTTTTATTCGAATACTATAATACCTGAAAAGAGGCATAAGTTTGCTTGTTTTTTCACGTAAGTTAATTGAAATCCGATATTATCGTCGCGTTTCAACGCAATCAACAAAAATAACGAACCGAGTAACAATTGCGAAATTGGAACACCCAATCGTAAGTAGAAACTCTCCGTGTTTAATCAGACACGACCCAGAGGCAGAAGCGGGATATAAGCAAATCAACGGAGACACTTCTCGAGCCTAATAACGAGAACGTTTCCCCCATATCGAATCAATGAGGACCTGGCGACCAAATAAAACCCTAATCAACCAGCAAAGCCTCCTAATTCCCTGCTCGACCTGATCCACTGTACCACTCGCCACATGTCCAGCCGTAATCCACATGATTCGCTCATCTCGATCCTCGTGACCGGAGGCGAAAGACACTTCTGACGGCGACCTCGAGAAAAGGGTCAAAATCGGTGACGCGCCACATCAGCTCGAATTGATGAATCGCACGTGCAGGAGATAAGAGACATCTCGCCGACGACGGTCCTCCGAGGTGAGATATCCTGAAAGGCTCAGCGTGACTCAGCTTCGTTTTCTCACCGGAGAAACAAGGAGACGCGGGGAAATGCAGCCCTCGAGTCAATAGATAGCTGTTAATGGACGGATTGATATATATATGTATATGGGAAGCGGGAGATAATTTTACGCTCCTTTATACATTTATACACCGCAAATGCGAATTCGACAGGTCGAACAGCGATGAATGACGAAGCCCGCAATTAGTGCTGCTCCGGATTTATTTTCAAAAGGACATCCGCGGCCGATCGAATGACGCCCGGGCTTTATGAGCTCCATGAATATGCAGATATAAATGCCGAAAAAATAAAGTTCCCTCATAAAAGCCGGCAACGAATAAAAGCTCGATTTTAAGAGTGGCTGTAAAATTAGTTATTGTAGTACCTTCGCGTCGTAGCAGCGGCCTCTATATGCAAATGGAAATATTTCATTCGCTTCGGCTTTTGCATTTTATTGCGCGCTTTTAATAAACCAAAACTAATACTACACATCGGCAGCGGGATATTCCAATCGAATCGCGATATATTCGTTCCAGCGAAAGAATGATTCGAACGCGCGTTGTAAATTAATCCAGAGATACCAACGCTCGGGGATAAGAAAAACTCAATTTCACTCCACAGCTGCGGGGTTATTATCTATAAAATCCAAGCTGGATTTTCGAAAATGATTCGAGCGGAAAGAAGCCGCGCCCGGTCAATTACGCTGCGCTTCTACGGTAACAACACCTCTCGATCGCCGCCGACAGGGGCGTCCCCTTAAAAGTGAAAAATATAAGCGGAGTAAATAAGGGGTCGACGGTACAGGGCGAATGGAAAACGCGCGCTAGCGCCGAGTAATAGACCTCGCGGCCCCGGTTATAAAGTGGCGCCCGCAAGGGATGCTCGATTTAATCTTACTGCCGCGTGCGCGCTACCGCTTAAAAAGAAAAGGAGCAGACCATCGAGAGATAAAATCGATGACTGGCGGCTTCCGGCCTGATAAATCCTCGATAAAACGAGAGAGAGAGAGAGAGAGAGAGAGAGAGAGAGAGAGAGAGACCATGGCTCCTCGAAAAATCCAATAAGGGGCGCCGCCGCTTCCTGGGTCCGGGGCCGTATACAGTCTCGCGGCCGACTGATTAAGCACTTTTTTTCCGGGGGAAAAAGTTTGCCCGACGACACCTTGGTGTAGGTGAAGTACGAGCGAGCAGACGAGACGAGGGTTGTAAGCGCGACGGTCGAGAGACAACGTGGATGAAACTTGGATTTGCTTAAGGATGAAGAAGTGAAGGAAGAGGAGGGGAAGAGGCGCTTGGGCTGGATTAGAAGGTTCGGTGATATTTTCGGGACATCCAATATACCCGGGTAATAAATTCATTTTTGGAGGCAGATTTGTTTAGGACGCGCGGCTTCGTCCTGATTTTCTTTTCTTTTGGTAGGTTTTTTGTCTCTGGTGTGAAACTAAAATAGTAGTATCTATTTAGCGTAAATAAATGTAAATGACTTTGTTCACTTCTTCTTCAACATACAAATATATGCAAATCCATTACCCGGCGGACCTTTGAGAGATAAATGATTTAGAAAGAGACTTGAGAGATTTTGATTACACGTTAAATTTTAACCCTTCCACAATGAAACTCAACGACAAAGATCCCAAAGTAAAAAGCTTTCCACATTCCTTTACAATTCTCTTATACGACCCGCAACAAATTTACAAGTAACCTCTCATAGTCCTTGCGGTCGTGCATCTCCCTCAGCTACAAAGCCACATGAAACGCGTCACGCAACAGAGCAAGTCCGCCGAGATAGCGAACCTGCACACGTATCTGACTCCTGTGAGGACTGAGGAGAAAAGACAAGCAACACGACGGCTTCTCCCCTCCGCCGGCTACAGAATACTAACGCGCTCATATATCGACGAAGATTGAAACGGTAATCTCAGCTCAGAAGCACCTACCATTTCGTTTGCCGGGAGCTGAGCTGCTATATACCTGGTACAGAGGACTCGCTGATACAAGCGCTATTTTACTATAGGTATAGAGAGAAGCCGAGGGAGTCGTGAGAGAAACCTAGGCAAATCCCGGCGCTTTTAGTGCCACTGAATCATGGAAGCCAATCGTCGGCTGATTGATTCCTCAATTCACGTGAATACTGCTCCCCACGCGACGAAGCACACGCGTCGCGAGCGCGCCGATTACGCTCGATTCGATGCAATTAAAATGATGTACTGCCATCGGGCACTTTCGAATATAGTGATTTTATTCTCCCCCCTTTCGCGTAAAGCAAGTGTCACCGTAATTCTATAGAACCCGGTGCAAAAGCCGATAAAATGAAAGCTTTTTACGATTTTCCTTCGTTCTTTTCCATTTACCATATATAGTATACCAAATTAAATACAAGCATTTTCAGCAATTAATCACGACTACATCATGAGAAAAAATCTCGACCCCCGTTAACTTTTTTCCAACCAAGCGCGCTCGCTTTCACTTGATTCGCACACGTCTATCCGTATCCCAACAATCCAGTAGAGCTCCGGCGCACTCTTCTCTCCATCCTCTTGCACGCGCGCGTTCTCTTGACGCCGTCTCAGCAAATGGATTGGATTATTTCAGAGCAAGCTCGCCTCGCATGTACAGCTCTCGCGGATTCGCCAAGTGGCAGTGAATTATCGCACAGCAGCAGTAGCAGCCCTAGCTCGTCACGCTCCCGCTTCGTCTGCTTTCGGCATCTGTGAGCTGCCTGAGCCATTCTATCTAGCTTCTCTCCGAAGGCAGGAGCTTCAAGGCCGATCCGACGTGACGAATTACTTCTCGCGATTGCGGTGGCTCTTTAGCTGTGCTTTTGCGTAGTTTCGTTTTGTACAAGTTCTGCTGCGCTTCAACCTTTGAGTTAGGTTTCCACGATTGCGAAAAGTAGAACGGATTCGATCTGGTCAGACACGGCGTCAACGACAATGTTTCAAGTTTATAGTAGTTTTCAGTAAAATTCGTTATTAAAAATAATACTTCGTTATAAATTAACCGTTGAATTGCATGAATAACGTAGCTTGGTAAAATGAGATTCAGGTGAGGTGCTTCCGATTATGCGGACGTTATTAACAGTGTATGCGAGAGACAGAATTAGTATGAAATAAAATTACGTTTCCACAAAGTTTTTACGAAGTAAAGCAAATTTAATTCTGATATTTCAGTATAATAATTAGGTTAAATTACAAACGAGTAACTGGAATAATGTTTTCCAGTGAGCCCAAACTCCTCTAATTAAAAAATGTTTGCATACGACTTCATCATAAATATAACTTCCATTGAAGGCATCGCATTATGCGACAAAACTTCGCGGTTTCAGCGAGTTTCGCAAATAAAAAACACGAAAAATGCTTTTTAAATCAGCGCGCCTTGAACTACATTTTTCAAGTACCTCGAGAAATTATTTGCGCAATACGTAAAAACAGAAAATAAAATATTTTCCACGCCGAGACGAGAAACTCCGGCATTTTTTGTAATTCACCCTTCCGAAGATATTTTCAAGTACTTATAGAGGTTTGAAACAAAACATTCCTCTCTCGCCTCTTGGGGAGAAAAAAAAAGAAGCACACAGGCTTTTTCTTCCCAAGCTCACTTATTCCATGAACCTAAAAGCGCAGCGAGACAAAGAGAGAAGTGCTCGGGAAGCATGAACGGAAAGAGATCGAAGAGCACGAGACCGAGTAATAAGCAAGGTAGGGAGGCGTTCAGACGTAAGAAGCGAATCGGCGCCGCGGGGCAAAAGTGTTCGAGCACATCATGCACGGGCTCACTTCAGGAACGGCGCGTATAATGATGTCTTGTGCAAGAAGACACTTCTGCTCGCGCTCCTGGTTCCGGATATATACGTATAATACTGAAAATGCGTTTATCTCGTACAGCTCTCTCTCTCTCTCTCTCTCTCTCTCTCTCTCTCTCCCGAGTTTTATCATGGAATATATAGAGTTTCGAATTATGTCGACTTGATTTAGAAGAGAAAAAAATCTATGCGCGTACTTTCTATTTAAAACTTTGTAATTTTCCTTGGCAGACGAATTCTCGCTGCGCGACTTTTTGACAGTTGACTTATAATCCATGTATTGAAAAATGCTCATCCTTGGAGTTTTGAACTTTTCGCATTATGATTTTGCATAATTCCAATTTTCCACTAGGACGCGCTGCCTCTCTCCTGTCACCGATACCCCGCATCAGAAATAAATGACGAGCTCATATATCTAAGCGGATCGAATATATTGGTCGCTCTTTGATCGATCTGTATGATCTATATCCAGTCCATGTCCAGTCTTCAAACGAGCTGAACCATAGCTATCTTAAATTACTCGATGAAACAATAAACAAATTTCACGCCTGGTGACAAGGCCAAGCGCCAGCCCATTTTAATTATAAAGCCGAGAACCGTAAATTCAAGTTAACCAAGCGCAGAGCGCGTCGCGCTTTTTGTTGCTCTAGGTCTGCCTGCTGCTGCTGCTGCTGCTGCTGCTGCTACTGCGCAAGTAGCTACAACTATAAAGCATTCGGTTAAGTGGCGTCAGGCCAGACGACGGTGGAATGTCGCTGTTTTCAGTTGTGTTCTCCCTCTTTCTCTCCAGCTCGTTTTTTGCCGGTCACGCGCAAAAATGAGCGAGCGCGTTCATTTCTAAAATCAGCCGACAAGCCGAAATTCCGGCTTTCTTCGTCAGCGCTGGTGAAAAATGCCGGCCGGCCCCGACAAAACAACGCGCGCACGGATGCTTCAGCTCTTTTTTGCCACTCTCGCGTCCGCGCTTATTCTCTATCCTTCTTCTTCTCGGCCTAGCTCACTCTCTATATCTTCTTTCTTGTTCTTTCTCTGGATTTGGCGAGGGCGACTTTTTTCTATCTACGAGCTCTACTTCGTTTCGCTTGTTTTATCGGTTCTTTCAGTACTTTATGGACTTGCATGATAATGTAGCACCTATGATTGATCTTAGCACTCACGCCTCTGAGCAGCTAATAGTGAACAATTTTCAAGACGATACCAAGACTAGAAGCGTTGAAAGTCTTGGACTTGTTTGCAACAGAATTTTGAAATAATTGAATGTATTATAATATTTTGTGCTAGCGGGTATACATGCTCATTGAAAAAATAGTTCGTGCTTTTATACATGGACGCTTACTGTTACGTATAATTGGTTGCAATTGGATTCCCATCCCAACCAATAATACCTAACTGCACTATATGCGCATCCCCTAAAAAGCCGAATTCTCGCGCAGTGAGAGATAGTAATAAACAACAATTAATCTCTAACTCCTCGTGTAACTTTTTTAAGCTTTCTTGTTAGCCCGCCTATACATATATCTCCCACGTGTCACTGTGTTTTCGACGACGACAACGTATTTCTCCGCTCTCGGCCGTCGCCGTCGTCGCGGCGCAATTTTTTACGCCCATCCAACTTTCGTGCCAATTATTCATAGCCGCACTCGAGAATATTCGGCTTCCTCTCGTCGCCTTATTTATGCTCGCTCGCCCAAAGTGGACGAGAGCTCGGCAGTTTTGCTTTGTTTTTGCTCACGGTATATTCTCGCTAATTTATCTCTTCTGCGATTGCGAATTTTAGCGAGATTAAGGCTACACTTCGCCGAAGACCTGATTCCCGAACGGAAAGCGGTTATTACATGATGTATCTGGTGCAATCCGGTGCAAACTTCCTCTCGCGCGTAGAAGTTAAAGCGGACTGCAGTATAACGCAGGCTGCGGTAATAATTATGTAATTAAAACTTTATTCTTCAACGCACCGCGCTCAGCTCTCTTCCTCTCGGTATTATTATTGTAAACTACAATCTCACCTGCGCTGTAGCCGCACGTTCACTGTTATGTAAGTAAACGCTGCACAGGCTACCGCGGCTATTGTTTATCCCTAGCGAAATTCGATTAAGTTTTTCAACACCGCGGCTACGTTAATTACGAGAGAAATATCTATACCTTTGCGCGGTGTATAACGTACATATTATAATGTGTGACCCATATTAATTTCGTCGTTGGGCGCACGTTTCGTCCTGTATATTTGGCTCATAAACATTGGTGTATACGCATATGCTACTCGCTCATGCATTTATTTATGGCTCGATCCCCGCAGGAGTCGCCAGATGCGCTGCCGGTTAGGGCGCCGGCCATTGCCCCTTGTCGCGGATTTACATTCGTAACTTTTGCGGCTTAACGGAGGGAAACGCTTGTACACAGACCTGTGCTGTAGAGAGAGAGAGAGAGAGAGGGTGAGGGAGGAGGGAGAGACGACCGTCCGAGGAACTAAACTCTGCCGAGCTAGCGTCGACTGACGACGAGAGGTGAAAAGCCGAGAGACTGCTATATACGTATATGTGGCGAGGAAGAGGTTAGCTGGATTCGCGTATAGTCCTATTTATTTTAAACCGAAATCCTCGCGGTGCTGCGCAAGTCACTCTGGCTTTAATTCCATAGCTTTACGTGGGCAGCTCTCTGCGAGTTTTGCCTGATCTACGCTAGGTTTAGCGTTTGCTTGTGTATAATAGGAGGGTTTCATTTGCCTCCAGGGCTGATGCTGATTTTGGCGTTGACGCATTGTTACCGTTACTGTTGCCGAACCTTCGAACAATTCGACTAGCTTCACTTTGCGCGCTCGCGTATATCGTACAAATTATTATTACGTATAATACTGTCGAATTCCATCGGATTCTCAATCAGTCGCTGTCATATATGGATAACGATATTTCAGTTTGTATAATCAGTTAATGATTGCCGTCTATTCGACAGCCTCGTACACTTGCATATACAGCTGGTGCACATGTGCTTCATACAAAATCCGCTGTTGCAAACCCGAATCAACCTCTAAAAACTGGAGAGAGCACGTACGAAAACACATTTTTGCCAACGTCCAAAAAGAGCGAGCTTCCGCGCACATACATTACATTCCATTCTGCTCTCGCTCGTTTATATCCCCAGGGGCAGTAGGTATTTCGCGACAAACTTCCTGCCCGAGACTGTGTCAGCCGGCCGACGCAAGAGTTTGATAGCCTTGTCGGTAAAGGGCTTTACTCCGAAGGCGGGGGTGGGTGAAGGGGGGGGGGAGGCACACGATGAGAGGTATTTGCCCAACGATGAGGCACTGAATTTACGGAATTTCTTATCGTGGCTGCGCCGTATATAGCCGCAGTCTAAACTGCAACCGGCCATCTGTTTATACCCGCTGTATAGTTTGCAGGACGTAGAGCGCGACGATTCGCGGAAATTTCGAAAGCCCTGCTTTTAATTTGCATTTTGGTTTGCAGCTGTGCTTTGTTGGACTTACTTGTTAGTATAAACGTGTGAAATAGAGCTGTTTAAAGGAACATCGAACTGTCGAAAATTTTAATAGAGAACGTATTATCACTGTGTTAACAAAGGGTTATAACGCACGACTGAACACGCAGGATACGAGGAAATGATAAAATTTTCGAATTCATCTGATGCGATAGAGGCAACATAATTAATGGATCATGATGCTTTGAACTTAAATTCATGATAATTCAATACTTGGAAAATATTCATTTGTCTAAAGTATCATATGTCAGATTATTCTCAGTAAAATCAACGACTTGACAGGTTGAAAAAACTGATGGATGCTATTTTTAGAAAACGCAACGGATGCGCTAACCATTTTATCGAAAATCAAAGCCGGATGCAGCTCGATCAGAATCTTCCAACAATAACTCCCATTATATAGATTCATCTAAAATTCATGTAAAATCACAACGGAATTATCGACACATCCTATCCAAATCGAAAATACTTCACGTACAGTCGAGCTATCAATCAAACGGAATTTCCGCTGTTCACCTGCATAATTCCAGCGAGAGACCTGACGATATAATCATTGCCCATACACGAAGCTTAATTTCAACCGGCGGTAACTGATGTAAATCACTCCCAACTGTCAGCAATCATCTCCCCTCAAAATCACTCGGACGCGATGCTTACATCGTAGACGCAGCGCCCCATAGCGAGTGAAAGACCGCCGATCATCGGCACAGCCATTCCAGTGCGGAAGCTTCCCTGCACTAATGTCTCTAGCCCACCGCGCGATCGTAGCTAATCCCGAAGCAGTAGCAGCAACAGTAACCTATAGTCCGGCTATGCGCGCAGGAGTTAATCGTATTCGCGCGTTCGATTCTGGCGAAGCGCGTAATTCCCGGGACCAGCTCCGCCTTAACCCAAGCGTGACGGCATTTCTCCGGAGGGAAAGCGAGAGCGATTTTACTCCCCGCGCGCGTCGCTTTTAATGGCCGTAGGGGATTGATCGGCGCATATACCGGCGAGAGAGGTGCTAGTCCGGTCTTTAGTAAGATAAGAATCGTCCGTGTAGAGGCTGCCTCCGTGTAATGGAATCGACAATGTCGCTGCGCTGTGTCCTGGCGATTAAGGCAATTTCACGGACGCACGGCCACTGCTCTGCGCACAACACATACACGCGAGTCCGCCCGGAGCACCGTGATTTTACCTTCGGTAGAATGGCTGATTTATAGGCCAAGAGGGGTTCTCCTTCCTCTTCCTCTTCTTTCTTTCTTTTTTTTTTTTTGTTTTTTTTGTTTCGTTTCGTTCGACGGGGTGAGACTTTGCATCCTTGAGTGGGGTCCGACTGGTCGTCTGCTGCTGGCGACACTAAGTTTGCCGATAAATAAGGGTACTCGGATGTGTTAAGTCGAATAAACGGGCTTTTAATATCCTGTAATGGATGTAGCTTTCTGTTGCGTCGTTATGATTTATGCCTTCCTTCCTTCCTTCCTACCTCTCGGCCGTGATCTTCTATTGATTTTGTATTATGCTTCAGCGGTGATACAGTTTCACACCAATGGCTCAAGATTTTACGTAAAAGTCGAGAATGAGAATCTTCGAATGAATTTCAAATTCCAAAACCCATCCACAACTTCGAATGAAAGAGACTCGGCATCTCCAGGGCATCAGAGAGACGCCCCGAGAAATATCGACTCGAGTGAATTAATGCGCGCGACACAAGCCGCTCCGCGTCTCGACGAAGTGACAGGCAAAAAATACGCCAGTATTAATAAGGGATGATGAACGTGCACTGCGAATTCCCCGAGGAAATTGACGCAGTTTACCGACCAGCCGGCACCGCGCCAAACACGCGCGAAAAGCCTGCGCATATCCCGCTGTTTTAATAATGAAAGAGAGATGCGTGCGGTTCAACGTGACACGAATAACAACGCGCCGATGTGCAACGAATGCGCTGGCTGGCTCTGTTCTCGCAGGTGAAATTTGCTATTGAAATGTCATTTGCATAGAAAAGATGGGGTAGGTCGTAAGAAAAAAAATGTAGGTCGGATTAAGAGTGACGCAGATGAGATGAAAGATGCCCAATAAATGTCTCTCTCGCCGGCAGTAAATTGAATCACACTGCGATCGGGATTAATGTAAAAAAGTAGACCTGAATCAGGAGTGATTGCGAGAAAATTCTTATAGCACTCGCGGATGCACATTGAGACTTTTCTTTGAAACTTCAATAATATTCTGCCGAGCAACGACCCGAGCTTCGTATCGCTGATTTATTTTTACGACTCAAGTATCAACCAAGTTTTATATCGGCTACATCGATCATTTTGCTGATTGCCCTAAAAATGTGTCACAGTAGTGTCTATCCTTGAAATGCACACTGAGAAAAATGTGTTATAAAAATTACTATTATTACATCGTTTCTCTCAATACATATAGACAGACGGGTGTAGCTTTAACTCTAAAACTATAAATATGTCACTATTGATATGGCAGAGACACCTATATGATATTTGTTTATTTCATGTGTGTGTGTGTGTGTGTGTGTGTGTGTGTGTGTGCATGCTGTAGCCAATGAAATTGTACTGCGCACCGGAACAATCTCATTAACATAGTTATACAATTAGTCACGTAATCACCGCGTACCACCGTACTTGTATTGCAAAGTAATTAAATTACCTTGAGCACGCCGTAAACGCATGAATGCATGAAAATCATTGGAAATTCAATTATCATTATCGATGTAATCAAATAGAAGCTATGATACGTTCAGCTAATTAACTATAATCAAGTTTTCTAAACCAAAATTCATTCATCCACTTCACGGCTCCTTGTCGAGCTCACGAGAATTGGTCAACAGCAAACGCACATAGCCATAACACATTCGCGCCTAGTTAGCAACACTCGTCGTCAATTGCGGTAGCGGTAAATCCGTGGAATCGCGTCCGAAACACTTAACGAGCTCTCGGTGGCTGTACGGTGATCTATTAGCCGCGACCGATTATGGCATTTGCTCAATCTCGCGAAAACCCAGTCAGCGCGTAAGCTCTCAGTGAGGTCACATTTCATAACATTAGCCAATTAGCGAGGCGATCTCTTTTGCACCGAATGCGGTCGGAATCAGAATGCCGCGGCGTTTTCATATGCGCACAGTAACCAGCTTCCAATGAATCAGTCGGGATTGGATTGTTTGACGTGCGATCGAGGAGTATATACGGAGGACGAAATGCGATTGATTTTTACTTTCCATCCTTTATTTTTCAAGAAAACTAGTTTAAACTCCGAAATTATAACCAAAACTATTGTTAGCTTGCATGCAATATTCATTTAAGATATAATAATAGCAAACTATTAGTTAACAATGGAATGTGAAATATGTGGCACTATCTTAGCTCAAATGCGTTATAACTGAACAAAATATATACATACAAATGATATAAATTTAATAAATAATGTATACCTGCATGTTAAAACAATACACTAACAGCGCAGTAAAGAAATCAAAGCAAAACCAACAAATTCAGTAATTAACCGGAGCAGCGCCGCGCACTCAACGTCGTCGAGTCCAAACAAAGCTCGTAAAAGAAATACTCTCGTTGCCCGCAAAAACAGCAACGTACGTAGTTAAAAGCGCTTAACCAGCGCCGCGCCCACGTCGAAAGCCAGGGCGTGCGCGTAGTATTCAACTTAGAAACACCAAACTAACGGGAAGCGTATCCCCAAGCCCATAGCTACAACTACGTGTATCACAGAGACATTCGGAATAGGCGAAATGGAACGACTCGGCTATATGTGTACTCCCGAGAGAGGAGTACGGAGCTTGCGCGCGCGCTAATTGGGAACTCGTGACTTTTCATCTGCCATTATAGCAAGGGCCACTTTAGGAGGCACCAAGTAACCGCCGGGTATATACACTTCAGCTTCTAAACTGCTTTGTTCGGATTCTTACTCTGCGTTAAACGTGTGCACGACGTACGCCGCATTAACAATTTTTTTTCTTCGCTAAGATTTTATTTTCTCTCGTAAAATCGTGCGCTGCATGAATATACGAAGAGCAAAAGTCATGCATCCGCTTATACGACCGCACTTATACGCGCACGCGGGGTACACATATCTATTCAACTTTCGACGACTCGTAGTTTCACACCCTCAATCTCCTTGGCCCCATCTCGACACGATTATCGCGAGTATGCAGACGAACCGAGCGGTGACAAAACCTCTTCGGAACGTTTCTCGATTTTCATAATGACACCGCGAGCACTCAGCGCTACAATGAGCGCGGCAGTGGTAATTTCTAATCGACAGCGGACTCGTTATTATCCTCGTGCTCGGCTGCTATATATACGTGAGGGGATTCGGCGATTGATGAGAGCTAGTAGAGCAGTTATGGCTGACGAAGGCTGTTGTAAGAGATTGGTTGAGGTCTTAGGCTGTTTGTTATAGGATTATGAAATCAATTGTGAGATCCTTTTGTCATTTTGAAAGCGCACTTCGTATCATTAAAAACATTAGTGATTCGGCGGCGATAAGTTTTGCTTAAAAAAAATAAAGCACATACATCACAACCAGAAAAATATACGTTTCATTGCATCAGAATACGAAATCCGAAATAAAAATTCAGGCTCGTATAATAATATACAATCCCGAAAAAAAGTCCAATCTCAAACTCCAGCACCCTAAAACCTTTCAAGCCGACATCTGCATTGTTAGACTAAAAGCTCCCGCTGCGGCATGCACTCGAAGCCATGAGCGTTAACACCTTCGCCGAAGCGCGTATACGTCTAAGCTCGCAAAAATTCATACGCGCATGCATATTTATGGCGTAACGTCGGTATATAGCGCTCCTGTAGCGCAGCTTCTCGCCCCTGCGATTTTCGATGCGGTCTTGCGCGCCACCATAAAACGCNTGCGGCATGCACTCGAAGCCATGAGCGTTAACACCTTCGCCGAAGCGCGTATACGTCTAAGCTCGCAAAAATTCATACGCGCATGCATATTTATGGCGTAACGTCGGTATATAGCGCTCCTGTAGCGCAGCTTCTCGCCCCTGCGATTTTCGATGCGGTCTTGCGCGCCACCATAAAACGCCTCTCTCTCTCTCTCTCTCTCTCTCTCTCTCCAGTCTGCTTCTCGTTTACACGACACGGCGTGACGTAATTTATTGCGTATACAGCCTCTCGCCGTGCGTTTCGCCACGCTGGCACGATGTATACATATATTATATATATATACCATCGAGGATATTATGTAAAATACCGTAACGACAACCTGACGAAATGGAAAAAATACAATATCGAACGGTGCTGCGCTGCGACGCACACGGGAGTCATGCATTTTTATGGGGGCACGTCGACGAGCCCGCGAGAGAGCTAGCTGGCGGTTTCCCTTTCCCTATATACGCAGAGAAGACGGCTATGGGCTTAAAGTTTTTATTCCAATAAGCCGATTTCGTCGCGAGCGTGCGGGTATATATGCGGGTTATACAGGAGGATATTGCCGCGGATGTAGGCCACCGTGCGTGCATTTTCAACCCGCTGGGTGCACTGTTTTCTGCTCGATGATCTGCTTTTTGCGACTGAATATTCAAAGGAGACTTGGCTTTCTGATTTTATCGCTCTGCGATAGAGCTTTTTGATCTCCTCCCTTCTCTTGTTGCGCCCTTATGCTGGAGACGTTAATCCCCTTATTTTTTTGCTTTCTCGATGGGTGAACACTTTTCTTACAGTTTGTGTGTATTGGATTGAGAAATCAACAGAAATAAATCATTATTTCTTCTGCCATTTTCATTAATCTTTGATAATATTTACGAACAAGAGGTCTCTTCGAGAAAGCATAGTACCAATTATGAATAGAACATGTACCAACTCTGTTTTTGCAGATGTTCCAAGTAGACAGAATCAGGGTTAAGTCAAACTTGCCTCAAACAACCGCAGTCTATACAGTCCAAATATTAAAAAACTCGCAGCCAGCTTATGCGAGAATAAAGAGCCATCCTCGCAAAGTCCTCTCTCGTATAATACCACTAAGGTATAAATTGAACGTCCCAGCCGGAATAATAATAGCCAATAAAAACTGATTAGTCGAGCTCTGCGGTGGGCAGCCCTCGTCTGCGCCGTCCTAATTCGGGCAATTTCTATTCGGTTCGCGGCGATCGCCGATCATATTCCAAGCGCGCGACTTGCCGCCAGATTTCACCACGGCGCGGCAGCGGCCGAACGATTTAAAGCACACGCCGGTCTCGCCCCACGTTTATATCATTTAGCACGTGAGCTTATAATTACATGTAAATCCCAAACGTATTACCTATATATTTCGCCGCATAAAGTATGTATAAGGCAGTTTTTGCATACATTTGCTGCTGGCCGGCGTTTATCGATGTAATATAAACGACGACAACTGGCCGGGAATGGAAAGAAAAGCAAGGGAGGAACTGGAACACGCTCTTCCGATTACCTTTGAGTTATCCGCCTATCGTCTATCCGTCGCTCGTTATCTCTCCTCCTTTTTTCCTCGTTTCTCTTCCTTTTGCTCTGCGCTACAGCAGCGTATATAGCCACAGCCGTGTACAGCGAGTTAACGCAAAATTACGTCTGGCAATTTTCAGAAGCGCGTATACGCCATGCGAGAGAATGCGGGCTATCGGTTGGGAGGATACAACGAGATTACTCTATCTTTCTTTCCTCATCCCCTGGTTTGCCTCCGCTGCTGTGTTAGCGCAGGAATCTCGCTGGAAGAAATGAGAGGAGGTGGAGTGCAGAATGTTTATGGTAAGTGTCTATACGCGCCGGAGAGACTAATTTTATTTCAAGATACGAGCTTTCGTGCGGCGCTTTTTATTTGTAGATGTCGCTGATATCGTTCGATGCGAACACGATTACGCGGTTTAAAATTGATCGAGGATCGATGTTCTGTGTAAGGACTTGGAACTTTACCATAGCGATGGTCGTGAAAAATGAAAAAAGCAATTCGTCAGTTGTGAAAACTTTATCGCAAATTTGCGGAGTAACTCGGAATGTAGCTCGATAAAATAACTAGAATTAATGGTGCGCAGTAACGCGCTAGCTTCAGCGCAGTAACTTTCGCGAAACTTTGAGATAAACTTTTCAGAACTTCAACTTCGAAAATTCACATCAAAGTCGAATGTGCATAAATCATCGTGTATAAAATTCGAGATGTGACTGGGATATTTCGGAAAAGGGGAAGTGGGTTATATACATTCGAAGTCCCTTGTAATATACACGAAGGATCGTATAAAATTTTACGAGATCAACTCGGTGTGTCTCCTCCTATAACAAGGCATCGTTTCAGCCACCGCCGCGCGTGTTTAATAATAGATTAAAGCAATAGCCATTATAAGCAATCGCGCAAGACCATTAACTCGGCCCGGCACGAAATTTAATACCATTATCTCGGTCGCAGTCGGAATAATTAATTACAAAAAGTCTCGGGGAAAAATCGATCGATCCTTAACTTTGCAAATTTATTCTCACCATATCGGCGGAGAGCGATATGGTGAGAGTGGCAATTTCTCTCCCTCGACCACCCTATTCCGATATCATCGGAGCTGCCTCTCTTGCCACACACATATATACACAGAGCTTCCCGAAGCGGTCCCCCATTCAAATCGACCATTATAATTCTCATTTCCGTGTAAACAAAAGACTCTCGAAGCCTTATCTCGGCTGCCGGTAACGGGTTAAAAATAAACGTGCCCGTAAAACTCGGCTGCGTAAATCTCTGGGCGTAATCTTCGTCCGCCATCCTCTCTCTCTCTGTATATACAGCTGATGATACGATCGAAGCGCGTATAACGACACCGGCCGGTACGATTTGCCGTCAGTCATTCTTCTCGGGACACACTTACACCGCCTACTCGAGAGCGGGTACATCGCGTGGCTGGTCTAATTAATTATCATTAGCCTGATCTCTATACGTACATATTCGTCGGCGTTCACACTGATCCCCGGAGGTAAGCACGTCAAATCCCCGTGCTGCGATAACAGTCACGTTCCGGATCCCCCCTCCCTTCCCGCTAGACACTCTCTCTCTCTCTCTCTCTCTCTCTCTCTCTTGCTTTTCGAGCCCATAGAGCTTCCACCTTGTGCTCCCTTTCATGCTGGCAACCACTTCGAGCTTAATACACTGCGGTGGTTGCTGCAAGCCCTTTACACCGCTACGTCTACATCGACTGGGCTCACCTTGGTCCCCGACGCGATGAATTTGCATAATAACGAACGATGACAGCGGCAGAGCAAGCGTTTTGTCGCGAGCGCGTCTCGGACATAATGTGATTCTAGCTCGGATAAGGAGGCCAGGTAGCCTGGCTTGTAAGGGATGACGATGATGCTGGGAGAGGGAGAGTGAGAGTGTCTCGAAGGATTTGCTCAGTCTGCTCCGGCGGGATATGGGTCTTCTGTAATTTTCAGATGCCAGCCTGGATTAGTGGTGTATCGTCGCTGCTCAACGCGGGGATGAGACGCGCCTTACCGTGACGGCAAAGAAAGGGGGTTGTTAGGAGATATTTTTTCGTGCGCAGACTACGGTTTTGTCGTATAAAACTGGAAATTCTAATAAGACTTGCATGAGTTTGAACACCGTTACCAAAAATTCTGTAAAAACTTTGGACTGATGGGGGATACGAACGTATATGTAATTTCTGTACACAGTTAGAGTATATAGCCTATATCACAGATCAATCAGATAAATGATTTCATCATCGCATTCCGTACTGCCCACGAGTAAAAGATAAACCTACGTCTAATTAAATTACATACATCATCTATATGAATTCTAGTACAGAATTATTACATCATCACGTTATCACATAATTATATCGGCAGATATAGGGCAAGCGTATCAACATAAATACATAAGTGTATAATTCAAATAATTATATAATTCTCGTAGGACGAAAACGTAATGCATTCTCGTCTTATCACACTCGGCATTATCCCCTTAATTATTTCAACAATTCGCGCTAACATGATTAATGTATGACACAATTATTTCGAAATCGACGAGGTGAATAGAGAAAATCAATATATAGAGCACAGCGAAAATATAACCATCACACAGAGCGTGCGTGGTGCTTAATTTATAAGGACACTGACAGAACCGAATTTATAGCAAAGCCCGTAATAATAAACCGACTCAATAACACAAAAAAGAAGCATGATTTATGCATCCATATCGCGAAAACGCTCAACCCGCTGAAACATCCTTCATCTATATATCCATGGTCCCGCTAATCCCTCCGCTTTTTCATTTTTCCCTCTATACACTCCATCTCCCTCTCTGTCGGACGCCGCCACCGCCAGCTCCCGTGCACTCATCTCTCTCTCTCTCTCTCTCTCTCTCTCTCTCTCTCTCTCTCGCAGCCAGCGAAAATCCCGGCCAGTCGCTGAAGATTACATAACACAGCCGATAATCACCCGACAGACTGACGGCTAAATCCGAAAATTCCATCGGCCCGCCGAGTGGCGCTTGCAACGAGCAAAAAAACAATAGCCCCGATATACAGAGTAGTATAGCGCGCGAAAGGGGATCTGGTAAGAAGATATATACACACGTGCACACTATATCCTTCTGTAAATATAAAAGCTCGCGCCCAGTCCGAGCGAGAAGGGAGGGGGGGAGGGAGGGGATAGAGGCGCGAGCGTGTGTAATAAAAGCTCGTAACGCCGGGTATTGGCAAGCCTTGATTTATCCCCAAGCCGAGTGCAGCATTGAAGGACGCGCACGTATTCTCCGCAGCAGCAGCAGCAGCTCCATACTCCCCTTTCCTGCTCTCTATTTCTCGTTTTCTTTCGCGCCTCTCGCCTGGCTTACACCTACGACAAGTTCACCCCGCGTTAGTTCTGCTACTTCTGCTGCTGCACCGCTATACGTACATCTAATGCTTTCTCCGTGAAAGTGTGCAAGAGAGATACTCCTTATCCACGTAGTGGGTCCGAAATTTACGGCCCGTCGAGGCGACACAGCGTTTTTAAACTGAAAATAATGACAGACCGGATTGTCTGGAAATTCGTTTCCTGGACTACTACTGCTGTCTCGGACTTTATCGAGCTGAGCGCAGGCAATGTCGCGTGTCGGGCTTCAATAAAGACGTCGCTATATCGTGATTCGCGGGGATCTATCGCGCGAGAAGCCTGTATATTGGGGAACAGTCTGCTTCGTATAAGAATATGGACACGAAGATTATCCGGACGAGTTTGTATATTGGACAAAGAGATCGTCGGAGCTGGTAACTTTCAGGACAAAAAATTACGGCGCGAGAAAGAAGGAAGCGGAAAATTTGATTACGACCTCGAGTGTGATGTGAGTTCTCGGAAGCGAATTTGATAAAAACAGAGCTGCGAATTCGATTATAAAGTCCGCGAGAGGGGGAAAAGCTGGGTAAAAAAACTTTTACATTGTGAGAGAGCTGAATACAAAAATATTTTTCTTCTGCTGTTTGATGAGACTTTATTGCGTTCGCAAATTTTCACCCGAGATATCCGGTGAATTTAATTTTACCCTTGGCTCTCTCCCTCGCCATGTAACGCCGAGAATCGCGGACGAAAAAAAATATGCAAGTTGCGAACTCGCTCGCTGATCCGAATGCATAACAAGGTTTGTTCATTCGCTAAATTGTTATTTCGCTTTTGTTCCGTTTGCATACGTGTAACGTTTTTCACATTTTCTTTGCAAAAAACGGATCGAATGAAAGCGGCATAACGATAAAATTGTATTAATTAAACTGTAATCGTCCGTATTCAGTTTTTGCCTTTTTTCACGCACAGTTAAATCTGACGCGATGTTTGTCAAACGTCACGTCCTGTCGTTTTCAATTTCGCGCTGAAAGCGTTTTATCAAAAACATACCAACCAAAACCTCTCCGAGATTTTTCAGTTTTTACACAACTTTTGCAGTAATCATTCGCCGAAATATTATACAAAAATAAGTAGACAAACAAAGGCAAGTATACATAGCTGCACCTCGAAATTTGATTCCAAACGAACTCGCTACCTTTCTGCTACCCAAAGGAGAAAGCTGATAATCAAGTCTGAAAACTAAAACCCACTTATCCGCGACTTCTAACACCTTCGAAAAACAGACCCAAGGGTCCAGCAGGAAAGAATCCAAGAAAGAGTATAGCCCCTCTGCGCGTCGGCGCGAAGTGAGACTTCGCACGTCCGACTTTCGAAAATACTTCCGCCACTCGATCTGGCCTTCGTGTGTGCAGCAAAGCTCGACTCGCTGCAGCAACTTCGGCGGTCATATAGACCTTGTTAAGGGTAACGCGCGCCGTGAATATTGCCGTGGGAGGCGGGACGGCTTTAAAGTCCCGTCACGTTCCCGGCGTTACGCGGTTACAGTATCGCGCGCACGCGCGCCCGTTTCTTTCCTTCTCTTTGCACCGTATACCGGCCTTTCCCTCTTTCTAGCGCCTCCAGCTTCTGCTGTACAGTCTCCTCTTAGTCCACGGCTTTAAGGTCACGTGGCTTGTCGCGGTTAGCAATATTGCAAGCGGTTCTTGCGGGGAATCGAAAGGGTCGAACCGATGGTTCGTTTTCACGATATTTCCTACCTCAGACTTTTTCCTGTTATTCTTCCGCGCGATGCGGTTCGCCAGGTGATCGTTATCTCTTATTCGAGTCTTCGGACTTTGTGGGGAAGTTGAAGTTCTGAGAGGATTTCGGAAATTGTTATAGTTGGTTGAAGCGAGGGAATTTTTTATACTTATTTCACAAGGCATAAATACTTTAACGTTCGTAAAACTATTACAATTCTTGGATTAAACTTTTAAAAGAAAATATGACTATACTCTTTAGAACTTTTTGAATTTCGCGCGAGTGGAATCATTTCATACTGTGGAGCGCTTTGCTTTTCCAATCCTCGCCTCATACCTTAAGATATCACCCGATCGCCGTAAAAACTGTTATAAATAAGAATCAATGCGCGAATCCGACGAAAAAACGTTCCGTCTTACTGCACGACGAAGAAAGTGGCCGCGTTCCTGGAGGCCCCTCAAGAATTTTCCCCACACGTCACGAGTCCGCGCAGTTGGCGGCTGCTTTATACGAGCATAAATCGCCGAGGAATGAGAATTCCTTTCCCGCGCGGCACAGACTTTGTCGCTATACACACAGCCAGCAGCTACGGTAACAACGTGTACGTACGTAGTCCAAGAGAGCGGACGTGTCGCGCTGCCAGCTCTCTGGAAAGCGTAACAAGCCCTGGGAGAGCGCAAGAGGTCAACGTGCTCGACTTTTTCTTTTTTTTTTTTTTTATTCGCGCTGCCTTTCGAACGACCACTGCCACGAGTGACGTGCAGGCGACTGTCGAAAAAGTGCACCGCCTGTGCCCCAATTCCCTCATTCTATCGTGCGCAGACTGGAGTCGATACGTTACGCTATGCACTTAGGGGAATGTCGGCAGAGTGTTACGTAGATTAATTTTTCGCCGTTAGTTTCGACTCTTTCGTTTTTTGGATTTTTGAATTTTTTTGATGAAACGCTGCCGATTCTTGGAATCGTTCGATTTTTTAAGCTAGCCAATGAAGTAGAAGATTACTTAGAAACTAGCGACTTTAGACGCGCGCAGTTCTAGCATGAGCAGTCGCAGCAGCAGGCCAAGCAAGGCAGTTTTGTCATTGGTCGTACACTGCTATATCTAGACTCATACTGTTATGAGAGGAATGAAAAAGTTCCTATGCGCCACCTATATGTTCACCCGCCACAGACGCGAAGAGTTTAGGTGATGACGAAAGGGTTCGTGGAAAAGGCCAGTCCAAAATTGCTTTGTTTTAGTAACTGATTTCGCTCACAATTTTCACTTTTTCAGGTTAAGAATTCAAACATACACAGATCAAATTGCGCGGTAAAACAAACAGCCAATCAGAGGCCGAATAGAATGATTACCATATCTTTTTTATAGTAGGATAGTAGGATAGTAGGATAAGATTCTAGTTGACATGACATTTATAAATGCTTTCGATTATTATCAAAAATATCTCGTCGATAAAACGAAAGAGAAAACTCGTTCAGTCTCGAAAAATGAATATCCATCCGTACCAACTACCGACGGGCAGACATCCCCCTATTATATAGTCGGTGCACGATCCAATAAAAATTAATGCTTTCAACACTCGGCCTTTCCCCAAGCGCCAGAAGAGATTACCAGTGAAAACACCAAATTAATCCCGACTACGACGAATAATCAGGATTCCGAATAATAATTAGAGCTGCGCGGCCTGCGCTCGTCCTCCTTCTCATCATTTTTTTTCTGGATCAAGCCCGAGCCAACTACTCGGGACCAGCATATACCTATACATATACATGGGCACTGCAAGCTCTTACAGCAGCTCTCTCACATAATGAAGCTTTACCTCGATAAATTGATTTAAAGGTTCTGAAAGCGACTCCACTTAATCACGCTGGCCTCCATTCGCACGGCAAAGCTGCTGGCTCTCGCCCCCCCCCCTCTCTCGCTCCCCTTCAGACTACTGGCTGGACGGCGATGGCACAGAGGAAGACATCGATACCATAAACTCCAGAGCGAGGCGACAAGGACAGCTGGAGGAAGAAGAGAGAGGAAGAGAGAAATAAAAAAATCGAAGAGCCAGAAGTCGCGAAGTGGGAGAGAGAAGAGCGATAGGAATCTCCACTGGCTGCAGTAGTTCGGAAAAAGGAACCCGGAAATTAAGTTCGTAACTATTTGAACGGATGCCAGTGAAGAAGGCGAAGGAGAGAGAGAGAGAGAGAGAGAGAGAGAGAGAGAGAGAGAGAGAGAGAGAGCAGGAGAGCTCACAAACCAGGTGACTCATTTTCCAGCAGCTTCCCTCGTCTGGAGAAATTATTTCGTAAGTTTCGTCCTCCGCCACTAGCTCTCGCAGATTGAGAATCCTTTAATTGCACTAACCGTCCAGGTCTCGGCGTCACGTTCGCCATCGCCGGAGGAGCGAAAAAAAGAATCCGCCACGATGAAGGGCCGAGGCGTGATATCACGCGCTCTCGCTTCTCTCCCGCATTTTCGGACTACTTTCGACCTCGTTACTGCAAAAACATTAAAATTACAGCTTTCTTTGGGGAATTCGCTCTATACTTCTCACGCTCTCTTTACCGTACTCTGGATGCCGTCTTTTGGGACGTCGAGTTTCTTTCTTTGCCCACCAGCTACCGCTTACTTGAGGGAATAGTCGCTCCGAGGAGTTATTCAGTAAGATGGTGCTCTTCCGAGCATTTTTTGGATGAACTCTCGGATTTCAGTTTGCTGTCGATGTAATTTAGTTGCTTTCTTGATTTTTTTTTCAAATTCAATTCTTTGTTGGAATTTTCTAGATTCGGCGTATTTGGAGCTCGCAACTTCGAAGCTCAACCGACGCGTACTATTTCTGTCTGTCGCCGTGAATTTAATGACTCAACATAATGAGGGGTCAGAGAATCTTCCACGCAAGGAGAAAACTTATACAAGCAGGCTCAATTAAAAATTCCGGATCACGTTCGTTTCATCGGCTCGATAGAACGAGGACGATATTAATCCGGCTTTGTACTCTGCTGCCACGGGCTCTCTGCATGATTTTTTAATTAATTTCCATGACATTCTATTGATTTCAAATGCCTTTTAATTACTCTATATACTCTCGCTTTGAGCGAATGAATTTTTAATTAAAAGTAATAGCTTAGTTCACAGTATCAAGCCCAGCTCGTTATAGGATTAACACAACAGTGACACATAGCGATGACGAAATGAAATAAGCAGAATGAGCCATCCGAAGTGTTCAATTAGAGCGTAAAATATATGAGACTTAGCTCTCGTCTCTCATAAATATTAATCCATTCCAGAACAATTAAGCAGATCTAGGTCCAAGCGACGTCTTATTCCATTCTCGCAACCGAGAAGGGAAACGAAACACCCCTTTCCTCCTCATCTCGTCGGCTCGCAAAGTTTTGCCAACTCTCTCTATTACTACATTACTTCGTTTCCTCATTCGGTGTACACGTATACCACGACTCTTCCGCGAACTCAGGCATTTGCGCACGCGTCTGCGGTATTTCGGTCAGATATTTCATAAGCAAGCGCCTCCGCAGACTCGCACACCCGTATATATAACGCACACGAGCGAAGGAACTTTCTGTACCGCGCGCGAGTGAAAAATATTCCGGGCGTCTTCGACTTATTGCCGGCGGCTTGTGCGAGCGGTATGGGAAAAATCGCGTGCACCCAGTCATCTCGAGGAATTCCGATCGAGCGCGAGCGAATTCATTTCTACGATTGTCGGAATACCCATACAGCGTCGGCAGTGGCGCGAGAGAAAGAACGGATCAGAAGAATGACTATAGGAGGGAAGCGATAGCGCATCTGAAGCTTTTTTGCTTCTCGCCCTCTCAAAAAGACGCGACGTAGCGAATGTATATCGAGATTCCAGTGGATCGGAAACGCAGGCACGAATATTTTAAGCGCTGGATGCTGTGTACATGTTATCGCAGCGATGAGCAAAAAAAATTACGACGGTCGAGGGTGTGGGGATGGTGCTGATGAAAGCTTGCGCTGATGCGAGATTCTTGGTGTTTTTCGCTCGAATACACTTTATTAATTACATACATTGATGTTGTCAACGTATATATAGTCATTTTTACATAAATTTAAATTCAGATTCAAATTCAAATTCAAAATGTGACTTAATAAATTTGTTTTGTAAATCAAGTTCCGCTCTCTTTGTCATTATACACCTTCATATTAAACCGCTTCACGAGTGTCAAATTCGCGAACTCCAAAAGCTACGCAGTCGATCTCGCCTCGTGACTCCAACTATATCCTCTCGCTTGTAAATATATCATCCACTAACGAGAATTCGAGCAGCGCTCGCTCATTTTGCGTAGGAAGAGCTTTTAGGGTCCCGGCAATTCAAACTTTGCCGCAGCAGCAGCAGCAGCAACGGCAGCAGCGTTTTCGACGCGAGAACCACACGCGGACCGCGAAACTCCGCATAACAAGTGAAAGAGAACGAGGGAGAGAGAGAGAGAGAGAGAGAGACAGGACCGCTTTGTTGTCCCGGTGTGCGCGAGCTTAATGAAACCGGGCGATTTCGCAATAGGTAAGCAATTTATACATCACTGCATTACCCATTGCGAGCGTCCTATAGTCTGCTTTTTGAAAGTCAAGCAATTATCGTTGACAAAGTAAACAACAAGCGCTTCGTTGGAGTTTCGCGCATACGATTCATGTCGTTGATTTTTATTTTCATTTCGTCGCGAATGCATGTACTTTGAAAGACGTGAAAACAATTTCGTACGCGCGAGCTGAAAGCGCACAGCATTAATGGGTCGTCACAAGACCGAATGTGTGCTGCTATACGTTTGCGTGTTCTGTTCTAGCGAAGATAAAATTTTCCACATAGAATAGATAGTATGAAGAAAATAAAAATAAAAATATAGAATCGAAACGCACGTTTATTTTCCTGCAAACCCAGGCGTTCTATGTGTTGCCACGACTCCCGTCTCCCCGTAAAAAAATACATGAAATCACTACGGTTCATGGCAGCAGTAGGAGTCGATCATAAAACGTATCCCGTTAAACGTCGACGACGACGAACAAGGTGCAGCAGGAAATTAAAAAACAATCTGACAGCAGCTGCATTCTCTGTTTTTGTCCGGCAGCCCGTCGCTACACCGGCCGAGTTAACGGTCCAGGTCGGAAAGTTATTTTTACAGCGTCTTTTTTTTTGTCCCCCAGCGAGCCTGGGTCTTTTTATTGATTGCAAAGTGACACACAGTCAGAGCCAATTAGAGCGTCCAAGCCTGGCTCTACCCGAGTGCGAATACACATATATACGTATAGACACACACGTCTCTGGGAATATCGTTACACGGGGCTTCGAATACGTCGTTATACGCCATGGACTAGCCTAACGACCAAACCGCACCGCGTGATTTACGACTTGAACGAATCCTCGACATGCTTCGAGTGCTCCGTTACGCCGCGTTGTTCACCCGATGCTTCGCTTCTGCTTTTTTGTCTTTTTATTCCAGATTTTTCTTGTTTTTATTTTGTGAGTTGTTTTTTCGAAGTGATGATTGCCTGTTTTTTGCTTATACAAAAGCTGGATATGGCTTCTGCTTTATCAAAATTTTTTGTAACATTTGGCGTGTAAAAGTTTACACGAAAAATACGTGGAAATACGTGATGGTTGCGTTCTGCATCCAACCGATCGAGTGTAAAAATCATTTACGAAAAATCCTGCACAAAGCTTTTACGCAATTATTTTTATACAGAGAGACTTGTTTTCTATGGAGTATTCCTCTACAGGTGATTGCTGAATCAAGCACGTGTACGAGGTCGAGAGCATAATATATATACAAGTATAACACAACATGTAGAGTACTCACCGGAAACCATGAGGTGGACGGTCCTTATGAGCGGCGGATGAACGCTTACTTGACACTCGTAAACTCCTGAATCGCGTTCGGTAGCCGAGCTCAGCCGTAACCGCCAATTATTCGGCGACTCCGAGTCGAGGGAGAATCGAGAGTCGCTCGAGTAGGTCTGCTGGCCGAACGTAAGCAGGTGCAGCTCCTCGCCACGTCGCCGCACCCACGAGACCTGTAATCACATGACATTCCAAATATTTTATTGACGCGTTTAATCGAGGACTTTTTGTTTCGTGTAATGTTAAAAAGTAAAATATTAGGTAAATAAGCACTCAATCAATGACTCTAACCAAAACTATATTCTTGTAAAGTTCCTGTTTCAAAGATAACAATCAAATTCTTTAAAAATGAGTCCGTTTTCATCTCGATCGACGTCGAGTAAAATACGTGTAATCTTTCATCGAGTTAAAAAAAAATTCACCGCGCCCCGTATCGAATTATCCACAAAAACTCCAATATTCCATCCACAACCTTAACAAAATCAAACGTCGCGAAAAGGAAGAGTTAACCGCATTGTCGGCTGGCCGCTGACCAGCCAAAAGAAGAGCGAGAAAAATATCGGCAGCATAGCGACTCTCCGAACATATAGGTATGACGAATACACGGGCACGGCAGCCGCACACGTACGACAAAGAGACGAATTCGAGAGAAATTGAATTACCAGGTAATATATTTTTCAATAAAATACCGCGCTTTGATGGACATCTCTCGCGGGACGAACGCGTTGGACATGCAAATCTGCGTGTGGCCGCGAGAATGAAAAGCTCGCCTCGCGCGACGATTGCGATTCGCCGCAGAGACGCGCCGTGTATAATATTGCATGCGCATATGCGGATATGAAATCGTATTGTTCGACTAGGTTGGCGAGAGAATTTATTAGGTCGAATAATAACGATGACCCAAATCTTCCACGGAAAATCGTTAGTTTCTTTATATTATATAGCTCGATTATAGATGTGCCAATTACCTGGCAATTATCCGATACGACATATTCATCGCAAAATTAGATCTCTTTAAAAACCACTTGTTGAGCCAATTTTCGCGAAAATTACCTGCTAAACGCACGCGAAAAATCAATACTTCCATCCTCTGCAAGCTCTCTACCGATTCTTCGCCTAAAAACGCCTGTCTTCGGACCGTCCGCAAAAACAAAATTTACGGACTCTCCAGGCAACTTTGACATCGGCAGACAAAAAAAAACTCAAATATAGCCGCACCATCGCTCAAAGCTATACGCTCTGGCAGGCTTCATCGGCAGGTGCACTTTTATGAAATTTCACCTAATGAATCACGCGTTTTAAAGTTTCAGTCAGCGGCGAATTTTAAAGAATCGTTAGCTCGAGCCAAGCCTCGATCTCGAGCGCCGAGTCTTTTTTCTACTCTCTCTCTCTCTCTGACTCGACTTTTCCCGCTATTCTCTTTGCTCGGCGAGTACAGCTTTGCTGCGGCGGTGGTCCGCTGCAGTGCAGCAGCCGAAACCATTTGTCACTATTATAAAGGGCTCAGCGAATGAATAATCTCGTATCGGGGGGGATGACGGAAGTTTCGCGAGCAAGCGTCTGGAAAAAAGGCTCATGCCTACGACGACGTGAATTATTTAGTGTGTATGGCCGTATGGGAAAACTCGTGGTGGTTAATTTTGATGATTTGACGTGAGAACGAAGTTTGTCAAAAGCGATGATATAAAGGATGGTTCTTTGAATTAAAGAGAGAATCCTATACCTAAAAGTTTCGATCGCTCTATCTTGGAGGAGTTCTGTTTCTTGTCTGATTGGTCTGTTAAAAAAGGGAACAGTTGCGGTTCGATTTTGAATTTGAAGTTGTATTTTAAATTTTATAAGAATGATTATGATGATGGTTTCTCATTATATTCAAACAGCTATACTGATATTTAGAATTTTACGACTTCAGAAAGTACACGACATAACGTATAAAACTTGTAATTATGTATTTCTAACCTCGAAAAGTGAACATCAAGAAAATATGATACAAGGGGTGTACTTCGTTATATTGTCGCGGGAATCTCGTAATTTTAAACTTACTTATGTACCAAATATTTTTATTTTAAAAACACCGTTGCGAGTCTAAATTATACTCAAAGTCGCTAATACAATATTTTAAAATAATTCCAAAGACTAGGGATATCCCTTAACAAACGTAGTAAATTTAATTAATCGATAAAAAAGAAAGAACAATAAAACTGCTCGCGACTCGAGGCAATATAACAACGCATTCGAAACGCGGAAAGTGAAACATCTCTTATAACGACGCAAGTCTCGGCGGTTTTCTCCTCGCGCAAACGTCTCATGACAACACTTCGTTATAATCGAAAGGTGCCTTTACGAGCAGCGTCAATGAAAAAGTTCCCGCGGCCAGCGAAAAGCGTAAAACTGTTAATAAAAGCCGCCGGGATAAATCGTCAACAAAGCCCGGAACGTCTTTACAACGCGAGAGAGCACTTTCATAACGACGCGCGCGTCGCATCGACGAATTCGACGCTCGGTCGTAAAAAGAAAACGCGTTGCGCAATAGTCAGGTATAATATCCACTGCGGCAGTGGCGAAAAAGAGAGAAAAGGAAACAGAGGCGGAGGTTAACAGTGCGTGCAGGTTGTTGTTTTGTAAGGGTAATAAATATGTATACAGCGGAATGAGTTGTCGTGAAATTGGCTCCGATAGTCTCAGACGAGTTATGTGAAAATAGATTGGAACAGTGCTGCAATCTCGGCTATTTTTCGGTATTAAAAATTCATCACTATGTGTACACGCGCGATAACGAGCTCGTTACAATGATTAAGTTATAACGAACTTTTTACGGCAACACCGAGCGGGAGAGTAAAAGTATACCATAACGGCGTGTTCTTTGTAACTTTTGGTCTTTTTTTTTAAATTTTTTAGGTATTCTTTTCACTCGTGTGGGAAGCGCTGATTTTTATCAAAATTCATGCTTCACGAGAAGATACCACTGTTGTGTTAAATACGCTTGGTTATTACAAAGTTATACGCGAGTATGCCTCAGCGCATACGCAACTTTCTCTCTAATCTGATCCGTGTCTAAAACGTAAATAATTCCTCGGTCTCTCGCAGTATGTCGCAGTAGTCTGCTCGTAATCTCATTCATTACACGATATAACGAATTAGCTACAAGCTACTCCCGCATACGTGCGTAGGTACGCGCGCGACTGTTCAACCAGCTTTTAAGGCTCGAGTCAGTAGGAAAGGAGGAGCTGCTCATACACGCTGAGCGAAGAAAGGCTGAGGAGAGAGAGAGAGAGAGAGAGGGAAACGGATTAATCAATTGGCCTTGGATAAGGTTTAACTCGCGGGCGCTGCAGCAGCGAATTAATTTATGAACCATTTGTCCGCGTCGAGAGTTCGCACGCGAGCGAGAGAGAAAGAGAAAAGCGACGAAACGCGCGCGACGAAGCTGCTGCGCCCAGGATCTTGGAGTGGAAGCAAAGGGGAGAGAGGGGCAGAGAGAGAGAGAGAGAGAAGGCAAGAATTCCGGTAATAAATCCGACTTCTCTCGTGTCGGCCCGCTCGCAAAAGAGCCTTTGCCTTCCTCGTGGCAATTTATAGTCGCGCAGCGCCGCCCAGTTCTACGGGCGCTTAACAATTTTCGATTTCGCGGCCTTGCCACACCGGCTGCTGCTGCTTCTCTCGTTTATCCTCTTTTTTCCCTATTCCTTCTCTTCCTTTCTTTTGTTCTTCAAGTGCTTTCTTATATTTTTCCAAGCCGTAGCATAGCGAGCGGGCCGCGAGAGAAGAAGGAAAAATCACCTCGCGCGCGATATTCGCATTTTCGTCACGAACAATTGTGGCTGCGCCGTCTGGGGAGATTTCTCGCTGCTATATACATGCGCCGGAGAGAGAAGATATTACGCTGGGATTCAAATCCCGCATTAACGCGCTCTCGCGTTTTTTCGAGGATGAATATCGCCGAGTGTTCCGGACGTAATGAGGGGTAGTCAGGGAAAGAAGCAAGTGCGACGCGTTTTGCATTTATTTTATATTTATTCATTTTGCAATAGTTCAGCAAACGTTTCCCAGCCATTTGAATCATATGAACGCGAATTGGTGGTGCTTTTCGTGGCGTCAGGCCAACACGGTTAGGAGTGATTTTTAATCGCTCCTAGACTGCCAGATCTAACATAGGGAGTTTTACTTCGCAGTTGTGAAGATCAACACGGTGCAGAGAAGCCGCTAGGCTGATCTGTGACTGTCAGGCCAAATGGACGAGTGGTGGGAAGCGTTTGCACGGGGAATGTGACTGCGCTCGTAGATATAGGTATAGAGGAGCGTTCGCACTGCTTCGAGTCCCTTCGGTAGTATTCGGGAAAGCGCTTTGTTTTAGCGGGCCTGAGTTTTCGGCGGCTCGGGATCTCGGGTCTGCAGGGGAGCGGGTGGTCGATACGTCGTCATTCGCTTCTAGCCCTTCGCTTAGTTAGCTTGCCTTGTTAGTTTAGCTATCCGGTTTGCGTGGTTATTTCTTAGTTTAATTTCGCGTTTTTACAATTACGTTTTTATTTTATCTTGCGTATTTTATAGAATTATTTTATATTTTTGTAAGGGTGCTTTTGTGTGAAATAAAAAGATTTCCTAATGGAAAGAAAAAGAAAGAGGCGGAAAGCTCGTCAGCCATGAAACTTTGCTTCTCGACTGCACTCTCGTACAAACAGTTCGCTCACTTCTCGCGGTTGCTGCGTTAACCTCGAGGTCTGTTTTTCTTACATTTTATCGACAATTAATTGAATTTGTTGATTATTTTGATAGAATTGTCGAATGACGATGAAGAATTTACCGCGAAAACGCTATATTGGAAACTGTGACAAGCGTGTGCAGAGGAGGACTCTTGAGGCTTTTTCAATAACTATAGTAAATATAACGCGCGCTTCGCGCGCTCAATTTTCTAAGGTCAGAAGTTTAAAATCGTAATCTAAAATCTAAAATTTAAAGTTTCGCGCCTTATTTTGAGTAACAAATCAAAACATGTTTTAGTCGGCTTCACTTTTCTCTGTTCTCTTTTTTAAGAGGGGATTCGGTATAACCGATACAAGAGCCGTATACGTATTATTGGAAAGTACGATATACACATGATATTTCGAGCCGAAAAGTGCGATCGATAAAAATACATTCATGAAATTAATGTTGCTCGATATACTTCATACACAAAGCCACTCGCGAACGAATTTCGATTTCACGTTGAATGCTCGTCTGCTGCTGAATCGAACTACGCGATATAAGTTATCGAAGGTAATATTATATACCCACTCCAGGAGATCATCCGTTAAAGTATAATAAACGAAGCTGTATTATAAATGATAAAGAAGAAGCTCGAACCCGCTTAAAAGCGAGAGTAGAACTTCATTAGCTTCCTAAAAGCTTAATAAAAAATTTAATGAAACTTTATGGAGTCTATTCAAGGTGATTCGAGGTCCTACCGAAGGACCCCTTTGGTCTTGAATTTTGATGGAGCGTGCGTTCTTTTCCATTGGAGAATTCCACGCTGCGCCTTATGAAAACGGTAGCTCGCGGCTCAGATCTTAATATCGCAGACCCAAATTTAGTAGATATATTAACTGCACAAAAAACTATTTGATGATATTTATTGCGGAATACCTTCATACATTTTAATTGAATTTACGTCGGCTAAAACGTTATGCACCGAAGTATTTGGTATTTTATGAATGCAATAAGCTTTTTTTTAAATAAAATTCAGCGAATCCGATAGATTTGATGAAAACACACAAATCCATCAATTTCATTCAATCGGCATTCAATCAAAATTCATTGCCTGGCTTCGCTCCTAAGCACACGTGCATCGGAATCTCCAATGATACACTCGAGTAACGGAACTCACACGGTAATCTCATTAACTCATCAAAGCGAAGTTCGGCTTCGAGAGATTCATCCTCAAACTCAAACATAGTCCCGTCGGCTGCGAGGGAAAAACCGTAACAAAAACAACGTCGACACACACACACACACACACACACACACACACACACTTACACAAGCGCTACAAGTCAGAACTTGCGAAATTCCTAGAAACAGCATACAGGAGTAGGGGATGGCAATCGAGCGAAGCCTGCTAATTCTCCCCCCTATCTACTTAACCGAGCGTAGTCGGCTATAGCGAAACTTTGGGAGCCGAGAGCAACATCGAAAGTTCGCGCTCGCCTCGGAGGCCAATTGGTAAGCTCGTCCTGTGGCCCTCGAGCTTCGCTTCTCTATATCGTCCGTGTGCAGCTCGTGGCATCATCCCGTCGAAATAGACGCGAGCTGCGGACGAACATCGCTCTAAAGTGTGTATGTGCGTGCGTGTGTGTCAACATTGTCCTTTACAGAGGCAAAAGTGCGCGAGAGTGTCGAGAGGGTACCACTCCGGACGTCATCGTGTGCTCGTCGCTCCTACTTGTTTCGAGCGTTTGTTGTTTGTTTACCACGATTTCGAGATTTAGACGCAATCACGACAAAGAGGCTGCATGAAAGTACGCCTGACTATGTCCGGCTGTTTCTACTTAACGCCGAGTAATTTCACGCCCATAACTTCATCCGGAAAACAGAAGCTTCACTCCTTTAGATTAGTTTTTTAATACTTTGAATTCGCATGATAGATTGCTAAAGTATTTTTTAATGGGTGGCGCAGGTATGCAGGGGAAGAAGTTTAGTTTGCAAAGCTTCGGCGAATACTCGATTGAAGTACTAAGTTGGCCGGAGCGTTGCATCAAGCTCAAGTAATTCCTAGTTTCGAGATTAAAAATTTCCCGCGCAACAGCTCGCTCGTCACGCACTCAAATTTAATAGAACAACGTGATTTTGCAAAAAGACTACGCGCACGTGTATAACAAATTAGGGGCAAGCATAGTCCGATGCTTCATTTTAATTATACCTCACTAATACTTCCGGTAACTTTTCCCGTGAAAAAAAAATGTTTGATAAAGCACGCAGCGAAACAAAGCGCGGGGACGAGAGAGAATATTCCACAGCGCAGAGACAAAGCGCGCTGGGTTCTGGTGAAAAAAAAAAAACGAAAGAAAGCGACGCGCGAACAAGCGTGAGAGAGAGAGAGAGAGAGAGAAAGTGAAACAGATGAAAAGGAAGGGACGGCCGCACGGGGAGGGCGTAAATAGTCGCGAAAAGCGCTGCGTGGGTGAAAGGTGCGCGAGTACTTTAATAAAAGCTGCGCCGTTGAAATGTTTGCCCCGTGCTCGCGCGTTGAAAGGGTCAAGCGAGCGCGTCGCATTTACGAAAGACGCAGCACGTGTTCGCGTAATGAATCATCATCTCTTGGCCCGACGATAATTGGCTGCCAAGTTTCTCGCTTTTTTTCTATGCTAATGCTCTGCGCTAACTATGTAAAGCTCCTACTTTAGCTGCTTTGACGTATTCGGCCGTTTTGTACTATCAATTGCTTTTAGTTTTCAACGCAATGCGTAGTACTGCCCTATCACGATCCGCGGTATAAGGCCATTGATTAGCTGCAAATCATTGCTTTGACGCTGCATGGACGTCGATATCGTCAAACACAAACGTATGTCAATCTTTTACGTTTAGCTTATAATTCCACAAAGGCCGATCACATGCACTCGAAACAAGCAAAGATCTAATGGTACACATTCTGAACCAATAAAATTCCCACTGAAATTTCGGTTAATCGACCTTAATCCCATCAAATGCTTTGGTCGTCAAAACGCGAATAATTCAACGAACCATCGACGTTTCAACATGTATCGCAAACGAATACAGAGAGCCAGAGAGAAACTCACACACGCTCGTGTGTCCGCATTCTTCGATAAAATGAAATTATCCCGCGCTCGTGCCGGAGGTTACATTTGACGTTACGAGCGCGTAGCGGGATAATTCAGAAAAGCGAGCTGCGCGCGCTGGGTATTAGATATATAGGCGATCGCGCCGTGTCGGCGGCCGGCTGCAGTCGAGCCACGCGCGTATATAGAAAATTATTCGCAGTATATTAAAGTCTATAGCCGAATTACGTCGGCAGGCGCAGTGGCTCTACTATAGCCTAGCAGTAGTGTCGCCCGTATTTATGATTACTATTATCCAAGTGAAATTGGCTTCTATTATATTGGCTCGCGTATATATTTCCAGGCCGACGCCAAGGCACACATGCACAGAGAGAGAGAGAGAGAGAGAGAGAGAGAGAGAGAGAGATACACTCGCGGAGGAATATGTATACGTATATATACGGCGCGGAGGCGAAATCGACTTCTCGGCGAATACGAATTCAGACCTGACCAGAGTCGGGAGATAAGTCGTCGGATTCGGCGAATTTGAAATCAGACCTGACCGGAATCGAGAGATAAGTCGTAGGATGGCGTCGGGCTTCACTGCCTGCATCGGGACTCTATACTATACATTCATGTATACGTTATATAGATTGCATTATATAACGCTACGAGATATACAAAGGACCTTAAGTCTTGCGAACGGATTTTCCTTTCTCCTCTCTTTCTTCGCTATTCTCGCCGGGTTACATCGAGCGTTTTATATTGCTCGCGACGTACGACGGTATGTATACGTACATTCGTGTTATATATAATATGTACGTCAGAGCCATACGTATAACATACAAACGCACTTCTTCCCGCGGGCATAGCAACCTAATTTTCTGCGACTCGCTGATCGCATTCGCTGAGAGTTTATGCGCCCGACTGCGCCTTCAGGATGTGTATGAGGGAAGACTCTGGCAAACATCGCGAACTCGTTCCCCTGCGGCTTTCTTTCTTCCTTCAAGATGCTCGGGGAATATTGAATTCGTTACGTGCCTGCTTTCGGATTTTTCAACGTTAACTCTTTGTAACTTTGTCTCGATCTTTGTTACGGGATTCATGCTGATAAATGTGGGAAGGTTTTTCCAAGCTTCTCGCGATAGGAGACCAAGCGACGCTTTCCCGCCGAAGATGGCGGCAGGCGACGGCGGCGTCCTCGTCCTAACCAGCTCAGGGCCTTGGAGGCCCAGGGGGAGGAGACACGGGGAGAGTGGTTTACCGTTACCCACCCTATAAGTAGCAGGACTGGGACAGCGGAAGCCAGTGTTAGTCGGGGAATTAAACGGAGACTTGACCGAGATGGTCCTAGTCTTTGAGGAGCTTGAGTGAGAGCCTTAGTCGAAGGCAGTAGGAGCAGGAGCCTCAGACAAAGAGCAATGGAGATAGTTGTCTCTCCTGAGCTCTGCCGAAGAGTTTACTGAGCCACAGCCGGAGCACTATGCTCGAGATATATCCCTAGACAATATACGTTATACTTAAACAATAAACAGTGTTATCGATTCTTTTGGAAAATCCTGTACAACATAACCTATTCTCATTCCCACATAAATGAAACGTACTAGTGAAATAAACATTCGCAATGAAGAAAATACTCACGATCACGTTATACATTTTTTTCTTCTCTTTAAAAACGTAAAAACGAGTATAGGTATACACAAGGGAGCGCGCTTGTATACAATTGCAACGAAAAAAACACCGAGTCGCCGCGTGAAAGCTGCAGAGCATTATGATAAAAAATGCATTTCACACAGAAACACAAAGATATCTCGCGCAGTACAGTCCGTGTACTTTTACGATAACGCGCAGGCGCTGCGCGAATGCGAGCCACTCGCATTCGCGCGGTATATATGCGTAAATTTTTGTTACTATAATCGTTGCTCCATAATCCATTAACCGACTCGCTCGTCGTTACAGTCGACTGTGCATCTCTCGAGCTTCAGCTCTACTTCCACCGACATCGCGCTAAACAAGTTGATCGAAGTTTTCCTCGTAATGGTTTATCCAGTTGCGTCAAGCCGCGGAAATTCACATGCCATATAAACTCGACTCCGATAATCCACTATAGCTCGCGCTCGCTTACAATCAATCTGTTAATTATAAACGCGTCTCGGCGCGCTAAATGTATATATTATCACTCAACGGCTTGTTTACCGGGGTGGGAGGGGGGGGGGGAGGTCACACATCGATCGATATGCGGACACCATCGGCTCTGGCTTCACGCTGGACGATACCTAATATACATTTCGCGGATGATTTGATAATTCACGCGAGGGAGAATATTAATATTCGATCCGATACACATAGCAGCGCAAGCGTATATGACTATGCAATCAGTAGATTGTTAAAATCCTATTAGCTGCGGTAATGAAATTAATGTCCCCTCGCGCGCTATAAACACGTCGACGGATATAGGGCGCGAGAGAAGCGCATTCTCAGGCGGAAATTAAAATTCGGCCAATTTATCGGCCAAGCCTTGGCCCGGCTGAAATATGCGGGCTCGTAAATGTTTCGGTAATAGTTTTAGATGAGAACGATATAGTCCCATAGGTCGCGCTTCTGTGTATTCTATCGTGTGGATATGAAAATTATGTTTTAATTAATAATCAGTTAACAAGCTGACCATGCGCTGTATCGACTGTGCAATAACTCGCGCATGCGCTGTAAAGTAAATAGTGTCTCTGTTGTTTAATAAGCAATTGTGTTTTTAGGAAATTACTTATCGGTTAATCAGTCTCGGCCGCTCACCATCATTAATGCATTGAAAAGTGCTAACGACGAAACATTCGGTTAAACTTCAAAGTCAACGGCAACTTCTATCTCTGCTCCACGTAGTAGTATCCACACGATATATACGTATATACTACGCGTCGAAAGCTCGCGAATAATCTCTGTTATTTCGGAAAGTTTCGCAGCGCCGCCTCTATACTCTCTATCTCTATATCTATCTCTATCTATAAAGATATCCATCTGCAGCCGTCGATCAGAGAACAATTCTATTAGGTCTCGATGGCAAAAAAAAAGAAAAAAAAAGACAAGCAAAACTGGCGAGTCGAGCCAATGCCTACCGCAGTCGATTAGGCCATAAAAACGTCGGATCATCGTCGGACGATAGCGGCTTGGCATCGAGTCAGGATAGCACATCCGAAATAACGACGACGTTGTATATAGCGTATACGCAACGGAAAAAGTAACGCGGAGAGGCGGAAGAATTTGCTGCGGAGCAGCTGGAATATAGAGGTGCGCGTATACATGCAGATCCTGAGATATCGGCGGAGACTTGGCAAACATCTGACTTTCCCGATTCCATCGTCGCGACAACTTCGTATATGCTCTGCGGTGGAAAAGAAGACGCAAAAGGCAAGATAGACAAACACGAAGGCGCATAGTGTGTGTCTTTCGCCGTGCGCGGTGATAAGGAGCGCATATCAAAGAGCGAGCTTGATATTCAGCTCGCGCGCACAAGCGCCTCTCCGCAGGTGTATTGCGTCTGCAAGCTTGTCTACTCCCTCCCCCTCCAGCGCGGCACGTATGTGTACAAAGCGGGGGGAGGAACCTCTTTCCCCAGTGTGGAGCGTGACGTTAATTAACCCGGGGACCGGCCAGCGCTGCTGATTTATCACCACGGACACTACGACGACGACGACGACGACGACGCCGACACCCCCGGGCGATTATATACATATGGGAGTGTATCGAGAATATGCTCGTTGATTACACATGGGGATATGCGCCCTGTGTATGCGAAGCAATGGAATTTCGACTGCTTTTTTGCCGGAGGACGATGTGCGTGACGCGGCTACGGTATTATATGTGTGGAAATAATCAGCGATTCATTGGGGATATTAATAAGAGCTGAGCTGTTTGCATTGGTTTCGCTGAGAGCGTTGGTAAATCGCTATGCAGGGGGTGAAAGGTTTGTTGACGATTCTTCTTACACGAAAGCTTCCCTGCGTTGTTATCCGATCGTTGAGCTCTATAAGCCGATCTAATGCCGACCGGTCGATGTGAAAAGGCGATAACTTTTATTCCCTCCAGATATCAACCGGTGTATACGATCGATAATCAAAAAAACAACTGAATTCTGCACAAAGCGCGCCGAAATGTACTACTCATCATCTCGTAATTCACGAGAAGAAAAAAGTAGGAGCAAAAAAAGCTCGCAGTTCCTCCACGCCGTTCTTCCAAATCCAGGGGAAAGCGCTCGGAACAATAGAGGAGTCCACGCGCAAAAGAAGAGCGTCGAGGAATCCGCAGCGACTTAGCCATATAGCGAAGAGAGACGCAGAGGCATCTCTCTCTGCGTTGAAATTCATGCGAGCCGCAATTCTCAGCCGGCCCTTCGGAGCTTTTCCCTCGTAAGCCCTCGGCTAAATGACTTCGCGCTAAGCCAAGTTTAGCTCCTCGGCCGGCCGCTGCTGCCTCTCTACATCTCCGCGTAACCCTTCCCTTAATCTCTGTCCGAAGTGAGAGAGAGAGCGCGAGAGAGAGAGAGAGAGAGAGAGAGAGAGAGCACAGCGACGGTATGGTTTACACGAGATAACCTGGAGTATATGTAGGAGGGCGGACGCCGACGAATTTCCATTTGATCTAGAGCCTCAGTTTCTGTGTACCGATAATTCACTCGTCGCGGCGGGGATATCGCGCAGAATGATTGGATTGCTTCCGAGAACTTGATCACTCATGCGTTGGAATCTAATCATTGCGCTTATGAATTATACACAGAGCTTTCAAGATAACGTCCCATTTGTTATATTTTCTAAATATAACCCAGTTTTCATAATAGCGAATATTAACGCGCACGTTCACATATAGCCGCACTCCAGCCACCCACAGCTCTCCATTATGTTAATACTTTCACACCATCAGCTTATATCCGGGAGTGACTCTATTCGGGCGAAAATAACGCATTCACGCCGGATCTCGCGGCCGAGAAATTCTCCATTAACTCGCAACAAAACAAGGCTCCCGCTAGCCAATCAAAAAACATCGTTCATCGGGGTAGAAAAAAAACACCACCAACGATGAATTATACACACACACACACACACACACACACACTCACACACACACACACACACACACACACACACACACACACACACACACACACACGCGCACACGCGCGCCGAATCCGTATTCATCGCGCACGCGAAGCTCGCCCCTTTCATTCGCGGAACGGGGGGCGGCTTTTATCGCTTGCGCGAGGCTTACCAAAGATTTAAATTTGCGCCTAACAATTTCCCACCGCAAAACGGGACGCACACGTGTGTATGTGTGTGTGTGTTGCCGCGAGGAGAATATCGGCTCCACCAATCTCCAAAAGCTTGCGCGAGAGAATTTCGGTATAATTTAGCCGTAAAATTAATCTAGATTGCGCGCACCTTGTATAGTTACATTTTTCTTTTCTTTTTTTTTCAGGTTATCGAAGGTTGTCCTGGACCATTTTACGACGGAATAGTTCGCGGAGCCTTTGTTGCGTCTGTCGACGTGTTCACTCTTGGAGTAATGGAAATTTGAAAGCAACGCTTTGTGCGTTATGGACTAAATTGACGCAAAACGCATGGAAAAATGAATTAGAAGGAATAAACAATAGGAGCAGAACAGTATGAGACTCCGAAGCACAGTTCTTTTTTTCAATTGAAAGCCACTACAGGGACTTACAATGCAGAGAAAAGAGTATTTCTAAAAGCTATAAATAAGTGAGGAGCCGGTCTCCTCGCTGGAGCAGACCAAATTCAACCGGGCAGCTCGCCAGGACATCATTCAAAAAGACATTGATAAAAATTGTATTCTGTACAAGACAAGGCATTTACTCGGTATAGAGGAACATTTTTTCCTGGATTCCATGCCAGTGAATTAGTACATTATAAAAAAAGCACGAAAATGCATAATAGCTTGCAGAGACGATTATCATGCACTAGTGACGATCGAGGAGACCACGATAAGCTTAAAAATCTAGTTCCCAGTAAGAAGCGAATCGAATTTTCCATCGAATGTCGAGGAGCTATTTGGGTCGAAATCCAACGATCCGCGATGATGCATTTCTCAATGAGTATATCTCTCTGCAGCGCTGCAGCTTTCTCTCAGCAGTAGATGATTCTCTAACAGCGCCTGCGTACCATCTCATTCTCCGACTCGATTCCGTAGTAGCTCATCTTTCGACCCAGCCTTGCGTACACGCGAGCAACAGTACAAATAACGCCTGCAGCTGCAGCAGCAAAACACACGCGTTGTGCGAGTTCTTTGTCGTGCCTGAAAATAACCGTTGTGAATTTTCTAGCCGGCCTGTGTATTGCACGAAAATTGCTACCGTTTGTCAAGTCGCTCTCTGTAGTTTGTATCAGACGCGTTATAGCGTAAGCCGATCGCGAGCTTTTTCGGTCAGCCTACTGTAACGCGCTCTGACACCCCGGATATTTTTCGTATTCGATTTCAGTTGCTCGCGAAAAAAAACAAACTGAGGAAAAGCTCACTGTGATTCAGAGACTGGATAAGGCTTCTTTCTATGCTCAAGATTGAAGCCGATCGATATTCGAGGCAAATATTTTATTACGTCTGATGTCACGTGTCCGGAAGCGAAATGAATCGAGCGAATTCAACGCTTAGTGTCATAGAATTTGATAAAACGAATAGGTTGGTATTAAAAGCTTTGTTCAAACATCATGCTACGAAAATTTTACCTATATGTGTCATATAATAGAGCGAGAAATGCTCGACGTCCACTGCTCGATTGCAATGTTTGTGCGTTTCATGTAGGATTTCAGGCTGATGCAAATGGAAAAAAATACGCATCAAGCTGCGAGAGGAAAAACAGCATTGTGCATGCAGTACATTCTCACGCACATGTCATCTGCATACAACGTTTCGACGCGTACAGCTGCTGACTCTTTCTCTCTCGGCAAAGGCTCAAAAATTACATTTCCAAATCGATTCTCCGCGCACACACGTTTCTCTGGCGAATTACAAAAATCGGAAAAACAATTTCCAGAAACCAAACTAGTGGCTACATGACTGATTGCGAAAAATCTACAGAGCATCAGATCTCTCCGCTTGTCACCTTTTCAATTCGCGCGTCGGTTCGGACGCTGCATTTTCGACTCGCAAACATAGTGATATGGGACGACGTATTGGAGAAAATCAATAAGTGTCAACTGTAACTTCCAGACAATATGCAGTCCCGAAAATCGAAAAATCCAGCTTATAATCCCCCGACAAGAGAAGCGCACGCTCTCGATCCCACTCGAGAGAAGAAAGAAAGAAAGATTTTCCGAAATTAAACAGGGTCACGGATCTGCCTCCTCTTCTTCCCTCTCAACGTCTCGTCTATCCACTGGCAAACAAAAGCGCGGAATCCTCTTTGAGTCGGGACGATGCGATCTCTTACCTCTCTCTCTCTCTCTCTCTCTCTCTCTCTCGCTACGCTTGCGCGCGTCATCCCCTCATCTTCTGATCCCACGAGCTCCCGCGGGAATATAAATTTCATAATCTTATAAACTTCGCCGAGATAAAACTCGGAACTAATAGGAGGAAGAGTAGAGGGCGTATAATGCCGTTACGCCGAGATGAGGAAGAGAGTGAGAGAGAGAGAGAGGCGCGAGTGCGCTATTATATGTACCGTACGCACTAGGCCTTAAGAACACTTGAGAATTCGCTTTATGCACAGCATACGCGCGATGAGAGGCTGTATGCCGCAGTGATAGAATAGATTTTTGAGATACGAGAGCAATTAGGAAAGAAATGACGTTGGTACATATAGTTACGAGCATTCGTATGAATGAGGGGAAAAAAAATTTTAATTACACGTAGAAGTGTACAATTATCTGCAACTGTTCGGTATTCATTAAAAATAAGCGAATGAGAAGAGTATAACTACGCGTAGAATAAAAAACGAGTTTATGTAGATGTTCAATTAACGTTATTTTTGACTGCCGATTGTTGTTTCTATTTTATTGCTTTCACGAGTAAATTATTTAATTTAATAAACTAAGTATGTATATAGAAGCGGTCGCAGAATGTTTTCTCAACAGGGATATTCATACTTGTATACGGTAATTACCGTAGAACTGAATGCATTAAGCTCCGCACCGCCACGACTCGAGACACTCACAAAATGAGCAACTTCTGGATAATGTACATAAGCTTGAGCATCTCTGGGGGCATTGGCACCGTCTGGAAACTTATAATTAGTTAACATAATAATTAGTCGAGGAAAAAAATTAAAATCAGACAAGCGCGAGAGCTGTCGAGAAAAGGGAGAACATCCCTCGGCGACGACGTAAATTGGCTGGCGAACAATGACGAGCCGGCAGATCCAAGTCACTCAACAAGAGCTTGTCGATAATGTTAATGAGTCGTTCAACGCAGCCGCACAACGACTTTCCAATACACGAAGCTGACACAAGTTTGTAGGCATGTGTCAGGCGCGAGACGCATCGAGATTCGCTCACGCGTATAGCGTGTAATCGCGCGCGGGCCAACGACCTGCTTTGTGTTATAGCCTTTTCTCAGTCACCGGTTGAAGAGAGCTCGGCTACTTGAAATTAACTCCGACGACTTAATCGAGTTGTCGAACTCGAGCGCACGCGCCAGCGAATTCTTGGAAATTTTATGCAAGAGAGAGGGAGAGAAACAGTCGAGTCGAGTCGAGTCGAGAGGATGACGCGGCGAAAACGCGCGTGTGCACTGGAATTTGGCTGAGATTGAATTTTCGACGCGAGAGTTTTGAATATTTTTTTATTCTTTTTTTGTACATCAATATCCGCAGTGCATAGTATAAAAGTAAAAAATGATAGTCGTAAAGGCTGAGTAGAAAGAGACGAGGCATTGTCTAAAACTAACGCGTTCAAGTAGAAAAAAACCTTGATGTGGTCAGGCATGATGAAACTCAAAATAAATCAAAGTAAAAGAAAATCATTCCATGCAGTGTGAAATTCAGTAGTTTAACCCTTCACGCAGTCAGACGCGTCAGCGAACGGTAAGCGAGTTCTCGTTTTTCATAATTTCTTCAAGAAAAATCACTTGGACGTTCACCAACGAAATACCATAACACTTGATTCTGATGCTTAATTAAGATCCGCATCGTTACACCTTCAACCCAAGCAAAGCTCGCTCACACAGAGGCACATTCAAATAAATTTTCGGTCGCGACATACACGCACTTACGCGGCTTTAATCCTCGAGTATAACACTCATACACCGGCGGTGGTTCGACGCGCGTGATCTCAAAGGCGCTCAAACTGACGAGGCGCGAAAAGCGCCGGCTATAATGACGAAACATGAAGTCAGACCACTGCGAGTGTAATAATCACCGCGTCAATCGGGCGTCGTCGCGCCTCGCGTTTCAATTCGTGCCTGAAGCCGCGTATATATATGCGTAGAATGGAATGGCGTACATAAAATCGTCGCTATCATATATAGCTATATACGGAGGCTTTCGCGCACATATGCGGGATGTATAATCTAGCACACGCATATACCTCTATATATGCGTGCGCCGCAGCGGATACGCGAGCGTGAAGCAGATTGAATGTGCAGGACGGCGCTTCTTGAATGATGATTCGCTCGAGCACACGCTATTTGCATTGCAGGAGCTTTTGCGCGCGAAAAAAGCTTTTTTATGTCGTCCTGTCCTGCTGCGGGATATTTCAGGCTAAAACTGGGTTATTTAATTTCACTGCTATTTTGCGGATTAGCGCGGATTTACAATTCCCGCGAATTGACGAGCTCGCGGGTGTAGTCTTGAAAAACATGTTTACTCGAAACGGTAATGTTATATGAAAACGTACTGTTTTGGGGAATCGAGAAGTTGCGTATTTCTTCCCCGTGTTAGTCGCGAACTTAATGTTGACTAACTGGATTTTTTAGGTGAAAAAATAATGATGATTCACAGTTGAACTTTGTTGTATTGTTGGTTTATTTTCGGAAGATACTTTAAATTGAGTTGTGCAAAGTGTGTAACGTGGTGTGGTATGATCTCTACTCCGTGGAGGTCGAGATGGAAGTGTGTGTCTTGCTGTCATCGGTCGCGCGTTGTAGTTTTGAATTCCTTGGAAGGGGTTTGCGGGGGTGAGACTGGAGGGAAAACAACGTTTCTAATTGGCTACGGCAGTCCGGAAAATATAGTACCGATTAGTCGACAGTTCTGTACGTTGAGTCGAGTCTGTCGCGGAAACGTGTGCATCTCGAGCGCACGTGTGAGAGCAGAGCGCGGGACGGTCGATCGGTAGAAAAAATGGTCCGCGTCATAAATCGGTAGATATTCGAGAGTCGCGTCGAGTTTACGATGTCCGAGGATTAGAGAGGGATTCGTAAGTTCATGAAAAAATCGGCATTGTCTTAGGGACGCAGCTGTCTGTCAGCTTGTGAGAGTCGTGTTTGGTCGTGTCTTTTTGTGAACATGCTGTGTATGTATGGTGTATGTTTTTATATTCCGTGAGAATATTTTCATATTTCGTTGCGATGCAACACGTACCTCGCGTTACAAAATATGTTATCGGTGAAAATAAATGAACTTATGTTGTTATTTTACAACCGTTATATTGAATTACACGTTAATATTGAATGTATACGAATAAGCGTATCTACGCAGTTATTACTAATAAAACCAGATTTTTTCCCTGAATTCATTTTTCTCGCGGAAGTTTGAGAGAGTAATTATTGATAAATGATCATATAACATCGTTATACGCTACATTATAATAATTGCAAATACTTTAATTTGTTACGCAACTCAAGCAACCAATAGGCACTATATCAATTGATTAATTACAAAATGTAGCGATTACGCAAAGTCTTATAATTAGTTACGTCATTTATCGGTAACGCTATATCTCTTATCGTATACTATTCGCGATGCGATATATCATCGCGAAATTTTCGAAAGCAAAAGAACGCAACGCAAAAAAAATTGACAATTACCATTTAGCGAAATACGAGTGTGCACTCGAACGAATGATAGGTAGAATTAAGAGAAGCCAACGTTCTGGCGCTCGGTTATTTACGACGTTCCGCAGCTTATTATAGCGATTTCGTAGCGAAGCGACTTCATCGGTAAAACAGCGGACAACGAAGGAGCTCGCGGAAGAGAAAAGAATATAAAAAAGCGAAGACCGCACGGACATAGGGAGGGGGGAAAGGAGAATTTTGTCGGGCGGGCGAGTGCGCGACGGTACACGAGAAAAGCTTTTAGATCGAAGGAAAAACAAAGCTGCACGCCTCCGCGCTGACAAAAGAGCAGTCGACGCGGCAGCCCAGAAAAGGGGTCACTGCGCTTCCTTCNTCTCTCTCTCTCTCTCTCTCTCTCTCTCTCTCTCTCTCTCTCTCTCTCTCTCTCTCTCTCTCTCTCTCTCTCTCTCTCTCTCTCTTCTCGGCGCGCACACATACACTATACGATACGTATAAATAAGAAAGTCATCCGCTCGGCGACGTATTATTAATTACGGTGCAACCCTTTTTGCCGCGGGAATTTAGCCTGCAGGCAAGAGAAAGCTTCGCCCGATGCTTTCCGACACTTGTTTCGTTAAATGTGAAACGTTTCACTCGAAGATAAATCAAAGAGGACTTGAAAAAGTTTGATTGCGCTCCGAAAAAGTATATCGAGCTTCGTGTTTTCGAACGGATTCGACGAAGCGCGGGCGCTAAAGCTTGTACACGTGAATGAAGTTGAGCTATGCGGTTCCTGAATCTGACCTGCGAGGGTTTATTATTTAATTTTTAGAATGTGTAGAATAGAATATAGAATAGAATTATACAAGCACAGAGCTTCCGCATTGCATAGAGATTCGCGAATTGGTGATTTAGCAATTTTGGAAGTCCTATATGCCGTTTGCATACGGTATTCAGATCTAAACTGTTCCATCACATATCAAGAGCCTAATACAAACCGCCTACATAATAACCAGTCTCTAGGTCTGAACATCAAACTCTAAAGGGCAAATAGTACGCACATCAACTACTGTTAATTAGCGCAATTTCGATAATATGTTAACAGTTACCCTGGTAGAAATGTTCGCGATTTTCTGGGCAGTTTTGAGCGAAAATTCGGCATACTGGTGAGGAAATGCCGAAAAAACTGCCAAGAAAATCGTGAAACTTTCGCACTTTTACTGCCCTGAAACTGGGCAGAACTGGCGAATTTTTAAAGCAAAAATAATATTGTCCGATTATTAATCATTCATAAATAATTAAAATTTTATGATTGAAATTCAGTAACTATAATTATCATTTGTTGAATTATACCATTTTCGCGGTATATGTACACACTCACATAAAAGTGTACAAGCATGGTGTACTGGCTGACTTTGTGTTGTGCAAGTGCATAGTTACTGTGTAAAAAGTGGTGTCTATGTGTTGTTAATCACCAATGATGAGGTCTGCTAAGTGATTTTCATAGATGTTTAAATCTCATCACTATGCAAGTCAGTTATACTGTCCATGTCTAAATCTGTCATGATCATGCTAAATACTAGAGCCTAAACAAAATTATAAAACAAGTAATCGGAATCAGTGAGAATTTTGTTTTTAGTCTCATTTAAAAACTATCATACGTAGAGGGCGAAACGCAATTTATTGATCTAAGGCATCGGATCAAAAAACTCGAGGAAAAAAAATGAATTAGAACACACAGTATAAAGGTACTCACCGTACGCTGCTGAAGGTTTTGCACTCGGCAGTGAAGGTAAACCTGAGCCCCAAGTTGCACAGTTATGTTGCTGTCGGGATCCTCGAAGAAAGGCCTCGGCTCGGGCGTCGCTCCAGTTTCCGTGGCGAAGCTCTCCTCCTCGTAGACCTGCAAGAGGGGCCACTTTTCAGCGAGATAGTAGAGCACTGGCACAACCTGCGAGCCTCTCTCCCTCTCCTTAAAGCTCGCGAGCAAATACGAGCCTCTTCGCGAGTCTTATTCTCGGCGTCGCTTGTGAGCGACACGTTGTTGGAGCGAATTTTTTGCTGAATTATTTCAGACGGTTTTACGGCTCTTGAATACCACTGCTGCACTAACAGCAATTAGCTGGTCGCTCCCTTGTGTATATGGCAAATGCGAATGGCATAATTAAAAAAAAAACAATATCTCTGCGTGTACACTGTGCCAAATATCGAAATCCGCGAGGAGTTTACACTGTGTACCGTTTAAACAAGCTTTATTTGTTAACTCAAACAAGCTTGTTTTGTTAACTCAAACAGAATTAATAAACGAATACGCATATTTAATAAGCCTCCACACGATAACTGCTGGGTGTTATTAATATCAGGACCAGTAACGATCCAAGCAGCTCATCTAAACCACGAAATTATTCCACGAATCTCACTCCACGTATGGCGGTAGCCGGATTTCCGAAAATCCTCGCTTGCGCGCGCGCACGCGCAAGCGACTTCATTACGCTCTTGCCTACTCGATGCGCGTTTTAGAAAATAAATTGCCTCTTTAAATCACTCACCTCGGTGAAAGGGGAGCTCAGCTCGTGCCAAAAGGACCTGGGCAGATTTTCCAGTCCAGGAAATGGCTTGCCACCTGCAATGCAAGCAGAATTTTCAGAAAGCCAATCTCTCTCTCTCTCTCTCTCCGATGACGGGACAGATTTTTTGGTCGAGTCAACAACGGAAACGGACCGAGGTGGGATAAAGAAACTTTTTTCAGACCACGGCGTTGATGGTGCTCGTTAAACGCTAAGAAAACACATTCTTTCACGGATGATTTACGCGGGAAACGCATCTCGATACGTTATTACAGACGGAGAGACAGTTGGCAATAGGATGGGAAAGCAATGAGGATATTGCTCAGGAGCTGGTGCATGTAGGTGACGACCCCCATCCGATCATCAATCCCAGTTGAACATATAGACGCGGCTCTGGATATATGCACGCTTGAACGCACGCCTGCTATACTATATATACGCACGTCTATAGTCGAACACGCATAAACGGGGATTTCGCTGGCTGTATACGAACCCCGTGTGTGTCTATTGGTTTAGTATATCCAAGCCGATACTTTAATGAATTTCGGATACGTATATGTGCAAATCCGCGGCCGACTGGAAACAACTCGGCGGTGGAAGTCAGAAATTTAAAATTGAGGGCACACCTACCAAACCGATTTTTTCCGGTTCTATAGGTCGTCCGGAGTGTAAAAAAGCCCGCGTGCACGCCCGATCGCTTGCCATACTTTTTTGCCGGACACTTTAAATTCTCTTATGGGAATTTAACATGGGGAAAATTAACGAAAACCAGCCAAAGTTCGACTTTATGTCAGAAGCCGCAATCGAAAAATGTGTATTTATACGTTCAAAGTATCCGAAAAAAGATTTAATTTGAGCCCCGGTGGGTTAAAAATGGTGGCCTAGAAAAAAAGTTGTCTAGGCTTGAATATAGCGAAAAATCATGAAAACCACGATTTTTTACGAAAATCCGCAATTTACTCCCATTTTTAAAATCCTTATAACTTTTGATCCGGCGCTCAAATTAAAGCACTTTTCTTCTACTTTTGTTTTTTGAAAATTATATTAACATTTTGCTGGTTTCATCTGCTATATATATGCCTATCAATTATGGCTGTTTTTTTACCTTTTTTCATCGCCATATATATAGCACATGAAACCAACAAAATGTTAATCTAATTTTCAAAAAACAATAGTAGAAGAAAAGAGCTTTAATTTGAGGGCCGGATAGTTGAAATTGACCGCTCGGATCAAAAGTTGTAAGGATTTTAAAAATGGGACTAAATCGCGGATTTTCGTAAAAAATCGCGATTTTCATGATTTTTCGCTATATTCAAGCCTAGACAACTTTTTTTCTAGGCCACCATTTTTAACCCACCGGGGCTCAAATTAAATCTTTTTTCGGATAGTTTGAACGTATAAATACACATTTTTCGATTGCGGCTCCTGACATAAAGTCGAACTTTGGCTGGTTTTCGTTAATTTTCCCCATGTTAAATTCCCATAAGAGAATTTAAAGTGTCCGGCAAAAAAGTATGGCAAGCGATGGCAAGCGGTGTGCACGCGGACATTTTCACGCAGTGGATGGTTCTAGGAACCGAAAAAAATCGGTCCGGTAGGTGTGCCCTCGATTTTCAATTTTCAACTTCCAAATGCAAGTTATTTCCACACGGCCGCGGATTTGCACATATATACACTGCAGGTTATTGAAGAAATAAATTGTGTAATCTTTCGAATGTTATCGCAGCACTGATGAGGTAGGTATCGAAGTTCCTCCGTACACTCGTAAACAATCCGCGTATCTCGAATTCCTATCGATCCTCGCCCCGGTGGAAAATCTATTATCGAGCGCTTTATGCATCCGAAAACGAACCCACATCGCGTTACACTGCACCGCCTGCATTTTCGAGTAACGTCTTAACGTCTACTGAAATCACGGTTCACCGGTCGCTTCGCAATTCCAGCGAGTACCAGTAGGGCGTCTATGTGTATATCTATGTATATACATGCAGCCTCTTGGAGAACAGCTCGAATCCGAGACGAGCGCAAGCATAACACCGAAAGACGATTTCGAATCGGAAAAGCAAACGCTCCGAGCCCCTGTATATATAGCTACGCTGCCTATACCTTTCTGTCGAGTATCAGTTGTATATACATGTAGCGAGTCGAGTTGCTGCAGCTGCCGGCGCTTATCGGCAAGCGGCAGTCCCGAACCTATGTGCCTCCTTCTCTCTTCGGAAGAGAGAGAGGCGGCGTCTGCTGCTCTTCGGTATTGCTTAGATAAGGCAAGGTGCGACGTACAGGTATACATACACTTAGGAAGATTTGGAATTTCGAAGATTTTTCGGAGTAGGGGTTGTTCAACGCAATGTATTTAGAGCTAATTGAGTCTTACTCTAAAAAAACATGGTAATCATTACATTCGTCATTTGATTGGCTGTTCGTTTGGCCGCACTTCAAAAAGTAAAAATTGAGAAAATATGAGAGGTGTATGTTATATTGTAGCGAGAATCACGGCCTTTTTTAATAAAACTTTGAAGCTTATAATTATAATATATTTATAATTTGAAGCTTATAAATATAAGCTAATAATTATGTATCAAACATTTTTATTGTAAGAACACTGTACGTTGCGAGTGTAAATTAAACTTATAGTTTTACGTGCGGACCACTATAGAGCGATAGGCACTTTTCCATTTCCTTTATAACAATATGCATGCCGAGTCTATAGATAGTGGTGCGCCACCAATGCTAAAACTGCCTTCTTTGGCCTGCTGATTAGGCCACTCATTTTATAACTGCGCGCGAAGCGCGCCTAAAGTCGCTAGCATATGTATCAATAGTTTGTATCAAAATTTTTGGTCCTCAAGCAGCGTTCTCGAGAAGCAAAACTTGTTTGCCCTCTGGTCTGAAAAAAGTTACTTTAGTCCTACCTAAGAGGTCGGAAAAACGCGAAAATCGTGCTTCTGTGACGAAAAAAAAAACGTTTTGGAGAATCATCGTTTAAACAATGAATTACGTGCCCACAAACAAAATGCGACAACAATGTTTGACGAGCAAACAAGTATGCAGCGTAACGCCGAGATCGCGTGACATTAAACACAGTCAAGTGTATTAATGAGATCAAATGTAAAAGCCTGTACAAGTCGTCGAGTGTGTCAGAGACAGAAAAATCGTCGAGCATAATGAACAAGTCGTTGCTTACACATTATAAAGTACACAGCAGTAGCATCACGAGAGAGTTAAAATCACGTTGAAAGTGTACAAGCACTCGATGACACTAAATTTCTCGACATTATCAACAAAAACGGTGGGTGTATTTGCACCGACAGCCCCCGGTAATTCAAACTCGTGTCTCACTGAGCACTCCGTGCTTTATACGGACGGATGATCAGCCGCGAATTAGGCGAAAATTACAGTAGCTGCATTTGCTCGCTTTCTCTCTCTCTCTCTCTCTCTCTCTCTCTCTCTCTCTCTCTCTCCGTTCCACTGACAAGCACACCGCTGAATGCGGCACAAATTAAAGTATCGCGAAGCTGTTGCAGCGAGTATCCTGGCGTGTGTTTCGCGTTTGCGCAACCTATTCGGCTAAACCGAGTAAACAAGTTCAACCGATTCTTCGCGCTGAAAAAGCCACATTTCACTCCACCTCGCGCGAGGTTATATCGTAGAAGGAAAGTGTTCACGGGGATTTTAAAATTGCGAAAAACTTATGCCAAACGGTAAAATTTTATGAATCGGAAGAGAAGTAAACCGAAAGACGGAGCCAGAGGCACTGGAAAGTGATAATGAAAGTTTTAATAAAGCCAAGTGCTACTCTAACGGCGTAGCCGATCGGATTGAAAAAATTCTGTCGATGAAAATTAAGTAAGTAACAGCGAACTTTTCTTGAAGAAACGGGACTGTTTTGGAAATTGCGTTTCGCGCCATTTCATCGTTTTTTCAATTAAGAAATAGCGAAGAATTAGACGCAATGGGATAACATAAGCGCTTTCGGATTATTAAAAAAAAAATGATATTAAGAGAATCGCTATCTCCAAAAATAAAAATTTCAAACGGCTTAAAAGTAGATTACTGACCTGAGGAGATTATGGCTTTCGATAACCCGATAAAGTGCATCAAAAGAACGGCCAACATGGCCGTGAGTCTCTTCAACATCATATCCAGTGTTCAACTCATTTCCGTTCTTGAAAGCGCCTCTTGCACGAGCAACTTTATCCTGCAACTGAAAAACAATGGGAATTTAATTTTCATCAAGGTATCTTTTTTACATCATTTTGATTTTTAAATTCTATATGTTTCAAAGTGCTCTCCCACCGAGGATGCTATACATTTATCGGGCGGCTTTCCGAAAGGATTATTCGCTTCATACATATAATTATAGACGTAATAGAATTTTGAGTACTATATTCATAGCTTATAGATAACCCGATTTCGCACCAAAATACCATTTCGTTCCCTCGAATTACGTTTGGAATGAATAACGACCGACGGAGCAACTGAATAAGTGCGCAAAGCGTTTTTTCATAAAAAAAGGCTTTCCTCTCCCGCTATCCTCTCTTATTCTCGTCAATAGATAGTTCTCTCTGGACTTATTCGCTAATATGCACACAGCCGCCCACCGCGAGCGAGTCACGCAGAACAGAGACTAGCCAACCTCTGCACACATGCACACACCGCGAGGAACAGAGGCCCAGGAAGGTATAGTATAGAAGAGCAATCCGGCGCCCAAGAGAAACCGAGTGCATACACAGAGAGAGAGCCGCTAGAATTGCCTTTGAAGTCCAGCAGGAATCAGCGGCTCTCTCCCTGAGTTTATTGAACTGTTTGACAAGGTGGCAAGCAGAGTCCGCTTAATGATTCAAAGCGAGTTAAATCTGCTTGGCGTACTGTATGTGGGACAAATCCATATTATTTGCCTAATTGTAAAATGTCGAAGGCCAAGCTCATACGACCCTTATATTCGTAACGGCTGTTTGTACGACGTACTGGTCTCTCTTTGGAGCGAGGCTTTGACGAGGGATTACCAAAATTTACGCAGTACTTAGCTTTCTGGTGTGATTTTAACTTCTGTTTAATGAAGTCACTTTTAAAAGCTTTGACGTACTAGTACGACTGCGCCAATTGCACTAGACGCGATTGAACGGTTTTATTAAAATCGGTATAATTGCTACTACAAATATAAAAAAATACCCGATTCACAAGAAACGCTGCCTCGTTTATTAGCTTTGATCAAGCTTTTGCTTGATTTTCGTTTTCGAAAAACCGTTTCGTGTATTACTCAAAATTAACTGAATTTCACCGTCATGTCAAGTGTCAATTAGACCATATCGATCGTGTTAATACAGTGATTAGAGCAATTATATGAGCGAATCAGAGCACAAATTGCAGAAGGATATTTTTAAAAGAAGGCAACCGAGTCACACCGATGAATAATTATACTGAGAATGGCATCATTTTTCAAGCGCTATTGCAACTTCTCCCATATAGAGTCGAACGTCAAACTATCGGAATATTCAGACCGTGAAAAATTTAAAAGTCGATACATATTCCCTTTCAAAATCCCTAGACATAAAACCAATATTGCATTCAATCTGAATTCCGCTGTAGTCAGAAATCCCACTGCACGGCTGCACATATATACCACGTAATGTATATGCGAAGCCCAAGTATATATAGTCACGGCTAGAGTTAAATCAGCCTAACAGTTCCAATTCAAACAGACGATCCCTGGTCAAGCCAAGGCTCGAGTGTGATTAGCTTTGACTACGCTTTGACGGAGCTTGCACGGAAACGTTGTCTAGCAAGAGGGTCTTGTTATTTTTGTAAATTTTTAAGCGTGACCGTAAAGCGCAGACAACGCGGGCTGGAGTAAAAAAAGTTCGAAACAAATTTGTTTAACGAAGACTTTGCTGAAACTCGCCTGAGATTCCGCAGCCGCGATAGACGCAAAGTTTTGATGAGTGAAGCGCGTTGAAAGTCTTCGTAAAACTCGAGAGTTAAAAGATTGCTTTTATGAAAATTGAGCAAAGCCTCGCTCCTCTCATATACCCAAAAACGTATGAGAAGCATAACCGTTAGTGCAGTGCATTAAAACGATAATCCCTCTTCACATATTACAGCGTCGGCGAATCAAAAAATTAACTCCCCGGCTCCATCGAGGTTAATAACTCTCGTAGCGCGCGAGCATCGCGTCCTCGGGCGCAGATGATTAATAAGATTTTTTCGCGCTCGGCAGAAAATCCATCGGGAACTTCTTCCTTACAAAGTATTTTCTCCGCGTCTTTCAGTAACGATTTAAGTAGATAAAGCCAGAGATGTGTAAGCCAGCGCAACGGCCGGCTAGATATGGGCTGGTCGGCTGTTTATATATACGAGAAAATACGAGCGGACGAAAGACAGGAGAAAACGCTATCCCGTAGCGTAAGCGCGCGCGGCCGCCACCGTTTATCTCTTCCGCCGGCAAAAGTTTCGAATTATTTCGCTTGTCTTCCGCAGGTGCTACTCTTGGTAACAAGTTGCGTCAGTTCGCGTACGTGTTTCCCTAGCTGCGTTCGGTTTCTCTCTATATCTATATCTCTATCCCACTCTCTGCCCTATTCGCCGCGCTTCTGGCTTGGTTTATTTGCCGCTGTTATACTACTGCTGATGTTTTTTTGTGCACAGCGACCTCTCAAATATTTCAGAGCCGATGCTGCGTCGGAGTTTGCGGTCTGAGAGTTTCATTTTTTGATTTGTTGTCGATCTTTTGAATACCCTCGTTTGGAAAACCAGCGCGTATATTCGTGATATTTCAGACGGATTAAAATGCAACGAGCTAGTCTGTATACAGCTTTTCATATGCAGAGCTTTTGCAGCTACAAGCTGCAATTCCAAAAAATCACGGTTTGGAGAATCAGCGCCGCGGACATGCAAACGGCGTTTAAGACCGGACAAAAGTACACGCGAAGTGAAAAGAGGTAGTTACGGGCACAAACACGACTGCTCCTGCGCTCTGATAAAAAAAAAAGCGGATCGAATGATGGCGGCAGCTAAAAAGCTCGCGAAAAAAGGGAAGCAAGGCATAGACGAGCTTCCGTGAAAAAGACAGGACTGAAACGTTCGCGCACGGCGCGGGCGCGTGTTTCAAACGTCGATCCAATCGTTTCCAATTACGTCGGGAATCCGCTCTCGCAGCTACCTGCTGACGTTAAGCTCGTGACAAGTGCAGATTGACAGGCGCGAGCCGGGAACGACACGAGCTTGCGCGCAACCGGGAAGGAAAGGAGCGCTGGAAGAGATCGATGTTGCAGCAAAGGATCATTTTGGCTGGTGGCGCACGGCTGGCCTTAATTTTTAAGGTAAACCCGGAGAAGAGGAAATTATCGCTAACGATCGGACACGGCAGCTTGCGAAATCATTCTGAAAGCTTAGCGGAAAATTCTACTGAGGATTTTCCAGACCAGCTTGATGTTTCGCTTGGCAGCTTGCGCGCTAAGCTTCGAATCGCCTTTGAGCTTTTTTTCTACTTAAATTAAAAAGATTAGACACAGATAAAAAGAAATGTTTGAGACAAAGTCACTGTCTTAATAATTAACGAATGTGAATGTGAATTTAAATTAAGTCAATTGAATAGGAATTAATAGTTAAGAAACGGCTCATTCGCTACGAGTACTTGCGGAGAGAAAAAGTAATCGCGCGTTAACTGTTAATGAATATTTCTTTAATATTAACAAATATTCATTCGTGACAAATATATGAAAAAATCGTGCATCAAATGAATTGTGATTTTGTCTCAAATATTTATTTTTATCTGTGGAGTATTTCAAACTCTATAATACATTCTAAAACTGAGGTATTAGTTTTTAAATTAACTTTATTTATTATAAACTTGATTTTCATATCGTTCTTAAATATAAGTTAGTTTCTTTACTTCTAATGTGCCAAACAGCGTCGAGCTGTTCAATTACTTAAGATTTCTATAAGAGACCACTGCAGTGCTCGAAATATTAAACAGTAGTTCGCGTTATATGCACTGGAGAGTAGCTTCTTGTTTCTTTGTTTGTAGCCACGCCGAGCAAAGTTCTAGCATTAGCGCAGTAGTTTTGTCCCATTCAGCCATAATGCAAATGAAGTTAGTCCCAAGACTGTCGGCAAGTTTCTTGTCTATGCACTACACATAATCCTTTATTGCGAGTAATTGAGCAATCAGTCGGCGCAGCTATTATGCAAAGCTCTATTAGCTGACTCCAAACACGTCATCGTCATCACGAGTATTTGATTTCGTCCGCGCATCGCAATTAAAAGACCCTCCCGTTGAGTCGTTACACTGCAGCATTCATCTGCGATTCCCTTAAAAACTTACAAATCGATCACAACGCTCTAAACTACTGTATACCTTTTCCTTCTCTCTCGGAGAAAGAAGAGGACGCTTTAAAACGTCTTCCACGGCTTTCTCGCGCGAAAAAAGAAGGCCGAAGGAAGAGTCTCGCAGCGTCAGTAATAGCATTCCTTTGCATCACAAAAAGAGCGCCTTCTAATGCACAGCAGCAGCAGCAGCAGCGGCGGCAGCAGTAGAAGTAGTAGACGTCGTCAGGCCTTTCAAAGCAGCCGCGCGAAACAAGGTCGAAGTTTTTCACTTTCACAATTGAATCGCGCGCTCGCTCGACTCTCGTCTCTTTCTCCGAGGCGTTCGCTCGCGCACCATCAAAACTTTAAATAAAAATGCATCCACTTTCCTTTCGAAAGAAACTGGCGCTGGCGCGCGCGCGCACCCCCTCGAGAAAGTCGTCGCAGCCAAGCGAAATAAAACGAAACGAGCTGCAGCCCGGCGAAATTTTCAGTAAACGTCGTCCCCTCTCTCTCTCACTCCTAGCTCTCTCGCGCAAGGATCCACTTATCGCGTCGAGCGCAGTGCCCCGCTGAACGAATTTCCCATCCGTGAGTGTGTATACGTGTATACCCATGCACCTCTATACGAGTATGCGGCGCTTCGGGCGAACCAAGTCGCTGGAATGTATAGCCGATTACACCGGCAGTTGGTGGTCCTCGTGCGGTAGTGCGTGCACATAGGCTCGCGCAAAGGGGGGAAATTGAATTTTGAGGAGTTAATTGATGCCGCGAGTGGCCCAACTATCGAGGCGAACGAACACGCGCGCGTGAGAGAGGTGAAACCGCACGCGAGCCTGACTAATTATGCAAGCTTTCGCAGCTGTATGTCGTGGATAGGCTGAATTTCGGAAAGCGGTTTTCGAATTTTCAAGCTGATGGGTGTCTGGAAAATTACGGAATTTCGAAGGCTGTGCAAAAGCGGGTTTTAAGTGTGAAAACCGATCGAAAAATACAACGAATTCGTAAAGCTGTTTTTTTTCTCAAATGAGACCCGATCGTCAATTACCGTCAGATGAAAAGCGCTAACAATCAATAAAGCTACGAGCAAAAACTATATGCACACGACAAATATTACGCAGACTGACAGAAGCAGCGGATGATTTATCAACCATAACAACCCGCATATACCCGGCACACTCGAAACCTCTCTCGTCAAAGTAAAGAGAATGAAGCCCACGAACGAAGAGATAAAGAAAGTTACATTAAAGCCAGATGTCTACGCGGCGCTGCAAAAAAGAGCGTGTGCCAGTAAATATATATATATAAAAAGGAGCGTAGAAAAAGCCAGTGGAAAAGGGAAGCGGTAGCTGACTCCGCGCGGTATAGGTCACGGAAATAAACAAGGCAGATAGAGCAAGAGCGAGGAACAGCAGAGTGCGCGCTCGCGCCAGTAGAGCGACAAAGGCCGGTGGGAGAAAACGAGAGCCAGAGTCCCTTCTTTTGTCAGGATGAACAAGGGGCCTTCGACGCTCGTTAATCCCGACAAAACGTCCCGTTCGAACGTGTATATACGACATACGACCGCTGGCAGAAAAGCGACATTTTTTCCAAGAACTGCCGCCGATATATAGCACTGCACACGTCAATTCAAAAAAACCGGAGCCAGCATGTATATACAGCACACTGCGCTCAAAGCAAATACTTTTTGCCGGATCGCGTTTACTTCATGGGCGCGGATACCCGATATTCCGGCTACAGCTCCATCTGAGCCTTTAATCTAATATTTGCTAGAGATCGAAAATTGTTGCGCGTATAGTTCTGACTGGTGGAGCCTTGTGGAAATCATGTGCAGATGTTGTACGCTTAATCGATGTTGCTAATTGAGTTATGCCTAATCCAGAAACGATATTAGAATCCTATTATCCGCAGGAGTCTGGATTGCAGCTCAAACATTACAAACGGATAACGTAGCAATTTACCTATCAAAGGCTCATTGAACCACAAACGCTGTTCAATTATTAGCAGAACAATCGAAACAAGGTACGCACATATATAAAAGCATCTCAATGTATACGCATATGCTCGAGCTATTGTTACTCCCTGCGATATAAGCTATGTATCACTTGCCGCAGTTGTTATACTGACTGGGAACCTATACTTGCTCGAGTCGATCAAATTAGCCTGTTGATTATCCGGTCCACTAGATATATACTTATGTGTATACGGAGTTATACCCCCGGCGTTAGTATCAAATTACCACGAACCCTTTCGGCAAAGCTCGACTAAGCACAAACAGACTTGAAATCTATCGCGTACTTTCTATTATGTAACCTACTATATGTATATACTCCGTTAATATTTCAAGTTTTTCCACCATGCTTTTATTTCAAATTTTATGGGCTTTTTTTAACTATGATGCGCGGGTTTATTAATTATTCAATATTATTCAAATCGCCAATGTAATTATATAGATGTCATTGTAATGGAAGGGCTTATTAAATCCAAATTTTTATAACTGTCGAAAACAGGATTCAGCAACATTGCAAATGCCCAGCTTATTCATATTAACGCACTAATTTTAAAGTGTCAACGAGAGTAAATCTGTGCCACCGAATTTGGAGCAGATGGATTTTCAAAGGACGCAAATGAAACACTGCTGCATAAAAAATTACAGGTTTCGCCTAAAGTAGGTCAACTTCATGTAATGCGCATGATTTATATATTGGCTGCAACGAAAAGCTGACGGAAAAAATTATAATGCACGCAATTCATTCAGAGGACATCTATATACTTACATTCAGAGGATGGACTCGGAAGCATATTGTATAATGTTATTGAAACATTAACGAATCTTTCTGTTATGATGATCAAATTTAACTTCTCATTTTGTTTCCATAAGCTTTTGAGTAATTTCGTTTGCTTTTATACAACTGCAGTTACTGTTAACTCTTTTCAGCAGACCAAGCGAATATGCAGCAGCATACATTATAACACTGCTAACAAGGATCATAACACCGCGAACAGAGGTATTACTGCTAACTTTTAACCAATTGGAAAACGGGATTCGTGCCTTTCCAAGCCGAAAACCGTATATTTCCACCAGATTTTATATGAAAAGACTTAAGCACATGTATCGTTCAAAGGGAAATCGGGAGGAAAAAATCTGCACTTTTATAGACCTATTATACTCTACTGCTTTAACGCGAATTCAATATTAGCAAGCATAGCCACCGACATTACACCGCCGAGCTCGAAACTCGGATCATCCATCAAACGCTCAACAGGGTGTAACCCGCAAGCCGCGAACAGCAACCGGCTGCATCCTCGTCAGCCCCAACATACATCGACCGGCCAAAAACATCGTGTAACTCCGCGCTCGATCGGTACAAATTCAAATTCGAATTCGCGGGAAATTCGCGGGGCTACAAGCCGCGAAAACAGAGGCGGCGACATCGTGCGCGTCGATATTAGCTAATCCAAGCATGCAGAGCTGCACTAGATACTATAGCTTATAGCGCTTCGACTGCACAGGAGGATAGTATAGCCAATAAAGCCCCCCGCAGGACACGACCACCCAACGAGCTGCGCGACACACACTTTATGGTCGAGTACGACACGCGCGAGTCCCGTGGATAACTACAACCGGCCGCCAGCAGTTGTATTACGCAAACACAGGCTACACTTGTAACTCCGGTAAATTAGTTCTCCAGTCGATACCTGCCTGCCGGTGATCCCCTCCTGCTGTTGCTCCTACGAAAAGCTGACGGAGAAAAGTATAACGCAAGCAATTCATCAGCGAAGAGACCGTCATCAAAGTATCTTAATCGCTGCTGGGATCAAAAGCCTGTTTTTATCTGCGGTTTCTGCTTTCGAAGGATTTGAAGGGTATATGATATGGGTGTTGGAATAGTAGACCAGCTTTCAATCGCACAGTTTTTTTTGAAAGCAGTGTTTTGAAAACCAGGTATCATGGCGGGAAATTCACTTGGTGCTTATAAAAGTCGGATAAAACCAGCTCATTAAAAAAAGACGCTATTTCCAAAATACAAAATGAAAATGTATGCATGTCTCGTTATAAAGGTGTATTCGCGGAAGCTTTTACATGTACGTTAGAGGAATTCTTCAAAGAGCACTTTTTTGCGGTGAATAGACGCGTTTTTTTCTCTCGAAATGTAGTACGACATCGTTTTAACTTTTAATATTGCACCAATGATATCCGCTTTCTACATACGAAAGCGGATATATGCGTATGCATACGAAAGCTGCAAAAGGACGTAAAGCATCACTTTGACGTCTGCTCATCTTATGCATCATAGCGCGCAGGATTTTGAAAGCGTTTAAAAAAGGGACCATGAGTGTATGTACGAGCGAGTTTACTTTATCCGGGAAGAGCATATTATGCACAGGGGATCCCTGGGGAAATTTAGCACGGGCGATGGTTAAAATCGTAGCGAGATAGACTATCTCTTCACCTATATCTATTCCCCCTTTCTTTACATCCTCATAATCCTCTCTACTAATCCCATATACAGCTCGTTTACTTTTGTCAACCATAGGCAATTAGTGTATAGACATGAATCATGTTCTTAGTTTGAAAACAGAAGATTAAAGTGAAAAAAAGTCAATGAAACTAGTGCGAGTACAATGGACATAATGCTCCGCTGCTGTCGAAATGATCTACCAAAACAAAGACCTTTTAAAATCAATTTCAAATGTAAGAAGACAAAAGACAAAAAAGCCTGCGACCCCATTCGAAAGCATTACTGCAACTCTGTGCTGTCAAACGCCATTAACACCGAGCACAATCAGATCCCCGAAAAAATTCTATCGCACAAAAGCTCCTCTCAAGGCCACGTCGCGCACCAACACAGCTCTCGAGCCCAAGCCAAGGGTTAGAGCAGACCGCGGAGCAAGCTTGAGAGCTGCGAGCTATCCTGCACGACTGGCTCCTGCTTAAACTTCGCGATCGAGCCATAAATCCGGTCCACCCACTCAGATATGACCGTCTGCTGCTATCCTCTCTCTCTCTCTCTCTCTCTCTCTCTCTCTCTCTCTCCCTCTCTCTCTCTCTCTCTCTCGCTCTCTCTCTCTCTTTCTCTCTCTCTTTCTCGCCCTCGCCCTCTCCCCACACACACACACACACACACAGGGCGATGCATAAGGAGCACGGCTAGTAGTGCGTTCGCGGTTCGTTTCCCACACGCGATAAATCGCCGATCTCGGAATAAAGGCGTCCGTCCGGCAAGCTTAAATCTTACCCCCTTCCCCCTCCTCTCCCTCTTCTGTTCTTCCTTTCGAGCATTCGTCTTCGCTCGTTCTTTTGGCTCGCTGCAGTAGGGGGAGGGGGGGGGGGTGCAGCAGCGAAATGCGCTAATTTATTATTAGTGGCTTTGCCGCACGAGCATTGTATGCTCCACAGATGCGCAGCCTCTTTTATTTATCCCGCGAGAGTGAATTTCAACTATCGTTCGAGCGCGAACGCGCGGCAATATCCGGGAGAGAAAATCAGTGCCAGGGGGGTGTTCAGTCCTCTCTCTCTCTCTCTCTCTCTCTATCTCTCCACTGGTTTGTTTTTTTTTACGCGCGCATGCAAGGATCTACGCACGGGAATGTTTATCGCGCGCAAATCCCCTGGAATATATCGCGTCGTTCATCATGTTTACTATAGGCGTCAAAAATAATGCTCTCTATATCCCCGTCGGGCTAAAGCGGCTCTTTCGCGTCGGATCCATGTATATACGCGTCTATGTACACATATAGATACAAGCGCGAGCAAAAGAAAAAGGCCGAATAAGCGAGGAGCGAAGCCGGCATCGGGATTACTCCACGCCTGCACAGCCCCTCGTTCGTTCTCTTTTTGGCGCCAAAGTTCAATAGCGCGCGTTGCAGATCCTATTTTGCTCGGAATCACTTCGCGCGCGCTATTTTCTTTTCCGGGTAAATTCGGCGAACTTCGTTTTGCGGCAATTCTGCCGATGAATTTCGGGGCCATAGCCGCTAGACGTTAAGTATTCCGACTTTACTGCTGCTTGCGAGCTTGAGGCTGATTTTTGCTAAGGTTTTTTTCGCGAAGCTTTGTTTTCGCGTACATAACCGTATAGGGCTGAAACCGTAAATGTAATACGATCATAATTTGTGCTGTGAATGAGCTGTTGTTATTTAAACATCCTGAACCCCTGGTAGAAACTTTGGCTGTTTTGGACAGTTTTTGGCCAGTGCTCGCTAGTCACTGTATAATTTCGATAGAATTAGCCAGTAACTGGTTAACACGGGTCACAATTTCTACCAGCGACCCGGTTATAACAGTATTGTATTGGTTATCATTTAGCTAATTACCAGTACAATATCAATTTAATATATCAAATTATTTTACGATTTCGCATAAGCATTACAAGGGTTTGCAAGATAATGAGTATACAATATAACGCATATTCGGCTAAAATACAGTTCTAATTATAGCTTCTCTACATAAATGCCATATATATATAATTATTAAATCAACCAATGCTTCGAAACGTCAATTATCTTGGATTCGTAAGCTCACTGCCAGTGAAGACATGAAATCTGAACAAGAAGCCAAGTCGAAAGAGAAATTCTGACAATGATTATACCTAGCTGTAATCAGAGTAAGACAGAAAATCGATAATACCGAACCTTTATATATACCTATAACACACAAGACATCCATCAGCCTAAATTAGCGAGTAACTCTTGTGAAATCAGCATCAGTTTAAATTTAGGCATTCGTTAAAAAACCACTTTTCACCTGACCTATCGGACATTCCGAAAGCTCTAACGATATAGTTACTTAGCTCTCGTTAAAGCTGCAGCAGCAAAATTGCGACGTTGCAAACGTCGCAGCCACGCAAAACGTGTGTTGCTGTTTTGCGCGGCAAATTCTCCTTAACGCANAGGTCCAGGAAGAGGACCGTCCAACTCCTTCCCATTTGAGTGGGTTTTAAGTTGGGCGGGGGCGCCACCCTACATCCTCCCACTCGCCCCGGGGTTGCGTTTGGAGCACAATCGCAACCCCGACTTCTCTTCCCTCTTGTCTCTCCCGTGGCTCTCTTCTCATTCTCCACGCAGGGTAGCCTCGCTGGCCTCGCGGCCGCTGGTTTCCCGCTCCCTCTCGTCGTCTTTCTCTCTCTTACTCTCTCTCCTCGCGACGTCCCCCGTAGATGCGCCGGAGGACGAGCTCTCTCGTCTCAGGCGAGACCCCTTCCAAGCCTCGCAGAATTTGCAGGAGAGCCTCTCTCTCCTCTTGCTGGCTATGGATAGGAGCCTCCCTTACTCCCTGGAGATGGCGATTCCGGGCCTCCTCCTCGATCTGGAGACGACGGAGACGCTCCCTCTCCTGCTGTTGGTAGAGCTGTTGGTATAGCTCCCGTGCCACTCGCTCTTCGACCTCACGCCGATACTCAGCTTCCTGCTGCTCTCTTTCCTCTCGTATGCGGCGCTCATACGCCTCTCGTTCCTCTCTCTCCTCTCGCTGGCGACGTGCCACGGCTTCTCTTTCTCTCTCTTCTCTCTCTCGACGCTCGCTGGCCTCTCGCTCTTCTCGCTGGCGATGGTCCTGTCTCGCTTGCTCCTCTCGTTGTCTGTCTTCGGGTTCGTCCCAGGTCTCCTCGACGAGGCTGACTCNGCGGCAGCGGGAACAACAGGAGAGCTAGCAACATACGTTTCCAGCTCTCTCTGCGCCCGTCTGCTTTCCTCTGCCTCTGAGCTCTCTCTCTCTTGAGACTCAATGGATGGCTCCGGCCTCTCCGATCGAGTCTCGTTCTCCCTCTCTCTCTCTCTCTCAATCTCCTCCCGAAGCGGGCCCAGTCGCCGAGAGATTGCCCCTTGCGTCATCCCCCGGCGCAGGCTCTCCATCGCCTCCGTCCTCTCCTCCTGCTGGCTGCGTGCTGGCGTCGCTGTAGGACCAGCTGTGGATTGGCGTAGCCTCGGCGTGGTGGAGCCGATCCTCAGGCTGGTCATCCCCGCCCCAGAATCCTGCATCGGTCTCGGCGGAGCGGCTGATGTTGGCGGTCGCGTCGGCGTTCTCGCCACCTCGGCGAACGTCAGACGTGCTGCGGGGCTGTTGGACGGTGACGAGCCGGTTGGCGCCGCCTCTCTCTCCTCCTCTGGCCGTCGTTTCATCCTAAAAACACAAAAGAATTACTATTTTTGTTTAGCTTTTCGCGGCGGGACCCAGCGCTTAAGTTCATCGACGTAAGCCTTTGTCAACCGTCGCGATTTCCCGTCACCGTAGCCCAGAACATAGACTATCGGGGATTTAACCTCGACAATCTCGTACGGGCCTTCCCAGTGCGGGGCTAATTTCTTAGAGATACTCTTAGCCGCGTCGGATAGTACATGGGTCTTTCGCATGACCTCATCTCCCACCTGAAACCGCGCGTTTTTCCCAACGCGGGTTTTTCGTCCCTATTATAAACCTCTTGCCTTTGCTACCTCGGCGCCGCCGCCTAGTCGTATTTCCCAATTAAATTCTCGTAACGCCTTCCAATCTCTTCACTTATATTCCCACTTCCATCTGGCTCTCGTCTTTTCATGGGTTCTTCTTCTCTCGACTTCCGTCGGAACTCAACACGGACAGGATGTCGTCGTAATTGAGCGCAGGAGAGACTCTGGGTAGAAGCTTGGGCGCCGTATTAATGGCATGACGAAACTCATTAGATGCAAATCCCAGGGTATTTAATTACATCTAATAAAGATATAATATTAAAAAGACACTTAAAAACTAAAACTTATCTATGATTTACGCATAAATAAAAACTATACTAATTCCCTTATTATTGGTACATTACTTTTATTTGAGATACTAGATGACGTTGATGCTCTGATCTTTGAGATCATTTAGATATCTTTAAGGCTCAGGCGAAACAATTGCTCGAGAGATTGCAGGCGGTATTTTTCTTTATGAAAAATATTTTTAATTAGAAATTTGTTAGCCACATTTTATTCTGTATTTTCGTGCTCACTAAGGATCTACATAATTCTACTTATAGGGCTCACCCAAGCTATGATGCCATGCTCATAATATTATGAAAGAACGCATAATACATGTTAGATCACCGATCAGAAGTTTCCAGTTGGCTAGATTGTGCATTGTAAAAAATATAACACTAGAATGTTAGTTTTCTATGACAATAAATATAACATGTGCTGTAACGGGGTGACTCGACAATGGGTCGTGCGGCCCGGGAAGTGCCGCACCAACACACTATGCAATAAACAGTGATATGTAGCGTTGGGCGAGTCTCTCGGTATCGGGTGGTGATGAGTGCGCGGCGTTAGCCGCGTGTTTGCTAATCACTATCACGTTGCATTGCCCAACTTACGTTAAATGCGTGGTACGCCCGGTACCACGCTTATCCGCGGGACCGTGATGTTTACTCAGCGTGAGGATATTCGGAAGAACACAAATGATTACACTTGGTAGATTACCGGATGACAAGGTAAATATCATTGTGACTCTAGATGTATCGATACATATTGGTATACAAAAGTCGCCGCGCGATGACGATGGATCGTGCGCGCAATGTCGACACGAAGCCGGGTCGAGGACTGGTGCAGCGAGTCTAGACCTGCGGCAGGCTTTCGGCGGTAAGATTAGAAACACGCCAACTTACTCCGGTCGCCGGTTTGCCGATTCTAAGCTACCTTCGCTCTCGTTCTCACTCACTGGAATTCCGGGCCGCTCGTAACTCGGCGTCTGAGGCGTCCTCAGGTGGTGACGGCTTGGTTCCCGATGTGCGCCGGTGCAGCTGAAGATCCGCGGACTGTTGCCGATATACATGCGATTTGATCGGCGAAGCGAACTCGAGTCTCTCTCGCCGCTCTCTCGCGCGTGTACCTCACCCCGCGACGTCGGCCCGACGTCGTCGCTAGCATCACGCGCCCGACAGTCTCCTCGCGGCGTACGTCGCGCGGGAATTCAAGCGCTCGTTACAGTGCAATCCCATTTAGGTGAATCTATCACTATGCGCTAATTTTGTAGTCTTATGCCCATTAATCTTTATCGTTGATTTTATGGTTATTTGAGAACCCTGCCGAACATAGCTACTGAAGATCAAAAAGACTTTCAACATTTATGGTAGCTTATTGGGGGTTTAATGCAGCCAATCTGTATGTTACACAAGATAAGTATTCGCATGTTACCCTTGGTTTCTCGCAGCAATCCCTGTTCGCATAATGCAGTATCGTTCAGCCATACGACAGAATCTTCACAGGTATTCTCCTTGTGAGTAATCATTTATGTACAAGATAAAAACAGTGGACCAAGTATCGGGCCTGCGGACCGGTATTTATTAATAGGTTAATCACATTAACCATCTATTCCTTAAACCACTTTGATATCTGCCACTAAGTTACTGTGAGCAGATTCGAAGCTTGTCCCCAAATTCGCGCCATGGAAGTTGAGAGGGCAAGCCTACGCGTGTCAGCCGCGGGTGCGTGGTGTGGGTTTACGTCGGCCAGACGTCATAGCTTAGCGCAAGGTTAGCGTCGCTCTGCCAGGGTGGTGCTTATAGTGACGGGGGTTGGCGGGATGATGTGGGAACGTAGGCCTGTCAAGGATGTTTATTTTCTAGATAAAATATCTGGGTTCAAGGGGTAGGTGCACATTTTTAGTACCGGTGTCGTTAAGTGCAGAACGGCGGCCTTTCAGAGATATTATGGTTAATGAATACAGCTTCGAATTCGACGCATGCTTGGTGCAAGTCTAGTCGTCGGGTAGAGGCGGTGCTGTTTAGTGAGATGGACGTTAAGAGCGGGCAAGGCCAGATGGGCCCCGTGTGGGGTAGGTCGCAGCAAGAAAGGGTCGGGGTATTGATGCGATTTTTTGTATAGTGTTACCTTTATAGTTACATGGAACTCATTTATGCATCGTTGACGATGATTTTGCTGCCTACCTCGGCAGGTAAACAGTGTTTGTCAGAGATTCTTAAGCATCTTAAATCTGGCTAATGTTGAAGTTTGCAGAATATATTTTATTATAGTGAATGCTGAGAGTTATAGCATGGAGGATGTAAATCTGGATTTCGTGGAAGATTACCGCGTAACGAGGGACTATTCGAACGATCGGAAAAAACGAACTTATATAATAGATGACTTGATGCGTGAGTTCAGCGAATAATGTGTACAATTAATAGATTTGTTAGCAAGGGAGTATCATCTAATGCATCGGGTGAAGTTAATATGTCAGAATGATATTACCGAAAGGCAAGCCCGTGCCTTCAATCAGTTGATTGGATATTATATGGTTTAATTTAGAATCCTCGCAGACCGTGACACCATTCAGCATTTGGCTCGTCAACTATACGACGAGGATTCCAATTTGCAAGCAAGCTGTATTATGATATGTTCATGTGCAACTTTCGTACTATTTATTCGAGATTGTATTTCGAATATAGCCTTCGGAAACGTCCACTTATAAAAAGCATAGCAGTATTCAGGGCCATAAAATTCAAGGACCAAGAATCTCGAGCCTAAACACCTTCCCGCCGCGCCTACTCTTGCGCGCGTGCGATGCTGCGGAGTTGCGCGGCGTTGGACGTTGCCAGGTCCGTAAGGCCTAATGAGTCGCAACAACGCGCCGACGCTGTGACGTAGCGCGGGAGTAAATCTTGGGACAGCGTGGAGGTCCGGCAAGACTCGAGCGTCCCAAGCCAAGCTATCTGCCACTCCGTGATCGGGCATTGAAGCCGGACGGGACCGAACAGAGTTTAGTCGTTTTATTGTTCAGATTTTAGTTCAGATTTTATTGTTCAATAAATAAAGCGTAGACATTTCAATCTTTTATCGATGTGAAACCTATAAGTTTTCGTTTAAATATAAATGTTTGAAACAAGTAAAACTCAGGGTCATTTTCAGTAGCCTGTTCAATAAAACGAAGTGATCGAACTAGATTTTTCGACTTCGTTGAAGGGATGGTTCACAATTGCTGCCCACGGAAAGAAACCAGGTACAGATTTTTGAATTAGTAAAAAACTTTTAGTCGAGAAAGAAACGAGGTTTGATGATGCTTAAACTCGAGCCGACCACTCGAGAAGCATCTTGCCTTGTCAGTAGGAGGATCTGAGCATAACTCCTTTTTAGCATTTTCTGTTAGTCCGGAAACCCTTCAGGTTTTTTTCACGTAACAAAATTGCGAGTCTCACCGAATATTGTGCTGAGCTCGATTAAGCCCGACTTTTTCTCTCTCTTCCATTCGATTAAAATATTCATGTGGAAGAACAATTTTTTCAATATATTAAGAGTGATGATGCAAAATAGTCGCGCGCGAAACTTATAAAATCAAATGCAATTCAAGTGTCAAATGATTTTAGAAGCGCGTTGAAACAAGAGCA
>CM053168.1:11797980-11811390 GCA_012977825.3 Pteromalus puparum | reverse complement strand
AAACACAAACAACACTATATTCACTTTTCGGGCTCATGTATTTCACCCAACCCTTCCCTACAACGTGGTGGCCGCAGCCGCCCACGCACAATAGCCACGCAGGGCTCGTCGTCGCTCCTCCGCTCAATTGCGACGCTGTGCCTCCCAACACAGGTGCGCAACACCTAGCGCCTCCGTAGGCACTAGGATTTCTTTATTTCGCGGGATTTTACACGCGATGGCCGAACGTAGGGAGACGCTGGGAAAGGGTTGGGAAAACAGGAAAGAAAGAAATCAAACCACAAACAACAACTTTATTCACTTTCTACATTATTTCGCCAGCCCTTCCCTAATCGTGTGCCTTAGCCGCCACGCAAGGTAGCCCGCAGGCCCGCACGACTCGCATCACACCACGTCTGCCACGCTATAGCTGAGCTCTCACCTACTGAACCACAGGCTGACCTCTCTTCTCCTCTTTCTCTCGACGTACCGCGTAGCCCCAAGCCGTTAGCCCGGTGACGTCTAGCGCAACTCTCCTGTCATCTCTCGCCACACACACATGCGCAGCGCACGCCGCTCTCCCTGTCTCGTCCCTCCTCTCTCTCTCTCTCTCCTCGTCTGTTCTCGCTACTCCGCGCGCATGCTATGCCCGACCCACGTGATCGGCAAGCGTCTCTCTGCTATCACAGCGCACAGCTTCCCGCGCTTTTCGCGTCTCTCTGCTCTCTCTCACAACACACAACACTCGCAGTACTGTCCGACGCCTGCGCGCAGATGACGTCCTTGGTTGCGCCCCACCACACACCGACACTTCTGTTCTGCCTCCCTCTCTCTCTCTCTCTCTCTCTCGCTCGCCTCTCTCTCCCAATGCAAGGTGAGCCCGTCCTCGCTGGCGCTGGTTTCCCGCTTCCTCTTCCTCTGTCTCTCTTCACTCTCTCTCTCTCTCGTTAGACTCGGACGACGGCCGGCTTCCCCTCGTTGCTCGTGTTCCTTCCTCTCGGGCCTGCCCGACGCGCGGATGGCGACGGATGCAAAGTCTCCGCCACCTCCTTACCTTCTCGTTTTGGCTCCCTGCCTTCGTGCCTGCTCCGACGGTAGACTGCAGCCGGATGCCCGTGAGGATCTGATTGCAGCCAGTCGCGTGGGCTGGGATGTCGTCTCCGGGTATGCTCCTTCCGGATGCGGTCACGTCGTGATCGCTGCTGCGCTCTCCTCACACCACTCTCTCGCTCGCTCTCTCCACACACTACGCCACACTTAACACCGCGTGCGATTCTCTCTCTCTCGACGTGTCGCCGAACGGATCCCAGACGAGAACGCGAGTGCACGCGAGGCGTTCGACAGGCGCTCGGCGACAATCTCCCGGCCGTTAGGGCCCGCGCCGATAACGTAGATCCCATTGGCCCCAAAGGCAGGCGCGAGACGGGCTGATGCTGCTCGTCTCGCCGCCAGTTCGGACGGCGAACTTCTGTCCAGAGCTCACGATCGGCGGCAATGTTCCGCGAATTCCGCGTGAGTAGCTCACGTCGAGAAAACGCGGCGGGCTTCGCACGCACCGACTGCTTCTTTCCTCGCCTTATGCTTAAGGGAGAATTTGCCGCGCAAAACAGCAACACACGTTTTGCGTGGCTGCGACGTTTGCAACGTCGCAATCCCCTCCCCTTAACTTTGCTTCCCTCTCAAAGAAATGGACCTAAAACCACCCACTTGGTCCCGGGTCCAATCTTTCCTCCCCACTCCACATCTTTATCTCTTTCTCACTTCTCTACTCTGCACTTCTCTCTCTTCCTCTTCTCCGCATTTGCATCTCTCTCTCTCTCTCTTCTTCTCCTCTACTCCGCATCTCTCTCCTCCTCTTCTCTACTCCGCATCTCTCTCTTCTCGCTTGCTTCCTCAGTTATCTATTTACCCTATATTGCTGTTTGTATTCGCAAATAGGGCATAGACCTGAGTATCCTGGCCATTTGCACCGCTGGCATGTCTGCTGTGCCTGCCTTCGCTGAGGACATTCTCTTTGCGAATGTCCTTTCTGCTGGCAAGTCCAGCAGATCATCTCCGGGCATCGCGATGCTCGGTGCCCCGCTTGGCAGCAGGTGAAGCACACACTACCTCCTCGCTTCTCGTCTCGGGCCACAGCCTTAGCGGTCGGACTCACCTGGCCGCTCCTTTCTGTAGCTTTCTCTGTCCTCGCCGAAGCTCTCTTTCTCTCACTCGTTCTCTCCTCAACCACGCCAGGAGGAAACTCTTCGCCAGGGCTCGTCTGCTCTGTCCTCACGACTGCAGCGGCTCTCTGGCTTCCTCCTGTCTCGCTGATACGTCTGACGCTGGGACGCACATCTTCTCCGCGGGCAGCGGAGGCGCGTAACGGCCTATTTAAACTCTTAGCCGTTCCAGCCGCCGACGTACCTCTCTAACTCTTCCCAGCTATTGACGCGCACTTGTCCGCCAATAGCTCTCCGGTGATTCCGCCTGGAGTTTCCGATACGCGATGCGAAGCCAACTCGCGTTCGAATGGAGGTCCGGAAGCGCGAGACAAGATATTGAGATTCGCGATATACACCCGATCTTCCTTCTCTTATGCCTTGCGTTGCTTGCGCAGATCTTCTCCAAATCCTCTCGGTAATACGGCAGCCAGGAATCGGCGACGGAAGGCCTTGCAGAACATATCCCATGTTCGCAGGCTCTTGCCCCTCCCTCGATACCATGCGGCTTGCCTGCATTTTGAAAATGCAGCAGCAGCTGCTAGCATCTCGCGGTCTGTCACCGCCGACCCACTCTACACTCGCACAATCGCCTTCCAAAAACTCCTCCGCCTCCTCCCTGATCACCCTCGCCCGAAACTGAACTCCAATGCCTTTAGAAACTCCAGAGCTCTAAGCGAGTCAGCTGACTCCGTTCGACGTTGCGATGACGTCAGGTCCACTGAGTTAGACTCGCCAGCTTGATGTAACTCCAAGCTCGCTGTCACTACTCAGCAACCTCTCATGCCTCCGTATCGTTTCTTGTAGCGATCCTCTCTCTCTGTCCACTCTCCTCCTTCAGACATCCTCTCCTGAGCCTCTCACTGCTCTCTTCGCACACTCGGCCGACCTCCAGAGCTGGCTCGAAAAGGCGCGGCGTCGCACCGTTTCGCACTTTTTCCTTGGCAACTCTTTCCTCAGCACGATCACCTTCGTCGGTCACAGATGGTTTTGCCTCCCCAGCGTGGCCTTATTCGCAGCTGGGCAAAACTGGCTCAGCGCTTTGACTGTGGGTGTCGCAGAAACATGACTTCTCGCCATATTGTGCTCTTCCTCCAATTCTGCTGCGTCTGCGCTGCTCCACGCCTCGACTTCGCACTTGCTTCTCGCGCCAACTATCTCGCCTTCTTCGCGGACTCGTTTAGCCTCCGCTCACTGTCTAGCGTGGGCTAACTCGTCTTCGCAGCTCGCGTCGCCCTTCCAGGAGACGGTCCTCGTAAGCTTCTCTCCAAGGTACTGAAAGTTCTCCTCAAAGACTCGAGATCTCGCCTCTATAAGAGTGAGTCCGCCACTCTTCCAACTCCCTCACACTGAGCGTCTCTCTCACTGCGAGCAACGCTCACTTGGCCTTGCATAGCCGCTACTCGCTGACGTCTGCGTTTGGAGCCTGCACGATCTCTTCAACACATCCGCTGTTGCCCTCCATCATTGCTGATGGATGTATACCACCAGCCGCGACCCTTGCCTCGTCCTCTCGGACGACTGCAAGTAACTGGCCATTTTTCTCTCACTGTCTCCGCCGTGCCCTCACCCTCTCTCTCACTCGAGCTCGAACTCGTAGAGCTCTCTCGCCCTCAGTAATCACTCCGCCGAGAGGAACCGGAGACTCTTTCTCGCTATTCGAAATTCATCGAAACTCACTCGCAAGCCCCGCCGACGACGCTTACGACGCACCGTACACCAGCCGTCGCGGTCTGGCTGACTCGCTGTCGTTAGAGCACGCGCTGCAGCACATCTCGCGGGACTTGATAGAGCCTCCCACGCTATCGCGTTGAGCGTTGGGCTCCACTTCAAGTCCCGCTACGAGTGCGCGTTCCGCCAGCTGATTCATCGCACGAACATCGTGCGACTGCCAACAGCTGAGCAGATCGCTGAGCGCCTCCTCGCACACCTCTCCTCGCGGAATGCATCAACAGCTGGCTCGCCGCCCGCTGTGCATCTTTCCGTTCCCTCACACTACGCGCCACTTTACTCTTACACTCAAACCGCGAAATCTTCCTCCTCTCCCTCCGGTGATCGCGAATCCCCACAAGGGATGCCAATTGCGACGCTGTGCCTCCCAGACGACCCATCTGCGCAACACCTAGCGCCTCCGCCGTGCACTAGGATTTCTTATTTCGCGCGATTTTACACGCGATCGCGACATATGGGAGTACGCTGGGGAGAGGTGGGAAAACAGGAAAGAAATCAAACACAAACAACACTTTATTCACGTTTCTGCATAACTATTTCGCCCAGCCCTTCCCCACAACGTGTGCCTTAGCCGCCACGCAAGGTAGCCCACGCAGGGCCCACGACTCCGCACACACACACTCTGCCACGCTATAGTCCTGAAGGCTCTCACCTCCGAACGCAGCTGACTCTTCTCTCTCTCTTTCTCTCTCTCACGCATGACACGCGCTAGTCCCCAAGCCGTCACCGGTGACGTCACGCAACTCTCCGTCTCTCTCGCACACAGCATGCGCCAGCCGCACGCCGGCTCTCTCCTCGTCTCGTTTCCTCTCTCTCTCTCTTCTCTCTCTCGCTCTCTCTCTCTCTCTCTCTCTCTCTCCTCTCTTCTCTCTCTCTCTCTCTCTGGTTCTTCGCTACTCCGCGCTCCGCAGGCTATCCCGACGTTGAGGCAAGCCGTCCTGCTGCTACACACGCACAGCGTTCCCGCGCTTTCTTCGCGTCTTCGCTCTCTCACACACACACACTCGCGAGTACTGCTCGACGCTCGCGCAAGATGACGTTCGGTGGGTCTGTGCCCCCACACACAACCGACACTCTCGTCTCTCGTCTGTCTCTCCCCTCTCTCTCTCTCTCTCCTCTCTCGCTCGCTCTCTCTCCCAATGCCAAGGTATCCTCGCTGGCCTCGCGGCGCTGGTTTCCGCTTCCTCTTGTTCCTCTGTCTCTCTTACTCTCTCTCTCTCTCGCGTAGACTCGACGACGGCGGCCCTTCCTCTCGTTCGTCCGTTCCTTCCTCTCGTGCCTGCTCGACGGCGGATGGCGACTGGACGGCGAAGAACTCTCCTGCCGACGTCCTTCCTCCCGTTCTGGCTCCTTTCCTCTCGTGCCTGCTCGACGGAAGATGGCAGCCGAGCCGTCATGACTCTGGATTCACCAGTGCGGGCGGCTGGAGGCGTCTCCGGGATGGACTCTTCCTCGGGATGCGCGTCCAGGTCGTGATGCTGATTGTCTCTCCTCACACATCTCTCTCTCCTCCAACACTCGCACACCTCACCACTCGCGTGCGATTCTCTCTCTCGTCGACGTGTCGCGTCGACGGGATTCAGACGAGAACTGCCGAGTCACGCTGCGTTCGCGCGCTCGGCGACACTCTCCCGGCCGTTAGGGCCCGGCCGATAACGTAGTCCGATTGGCCAAGCGAGGCGCGAGACGGGCTGATTGGCTGCTCGTCTCGCGCCAGCTCGGACCGGCGAACTTCTTCCCAGAGCTCACGACGGCTGGCAATTTCCGCGAATTCCCGGGACGTAGCTCACGTCCGAGAAACGCGGGCTTCGCACGCGCCGACTGTCTCTTGCTCGGCCTTATGCGTTAAGGAGAATTTGCCGCGCAAAACAGCAACACACGTTTTGCGTGGCTGCGACGTTTGCAACGTCGCAAAAGTCAAAAGGAATCCACACTCGTCTCTCATCATCATCATCATGATTACCATGATCAGTCTATAATCAGAGCGCAAACTTCAGCTTGGCTCGCGGAAAAGCCCCGGGGATCAAAGAAGCACATAAGCGTTATATATAGGCAATGCTGCAACAAAGCGAACACTCGCGCGTGCGGCGGCCCCTATTGACTTTAATGGAGAGCCCTGGGTTCGAGCCGAGAGATAGGCCAGTTGATTCTGCTGCGGCTCGCACGATTGCTCGCGAATCCTAAATCAAAAATAATTTATGCCGCGAGCTTCGCGTCAGTATAGGCCCTATAGATCACTTGAAATTTGTAATTAATTATGGAGCCCACCTCTGTGAATACTCGCTCTTCTCCAAACAGGCAAACTGGTCGCGGTAATCGATCATCGTGGAGATAGGTATAGTGTCCGCGTCGCTGCAGGTCGGATTTAGGTCTCTCTCTCTCTCTCTCTCTCTCCCTCTCTTATTCGGAGAAATATAATCGAGCTTGCGTGGAATTATGACTGACCGCCAGCGCCGCGAACAATATTCGCTCGCCTCCATTTATCTCTCCGTCCCTCTTTTCTTTTCCGCGGCGTGGCTCTTGTGCAAAGCGGACCGGTGTGCATGGCGCGGCCGCGCGATTTGCATAGGTTGATATAGGGCCACGCCGCTGTTGTTTCAAAGTGTGTAACTGACTGGATATTTCAGGATGGATGGACGCTTGGTTAGGAGGCGCAGGAGTGCGTAATGGTAAAGAGACCAGCACTGGATGGATGTCACGCTTGTGTTTTTCTTGCCTTTATCCTGGAATCGTCTTTTTTTTTTCATAGGTCGCACCAAAATAAAAACTTAATCGTTTTTATAACGTGAGAATATTCTAAACTTTCGATAAGAGAGAAACAGTATAGTATAGATGTGCGTCATATTTGAATTATTAAATTTAATGCGTGTTTTACATACGAAGGCTTATCAATTATACAAATTAACTCCGCAGTTTCGAAAGAGCTGTATTTTATACCTCTGAACAGAGTATACGGATTACGTATAATTAACCGAACGCTATGGTCATTAAATAATTGTCTATATGTAACACTGTTTGCTTTATCGCCGTAACAAATTTTCGATCTTGATTATTATGTTATAGGTAGACCAGTGCGAGCTGATTGAGCCACATCGATTATTTATACCCGCTGTTCACCCCCAATCGAGAGTAATTAAAGCTTACCAAGCAAAACTAATTGTTCTGTCAGCGAAGTTTTCGGTTAATATTCTACAGCAGTTCAATAATTTATATCACTCAACAATAATGTTTTCCGTTAATGAACGTATTAAACGAACGACCTACATTTAAACCGATGTGCACAACAAAGCTTTTTAATAAAATATGAGTTCTCAGCTGCATTTTTGTTACCATAATTATACACCCGATATTTTTAACCTAAAAATAAACGCATCGAATTCTCCGGGTGGTCTCGTTTAAAGCGAGCTTTCTCGGAGTAATCATCGATTCTCGAAAAACTCTGCGAAGCTCAGCAGAAAGAGACGGATGACACCGAAGCTCGTTAAAATTCCGAGCGCTTATCGCCTCCCGGGAGCTTTTCCCTCTTTCTCTCTCATTTCTTTCTTTTTCAAAAATTAACGCGCGAAAACACTCGGTTCGATCTCCCGTGTAACGACTGCACGCACGCGCAGCTACACACACTCGAATAAACGCAGATGACGCGTGCACGAGTATAGTATAAGTATCGCTATATACAGCTCCCTCGCTAATCGTGATTGATCATATTTGTCTCTGCACGCGTTATACGCGGCCCGTTAGGCGCGGAGAAAAATTGCCGCGAGCGTGTCATCCGTCATTACATCGCTCCGGTGCCGGCGCGTAATTGGATCCCTTTAACAAAGCGACGCGTCGGCTCTATATATGTATATACAGATGAGGCGTACGTGACTGCCGGCGTTTACGCCTCCTCGCGCGTATACAAGGGGGCACGCGGCCGTGTTATACATTATTGCGGAATTAATTCATTGGGTAATACCCAGGGTACTTCTAAAGCTCTTGCGCTACAGATTGCCGCGGATGATCGATTTTTTTTTTTTTTTTTCGTCGCCGAATAGTGATCCCACCGCGAGTATTACCGATAATATATATTGTTATTGCATTATGCGGACGTTGTGGACGATTATATGAATCGAGGAGTCAGCTGGTTTTAATCATTTCAGGTCGCCTAAGTAGTGGATGTCGTTTTGAGTCAGCCGTAGTGCTACTTATACGTCCTTAATCACTATGTAAGGATTGTGGACTTTGAATATCAAAGCAGTCATTGTAAGCACGCTAGGTTACCCATCGGGGTATTTGAAATAACAAGAACTCGATTAAAATTAAAGAAGCCAATATTGTCGTAAAATATATGTATGCGTTAAATTAGATCAATTGCCAAGTGTGTTCGCTCGAGAGGCTCGGACAGAACAGCGGTCGACCTAAGTCTCCAAACCATCATAGCCCAAAGTAATGCAGTGGGGGCCAGTTTATGGCATTTCCTTGAAGAAAGACCGATAACCCTTGTTGTATAAACAAGGTTCGGTACCGCATCACGCAGTTGACACTCGATCTGCATCGGCTCACTAGCCGGTGCTGCCATGAAGGGTGACGTCACGGACGACGTCGCTTTCATCATTATATTCTTCGTACGTTCTAAATTATGCTATCGCATCCAGCTTTTAAGACTTTTATTATTAAAATGAAAGGGAAAAATAAAAATGTGTTCGAACGAGTGATTGCATCCGATTCAACGAGAATAAACGCAAACATTGCATTCCCTCATGCATGAATAATATAGCGATCGATGCAAACAAACCCAGTAACTAGACTGAAAAATATCCTCTCATCTCTCGTCCCTGGAAAGAAGCTATCCCCGCTTGCCATTATACAAACGACGATGATCACGCACATCCGGAGTGTACGCACGCAGGTTCGTTTCATCGTAGCCCTAAGACAGAGTACTCGCGAGTCCCGATCTCATGATCAGCTGATTGTTCGCTACATTTGTTTCCTCGAAATGAAAGCGACTCCAGGAGCTATGTATTGCTTGTCAGTCTACTGTGGAATGATAGGGCGCGCGCAATTAGAGTCTGCGGCGAGCTGGCATAGTGTGCAGCCGCCGGCTGCGGCAACGTCCAATATAACCGGCACCTCGTTCGGTCTCGATTCCCGTCCGATATATACCCCCGACGAGAATCAATATAGCCCTCGGGCTGGCTTCCGCGGTCGTATATATAGTCCGGCTACGCGACGCACAATGGCTCTACTCTAGCATGCTTGGAATGCGACGACTCTCGAGAGAGAAGATGGCGAGTTGCTCTCGTGGTTTTCATTGTAAGTACTTATAGCTCTTTTTCTGTTTTTCTTCTCGATAATATGTTTGAGCTGATATAATGTTGCGCGTGTTGAACAATAATCTAAAATGAGTAGTCGGCCTCAGAGCGAGTCAGACTGGGAAAGGGTTGAGTGAGTGAAGGGTTTAATTAAAACACACGATTTCCCGGTAAAACAAAAACGTACTTGCTATGGGTAAAAACCCTCACGGGATAGAGGGAAAAGCCGTAGCAAGCGTAAGCTTTATTCAATAAAGGAAAGGAAGCTATACAAAATAAAAGACAAGAGAAAGAGACTCTAAGAGAGAGAAAAAGAGAGCAAATGAACTTAATCTACGCACGCAAACGCGAGGTACCTTGAACGCACGCAGAGAGATCTCTCTTACCGCAATTATCGCTAACTCGAACGCCGTCGCCAAGGAAGACGCTGAGTCGCACGCTCTTTGAACGCTGCCGCAGCTTCTCGCCGTGTCCTGGTGGGCTGGCAAGCCGGGCCTGGGGAGTGAGCCTAGTGGTTCGCAACCTGCACCAAGCGCGCCTCGACGTCTCGAGGAACCAGACGCTTGGCACCCGGGCAACAAGGGGTGTTGCCGCTTCAGCACTCGCCCCGAAGGAGTCACGTCCAGCACGTGGACACCTTCGCCAACAATCCATAAAGCTACGGCCTCGAGGCACACACGCATTGACACACACACACACGCGGTCGCGAGATTCGCCGGTAAACTAATCACTACGTCGCGCAACACGAGGCAAACAATACTCGCTCTGAAAAGAACGAAAGTACTGATTCACCTGTACAAACACGAGAGATTACAACGTCGAAACTGAAGAGAACTAGAAGATGCTGCACTGTGTCGCTCAGCGGTCCTGTCGAACACTGAACACGTGTGGAAAACGCGCGCGGGCCCGCCACCGACCCGAGTCCCGAGCCGGCGGCCGACGCATCGACGCATGCGCGCACCGCGCAACGTCGCAAGAGAGAGCGCGTAGCGGCGCGAAATTCAAAACTTAAAATATACGGCTACATTCCTTAGCCCCTAAAACAACGGCGTGAACATCCCGCCCGCCTTTGTCTGACGGACGAACTAACCACCTGGAACATACTCATGCCTTTTTACTCCCTTCCTCGATGTTCAAGGGACAAAGACGTGAAATGTGACGACGAAGAGAAGTAGTAGCAGTCTTCACTGTAACTACCCGGACGAGATCATCTGGACCTGGATGCACCTCAACGATTCGACCTAACGGCCATTTGGACGGAGGATAACGATCATCCTTGACAAGAACAAGCCTACCTACGCAAAAGTTCTCCGTTGGGTTCCTCCACTTTTCTCGCTGCTGCAAATGAAGGAGATATTCCGATGACCAACGACTCCAAAACTGATTGCGTATCCGCTGGAGTAGTTGATAGCGATTCAAGCGATTTTGAGCTACGTCTGGCGAATCAGCATCTGGAATCAACGCTGAAGCACTCCCTGTTAAGAAATGAAACGGTGTCAACGCATGAAGGTCATCGATGTCCGATGTCAAAGCCCCCAAAGGACGAGAATTGAGACATGCTTCAATTTCCACGAGAACTGTTGACAGCTCCTCGAACGTGAGAGTGTGCTCGCCTACGACCCGTTTTAGATGGTGCTTTACGGACTTCACACCGGCTTCCCACAAACCTCCGTAATGTGGAGCGCTAGGAGGAATGAACACCCACTCCGTCCCATCGCTCGCAAGAACCGAAGCAACCCTCTTATAAAACTCAGAAGCCCTTTGAAACATCGCCTTCAACTCGTTGTCCGCTCCATGGAAGTTGGTGGCATTATCGCTGTAGAGCTTCTGACAAACGCCTCGCCTGCCAACGAATCGACGATACGCACTGATGAAGGTAGCCGTCGTCAGATCACTCACCAGCTCCAGGTGTATCGCACGTGTGGAAAAGCAAACGAACACAACGATGTACCCCTTGTATGATTTATGTCCACGACCCTTGGTAGTACGAACCTGAATGGGACCAGCGTAATCCAAACCTGAAATAGAAAACGGCCTTCTGACATGCACTCGATCGGCGGGGAGATCTCCCATTAACTGCTGAGCTGGTTGAGGTTTGACCCGCTGACACGTCACACACTTGTGAATGATGGACTTCACCAGCTGCTTCCTGCCCACAATCCAGACTTGCTGCATCAGAACGCTGGAAGTCAAGGTCGGTCCACCATGCAGACAGAGTCGATGAGCATAATATACGAACAAGCGGCTGAGAGCTGAGTCCTGCGACAAAATCGGCGGATGCTTGCAATCGAAGGATAGGCTGGAATGAGACAGTCGACCTCCTACTCTTAAAATATTATCTTTACCAATAAAAGGATTCAATTTACTGAGCCGATTGCCCTTCGGCAGTCCCTTTCCAGCCTTCAACGCCTCGATTTCGACTGCAAAACTGCTCGCCTGCGATAATCGAATGACAATGCAGCGAGCCTCCTCTAACTCCGACAAGGTAAAAAAGTCGGGAAGCGGTTCCTGAGCCCCCTTTCGCCTACGACGATTAAGGATAGGACGTCTAGAAAATGCAACGAAGCGTGTCAATCGAGGCAACGAGGAAAACCTGGTTAACAACTCCGATTCTGCCGGCGCCTTCTTCGTGTGGAGAGCTCGTCGAGTCTCTGCTGGCTGTGGCCACTCGTTCGGAGATTGTGAAAGCCAGCTAGGCCCAAGCCACCACAGATTAGTCCCTGCTAACTCTGCTGCTCCAGAACCTCGAGTCGCCAAATCCGCAGGGTTCTCCTTAGTGGGTACGTGCGCCCACGTCGCCGATGGTAACTCCGTTTGAATATACGACACCCTATTTGCAACGAAGGTCTTCCAATGACACGGATGCTTCCGGAGCCACGTGAGCACAATTTGACTGTCAGACCAGGCAAAAACCGGAGTCGCGCTAAGAAAATCGAGTTTCCTAACATGGCAAAGGAGTTTGACGAGAAGCGCAGCCCCGCAGAGCTCTAAGTTAGGAATGCTGACTGTCTTTACTGGCGCAACCTTCGTCTTAGCAGCTAGAAGAGACACACTGAACGTGCCGTCTCCTTTGTCGACCCGCAGATAGATAACAGCTGCATAAGCACGAGAAGAAGCGTCAGAGAATCCGTGTATCTGATACGAACGAGTGGAAGTTACACCTAACCACCTATCGATCGATAAAGACGGCAACTCAGACAGCGACTTACAATAACCATACCACCGCTCACGGATCTCTTCAGGCAAGGGCGAGTCCCAATCGCACTTCTGAATCCACAAATCCTGCATCAAGATTTTCGCAGTTACTGTAACTGGCGAAAGCCACCCGAGCGGATCGAACAAGCGAGCGATACTGGACAGGATGGAGCGCTTAGTTGACGCTGCTGACAGCTCGGCGATATCCGAAACTGAGAATCGAAACTGGTCCTGAGCAGGATTCCAGTGAACGCCGAGTGTTTTGACGGATTCATCCATATCGATTTGCTTCGCCGGGCCTTGTCCTGTCTGCGGGGGAAGCAACTCTGGATGGTTCGCAGCCCATTTGTCGAGAGAAATGCCTGCCGAACCTAAGAGCTTTGTAAGCTCGGCCCTCTTCTGCACCGCGGTGGAAAGCTCGTCCGATCCAGCGAAAGTGTCGTCTACATACGTCTCGGATTTGAGGCACTCAGCACCGAGAGGAAATCGAGCACCCTCGTCTTCTACCAATTGCTGCAGCGTGCGAATTGCCAAAAACGGAGCACAAGCAGTCCCATATGTGACCGTCGTCAAGCGATAATCAACAGGAGCAGAATCAGCAGTAGGAGCCCAAAGAATTCTCTGAAAATCCTGATCCTCGCGCCGCACTTTGATCTGCCTAAACATCTTGACAATATCCGCTGTAAACGCAAAAAGGTATCTACGCCAATTAAGCAGAATCAACGAGAGGTCACCTTGGAGAGGAGCACCTGTAAACAAGAAATCGTTAAGAAACCAACCGTCCCGAGTTCGCCTGGAGGCGTCAAAAACGACCCTAAGATTCTTGAACTCCAAAATCAAATACTGCACGACCGGGTGATGCGGCAGGTACCACGCACGTTCCTGCCGAATCTCCGGCTCTGGAACTCGAACCATGTGCCCTAGGTCCTCGTACTCTTTCATAAATCCTCGATAAGCATGAGCGACCTTGGAGTCGCGAGCAAAGCGACGATGCAACGAATGGAGCGATCCAA
>CM053168.1:11749544-11796809 GCA_012977825.3 Pteromalus puparum | reverse complement strand
ATAGTTAATCTTCGCTAACAAGCCGTGTAAAACTAATTATGGTTTTGCGTTTGTGTTACAGGTGAGTAGCAGACCTTGTCAATAAACCAAATGCATCCGCGACTGAGCTAATTTACGTGAGTACTTTGGAAACAATTATCGCTGTTCAGAAATTCATTAGCAGCGGATGAAGCCTATATTCCCGACTGAATATTCCAAACTAAACTAAACACGTAGTCCATGCGCGGATGTTGAAAAGTCAATAGAAACATTTTTCGATGAATTCTTTTCTGCGAATCGAATTACGGCCTCGACGTAACGTGAGCTATATATATACGCGCGAGTGTCGATATCCAAGCAAAGCATCATTTAGCTCTGCCTTGCAGCTCAGTTCATTTTCATAACTAATAACGTTATCTCTCTCGCGGGGCGAGCTATAGTTTCCAGCGAATATCGATCGCTTTGTCGTGATAATCAGCGGCCGCGGTTCTCTCGCGAGATTCATTTAGCATTTTGCGTTTAAATACGCGTACGGACTCTCGCGGGTGAATTTCCCGCCCGACTATGAAAAGTGCGTTCGGTATGCATATTTGATGATATCAGCGGAAGGGAATCGACGCTTTCGATGCTGGGTTTGATGACACGTGCGGATTGGATCGGGATACAGGCGGCGAAAAATACTTGACCGCGACGAGCGAATCGACTGACAAATCGAGTAAATTTCTAGTTGCGTCAGTTTGGGACGAAAAGTTCACGGGTATTTGAGCTTTAAAAGGCCATTTTTTGCAGAAAATAAAATAAATAAATAAATAAATTTGTTTCATGGTAAGACTTAACTAACTGTACTAATATCATTAGATGTGTGAATTTGGTAAATAATTTATTTTTGCCAAGCTGTCGACGTAGCTTTGTTGTTGAAACCAACATTTTCCATAACTGCCTATTACCTTGCATAAATTATAATTATAACGTGTGCTGTGTTATCGCAGTAGAGTAACGAATCATCATTATTTCGGGTTGAAATATTACTAATTCGGTTTGATTAAAGTACATGCTTTGTGCGTATTCTATATAACTAATAAGCTAATTATAATATCAGTGTTGTGTGCAGCACTTGAAAAAAATTACTTAGTTTGTATTCATCAGAAGTATACTTTTATACTTTATGAGTCTTTGTTTCGAGTATTGTGCTAACTTCTTTTTTTTAAGAAAAAAATATCCGAATAATTGAAATTCTTTGCAAATATAGCATTGCAATTATCAAGCATAACACTTTTGAAGAAACAAAGCTTTAAAATTACAGAACGATGGATCGTTCCAGCTGTACAAAGCCGTTTGAATAGAGAGAACAAAATTGAAAAATTCCAGAAATCCCTTCGTGGAAATTGGCAAAAGTCAAAGAATCGCACGCCGGGAAATCCGAAGTAGAACGTTACCATACCTTTGATATCCCACAAAATTATTCATGTACGTATGAATAATTTTCCATCGTACGCGTATAGCATCACTTTGATTCCACAAATTTCATCTCCGAAACTTATGCATCTCAATTTCTCTATTGCGCTTTGGCGTGAAATTGTTTCCTCTAGCGGCGCTGCACCACACGTGAACAATAATCTAAAATGAGTAGTCGGCCTCAGAGCGAGTCAGACTGGGAAAGGGTTGAGTGAGTGAAGGGTTTAATTAAAACACACGATTTCAATAAAGGAAAGGCAGCTTACGCTTGCTGCGGCTTTTCCCTCTATCCCGTGAGGGTTTTTACGCCATAGCAAGTACGTTTTTGTTTTACCGGGAAATCGTGTGTTTTAATTAAACCCTTCACTCACTCAACCCTTTCCCAGTCTGACTCGCTCTGAGGCCGACTACTCATTTTAGATTATTGTTCACGTGTGGTGCAGCGCCGCTAGAGGAAACAATTTCACGCCAAAGCGCAATAGAGAAATTGAGATGCATAAGTTTCGGAGATGAAATTTGTGGAATCAAAGTGATGCTATACGCGTACGATGGAAAATTATTCATACGTACATGAATAATTTTGTGGGATATCAAAGGTATGGTAACGTTCTACTTCGGATTTCCCGGCGTGCGATTCTTTGACTTTTGCCAATTTCCACGAAGGGATTTCTGGAATTTTTCAATTTTGTTCTCTCTATTCAAACGGCTTTGTACAGCTGGAACGATCCATCGTTCTGTAATTTTAAAGCTTTGTTTCTTCAAAAGTGTTATGCTTGATAATTGCAATGCTATATTTGCAAAGAATTTCAATTATTCGGATATTTTTTTCTTAAAAAAAAGAAGTTAGCACAATACTCGAAACAAAGACTCATAAAGTATAAAAGTATACTTCTGATGAATACAAACTAAGTAATTTTTTTCAAGTGCTGCACACAACACTGATATTATAATTAGCTTATTAGTTATATAGAATACGCACAAAGCATGTACTTTAATCAAACCGAATTAGTAATATTTCAACCCGAAATAATGATGATTCGTTACTCTACTGCGATAACACAGCACACGTTATAATTATAATTTATGCAAGGTAATAGGCAGTTATGGAAAATGTTGGTTTCAACAACAAAGCTACGTCGACAGCTTGGCAAAAATAAATTATTTACCAAATTCACACATCTAATGATATTAGTACAGTTAGTTAAGTCTTACCATGAAACAAATTTATTTATTTATTTATTTTATTTTCTGCAAAAAATGGCCTTTTAAAGCTCAAATACCCGTGAACTTTTCGTCCCAAACTGACGCAACTAGAAATTTACTCGATTTGTCAGTCGATTCGCTCGTCGCGGTCAAGTATTTTTCGCCGCCTGTATCCCGATCCAATCCGCACGTGTCATCAAACCCAGCATCGAAAGCGTCGATTCCCTTCCGCTGATATCATCAAATATGCATACCGAACGCACTTTTCATAGTCGGGCGGGAAATTCACCCGCGAGAGTCCGTACGCGTATTTAAACGCAAAATGCTAAATGAATCTCGCGAGAGAACCGCGGCCGCTGATTATCACGACAAAGCGATCGATATTCGCTGGAAACTATAGCTCGCCCCGCGAGAGAGATAACGTTATTAGTTATGAAAATGAACTGAGCTGCAAGGCAGAGCTAAATGATGCTTTGCTTGGATATCGACACTCGCGCGTATATATATAGCTCACGTTACGTCGAGGCCGTAATTCGATTCGCAGAAAAGAATTCATCGAAAAATGTTTCTATTGACTTTTCAACATCCGCGCATGGACTACGTGTTTAGTTTAGTTTGGAATATTCAGTCGGGAATATAGGCTTCATCCGCTGCTAATGAATTTCTGAACAGCGATAATTGTTTCCAAAGTACTCACGTAAATTAGCTCAGTCGCGGATGCATTTGGTTTATTGACAAGGTCTGCTACTCACCTGTAACACAAACGCAAAACCATAATTAGTTTTACACGGCTTGTTAGCGAAGATTAACTATACATCCGAGCGCGAAAACGCCCAGTTTTATCCGAAACAATAACCACTTCTTGAAATTTTAACGAATGGATCATTTACGCGCGCGGGTTATACATACATATGATGAACGCGCATAAATTCTGAAACGAGTTTCACAACAGGGATTATCTCTGCTTACGTTCGCAGTATAGTCGTAGTGGAAATTACAAAAAGCAAAATTTGTGGCCCGAGGATAGAACCGATTGTAATGTTCGCCGTTACAAATTGCTCACAGGTACGATATTTTAGACTTTACAACTGCATGAATCGCGGCGAAGATACATTGCCTTCGCCTAAAACTATAATTCTGGCAAGTTCAACTAAGCATTTTTTTTCACCTTTTTTTCGAACAGCTGCGAACTGCAGAAGTTTTTAAACTGTCATAACTCTTTTTCTAAATTGGAATCGCTCGGGGAAAAAAAGTTCGCTCTTTTCGCCTCCCGATTTTGTGCATGTACACGAGCAGTGAAGATTTAATTGCAGCTGTATTGAAAAAACTTCTCAAATTTTCAGACACCAAGTTTATCAATAACGTAATTTTATGACCTACTCCCGTCACACCAAATAATTCTATCCTCTGGAGAATTCCACGTAAAGTACGTACGCGTTATGAATAATATCGCAAAAATACGCATGATGGTTATTCGAAACCTATTGATTTCCAGTCCTTGCATTCGATGAATATTCATGCTGAAATAAATATACACGCTCACTGATTGAAAAGTGGGCTGAAAGCAAAATAACGTCCATAACCGTGAAATCCGATCATTACGACCACAAGCACGCGTTGCTATCGTGTTATCCATCGGCTAATCGTTCGCATAATTTTCTTTTCCATAACAACAGCAATCACAGCGCATATATTCATAAAAAAACAGCGAAAGTGTGCACTTAAAGTCCCAAAAGCAGTGTGTAATACAAGCCTTCCAAGCAACAGCTTACTTCCTAATAACCCAACGGTGCTAATCTCTCCCATAAATCAAACGGCGCGACCCTCTTACTCGCAAATCCGGGCATCGGCTCGAATTTGTCGCTCGCGATCATCATCGCATGTGCGCCCAGTCACCTGCTGCTCACGTGTTAACGGCCGATTTGTCAGCGACGATTTCGCGCTAATAACCAGGCGCAACGTCGACGACATCACGCTCGAACGCGACACTTTCCATGTGGATATCGCCGCGAGCTTGTTCCGAGCTCGTATAATTGTTATTGAAAGCGCGCACTAACAAGCGCGTTTCGCCGCGTGAAGACCGAGGACAATTCCATTTGTTGCTCTCCATCTCTCACTCTAATGAATTTAAAGCGCAAGTATTGCACGCGAGTTATTCATTTATTTTTTTCTAGAAGCCTTTCCAGTCGGTAACGTTATTGCGGTTGGCTCTTTTTGCGGTCGGTGATGTGCGATGTGTACAGAAGCGTCGAGTGGTCGCGTGGTTTTTCGATGTAACGAGGTTCTTTTGTTTCGGAATTTGAATGAGCGAAAATTTACACTAGCCGCTCAGGCGCGCGCGCTGTAAATTTCGGGAACTGTATACAATTACTCTCGCCGCGAGCGCGAAAATACGCTCCACATTGAGAGAGAGGAATTAAACAACGAGAAATGTACTGCTTCGATAGCGCGCGATTTTTCAAAGCAAAAAGCCACGCACTAGCAAACAATTTTTATGCAGGTTTTTTTCCGCGAATAAATTCAACAGAGAGCTGCTTCGAAGTTGCACGTTATGAAAACTTGTAATTTCGTTGGTAAAGTGACATGACTTATTATTTATCATCTACAGGTCGAATGTAATGAAAACTGACAAGACTCGGGCAAACATTTACACGAAATCGCCTTCTCGTATAAAAATAATGATAAAAGCAAGCAGCGCGCGATTACCAATCAAGTGAAAACTCGATAGCGCGCACCAGCGTGTAATTGCAGGCGAATGCGATCGGCAAATGCCCGCTAATTAAAGGGGCGCGCGCTCGCCGCAAGCGGGCTGCAAACGGACCGAGCGAAAGAGAGGGAGAATCGAGGGGCGCGGATAATCAGCAGTTCCGGCTCTGGGATAAAAAGAAAGCTGGATTGCGTGGTACGAAGGAATAGGAGGAGAAAAGCCATCGTATCTCTTGCACCTAGTGATTGTGTCTCCAGCGAGAGCAGATGATTGCGCATGTCAATCACTACAAGACTATGAGCTATGCTGTTGTGGTGTACCTCATATACTTGATATTCTCAAATTTTACAAAGGTTATTATTATTGCTGCGAATCTAGTTAACTATCCGCACGAGGGCAACTATTAATCATATCACTGCTATAGCGGTACTGGTGAAGCACAGTCGCTAGCCAGTAGTACAGATCAATAATGCGCCAGACGTTAATTAAACGTTATATATGCTTGGGGAGCTTATATGATTATATTCAATGAGTTAATCAATGCCTCGACTAACATTCAGCGTATAAAGCTCTACAGTATTCAAAGGCATGAACATCTCTATCGAAGCTACACTAAAAATAATCCCTCTACTCTCGCGGCAAAGCAGCCGCGCGGCATCATTAAAAGCCGTCGCCGTGCAAATCTCATCTCCCAATTTCTCATTCGTTCCCATCAATCTACCAACAGCAGCGACAGCGGGGAAAGAAGCTTCGCGGAAATTCATCAAGCACCAGTCGTCTCAAAGACGCAGGCTGCATTAATTACAAGTATGGGTACATAAACCAAGAGAGAGAGAGAGAGAGAGAGAGAGAGAGAGAGAGAGAGAGAGAAGTGTCGGCGAGTTTACACTCGCGGCAAACATCAGCGCAGGATACTCTGCACTTCTCTTGGTCTTTCTCCGCGGGGGCGCTGAACAGCTTTGTCGCGGGAGAGCGAAGAACCGAGCTTTGTGGCGCGCTCGACAAATATGCGCGAGGGCCACCGCAATATACGTATATATACATCGTGTACGCACTGCGGTTGTGTTTTAACCTGCTGCACGTTCAATTTTCCAGCTTTGTTGGATTTGTACAGGCGAAGAGAGAACATCTTTTTGAAATTCGAATTCAATTATTTTGTGATGAAATGTTCAATTGATATTACGAAAATGCAGGGGAAACATGGGAGGCAGAATGAACGCTGCAGTTTTTAATTAAAAACGCAGTTTGCTGATTACCGCTTGCTCGACTGCCAAAATGTAATTCAGCAGGAAATATTCTAAAAGCGCGCGAAATATAAATAAAAAGATTTTAATGAAAAAAGCGTTTTGTTATTAAAACATTCGCGAGTTTAATATCAAAAAGCGAGAATCAAAAAGCCCGCCGACGTTCGCGAAAACGAGAGAGTAATTCTTTTATTGTTTCAGCTATATATACCGAGCGAAAGAGAGAGAAGCCGCTATATTTAAGCCTCTGAGCTTACCCGCGAGAAGAGAGGCCTGCTTATGACAATATAACAGACGACTTCACCGCTTTCTTCTCGTTCCGTTCTTTTATACGTATACGTTTGCGTTGCTGCTGCTGCTGCTGCTGCTGCATCGGGATATCGTATATACTCCCTCTCTCTCTCTTTTATCTTCTCTCGCTCGGTCGCGCCAACTTGTCATCTGAAATAAATAACAGCTCCCTCGCGTCGATATTCCAAGATTATACACTTATTCCTTCTCTTTGACAATGGGAGGCAGAGCAGCGCCTCGTGTTTATGTATATACATAATACATATAATGCCGTCGGAAATTCCAGATTCGGGATCGGCGCGCGCATGAATTTATCTGTCTTGCGTTGCCTACAGTGCGAGTAAATCTTGCATCTTATTTATAAAACATCGGCCGACGTCACCTCGCTACAGAAGACAAAAAATCGCGACGATTGACCGACCGAAAGCTCACGGAAAACTGCACCTCTTGCGTTCATTCGTCTATTTATCCGTATTCTTGACTCCTTTCGATCATAATACAGCACACACGTCGTGTTCGCTGGAATCCCACTCCTGAATCATTCCGACAGTGACTTTCTTTTCGCCGATCTAAACACGCGCAATCCTCTCGCGAAATCCGCCTCTTTCTCCGCGCGCCACCTATTCTCTTTATTCTCCTTATCTCTTCCGCGTAATGCCGCGTACATTTGAAAGAGCCAGGATCAAGCGAGAGATTCCGTTATATGGATCTGTATCGAGAGAGGGAAAGCCACTGAATCGTGCTTAATGTGCACGTTCGAGGATGCTTTATTTCGAGACTGTATACGTCGGATATTCGATATTAGATTGGAGCATGTATATCTATAGATGTAGGGGGGAGGATCAGAAGAACGAGTTTTATTAGAAAAAACCGACAGTATAGGACGGCTGTTTAAACTTCTCGATCGCGATCGAGCCCTTTTTCATTATTTGATTATTGGAATCTCCAATTTTTCTGGAATTTCACTGCGATAATATAGGGCAATCGTTGTTAAAATAATATGGATAACTCGATAATTAACAGATTCGCGAAAATTTCATTATGAAGTTGGCGTTCCGCAACCAATGTTGATTTTGTAATTTCGAATGCGATTATTATAAATTATAATGTTGATCGAACTCTCGCAGAGAGCTCATATTTTCATTACGAGCTGGTTTATTACACTTACTCTTTCGACTCCTGAGCAACCACTTCGTCTATACTTTGGCCGCTCCAAACACCATGGAACATTACCTAACATCGCATCGCGCACCTTTGCATAATAAACGACGCAACCTAAATGAGAAAACTCGTGTCCCGCTTCTCGAGACGCAGCAAAATAAAAAAAAAAAAAAAAGAAGAGAACTCACGCGCTCGACAAAGTCCATCGGCAACGTGACTCGCCTCCAGCAGAAGACGGCAAGAGCAATGAAGGAAGCTCGCCCCGTAGCGTTTTTATCATCGCCGCAGAGAATAACAGGACGGCGCGCGCTTAAAATTATTAAAAATACACAAAGTTCATAAGTAGATTTAGTACTTTTCCACGAGGTCTGCGCAGCTTCTCCGAGGAGTAGGTTAATGCAGCGTTACGGAGGAACATACTTTGCCCTCTCGGCGAGACTAAGCCACGCGAACTTCATAGATTACGCCGTAAAGTAGGAAACAAACTACGTTCCCGCCCCATCTCTCTCTCTTGTTCTCTCCTTTTCCTCTGCAGAAGCAGCAGCGACAGCAGCAACAGCAGCAGCAGTAGCGCACAAGCTAAAGACTCTGAGAGCGGGAGCTGATTGTACTGCGGAGTGCGCTGGATTTGCGTCTCGAAGGGGAAAAAGTATGGAATTGATTGTCGCCTCTTCTCTTGCTCAGGCTCCCCCCCCCCCTCTCTCTCTCTCTCTCACTCTCTCTCTCTCTCTCTCTCGCACAACCGTCCGCTGTTCTATATGCGGAGACAGCTTTGATTTCGTGCTGCCAACGCCGCGGTTGGAGTCTGGAATTTCCAATTTACGGATGTAATTACGCGATTGCGCGAGTAATGGATCGTTTTATCCGGCGATTTCCAACCTCTGTTTATAGTTTTACTTTCGATTTTTCATTTCGCCGCCGCGAATTCCGATTTAATGAAATCTATTCAAAAGCGAAAAAGAGACGGACAGGACAGAGGCTGCGGATTCCGATTGAATTCTCGGTTATCGGTGCGCAAGGTATATACGTATAGTTTTAGACATGATTCGGGGCTATGTCAAGCTCGTAAATACATCGCGGGACGCGAATGCGTATACGAATAAAGTCTGTTCATGATCACGAGAAGGGCTTTTTTTAACGTTGACGAACGACGCCCGTTACACAAATCAATTCGGCTGTAGGGGCCCATTACTCAATCAACGACACGTCTCGTAACAATTGTATCCGGGAGAGACTCGTATACGAGCCGGGGATGACGCATATTTTCACTATATCCCCGCGTGACAACGACAAAAATGGAGCGCACGCCAATAAACGTTTTGTACATACGACGCGCGATCGTTAATGGTCCCCTGGTACCTCAAAAAAAAAAAAAAAAAAAAAAAAGTATCATGTAATCTAACGATCAATCAAACAAAAAAAAGAAGTTCGAATTAGCTCGGAAGACGTCCCTGGAACAAAAAGCTGCCGCGGGCTATAATCGTCGAAAACTCCAGTCAATCGCACGCCACTACGGAAAGGATAAATACGCGGTGCGCGCGGCCAATATAAGCGATTACCGATCTCTCAACTTCTCTTTCTATCCCTCCCTCTCTCCGTCAACCGCCAGCGGCAGCGGATGTCGTTACCGTTAATTAGCGCTCGCGAGATTTTACGCCGAATTAAAGTTTCGCAATTACCGCGATAATGGGCCACGAGCGATTTCCCCTGCATCGCGTCTTAGCTCGAACTTTTGATCGAGTCCGCCTAACGGGGAATTCATTTATTTACCTATACAGATATATAGACGCGAGAGGGAGAACTGCTGCGCGTACTCTATATATATATATATATATATATATATATATATATATATATATATATGTGTGTGCGAGAAAAAACGCGCGCGCGCGCGCGTCAATTTTCTTCTCTCCGCGTGTTTGCCTGGGCCGCGTGTATTNATGCACGCGAAGAGGAGGAGGAGAAGGAGGAGTCGTGCGTTGTATCTGGGAGCCGAAAGATTTGCATTGGCGGCGTGCTGAGACCTGCTGGGCTATTAGCAATTCAAAGTGCCGCCGGAAATGACGAAAGATTTCGTCCTCGTCGTTCTTCTCTCTCTCTCTCTCTCTCTCTCTCTCTCTCTCTCTCTCTCTTGGTAGGTTGTAGGGGCCAGGGGTGTATAATTGTTTTCCTCGGGACTCTAACTTGTGTAAGTGCTGCTACTGCTGAGGTTTGCGAGCTTTCCAAGGTGAGCGCGCGACTGCTGTCGGGTTTTGAAAGAGGATTTTGGTGGTTTGACTTTTACCATTACGCGAAAGTTTTTTTTTTTTTTCTCTCTTGCAAAAGTTGTATAACTCTAGTTCTATAACTGAGAGTTTGTACACGATTAAAAACTGGAGAAGTAGCTCAACAACGAGAGAGAATATTCTCGGATATGAGTTGGTAGCGCGAAAAGTTATGCAATTAGCCGTTTTATAATAATGTACGTGCAAGACTGTGGTCATCAGGAAGCTAACTTTTCGTCGAGGCAACGCAAAGGATATGCAAAGCGAACGCAGAGTTGCGAGCGGAAGGAAAATAATGCTTTCTTTATAACAATGAATAATATCATTATAATAGTTAGAATGGGTAACTCGCGTAGGTTCTGTGAATTTGAGAAAGCTTTTTACTCACAGAATATGACCAAAGATCAACAAGATGAAAGCACTGGAACGAATTCAATCAAAAAACGGGGGTCAACAGTCACCACTAGGACTGAAAAGATAAAAGTCCTGGGACTCAAGAAGAGTTAAGAGCCACCGCTTGGATGCGTTGAAAATATCAATCATCAACGCTGAAATTAAAACTTATACAAGCGGCAAATATTCACCGCTAAAATTCAAGCATAGTAATACAGCCACCGTTGGCGGAATACGAAAAGCAGACACCTTGGAAGCCCTTGTCTCTCATCTCTCTTTCTCTCTCGTATACGACCGCAAAAAACTTGCTTAATTAGCCTCGCGCTCACGTCCTAGCAATAAACAATCCAGCCTTATTTACAGCTCAAATGTTGTTTTTAATTCGGTCGCAGCCAGCTAACTTGCGCGAGCGGTGTTATCTCCAACCGCAATACCTGCAGAGCCGCCACGAAGCGATAAATACGGGGCGAATATTGCAGTCGCGCACCTACACACGTACACCCACGTGGGGGTGTATCTTCTGGGGCGCACTGCGTGTTTGTGACAGGGCACTCGTAAATGATCCCACAGGCTGTGTGCCCTTTTATACTTTCCTCGGGCGTCGCCGAGTATTTTTCAAGACCTGCTTTTCGCCGCGAGCTTGCACACGGCCGAATTTATCGTTTTCGCATTTTATTTTGGCCGAATTATGCCCTTGCGGTTACGTATAAGTTTGGGCAGGTTCGGTGTCGAAGACAGAGCCGTTGGAATTTGGAAGTATATTGGGACGCTGAGTGTTTATTGGGGGAGTTTTTAAAAGGGAAAAATTTATCTTCAATTTTATTGGGTTGATAACATACTTCCGCGAACAAATTTTATTTTAAATAACTTTTTATCCTTCGACAAAAAAATGAGATTCTGTTGAAATTGAAACACAGGAGGTGAAAAGCAACTTAGTTGATATTAGTTTCTCTACACATAATAAGTGACCAAGTATGACCTAGTTACACGCAAACTGGTAGTGAAAAATACCTCGTCAAAACTGATGCATGCTACTGGGTGTAATTATGAAAATGAACCCTTTCAGAGTCCGTACTACGATGAGAATAAACACGTTTTTTCCAAGCGCGCCATCGTCAATGCACACAAAAAAATAATAACCAACGCGATAACTTCAATACATCGTACGATGTACACACGTACATCCTTTTGAAATAATCGCATACCCCTTATCAAACTCTACGTACAACGTGTATACATGTATTTTTCATTCACGCTGTTCATCTAAAAAAAATGCGCTATACAGAAGAACAAAAATATATTCCCTGCCTCTCGACAAATGAGTCAGCGCGTCACCGCAGCTGCGACGCTGTACTATTCCTCTGTATGCACAGCCGCACTTTATGCAGAAATACTTAGAAATGGAGAACGCGAAGCGACGTACGAACGAGCTCCGGCCCCGTAAAAAAGGAGAAACGTATCCGGAGGCCAGCCAACGGAAGCCCGGACGCTGAATGAAAACTTTTCCTGATTTAGATCACTCGTGCGAGTGCGGGCGTCAAACTTTCAAATCATAATTCAGACTTTCAGCTAGCCCTCCCCTCGCCAGTTCTCTCGCACTTCTCTTTCGGTTTTCGCAAAACGAGTATACGCGCGGCGGTAGCTGGGACAGTGCGGAGAACGGAGAAATAAAGAGAGAGAGAGGCACAGATTAGAGATATTTATGGTCCAGTAAATCAGATACTGTCACTCGCTCTCGTTCCTTCCTCTCGCGCGCATGTAGGTGAGGTATATATACGCATACGTGCAAGACATTGATTAATCAGAACGTGCCTGCGAAATTCGAGAAAATGCAATAACGGCGCTCGCAAAAAGGGAGTTTCGCTGGAATCGAAATAGTGTTCTGGAACTCGTCGATGGGCTATTTTTAGAGAGATTTCTGTGAGCGGACTTTTTCGAATATTTCAACCGATGGGAATCGATGTTATATGTTGACTTTTAATTTACGGGTGCACACAGAAATTGAAATAAAAACCTATCTTGTTTGATTGAAAAAAGTATATACGGTTCATCAGAGCTCTCTACGAAACTGTACAGGAAAATAGCCAAATTCATAGCACACAGAATGCTGCCTACAAACCTTTGATAGAGTCGATATCTAATATAATAACCAAGCAACTTTTAATCACGACGAGCCATGTCGACGAATTTTCGGAAACTCGCTTTGAAATTCGAATATCGATTGCCCGCCGAAAACGACGCAGAATTTACATACACCATCAGGCGGGGGTATACGCTCTGCGAATTAGCCGCCCGCGTTACAACGGGATCGAGCCAAACTTTTAATCACAATTAGGACACGCATCTGCGTCGCTTTCTCTCTCTCTCTCTCTCTCTCTCTCTCTCTCTCTCTCTCTCTCTCTCTCTCTCTCTCTCTCTCTCTCTCTCTCTNCTCTCTCTCTCTCTCTCTCTCTCTCTCTCTCTCTCTCTCTCTCTCTCTCTCTCTCTCTCTCTCTCTCTCTCTCTCTCTCGTTGCCCCCAAAATAGCTCGGTGCATTCGCTCTGTATAGAGTATACAGCTGTGTATACGAATCTAGTGTAGGCGGAATTTACATATAGCCTCCTTACGCCCAGCAAATTACTGGCTCGTGATTTCCCCCGAACGAAATCGCTCGCTCGTTTATTCTCCTACTCCGGCGCAGCTCGCTGTACTGCGGATCGCTGCATGTAAGGGGCCACTTCGATATTTCACTGTTCTTTACGGGAATGCATTGTCCGGTAGTTCGAGCTTGCCCTAGTGCAGCTTTGTAAATGCGCGACTTAATTAACCTTAAACAGCGGTCTGTGCGGTATTACGATTGCTGATTTATCTTTGCTTGATAGAGGAAACTCGGATTGTTGTATATGTGTTCAACACAGCGCGCTACATCGTCATATCAATCAGCAGATATTAGTAGAGCGCGCGCCGGGCAAACTTAATTTCCCCGGTCGATCATTACTGTGAGCAACCGTTATTCGATTTCTCCGCGGTGGTAATTGCCATCGATGCCAGGCGCCGTCTAGCAAGCCCAGGCGAAGCTCTCGTATTTTTACAGCGCGTCAGCGAATAATCCCTATTATAATGCGTATTACGTGCCTCGGTGCGCTTGCTCCGTAATTCAGTCCTCTTCATCCTCTAGATCTCGATCTCGTTACAATTCTAAAGTGATTATTCCGTCGGAATTTTACTCTCTTTTTTTTCCGCGTAAGTTCGTTATATACTCCGAAGCCGATGAAAAAAGTTAGATGTAGACTCCACAGCGCGCATTAGTCAATGAAAATGACTCGGACGAAGTGCGTATCTCTTGCTGTGTAAGCCAGTTATTGTCGCGAGTCGTGTTTAAAAGTTTAATCCGCGCGGTAGTCGCTATATAAAGTATGTTTACAAAAATACCGTCATGACGTGGCTGCTTGCGGGGATTGAATTTTTCAGTCGACCACTTTTGCCGTGTGAAATATGCACGCACACCGAGAGTACCTATACCTTTTACTCCCAATTACCGAATTACAGCTGTGTGAAAAAAGTCGAGTTCGGCATTAGTTACATGATATATATAGAAATGACAAAGCCAATAAAGCTTGAAAAAAGCACACAAGCCTTCTTCTGTGCCAGTAGCCGCGAATTTTCGCAATTAAAAACGAAAACTCGCGCAATCAAGAGCGGCAAACAAGCTGAATTCGCGCTCGTACATCTTAATTCTAAAAGAGTCATAAAAGTTAGCTCTTTCTGCACCCCTGCGCACGCGCGCACGCGCGCCGCGAACTTGCTCAAAAAGAAACGTCGACGGTGCGCACTTAGTATGTAAAGAGAACAGAGCTTTTTCTCGAGCGCCGACGCTTCTGGCTACCTGCATCCACTCTATTTCATATTCAAAAGTTTCGCGGAATTAATATTGCATTACAAGTGCGCGCGCGGCAGGTGTGCTTACGTGTCGCCGCTTCTTTTGAGCCCCTCGAGCATCTCCGCGCGTAATTTTCCGGTACTTGTAATTATTAATACGAGAGCCAGCGAGTCAAACTCGTGCACACGCGCTCGAGGTATTTAGACGCTGACTCTGGATATTCCCGTTATAAGTATGAGCGCTCTGTTTTATTTCTTGTTTGGAACAAAGTTATATTTAAGAGAAAACCAATGGAACCATTATATCTAGTGTCTGCAAAAATTACAAATTATACAAACACAGCAATGAATATTATGGGTGACAAAAAATAAAATACCTTAAATACTAATTTTTATCACATCTCTTCTCTCGCCAGTGTATATGTATAATATAGCTCTTGTTCCGGACGTAACAAGGGGTTGTCGGGAAAGAAAGCGAGTGTGGCGCATTTATAATTATTAATTTATATTTTTTAGTTTTGCGTTAGTTTAGCGAACGTTTCTCAGCCATTCGACCCTATGAGCGCGAATTGGGGGACGATTCGTGGCGTTAGGCCAACACGGTTAGGAGTAATTTTTAATTGCTCCTAGACTGCTTAGATCTCAAATTGGGAGTTTCTCCACGGATTGCGAAGATCAACCACAGTGCGGAGCAGTCGACGGGCTGTTCTGTGACTGCCAGGCCAGTGGTCGAGTGGTGGGAGGCGTTCGCACGGGAAATGTATCCGTGTTTATATATATAGAGGAGCGCTCGCACTGCTTCGAGTCCCTTCGGTGGTCTTCGGGAAGCCCTTCGTTTTAGGCGGGTCAGTGGCAGCGGCGACTCAACAGAGCAAGAGGCGTGGCAAGAACCTTTTTTTGTTAGACTTCATTAATAAAGTTTGATTCAAGATCGACAATAGTTTTTATAGTTTATTTAACCCTTGACATTAGTCTTGTCCCATACAGCTCTCAAAAGCACATTAAGCAAAGAACAAACTCGCAGCAGAATTTAAGTCCTATCAACAGCCATCGCCTCTGAATTATAAAGCAGCCTGGCGGCCGTCGGCTGAATTTCAAATTCTGTTTACCGTGCTAAATAGCGAATCGCGCTGCAGCCCCTCCCCCCCCCCTTAATTTAACGCTGGACTGAGCTCACACATATTGCCTATTCAATCGTGGAACCACCGCGCGCCGCAAAAAAGAAAACAAATCACTCACACTACTACACGCATGTTTGAAGCCAACTGGCGTCAAACCGCTCGTTCAAACAGAGATCGTTCGGAGCTCGATTTATTTACGCCGACCATGCACTGTTTTACCAAGCCACACATACATACACACGCAGGAGAGGTGATGTCAAATTTGATTGGGCATTAGGCGTACGTATAACCGCTTCGTGTAATCCAACGCTTATATATAGCCGTGCGCGATCGATAGATAGGCTAAAGTAATGAACGCAGATATATAGATTTGGACTCGAGTATACGCATATAGTATAGGATGGTCCTACGCGAACATCGTCTCAGATTATGCGAGCCGCACGCGAGAATGGCTCGAGAGCTTGTCGTTTAATTCAATTAGCTGCGGGCTAGCGAGTGCTTTGCCGGACACTATGCTCACTCGGAGATCGATTCAGGTGTGCGGTGTGTGTGAGCACTGGACACGCATCAGGGCTTTCTTTGCTGTAACCATGGAAAAGGTTAAAGTAGTTGGTTGAATAAGTATGCATTGTTTTTTCGGTGAATTGTTGAATCACGGTATTGTATCGACAGCTGAAATCAGAAAGAAGATCCTATCTCAGATTTGAATATTTTCTGTGTTAAAATGATATAGTAGGGATAGTCCTTCAGTAAATTTTTAATAAGGCTATTTTGTAGAGGGGTTTTACGTACCTCAATAAAATTTTAAGATAGAAAATATTATTTGAGATGAATTATATTCTTCCTCTCAGTTGTCGACGCTTTTTCAAGTAATTCATATAATGATATTACGAATCGGATGCCCCAATTATTTTGGCTTTGAATCAGTAATTTTAAATAAGCTTCACAAGTATAATAATTATTTTGTAAATTTTCTTTGTTATAATGAAATAATCCGGTAATTATGTAGAAAATTTATTATTATGGATAACTTTATTAAAATTGAAATCGTGTATTAACCCTGGTAGAATCGGTAACCCACTTAATGGCCAGTTCTTGGTATAGAATCTAAGAACTAGACAGTTTTATTTGCCATTTCTTAGGCAGAATGTAACGCTTTTTCTCCCACTTAATGGGCAGTTCTTGGATTCAATTTTCATACCTTGTTTTTATGTACAAACTGCCCATTATAGTTGGTCGAGTTACGCAGCTGAGTTTCACGTGGCTTATCGCGGTTCGAGGGTAGAATTGGAAAGTCGTGGCTAGCAGGCTTCGATTCGAGTTTTTTGGTTATAGGAAAGTATACAATAGTTATTTGCATCTGAAAAAATTCTGTCGGACCGGGGATTAGAACCCACGCCCTGCACGTGGACAAATAAATTAGGTCGTACGCCTTAACCTACTGAGCCACGCAGACGTTCTTCTACACAAGCCCTACGAGCTTCGCCATATGTTTAAATGTTTAAATTATTAAAATTATTCAGTTCATGCCTAAATATTAATAATTTTGTATGTTGCATCCAAAAAACTAATTGATCTATTGATACTTTCATGAAATATAATTCTCACCTATAAAAAATACACAAAATATCGCTACTTTTGAGGAATTTAAAATGTCTAGTTTTTTCACATTTTACTTAGCCAGTTTCTGCCTTTACCACCATTTTAAATAGGCGCTTTTCTACCATATTGAAATTATAAATTAATACTCACGTTAATGGAGGAAAACGAATATTCTGCACATTCCTGCTGAATCCCAGAGCGCACGAAATCGAAATACCAGCCTGCAGCAGTGCATAAAAGAGAATCGATACCGACCATGTACCTCTCATCCTTCTAAAAGAGAACGTGACCGGGAAAAAACTCGAGCTTTTCTATTAAGTCCTTCGGCACGAGCAAAGAAAAAAAGTCAATCGCCGCGCCAGCAAGGATAAGCGGACAAAACAGATTCGATAAACGGATGAAGTGATATAAGGTATGAGAGTGGTATATCTATGTGCCGAGCAGCGTGACTCTGCGTCGCCGAGTGATCATTAATTTTCCTGCTGTCCCGCAGCTTTCTTCACATATTAGCGCCGCTGTGTCCCACTCGTCGAGCCCGTATGTATACATATACTCGACCGTAAAAAAAAACAGGTACGCTTCATGATACGGTTGTGCGCTATCCACGATTTGTTCATTTTTACCAATGACCTTGTTATAAATGTACCTAAATATTTCTGGAGTAACTTTACGCGCAAGAACTTTCTTCGAAAACACGAATAAGTATATAATGCAGTCCACGTTTATCATCCTATACTACACCTTAGCATACACACGCACACACCAATATACCTCATACCGTACCCTCCATATTTGTGTTTGTGCATCATGCGTGTGCACCCGTGGTCTTTGACCGTGTACACACTGCGTGCAGTCCCCCCGCCTTCCCCACCTACAACCACATACACACCCGCACACAAACAAGGAAAGCTCCCCTGCTGCAGAATATATACATACCGGCGCAAGACGCCAATGAATGATCCGCATAAGGACACGTAGCGCAATTACATTGCGCCGCTCGGGGAATTCGCATCACGTCATCGGCGGCGAGGAGAATATAGCCGCAGTGCACACCTCCCTATACGTGATACGCTAGCTTTATTTCAGACACGCGTGCGGCGTCCGATGTCGCGAGAACCAAAGCAAAGACAGCTGTGTTATTAATAATAACCGCTGCGGCGAAGGTCAGCTTTTTTCATGGGATATATAGCTAATATATCGTCATAGCAGAATATCATTCATAAGCAGAATATATCGTCGCTCTCTACGAAGAGTAGTAGTTTTCAGATTTAGCCACGAAGAGTAGTAGATGTCAATTCTCGTAACAGATCCCAGATCTTCTCATATGAATAGTTCCATTATTATAAAAAAAACAAACAAATTCGGTAGCAACTAATACAATTGTCATATCCTTAGAATTATCGAAAAAAAAATTTTAATTTCATAATTCTAACATTTTTCATTGGAACCTTAAAAATAACGAATTTTTTAATTTTCTCAAATTTTCAAGGTTCCGATAAAAAATGTTAAAATAATAGTCTCATTTTCTTTGTTTTTGCTAGAAGATAGTGGGACGAAAGTCCGTTTTTACAATTTATTTACGCGTTTTTTTTTTATAGTGATTTTTTAGTTTTGAGATTTCAGTTTTTGCCAACAAAGTTATCGGAAAAGTTCATAAAAGTAAATTGCTTAATATGTACCTGAAAGAGAATAAAATTGCCTATGTTTTTACCGTGAAAAATTTATATTATCGTTCGTCGTTCTTTTATTATACACCATACAGTGCAATTTTTTTAAATCGTTATAACTCAAAAACTAAATAGCGAATCATTCTAAAAAAATATATGATAATTGAAGGCAATTAGAACTATATACCACTTAAATTTTAAGTAATTTCATGGGGCAGATCCTGAGAAAAACATCAAAAACTGAAAAAAATCGTTTTTCTACGTGACGCGATAACTGGAGTAAAAAGGCAATAATCAATTTAAAATTTTGGATTTAGTTAGCATTATATAGCACCTTTATCTCTTTCTTTGGGTTGTTTATGATACCAGTTAGTTTTAAAGATATTAAGCTTCAAAATTTTGTTTTCTTACCCTGTATACTCTATATAACTGAAAACTGTATCGCTTCGATCTCAGTTTCCATTAATGGATTTTAATCTATACTTAGACTCGTTTTTTGCTGTTTTTGTTTTATTAATTCGTTAAAAATAAGATTTTCAGTTACGCATGTGCGTATATTCATGGCGATTTTTCGATCACTGGTGATTTTAGATACGTTCCGCGAACTATATCCTTATCATTATATCTCGGAAACTAAATTTTGAACTTTTCGTTAAAACATCATGATTATCGAATGTTATTCTATAGACTACTTTAATTTTAAGTAGTCTACGGCAATTAAAAATTTTCAAAATTTTAAAAATTTTCAAAATTTTCAAAATTTTCAAAATTTTCAAAATTTTCAAAATTTTCAAAATTTTCAAAATTTTCAAAATTTTCAAAATTTTCAAAATTTTCAAAATTTTCAAAATTTTCAAAATTTTCAAAATTTTCAAAATTTTCAAAATTTTCAAAATTTTCAAAATTTTCAAAATTTTCAAAATTTTTGAAAATATGCTATGCGTCAAAGAGTTCTCAATTTCCTACTCCTTTTGCATGCTTAAAAAAGGGTCTATTCATGCACGTATCATAAAAAGTACGGTGTTCAACAAGGGGGGAGTGACTTTTTCAGACTCGTGTCCGACTCGTGCTCAAAATATCACCTTCGCTAGAAAAAGCCCATTTTCCCCCCTAGTTGCAATATACAATATACTATTTTATGCCAANTAATTTTAAGTAGTCTACGGCAATTAAAAATTTTGAAAATTTTCAAAATTTTTGAAAATATGCTATGCGTTAAAGAGTTCTCAATTTCCTACTCCTTTTGCATGCTTAAAAAAGGGTCTATTCATGCACGTATCATAAAAAGTACGGTGTTCAACAAGGGGGGAGTGACTTTTTCAGACTCGTGTCCGACTCGTGCTCAAAATATCACCTTCGCTAGAAAAAGCCAATTTTCCCCCCTAGTTGCAATATACAATATACTATTTTATGCCAATAATTGCCGCCCTGATCATTATAAATTTTAACGCAACCAAATTGTACAAACAATATTTTCAGTTACGCATTGATTATGTAATATAATTATTTCGAAATAATTTTATCCATCAAACGAAAAAGCATAAAAACTTTATAGAATTATATATGAAGTAAAAACAATTTAGATATTAAAGCGGTACATAAGGTTGAAGGAAGCTACGTGCCAAAGAATTGGCAGCGGTTTTCTTTAATGATGATGGAACTGTTCATATGGAAAAGATCTGGGATCTGTTATTTTTCGTGGCAAGAATTGAAATCTCCTACTCTTCGTGGCAAATCTGAAAGCTACTACTCTTCATAAGGAGCGATGATATAGGATCGTGAAAAAGCTCTGTATATGAGTTTCACAATTTCGAAAGCCATTGTATGGGACAAGACTATTATCTTGAGTCGAAAATTTATTTATCAGAGTCTAACAAAAAGGTCCTTGAACGATCTCTTGCTCTGTCGAGTCGCCGCTGCCAACTGACGTAACGCGCATTAGTCGCCGCCGAAAACTCGGGCCCGCTAAAACAAAGAGCTTTTTCGAAGACCACCGAAAGCACTCGAAGCAGTGCGAACGCTCCTCTATATCTATAGCTACGAATGCAGTCATATTTCCCGTGCGAACGCCTACCACCACTCGACCTGTGGCCTGGAAGTCACAGATCAGCCTGTCGGCTTCTCCGCACCGTGTTGACCTTCACAATCCGTGGAGTAAAACTCCCTATTTGAGATCTGGCAGTCTAGGAGCAATTAAAAATCACTTCTATAACCATGTTGACCTGACACCACGAATCGCACTGCCGATTCACTCAATGAAGATCGAATGGCTGGGAAATGTTCACTAAACTATTGCAAAATGAATAAATAAATATTCATAAATATCAACGCGTCGCACTTGCTCTTTTCCCTGACAACCCCTCGTTACGTCCGGAACAGCCATTTTTCGAGATTATTACAATTATTTTTATGAAAAACGAAAATAAATCTTTTTAATATAATTTTTATTATTATTTTGAAATAAAATACGTTGTATATAGGGTGAAAAGCTTTCATAGGCTCTGCTTTTTCAAAGAAGTTTTTGTTTGCAACGAGCACTTTTGTTTACGGACTTTTTCGCTTTTATTTTTTTTTCGAAAATAAATATAAATATAAATAAATATAAATATAAATCAGAAAATATTAAAACTAAAATGAGTAAAAAGCTAATGAATTAACTTTCAAATAAATAACCTTAAACAAATTCGACCAAAATAATACAAATAAATCGAGATTTTAGGAAAAAGCAAAGCATTTGATTTGTATCATTCGACCGCCTATTGCATACGGATGTCGACTGGTCTAAGGCTTGTGGGTTAACAATCAGACTTTACTCAACAAATTTTCAACAGTTTTTATGACTCTCGGTGAAAAACTCGCTCGGTATAAAAGTAGATTTATTTACAGCCCCTTTAAAATTTGTATAAGTATACTTGTTTTAAAATACGGTCTATAACGGTCTTATAACCGAGATTATCATGATACATGATTGGCTGTAAAATTGAACAATTGTTGAATCAAGATTATACAAAAATGTTTTTATTATCCAGAACAAGTATTGATGCAGAAAAATAAATACTGAAAAAAATGTCGCAGTCGGTAAAGGCTCGTCGCGCGCACGTTTCTGTTTAAGACGAGGTAACTTTTCACTTTACAGCTTCCACTTTTCATTGCCCATCTCCGAATTACGAAAGTAGCCATTTTTATCGATGCACTCGAACTTTTCCTCCGCTCTACAACTCTTACCACACACTTAATTTTACAAACCGCTGAAATAGCACGCCAAATAAAAAAAAGAAACATAGCCCGGCGTAAAAATTAAACGTGATTGTTATTCCAACAAATCCGTATAAATTTTCTTTTACTCCGCACCTGTCCAACGTAAAACAGAATCACTCCCGAGGAATAAAAATAAAAAACAGCTCTTAAAACCTCGACTGCAGAAGATCCTCTCGGTCGTCAAACAAAACAAAGCGAAAACCCGGAGAATCAGAGACGCGAGACACGCTCTTGCAGCGCGATAAGAATTAGAACCTCGCTCGTAAACGCGCGACGCGTAATAACCGCGCGGCCGCGAAACGTCTTAATGCCCTCTCCCGTTCTCGCGTATATAAGAGCTGATCACTTAGCGCGATGAAGAAACGAGGTGAGAATGGCGGTGTGATTTTTTTCTTCACAGAACTGCTCGAAGTTTCCGTGCGAGAGCTTCGCGCTTTTTTTTTACATATATAATTTCGTCGGTCCCTGCGAAGACCAGCACAGCCCAGATTCTTATCGAAGAGTAGCACGGTTCATTCTCGCCGCAAAGAGTAGCACAGAACCGATTCGCTCCGCGAAGAGTTGCACAGTTCAGCTTCTCTCCGCGAAGAGTAGAACATATCAACTTATGCCGCGAAGAGTAGCACATATCAACTTATGCCGCGAAGAGTATAGCACTGATACCGCGAACTATTTATTCCTTAAAATGTCATTAACAAGAGCTAGTTAATATAAACATGTAATTACACTGCAAAAATAGCACTAAGTGAAAAGAAAAAAGCTGACCTTGAGGCGATGGTTACTAAACGCCTTGTACCATCAAAATACCACGAGTTTTATAATTCGATTGTAAATATATAAAAATAAATAAATATTTTATTTATTAATATAAATTATTTTTTTTTTATTATTGTTACTTTAATCCTGATATTGTAGATGTTTATATTAACTAGCTCTTGTTAATGACATTTTAAGGAATAAATAGTTCGCGGTATCAGTGCTATACTCTTCGCGGCATAAGTTGATATGTGCTACTCTTCGCGGCATAAGTTGATATGTTCTACTCTTCGCGGAGAGAAGCTGAACTGTGCAACTCTTCGCGGAGCGAATCGGTTCTGTGCTACTCTTCGCGGCGAGAATGAACCGTNGTTTAATGTTCTCTGTACCTACATCATTATTGTTCTAAAAATTCATATTCAGTATTGGGATCCGTATTAAAATGGCAGTGCACGTGTGAATTGCAAAAATTGAGTGGTTATTACAACGCTTTCAAGCAATGAAACTGGCTTTTAACTTTTAATGAACTTATTGCAAATCAGATCGACTTGAAATTTCGTTCTGCACTCTTGCTTGTCATCAATAAACTCATAAATAACACATTTCTCAACTGCAGCTCCGTTAATACAGAATTTTTAGCATAAACTAGAAGCTAGTATTCCCTTTGACGCTTTTCACACTTTCAGTGCACGCGTCGTAAATCTTTCATCCGCTGCAATCCGGAATTCAAGCTCTTTTTTCCAAAAATATCTGCAGCTAAAAACTTTTTACAGCCAACAGTGAAATAGAGAGTATACACACACCATCAGGTTAAAAAAAAAATCCGACCAAATGACCCGTACGTAAATAACCAAGGTAACCGCCCAAAAGCACTTTGAGTCCCCGCGCTTGCATATAGAGATACGCCTCTCTCGGTACGAAAACGATAAGCATAACGCGGCGTCGCAGAAAGAGAAATACGTCGCGAAATCCGCGCGTACACCGTAAATAATAGCGCACGAGTAGCACGCGTCCCCGTAAAAAAAAAGAGAAAGAAAGATGAAGGTCTAGAGTCAAGAATTCCTCGCGGGGGTCGTCCCTTCATAAGCTTCCCCTCTCTGTGTCTCTCTCTCTCGGGCCGTTAAGTGCTCGGAGAGGAACGAGATGTAGGTAATGCAGCCGGGGGAAACTTAACGAACGTAGCGCAGTTCAATGAAATAAACCAAAGGCCGCTACTGCTGCTGCTGCAGCTGCGACTGGCGTATGTGCCGCAAACGATAGACAAGCGAATAACCCTATAAACTTTACGAGCGCGAGCCGTAATTTCTGGGGGCGGGCTTCAAGAGGAGAAAGCTCGAGGGCGGCTCTATGGCAAAGGTAGGCGCGTGAGTCCTCCTTTCTTTTTTCGCTTTCCGAAGAATATAGCCGTCTTTTTCTTCTGGCAGGGAGAAGAAGAAACGAAACGAGCAGAGGAAAAATGTCGGTTCTTAAGCGAGATTTAGAAAGCCGAAGGAGAGGATGATTTGATTCGCTACTTGATTGATTAATCTTTCGAAATAGGCTGAGCTATTTGCTTTACTTTCTCGGTTTTGCGGTAAAGCTGACAGCTATTTGATGACGTGTAGTGTGCTTTAGTATATAAATGTAAGACAAGATTTTTTTTTCTATGTGTGAACAGATTATTTACAAACATTTTACACTCAATTACGAGAAGCTTCTATAGCTCGACGGTACTATACTATACTCTCTCTCTCTCTCTCTCTCTCTCTCTCTCTCTCTCTCTCTCTCTCTCTCTCTCTCTCTCTCTCTTCTCCCTCTTTTACATCTATTTATCTGCCGCTTTCCCGAGGCCACATATCTTCCGTACGCGCGATTTTCCATTTCCGAGCGGTTTGTAGTGACGGTGATTCAATTCGCGAACCAATGAAAAATGTGCGAGGAAACTCTCGAGTGCGGTATTCGCGGCTATAGATAAACATAATACATATATACAGACGCCGCGGCTGTAATATTTATGAATAATCGTCCTATTAAAAGTGGGAAAATTTATTTATGTAGAGCATACAGTTTCCCATATAAATTTGTAGTGATGTATCACTATGATACGGCTCGAGCTGAGGTGTTATTCGAATTTGCAAACTATAATTCAGAGTATATGTGTCTGATCACACCTCGAATTCATCTACTGCGCATTGATAATTTACTCTCTATAGTATCATTGAAATCAGTTACTCTACTCGTGGTTGTAATAATAAATGACTAATAATTGCAGTTCATCCGGTGAAATGGCCTAAAATTGTGTAATAGTTTGAACGGACTCAAACATGTTTGCACAATCACATGCATATGGAGTAGTTTAATAATATACATACACACACACACACGCGCACAATTTTCGTATATTCAAACAGTTGGGAAAATTTGACCCACTTTCAAACGTGTGTTTATTATAGATGTGTACCAAAAGCCCGAAGACGCCTTGAAACAGTCTAACAAGTAGCGCAAGATTGATGGGCCAACGTAATGCGACGTCAACTGTCTCTAATCACTCGTGCGGCTTCAAGTGCAATTTCTTGGAGCGCACGCGGCGAAAGCTGTTCAGGGATTTCGCTTGCGGCGGAGCGCGTGATGTAACTAATGAAACCGCCACCGTTTTCAAGCAAAAGCTTACCACACAGCAATGCGTTTGTTTGACATGATAAAAAGAATTTTTCCCTTTTTAATTACGCGTCCAAGCAATACACACAAATTGTTATATGAACTTTTGCTCAAACTCACTCGTTCATCGATGCGCTACGGATAAAGAAAAATCCAGGCAGCGAAACACTACATACCTGTAACAGAAATAAAATTCAGCATTAGAAAAGAGGGAAAAAACAAGCGTTGTAAAGTTTGCTTTACTGCGGAGGCAAGGTTGTATAGCGTGAAAAGTTTTTATGCTCCGGCATTTTATTTTATTACGCGCGTAAAAAAGTTCCACTAGATCCTTCATATTAAAAGTGTATTACGCATAGAAGGGCAAACAATTCTAAAGCGAAAAAACAAATTTATATTATCTTCTCTCTTTTCAAATAACTAAATGGAACTTTCATCTAAACCGTGTACACCTAGGTTGGGAAAAACGCACATTAAAACAGAGACTTTGCCCTTTGATAACAGCGTGCTCTCAAACGCGCTCAACTTTCCTTCCCTTTTGTGCAAAAGAGCGACAGTACCATCCGCAATTTCCCGTAACCCACGGCAATCTTCAACTTAATCATTAATCGCGCGCGATTTCGCTCGCATTAAACGCCGAGACTCTAACGGCATCGCGAAACTCGAGACGGATCCTCCTCCGCTGTAGAGATGTACAATGTATATATATATATATATATATATACGTATACGGGGGCATAAAGCGATAATCAGATTTATCGCGTTATTCCTCGGCGGCACTTCTTCATTCCAGCAGCGTCGCTTTACCTGATAAATCATTAAGGCCGTTAATTAAAAACTTTAATCAGCCGAGGTGTGTACGTGCCGTTGCCGCGCTCCGCTACACCAGCGGGTAATTTTAAAGTTGGCCAACCGCGAAACTCGTCCTCTGCTGCAGCAGCGCTCGTACAGTTTGCTCCACCACACAGGCTGTAGCTCTCTGTGGCCCGCCATCCGGCCCTTTCGCGCTTCGTAGGCCGGAGGGGAAGTACTTGACTTTTAATGCGCGTCATGTGTTATGGGGAAAAGAAGTATAAAGGTACAAAGGTTCCACAAAGTGAATAGAGAGGGATAGAGAGCCGCGTGGATTTAAATAGATGCTATACTCAAATATGCTTGTTGTATCCACTTGACTTTCATTGATGGAATAAACTTATACGTTTAAAATAACATAGACTAAATATATTTCATTACTACGATAATTTTTGGACTTTCATCATCTAAAATATAAGCTAGTTCGAGCCAGAAATATCACGCGAAATCTCCATCCTAGATTTAATTCAATCTTCCCAATATAACTCCTATTAAAAATTTAAACTCGCAGTGAACGCAACTAAAATTATTCTGATTTTCAATTGAAACATCCGCACGAACGTACGTGAATATTCCATCAAGAGCCGGATCAATCAGTAGAATAAACCAATTTTCCGTCAGACCAGAATGTATAACGCCGAATATTCCATGTAAAATAAATGTCCCGGGTTACAAATGTTTACAGCTCGCGTTCCGAACAACAATAGCTGTGAACGAATCGAGCAACAATCCCATTTCCGAGCTCATTCTGTGAGCACGCGCGCGCGAAAACAAAGCAATCCTATTATAATTAGCGCGAAAACCAACAAATCGCGCAGTCGCAGCCAACAAAGCTTCCGCGTAAAACGCCTAACGAAATAACGCATTCAAATCAACTGGAGACTCGAGCTGCAACGAGGAAAGCGCCGACTTCAGCCCCACAAGACCCGGAGAATATTCATGAAAGTAAGTAAATACACTCGACGTGTGCAGGCACACGTGAGAGAGAGAGAGAGAGAGCGCCGGCCCACTGCCTCCGGTAAAACTAAGCGACGGACGGAGACGTCGCCGGCTTGTTAGGACTAATTGCTAATCACGCGGCCGCTAGACCTCCCCCCAGAGCGACTGAAATAATAGAGTTGTCAGCTGCGGCCCGGGCAAGGAGGAATTCAAGCTGAAGTTAGCGCTTCCCGCACCTTCTCCGATCCATACATATAGAACTGAATGTATTTTCTCGTGCGAATTTGGTGTAGCAAAGGCTGTTTGTTGGGATACAACATAATTTTACAAATAATTATATAAGCTCGTTAATCCAATTAGAAAATAGAGCTTTTCGTCGGTTAATGTTCGTTTCGATTCACGCTTGCGTATTCCTATTTAGGAACGCCACACGGCAGGAAACTAATTTCCTCAACTTTTGTTTTGACAGCTCCACGCGCGTGCTTGCTTCGGTTATACACGCGCTTTTCGGCACATTTCCCCACTTTGCCGGAGCGATCGTATTTTCTTAATTAAGCTCGCGCCCAACTTTTTCCTCCGCTTTCTTTTGTTTTCTTCTCTGCCGCTAAGAGGGCGCGGCGCCGATTGCGCTGGCTCCTTTTTTTTTAATTGATGATCGGGGCGGAGTGTTCATTAATTACTACGCCGCGCTATAGATAAGTTTTCGAGCTGACTAGTGAGCCGCGAAAAATCGACGGGTCAATATCGAAAGTTTTTTTTTCGAGAGTGCTGATGAATAAATCAGCGCGCTTTAATATCGATCTCTCGTAATTTTCGCGCCATTCTCTCTCGAGGATCTGAAATAAGTTATTATTCATCGAAAAACTTCATAGCAGCATCATATCGTTTCAAATCGTACACCTAATCAAGTAAAAAGTCGCTGTATGGTTTAATATCCATTATCAGAAGAAATAAGCATCGCGCTGACGCGGCTTTTTCACCTCTATAATTGATTCTCCGCTGTGCGGGCAACTCCGCATTTCGGCGCACTCAAAACAATAACAATTTTCGCTATTCCCGCGCCTCCATAACACTCGTCTTCCGCGAAAGTTCTTAATATATAGAATTTATACACAAAGAGCTCTCGGTCGATCTTGAAAACCCTCCTTCTGTCGTTGGCTCGACGCGCGCCTTAACTTTCGCGGGTCATCAGCAGCGACGGCAAACCGAGGAAAAAGTTTAGCGTTCTCAGAACGCGTCTTGATGAAGATCTCGGTTGCGCTGAACTCGAAGCCGATATTGGCTAGCGCCGCCACCGACTCGTTTTCCATTGTTCTCCGTACCTGCAGTCCGGAAGCGCCCGACTATCCGCGATATTAATCTTCTCAGGCGCTTTCTCTCTCTCTCTCTCTCTCTCTCTCTCTCTCTCTAGTTCGATTCCCATCGACGGGCTTTGTTCTCCGCTCTCTCTCTCTCCTCTCGCTCCGTACCTGAAGGGACAAAACTGTCCCTAGCGATATTAATCTTGAGAGGGGAAGAGAAAGAGGACGACTGCAGTACCAGGAAGCAAGTCCTTTTAATTTTGCGCCTTGTTTCAGAGAGCTTGTAACGCCGCATTGACTTTCCGCTGAACTGAAGATATTAAATTAAAAGCAAGAAGATTATCGCGATCACTGCAGGCATTATCTGTCGCTCACCGTGACGTACGCGCCTGTGATTCCGCGTACGGCGTTATATCGCAAGGTGGGATTCAACGCTCATTGTTCGAGTGTATTTACAGTCCATATAGTTTACCGGACGGCAGTATAGTGTAAGTTGAATTATGCATTGACGTGTGCACACTCGAGGCTCAATATATAATTACAATGGCTCATCATTCACGGATTTCCTTGTGGAATAGCGCTGAACCTATATAATAGTGGTTATGGATCCGTGCACGGGACGTAACTAGGACAAGATCTTGTTGAAGGCTATATATACAGACGTCAGATATTTGAATTCGTAAAGAAGGAAATTCGTGATTTCCGGAAACAAAGCTGTAGAATAATAACTTTCATATCGAATTCGAGCCGTGTTGATTCGAAATTTTATACAAACGTGTAATGGTTTCCGATAATGCATATCCGAACGAATCCTTCTAACTGCAAATATTTGATAAAAATACATTTTAACGAATGAATATAAAGTTCATATTTACTAACGACATTAGTTTTCCCAGAATTGAATCTACGGAACACAAAACCATCTCTATTTTTCAGAATACAGTTATAAGTATACAATAACAAGAACCCTCCGCATACATACTCCGAATATCTTATTACGAACAATTACTTTTCACGTATCGGTAGAGTAATCAATTTCCGATGAAAGCTACTTAAATTCATCTCTCGTCGTTAAAATGCATTTCGTCCCTTCCCCAAATACATGCACCTCACACTACTTTAGCAAAATAAACCATTTCGCAGCGCACATATATACTCCAACGTATAAAGGCTCATTACCTATTACCTGCATCTCCACGTCCAACGCATAATACACTGCATTACTATCCCATAACATTGTTCGCGCTGAGGCATCCTCGCTATAAACGCTAAATTTAGCAGCAGCAGCTCGCAAACCTGCAAGATTCCCCGGACGCGAGCGCGCCATTCTCAGGCTGAGCTAATCTCACCTTCCCTGCTTCGGCCTCCTCGTATCGCCGCGCATTATCACTTAACGATCAGACTCCTCCAAAGAAACCATCGGAGTAGCAGCAGCAGCGGTGGTGGCGGCGGTAGGAACTTCTGCTGCGGATCGATGCAGCCTAATTGCTTTAAGGATAATTAACCGCCGACATCGTTCTTGCTCGCGCGCGCGCGCGCGGGAAAAGTTAGCTTTGAGCCGGACACGCGCGAGAAATGACTAATTGAAGCGTTATAATGCTCACGACCGTACACGCGACCTACTGAAATATTGGCGGGCGCGAGGCGGCTCTCGTGTGTGCGTGTGTGTGTCGGGACGTGATTTTGACGGTGACGTGACGAATTGGCCGTGAGCGAACGCGACAGAAACGGAAACGAATGGACGCATAGGAACGACGAGCCTGCCGTTGTTGCTGCGCTGCCGTTAATCCGTTGTGATAGAAGGATTCTGAAATGCAGCGGACGAACGACTGCCGCAGTGTGAAGCTTGATGCTCGTTTTGTGCGCGATTAAGAGTTCCGAGAGATATAGAGGGTTTTAAATGCGAAACCAATGTAAACACAAACACCATCAACCGAAATTAAATACAAATATAGCGGCTCTAGCTCGCGCTACTGAAACTTTTTCCAACTAGGCAACGCATAAAGCGAGAAAAAAGGAAAACTCCTCGCCATAACTCCCCGCACTCGTGATTGGGTATGGCCGAGGCTCGCGCGTGCGAAATAAAGTAAACAGCAGTGAGTGTATGCATGCAGAATAGCCAGCCGCCAACACAAACCAGCCAGTCTTAATTACAGCTCTCGCTAATAAAAATTTCACCGGGCTGTGTACAGAGGACGGCCTGCAATTTTTTCTTTCCCTACTTCGTTGTATGCGTACGATATGTGTCTCTGAAAAAAAGGAGACTGAAGTGCGCAAACGGATACAAGCAAACATGGCCGAGTCGAGCCTGACGAAACGAGCGCTCGTTCCACTTATTTTCATTCCTCCCCGAGACTCTGGCTGATATATTATATTCCAGGAACTTCGGAGCCTTTTTAGTGCAGCACACGTGCGCGTGCACAAAGGTAAGAGCGTAAAAACGCGGCCGCTCAAAGCAGCAGCGTGTGCTACCATTCCGAAAAGTGCGAGGAAATATTTTATTTCGATGGGCTAAGAGTTTTTTGAAGTGAATTTTAGAAACACTCTATAATGCGCTATTTACCAAGTCCGTGTGTCTCTAGGACTCACGTGTACTAAGCTTTCAGATTTTCCGCCTTTCATTTTTTATGCTAAAAATTGCTCTGGTTATAAAAGAGTATTCCAGCCTTCAAAGGTATATATATATATATAAAATCGCTGTACCGTGATTCCACCCGCTTCTCAAAGAAAACAAGGGTATAAAAGAGACATCGTACTGACTCTCTCTCTCTCTCTCTCTCTCTTTATTTCTTAAAAGCATCGAGCGAGCCTCGACAACTATATACGTACCTGATACGCACACAATAACCTTCGTTCACTGAAGCACAATACCTCAGCCGTTCCTCAGGGTCAGACCCCTGGTAGAAAATACGCCATAATTTCTGGTGACGCAGTTAATACATAGGATCTTCTGCCCAGAAGTTTTGCCCAGATTCAGCCCAGAAAAATTCGCGCCTGGCGACAGTTTCAGCGCAGAATCTGCTGAAAATTCTGGCAAATGTAGGGAGACGCTAATTTGAGGTTAAGAGGTTAGGATAATCACCAGCTAATAAATCAGTTTGGTTTGATTAATACTTTGATTTTTTATATTTAATAAGTCCTACTTTACTATCTGTACAAAGTTTATATGACACTCATGCACTGCACTTCATTGCACTGACTGAACCAAGTCATTAACTTTTATTTAATTGTGTTATGCTGTCTGATTAAATAAATTAATAGATATTGTTTGTGGTAGCATGGTAATAGTGCAAAATATCTTGCTTAACAAAACTAAACCTCAAATGAACCCATTCGAACATTCATTGTGACTTGTCGAGTACAGAGTGCATGAGATGAAAATTTCACATTTTGCTTGATACGGTGATTAGGGTCAAAATATCAAATCAGTCAATAAAAGTGATAACACAATAGAGATTATTTAAACTTATTCATAAGGTTTTGGCATTTCCAAAAAGATTACACATCAATACTTTTTGATTTATAGTTCAGAAGTTATTCGAACATTTGTATCTTCGAAAATTGAAAACCACGAGCAAATGCTTAGAATCATTTTTAATTTTTCTAATAACTTCTGAACTATAAATCAAAAAGTATTGATGTGTAATCTTTTTGGAAATGCCAAAACCTTATGAATAAGTTTAAATAATCTCTATTGTGTTATCACTTTAATTGACTGATTTGATATTTTGACCCTAATCACCGTATCAAGCAAAATGTGAAATTTTCATCTCATGTACTCTGTACTCGACAAGTCACAATGAATGTTCGAATGGGTTCATTTGAGGTTTAGTTTTGTTAAGCAAGATATTTTGCACTATTACCATGCTACCATAAACAATATCTATTAATTTATTTAATCAGACAGCATAACACAATTAAATAAAAGTTAATGACTTGGTTCAGTCAGTGCAATGAAGTGCAGTGCATGAGTGTCATATAAACTTTGTACAGATAGTAAAGTAGGACTGTATTAAATATAAAAAATCAAAGTATTAATCAAACCAAACTGATTTATTAGCTGGTGATTATCCTAACCTCTTAACCTCAAATTAGCGTCTCCCTACATTTGCCAGAATTTTCAGCAGATTCTGCCCGAGCACCGTCGCCCGTGGCAGGAGTTTCTGCGCAGAATCTAGGATATATTCTGCCCACCGAGCAGAAAATTTGCCATGTTCTGGGCAATAGCGCCTCAATTTTCTACAAGGGACGAAGCTAAAAAAACTCGACGCGCGCACTTTAATTTCTGACGGCGGCCAACTAAGTAAACACGCTCCGGCCTCTCTTCGGTGCAGCGAAAAAAGCCCAAAGAACAAAGCCACGCACAAAGATCTCCCGAAAACAAAGGGAGTCGCCCTCGATCCGAAGTGCCGCTACGAAAGAGAAAAGACTCTCGGACGAACTCTCTATATAATACAAGTACAACGAGGTAGGGTAAGGAAGAAGCCGGCCAACCGACAAAATGCAAATTAGCCGCAGTGACTCTCCGAGAGTTAATCGAGTTGTCGCTTTAACGAAAGGTATATGCGTAACCGTCGCGGCGCGTTGAATCGAATTAACGGCAAGTGACACGGCGCGTTCGTTACGCGCTGCTTGCGCCTATGCACTCAGCAGCTGGCCGTATACGCTGCGGATTGAAAAGTTAAAGGGCCGTTTGACGGGGACGAATGTGCAAGAGGTGGATGGAATTGTGGCCGGCTCAGTGGCGCTGGCTTGTTTTGGCCTGAGCGAGTACTGCGGTGGGTTTTATCTATATGCGGGATCACCAGCCGCGGATGGCTTTGGCGACGCGTTGACGATATGTGCTTGCGGAGATAATGCCGAGTGCTACTACTGGACTTTGTCCTTGATGGTTACGGGAGTTTGATGATACTGCTTTATTTGTCTCGGCTCGGTTAACTCACGCTCGAAGTACAGATGTTTGGTAGGTAGGATGAGTTTCGAAAGTTTTCTTAGCTGCGATGAAAAGAAACGGAATTATTGTTATTTGCACACGCGTGTAATGATGTATAGATATTAAAACTGAAAAAATTTGCAACAAGTCATTCATAACTTCAACTCGATATATTCACACCAACGACACGAAAATGGTAATAGTCACCCAGCGCAATAACCGCGAGCTCCTAAATTGACGAAAAGTATACTCCATACAGCTCCCGAAAACCCTCGCACAAGGAAAAAAGAGGAGAGATGCTATAGGGCGCAACCCTTCGAAGCAACAAATGTAAACAACGAAATTTGCAAGGCAAAGAAGCTTTGCAACGCCACGAGCACGGCTCTCTCTCTCTCTCTCTCTCTCTCTCTCTCTCTCTCTCTCTCTCTCTCTCTCTCTCTCTCTCTCTCTCTCTCTGTATACGTACAAGCGCGCAAAGTCGTAGGTTAACGCGCGGTGGAGCGGCTCGCGCAACTTAACTTTTGAATATTTCATCGCGCGATACACATACACGCGCACAGCAGCAACTTCGGCCGCTGTTGAAAACTTGCAGCTGCGCTCGTTTTTTCGCGCTTCTTTGTTATCGCGCGCCGCCTGTTTGATACAAGTTTAATTACGAGCCAGCGGCTGCCAACTTTTTCCCCCTCGCGCTTTCTTTACGTGGTGGGCAAGAGCTAGAGGGAGAAGCCCCCGAGTCGAATTTGAATGGTCGAAGTCCGCGAAAGTTCCCGACTATGGGCTGAAATGGGACTTTCATGCGAGCGAGTAGAGGGCGTTAACGCGGAAAAGAGATGACGCGGTTAAATTCGTCTCTGTGTGTATAATAAGTTGCTTTCCTTTTGCGCGCTTCGCGCGTGTATATATTTACTAATCTTTTCTTCGAACCAGAGCGAAGTGCTTCGACGTGTTTGTTTGTTCGCGTAGCGATTTGCATACTTTTCAAGGGGGGAGAGATGAGTGGCTTTTAGAGGAAATTCTTGAGTATTGAAAATAGAGAAAAAAACGCATGGAGACGATCGATGCCACCGCTATAAAGTTACTTATTTCGAAGCCGTTCAATAATATTGTTGCTTTTTTCCCCTTTTGTATAAGAATTACAAGCAGAAGCTTTCAGGCTTTTTCTGAGTAATTTTTTCCGGGTCAGAAGACCGCCAAACGCTTTGGCGGAACTACGCAGAAAGGCAGGGTAGAAGAATTAACTTTGCAGCGTGAAACTGTTATGGCTGTGTAGTTAAGTAATTGAGTTTTCGTAACAGGTTTGTCGGGGAAACGTTATAAGGAAAGTTATTATGGCTGAGTTTTGCTCTTTTGATACAGTCTCTTCTTGAAAACGTCGAGAAAATTTTGAAACGTTGTTCGCCAGTATCGCAAACTGAGAGTACCATGCTTTAACAATTTCGAGGCAGCCGTTTTAACCTCAAATATTTTTTAAAAATACTCTCTCGCGTCTCTGGTACAATGTAGACGTTGTAACGTTAAAGTAATTTATGGTGCGCAGTAAAATTTGAAATTTAGATATGTGACATCAATTCCGGCCGAAATCTCGAGCACTGGGAGAGTATAAAGATAACGCTTTATATTGCAAATTACGACTGTATAAATATTGCGCACCGCTAGGTGCGGCGCTGTTTAATCTGCAAACTCCGAACTTTACGTACTCAAAGTAAGCCGAGCAAATAACGAATTTTCAAAAAAATTTCACTTTGATTAAACGATCCTTTCCCGACGCGAAAAAAGCGAGCAGCGGTAATGAGTTGTCGCAGTCTCGGTCGCAGTGGAGTAAATCAACGTACGATCGGACGGTCTGCCGATACTCAATCAAGCGCACAAAACTACGAATATATTTCACCTTCCCGAAACGCAATCATCAAAGAGCATCGCGCAATCATGAGAGAAACGAAAAAAAAGAGACCAACTCTCGCCAGAGAGATACGCTCACGTCAGCGCAACTCCAGCGCAGCTTTAAAAGCTTTATCGGGTCGTGTCCATCGAACGCACAAAAGCTCCTCCTCGCTGATCAACTCTTTCCTTTTATATAGTATAGGTATAGCGAGCTTGCCGAGGTCTCATAAATTATTTCCACCTCCCCACGACGCAGCGAAAATCGAATGGCGCCTGGCGCTAATTTTGCGTGTAAAAATGGGAAAATTGTTTTCTTCCAACGTACCTCTACAGCCGCATAGTAGAAAGTTTATTGTCCACGCCGCTTCTTACAAAGCTTGCTCTAATCGAATAACAGTCGTCGTCGTCGAAGCGAATCGATCGCGCTAAACGATCGAAAGAATAATCGGCATGCATAACCCTCTTAGAAGCGTAGCGAAGGGCAATTCCGATTCGATTACGGAACCCGCGAGCTATACCGCGGAATCGGCAAAAAAAGGAGACATCCTTCTTGTTTCAATCGCCGCCGGAGTTTTCGCTCTCCTCTCTCTCTCTCTCTCTCTTTCTCCTTCTCCCTCGAACGCCGCCGTCATTATTCTTGGAAAGGAGGTCGTGTGTCAGCGTGGCAGTAGCCTCCTCCCCGCACGCTCTTTTTCTCTCTTGCTACGGAATCAGATATCAATCATTCGTTCTCATATATATATAGACGACGACGACGAGAAGGGAATTATGTGCCCTCCTCCTCTCTCTCTTCTCTAGCTTTTTTTCTGGAAAGCCGATTGACTCGTATAGTTGTCGCGGACGAGATGACACGACGTTGCGGGGACGACGAGGAGTATTATGCACAAGCTTGTCGTCGTTGAGAGATCGACGCGATTATGTTTACCTCAGAGATATGGGAGCTTTTTTCTCGAGTGCGGGGTACATCGCACGACTAATCTCGCTTTGATTTTGTTAATGGCGTGATTAATCGAGTGCGGCTGATGCATCGGCTTTTGTACGGTTTGTCGAACGACGACAGAAATGTATATCACGTTGTCAGTATCCATTAGCTCCAATTACGTAATCTATATTGCATGAGTACGAGCGACGATATGCTTATTTTGTCATTTATCGTCGGTCGCGCTCTATGCTATCATACGAAATTCCGGGATTTCAATTTAGCCTTGATTTTAATGCGTGATTACATCGACACTGCATCAGCAGCGATACATGCTACGCGAATATTGTTCACGTAATGGTACATAGCTTACAGCAGGAACAAAGCGAAATATTAGCAAAGCGTTGCAAGCACAGCAGCAGAAGTAACGCAAGCGCGCAATCCGACCTAGTTTTGAGGCAAGAATAAACAAAAGTTTCCAGAGCTAAATATTAATGCGCGAATAAATCCTGGCAAGTTCATTATTCTCCGCTCGATGATCATTTCGAAACAGCAAAAAAACAGCACAGACCACTCGATTCTCCCGAGTTATACGAGCTCTTCTTTGTGCGCTTGTCTAATCGGGCTACAAATCAGGCCCTCGCGCGCGCGAGCGCAAGAAACTCGCTCTCGGCACTTTGCAGCGTTGGTTCAATTTGAAACCGTCGGCGCGGGCGATGCAGTCGAGCTGCAGTAGTAACTGCGTAAATTGTTCCGGAGAAAGTGAAGCTCAAAAAGCAGAGCAGGATATAGCAGCAAAGAGAGATTCTCTCACGGAAGAAGCGTCGCTTTCGCGCACTGGGATGTCGCGCGCTTAAGCCGAGCATCGAGTGCCGGGAGCAGAGACGAGATGGCGGTAAAAAGAAGCAACTGTATTAAAGTCGGCTATCTCGGCCGTTTCATCTTTCGCTCTTGGTTCGGTCCAGTGTGGTATATATATACGCGGTCAGGAAGCGGAAAGAGGTAGGGAACGAGTTACGGAGGGTACAGGAGAATTTTCGCCTTTGCACGGCGAGAGAGTAGAGAGAGTACACATTTACAGCGGATGTTGGATTTTCACTCGGCGAGAGATTGTTTGCGCAGAGAAGACGCAGTATATAATATTGCGCTATTCCGTGATTTACGAATCGAGGACTCGACGAAAGAGAGAATGAGCGAATGCTGTCACAATAGCGGGACACGAGCTATGAATGGCGGAACTGATATTCTGGTTTGATATTCAAAAAGTGTGTACCTAATAAAATTAACGGATCAACCGTAACGTCAGAGAATGAATGAATTGTTGATAGCCGTTGTCCGAGGGGAAACAGATTACATGCAACGTAAAAGCGCGTGGTAGTACTTCATTATCACGATCCATTGCCACCTGTAGGTGTTGAGGGTAGAAAATAACTTTTTCATGATACGTGCACGAAAAAGGCCACTTTCCATGCATGTAAAATGAATGGAAAATCGAGTTTTTCTTAGCAGCGGGAAAAAGTATTTTCCTCCCAAGGGAGTAGTTTTTTCCTCACTCTGCAGACTATCCGATATGTGTTTTTAAAATTTTCAAAATTTTCAAAATTTTCAAAATTTTTTGAAATTTTCAAAATTTCAATACAAATTTGTTTTACTTTGAAAAGTCCTCGAATTTCCCATTCCTTCCATATGCATGATAAGTGGCCTATTCGCGCACTTATCATAAAAAGTACGGTATGCAACTAGGGGGGAGTGACTTTTTCAGACTCGGGTGATGTTTTGAGCACGAGTGGGAGTTGAGGGCGCCTACGGCACTCGTGCTCAAAACATCACCCGAGTCTGAAAAAGTCACTCCCCCCTAGTTGCACAATATACTATTGTTCGATCGCATACACAGTTACCCTCAATTCGTTACTCTTTTGAGACTCGATAGACTTTAACAGCTGGGATGACCCGTGTATTTTGAGAGATTTGTGGCATACGTTTATTAAAATTAGATCGTTTTGTACAGACTGGCCTAAATAACGATAAGAAACCAACCATCAGGTCATTTCAACATTCAACAAATTTCGTCTATCCACGCGAATTTCTTTAATTCGACCGCCAAAGTCGAAAAAAGATTAAAATTAAAATTAAAAAATTAAAATTCGCTAGCTTTTCAAGCAGCTCATTAAAAGTTCGAAGTCACGTGAAAAAGAACCGAGAGCTCTGCGAAGTTTGAACTTTTAAGATGAAAATATATTCATTCCGATCAGCTAATTTAAAATTCTTGAAAAGTTCCGGCTTTCCCAAATTTCTCCGACAAACCAGACTAATTACACACGTATATATAATAAAAATAATACTACCCATGTACTAAATCAATAAGCACGTCTCGCTGTCGAAAAGACCTCCGATCTCATACTTTGGGGAGGTATGTCAGTTCGCGTGAGAATAATATCGACGGCGCGGCCCAGTTTTAATCTCGCTCGTCTCCTGCAACTACTTTTAATGGAATTCGCCCCGGCCGACTATTATATTCCGTCAGCCTCCACTGCACTCTCCTATCTTTTCTCTACTCTTTTCCGCAGATAATGAAATGAAGACGCGAGCCGGATGACTGGCTTCTGCGCCGTTCTTCTCTCTCTCACAATGGGATATAAATCTTGGAAGGATAATTAAAAAAATTCCTTCTACGAGTCCTTTTTTTTTACTTTTTTCCCCTCTCGCGTACCTCGCGTGTGAATTTTTCGCTGAGAATCGATACTCCACTCGCGGTGAAAATGGTTAAGCTTCTGAAAGCCGGTAATTTGTTTACTATCGCGGAGCAGTAGCAGCCAGGCGTATATGGTCGGTGTGATTCGATTTGGAAAAGCTTTTTTCGCGAAAGTTAACCAGCCGAGTTCGGGTATGCGCGAGAGCCGGATGTGCAGTACGTGCAGCAGAAAGAGAAGGAGAAGTATGAAGCTTTCGATCAGTTGTGACTTTTCGTTATGGGGCGTTGGATTTATTGCTGCAAATTTTTTCCGTACGCTGTTTTTCTGTTATCATACAACTTTGTAAATGTAAGAAAAATATAATGTTTGTAAAAAGTCGATGCTATATCCGGTAGGTTCCAGAATCTGTTAGCTCGCACATTCAATTTAAATAATATTTATTGTATACAAACAACGGCATTATACGTTATGTACATCAAACCCAAACTATTCAGCCTAAACAGCTGAATGAACGCACTCTCAACCAACGCACCACAAACTCGGGAGATGTATATATGGGGACGCAAAAGAGTTTAACATGAAAATTCCTGTAAAAGCATCCAAGAGAGGCAAATTTCAAAAGAGTCAAGCTTCCCGCGGCTGAACAGGACCCAAAAGGCGCCTACACTGCTGGGAATGCATATAAAATATTCGCGATATTCACATTTCCCGCATACGACTCGCGCCTGGAGGGTATATATACACACACACAGAGGCTGCACGAGAAAGGCGCAAGGAAAGCGTGCGTTAGTGCAAAAATAAGAGAAAATAGTCTCGCGCGCGAAGACGAAGCTCCCGCACGCGAGCGCGTTTTCTCGTCCCGTTGCACTCTCTGCAAAAGCCCTTTCTCTCCGACGCGCAAAAAGCACGGCGCGGTGAAATTTATCACGCGGGCAACAGCTGCTCGATACCATCTCACTCTATTAGCCCGGAAATTGTTTTTACGAGCTCATGTTTTTTGCATTAATGCGACCGGCCATTATCTCGGTGAGCTTTCTCTCTGTCTCTCTCTCTCTCTCTCTCTCCCTCTGTCTCTTTCTCTCGGTGGAGAAGTCTCCGGTCTAATTTAAATGTAATTGCTGTATAACACCGGCACAGCGTCGCTGCTGCCCTTTTAATTTCAATTCAGGAAGCGTCGGTGTCTGGCTCTTCTTGCGCAGACGGTATGAGAGTGTAGGAAAGAGGGCCGAGTGAGAATATCGAGGGTCGATCGCAGTCTGGGGGGGGGGGGGGGAGAATATCCCTCCGCGCTCCTTTTTGCTCGACGTGGCTTTCACCCGAATGAATTCAAAGAAAAAGACCCAGCGCGAGCGCCTGCAGGTGATACATTCATTGGATGCTCGAACGCTTGGTTTGTTGCTTTGTCAGCGCGATGCGACGAATAAAACGGGATATTAATACGCGGTTTTGTTTCTGGGTTACGACTACACGTATTCCAGCTCTGCTCTTCTTTTTAGCGATTTTGAGCGCGTCAAAGTAGCTTTTGATATTTTCGGGAATTTCGAAATGTCGCGGGGATTTTATTTGCGGATTCCAGAGGCGCATTTCACATGAATAATTCATCGACGAGTATCGACAAGCGATTACATGCAATGAAATATAAATCATGACCCTCTCGGCGTAACCCAATAAGTCAAACTGATGCTTGAATTTTTTAACCATTTTGCCAGATTTGATTACCTAATTTAATTACAGATTCATTTAATCGATATGAACTAATTATTTTATTGTATTTGAAGTGGCAATAAAAAACAATTTCAAAACTTTTTGACCGTGCTTGATATAACGAAAATGATCAAATTTAAATTAAATTAAAGCTGTGGAATTTTTTCACATAACGATATCGAGAAGATTTTCGTTAATAATTAAAGTGTTAATCAAACGAGCAAATTTTTTATCAAAAGCAACGGTTAAATTAAATTAAAGGTATGTGAACACCAACGACCTGCACAAATCCTCAAAATTCCAAAGATATAATCTCCAACATGCAGCCACGACTCACTCCGAGGATCAGCAAGAGGGATATCCGATCGTCTAATTGACGCCGCGGGTCTTACCAGAACTTCGACTGCATCGAGATATCACACAAACTGCTATCTCTCTCTTTCCCCATCGCGGCGTGTAGAATTTCCAAAAGCTCTCTTCCCGGCAAACCAAATTCCGAAAAGCGGCCGCCGAGTTCTTTTTTATCGAAGCCGTGGGGGATGCAGTAGTTCGCGCACGTGCCGCGAATTCGCGAATAAAGAGCTCGGCTGTGAAAGCCATTCGATGCGAGGATAAAGAAACGCCGAGCGAGGAAACGTTACACGTTTTACGAATCGTCCTTTTTGCAAGCTGAACTTGAAAGCTCGCCACTGCTGCTGCTGCTGCTGCTGCTGCTTCTTTGTCCATTGTCCCCTAATGGCGTTTCGGAGAGAGAGAGAGAGAGAGAGAGAGAGAGAAATTGATTGATTGATTGATGGGGCTTTATTCGCCATTACGGCAAAATAGAAAATACATATAATAGATGTGAACGAACAGTATTCATACTACAAGAACATTCTTACATTAATAATGATCATATAGTCCTTTCTTTTTTTTTTTTTTTTTTTTAAGTGGCATTCGAACTCGAAAGTTCATCGCCTCATCTACGAAGCTTCCACGTATCCCTATTTTGTGCTAACCCTATCCATTTCGCGCCGTCCGCCCTATTTCATTAAGTCCGCTTTTACATTGTCTCCCACCTGCGTCTAGGTCTACCTTAGAGGTCGCGATGTATTGGCTTTCCTTCATTATGCGCGCTGCCGTGCGATCATTTCCCATTCTTGCAACGTGCCTGCCCATCTTAGTCTTCGCGATTTATTATTCTGTTTATATTCCGGTGACGCGTAGTATTATGCTAGCTCGTCGTTGTGCAGTTTCTCCACTCCCCGGTTCCTCATCTTTCTTTGCGCTATATTTTTCGCAGAACCTTTATTTTTTCGAACACCCTAAACCGGTTTTCTTCCGCTTTAGTAAGCGCCCAAGTTCGCACCCGTACAGGATTACCGCATTATTATAGTCCTATATATCCTTACTTTTACATTTCTAGACAGCAGTTTTGATTTTAGTAATCTATTCACGGCGTAGTAGCAAGGCATTACCGAATGAAGTTCTTGTTTTCTCGGCTTTAATTCGTTTCGATCGTTTATGGTTGTGCCTAAATATCTGAATTCGCTAACCTTTTCAAAAGTATAATTTCCGACTCTAAGATCACCCTCACCCTTCGCAAATGCCCAATTTACCATGATCATAATATTCGTTTTCGATTCGCTCACTCTAAACCCGTGTCCTCAGCCGCCTTTATGAGAATTTCGCGTTTCTCGCTACCGCTGCACGTTATCCCTAGTATGTCCAAGTCATCCGCCATCACCTAGAATTGTGTTGTTTTTCCGTTAGGGTTGCACCTGCCCGCGCAGTCTGCATTTTTTCTAACAACATATTCTAGCGTATAAGTTAAAGAGTACTGTAGAGAGCCGTCACCTTTTTCAAACCGTCGCGTATCCATGATGCTTCGATACGTTACCGCCTACTCGGACCTTTCCGTGCTTCTCGTTCAGACATATTTAATTAATTTCACGATTTTTTTGGTACTCCGAGGACACCAGGATTTGTATACATTTTGCTTCGTTGATAGAGTCATAGCTTTTTTAAAGTCTATAAATAGTTGGTGTATTGTCTCCGACATGTCCATTCTGTTTCTCTAACAACTGGCTCTTATAGTAAACTATTGAATCGCACGTCGACCTGTTACGCCGGAATCCACCACTGATAGGCTCCTATTATATCTTCCGCGAAGGCCGCGATCTGCGCCTGTATTCACGTTTGATAGAACTTTTGTAGCAGCGTGCTAAAAGTGCCGATTCCCGTGGTAGGTTTATGTTGCAATCAGCGTCTTATCTGCCTGTTTTGGAAATCGAGTTATAATGATAGATACTTTTCCAGTGTTTCCAAGAGGTATCGTTCATTTTTCCAAATAGCACATACTAGCTTCACAAATTTTTGAGTGTACAGCGCGGTTGCCCGCTATTTAAGTAGTTCCAGCTGGTATAGGACTCGTTTCCGTCGGCCTCTATGTTTTTTAGTTTTAGGATCGCGGTTGTCTCTCATTGCTTTGTGGTCCGTTCTTCCATATGCGAGTTCCGCAAGTGTGGAATTTCGTTCCCGTTTCTCGCAGTTGTTCATGTACGTTTGTAACTTATCAAAATATCTTTCCACAGCTTTAGCTCTCATTTCGCTGACTACGAGAATTCCCGCCCTCATCTGTCCATGTAATTTGCGATCTCTCTCGGAACCCCTTCCTAATTAGGTTAATTCCTTTGGTACATCGGCGCGCGGGTTATTTTCCTTACTATTAGTTTACTATTTTTCTATCTCGATTCTTTTGATACTCCGCTTTTTGTTCCTGTATCGCCCCATTTGCTCTATTCGTGGTACTCTGCTACGGCCTATCGCCTCCATTCGTGTGACGCTGATCTAATTTGGACCTTTTTTGCGCTTTTGCAACCAGAGTTCGCAACTCTTCGTCCAACCATTGGTTTGCTTCTTTGGCTTTTTCTTCTCTACTAGCACTATTCGCCGGCCTCTCTTTAATCGACTTTCTATCCCCCCAAGACTAGTTCGGGTCGTCCTCATACCTCCGGCGGTGCGATCCGATTTTTCGAGTAACCTGAACCGATTCCATTATTCTCTTGTACTTAATTCGTTCAGATCGTTCCGTTGCTTTTACAATATCGAACGTTCTTTACTTTGCTCGCCCGGTTTTACTATTATTGCCGCGCGACTTTAATTTGGCCTCTTAAATTTGGCCCATACATAGAAAAGATCCGACGTCGCCATCGCCCCCTCATAGCGTTCTATACGTCAGCACGTTCGTGGGCGCTCTTATCGATAAGAAAGTGTCGATTTGATTTTTCGTGGCTCCGTCGGCGATTCCACGTTACTTTGTGTTAATTCCTTGTTAGCTTTGAAGCACGACTCTTTACTATAACGATCTTTTGCACGTCCGCGAATTATTGACTCTAATGCCAGTTATCGTGCTGGTAAATTCGTGCGAGACTTTCCTTGCCCTTAGTGGGCCTAAACATCTCATCTTTCCTTTTTAACGTTAGAAATCCCCCACTACTATTTTGAGTGATCATACGACCGCGCACTGGTCGATTAATGCTCAAGCTTCGTAATAAAGATCTTCACCTCTGTAATTTCCTGCTTGGTCTCCGTACGGACACTGACCGTCGAATAACCAACGTAATAATGTACCACAGCTCATTCAAGCATAGACATTCGGAGTCTGTCTGGTTACGAATTTGACTTTTATAACGCGCTGTATACATTCTTTTCAATCAGATCCTGGTATAGGGAATGGTGCCGCTCCGCGGCGCCCGCTACAGTACTGTGGAAGTTTTCGTTTACGCCTAAATACCGCATCCTTGCCACAGGTATTGCTTGTATTAGCTACTGACATTCTAATTGTGCCCGCCGCTTTCTTTTAAGATTTCCCGAGTACGCGCCTGCGTCTGTATAAACATCGACATTCGCGTTCTCCTAACCTGTAAGTCCGCCTATTGATTTTGGTTTGGGTTTTCGGGTTTATTTGAGCCATACGCTAGTAATGTGACAACCCAACGGCGTTTTGGAATCCTGTTTCCATCGCGCGTGAATCATCCGTTTCCTAATGAGGTGATAACTCAGCCTCTCGAACTAAGGTGAGAGCTTTCCGACTTTGAATAACGACGGAGTCAGCCTCATCGCAGGACCATACATCACGCATGGTATCTAACGCGCCTCCTGAAGGCAGGCGCGCCTACGCTGGTTCGTTGCCGATGTCAGACCAAGGTTGCAATCATTCTACACACCCTTTCGGGGCGTGTTATCGCTCCCGCATTCTCACCGACAGCCAGAGATTTTGTTATGTGATAGTCAGAGAGATAGATTATAGACATGTTAGGTATGAAAGAGAGTGATAATAGAAGTATTGTTGAGCGTTCGTTGTTGTGGTGCTTGCGTAAGTGTCCTAGATGAATGCGTTCGAATCGCCCGTGTGGCTCAATCCACCCCACGCCGGGACCATCGGCACTGTCCGGCTGTTATTCGAATTTACATTTCAGCAGACTAACACTTCTTTCTCAGGGGTCCATCTAATCCGCCACCTGAGACGACGCGTGTAAGTAGGTGAATAAGCCACCAACCCGTGCGCTCTGGACGCAACAAGGCGATACACTATACATTATACACATACGACAAACCAATATACAAAGTTCTTATATACGTAGTCGGGTATTATACACTGATCATCACACTAACATCTTTACAAAACATTCCAATCTTATCGCCGCATGAGCCTCCGTAACAGCCTTCCCCGTCTCAATCAGTACCTCTACCGATGCAAACACTATAACAATATCAACACTATCACCAAACTTGACACCATCGATCCTTTGGCTCGTCATAGGAATCACCAATAAACTCTGGAAAGTGGATTAAAGGGTCATGCCGATCAGAAGGAGATATCGCGCATCGCCGCCGTTTAAATGCCGCAAGCGACGGCAGGTGGCGCACGGAGGGAGGGAGAGAGTTCCAGAGCCGAGCACCCTGATCCTGGAAGGATCCGTCGCTCGCTCTAGGGATGTTAAGCTCCTGCGGCACTCCCCTAGCCGTCGGTCTGGGTTTATGCTTCGTGAATAGATCAGCGAGGTAACACGGCTCTCGCATGTTGATGATTTTATACATTAAAAGGGCTGTAAAGTACAGCCTGCGAGAGTCGGAACGAAGCCAGCCCAGACGTTTCCGGTAAGGAGTGATATGTTCATCCCTCCTAACCCCGCAGATGTACCTCACACATGCATTGCTGAGTCTCTGTAATCGAGTACGCTGTTCGTTAGTCGCGTCCAAACACACCACTGAGCAGTAGTCGAGATGGGGTTGTACTAGAGTCTCGACTAGCCTTTTGCGGAGCGCCTCACTAGTACAGGCCCTAATGAACCTCAGACTGTAGAGGGCTCTATTTACTTTCTTTGTTACTTTGTCAATCTGAGGCTTCCACGTTAGTTTACTGTCCAGTGTGACGCCAAGACTCACAACCTCACCGCTGAATGGGACGAGCACCCCTTTCTGCAACTCAATGCCGGGTAACTCTAATGAGTTTAACTCATTGACTTTGATATTGGAGCCGAAAAAAATGGTTTTGGTCTTGCCGGCATTAAGTCTCAGGCCAGAGCGCTCAGCCCACCCAGCCACCAGCTGTGCCGCATCAGACAGCCGAGACACGGCCTCCTGAAGCCCATCCATGGTGGTGTCAAGATAAATCTGAAGGTCGTCTGCATAGAATAAGTGTTTGATGTCCTGTCCGTCCAGAATGTCACGCAGGTCATTCACATAGAGACAGAAGAGAAGCGGGCCCAGGACAGATCCCTGTGGGACTCCCAGATTGGTTTCTAGGTACTCAGACTCACCAGTCTTTTGCGAGATAACCATCTGGGAGCGACCCTGTAAATACGACTTTATCCACAGTAGAGCCGCCCTGGAAAAACCCAGCTGTTGAAGCTTTTTAAGAAGTTTTGATGGCGAGATTGATTCAAAGGCCTTAATAAAGTCAAACAATAGTAGTAGGGTAATCTTCCTCTTGTAAGTGGCCGTACGTATGTCGTCTGTTAGTTTAAGGAGTGCTGTCTGTGTACTATGGTGCTCACGGAAACCTGCCTGGAGGGGATCAAAAAGCTTGTTTAAGTTTAGATNTTTGTTTAAGGGGGAACTCCACTGATTTTTGGTCAAAAACTCGAAAAAATTTTTATTATATATATTAGTTGCTTCTAGTTTTATGAACATTTTGAAACCAACCCGATGTAAAAACTTAAAGTTATACCAATGTTATGGGCTGTTGAGTAAAATATTTTACATTAGATAGCATACAAAAATAAAACTTTAAACGCGTTTTTCTCGTAACTTGTTCGTTTGACTTTAAAAAGTTCCTTGCGCAAGGCATTTCTATTAATCCTTTTGAAAATTTTTACGCGTATTCTTTAGAACATTTGGAACAAAACTTAATATTTTAAGTTAAGGTATCTGTTTTAGAAAAATTTGTTTTATTATAAATATTA
>CM053168.1:11539301-11749526 GCA_012977825.3 Pteromalus puparum | reverse complement strand
ACATTTATAACGGGGCTGCTCTGCTTGGTGTCGGTAGCCACGCAGACGTTAGCTGCGTGCAGTGCAGCTACCGGAGCGGAGAGACAACCGCGTAATAATCGAGACCGAGTCTCGTTTCCTCGGGTTTTATCGAGTTCGTAGGTGGACCTGCCAAGGTCGTATTTTGGCTAGCTGCAGTTTGTTCGCACGTGCACCGTGAAGCGATGCGCGTGCCCGCGGAGGCGGCGGGGAACTTAATAGGATTACGGACCGGTGTACAATCAAAACAACGCTGAGACAGTACATAGAAAATGTAACATATATGTTCAGTGAAAGAAGAGTAGGTACCAGAGCACACACGCGGGTGTGCGCAGACCAGCACGACGAAACGAAGCATGGCAGTTACAACCGCGAGAGCACTGGTTGTGATGAGAGAGAATGCAGAGCGGACCACTTACCAGTAGACCGAGAGTCGGCTCCGCCCCAGGACGTCTCCTTCGCAGGGAGTGGTTGCGAATTGCTCGGAAGCCTCCGGATGTAGCGAGTCAGCACGAGACCTCGGGTAACGCGAATCGATCGTCGGCACCCTCTGGGCTTGCAGTCGTGAACAGGAGCCTTCGCCAGTCGTTTCTCCAAGTTATTCGCCTTTACTAATAGAGGAATAGGCGCGCACGCGATTTTACTCTCCTACGCGGAGTCCTAACGACTCTGAATCTCTTTCCGCGATACGCGGCTACCGCGCGCGGGGCTCTCTCTCTCATCTCTCTCTCTCTCTCTCTCTCTCTCTCTCTTTCTCTCTCTCTCTCTCTCTTCTCTTCCCTCTCTCTCTCTCTCTCCACTTACCGTGCTTACTCCGTTTTCACCTTCTCACGCCGTCGCCTGCTAACAGAGCGTGTAATAATTATTATAAATATTAGTAAATTATAGGGTTTTTTCATAGATTTAGTTGTTTAATAAATTCTTGATTTATTATAGATGAACTATGAGAGTTCCCGTAATAAAAAATATTAACTTTTGTTAAGTACGGGTCAAAATGTATGTCCAAATTTATTGGATTAATTTAATCGAAGCCCTGTGCGCAAGCAACTTTTTCAAAAACCTTTAATTTTAATGATTATTTTTGGTTTTTATATCATAACTTGAGTATATGTGTATAAAAATGGCCCAAAATTGCTATGTAACCTTCTTTTATCACCACAATCAAACCCCTAAAATCTGACAATGGATGGGGCAAAAGGTAAGAAAAATTAAAAATCAGTGGAGTTCCACCTTAAGTTTAGATACTCCGTGATTTGAGTATGAGCAATCTTCTCGAGAACTTTGGAGAGGAAGCAAAGCAGAGCGATAGGTCGAAAGTCTGAGGCGTCTGACGGCGAAGCATGCTTTTTGAGCGCGATAAGCTGCGCTTGCTTCCAAGCCCCCGGGAAGACACCCAGAGCAAAAGAGGAGTTAAAAATTTCTACTAAAAATTCTCCGATCACCGGGAGAGCCCTGGCGACCACCTGTTGGGGAATGCCGTCCACCCCTCTTGCCTGCGAGGAAAAGTGCGAAATAGCAAGGACAACGTCACGATAATTAATAGGCTTGAAATTAAAACCCGCCTCACTTGCAGTCATAATCAGGTCCGTTGCATCGTCAATATTCTCAAAAGGGGAGGACGAGATCCCGGCGAAGTAACCGTTCAGTGCATCCGGTGAAAAACCATGTAGAGAGAGAGAGAGAGAGAGAGAGAGAGAGAGAGAGAGGCGCACATGTGCATGGGCGAGACGAGTGCGGAGGTGGGAGGGGGATTTTTTTTCGAGCAAAATTTATGAGGATTCGGATTAAATACGAAAGAATTGCGGGCGACCGGTAGAAACCGTTTGACAATCATTGTATTGGGGCAAAAACGCGCTCGTAAATCAACGTTTTTCCGCCGTTAATGTAAACGACGCGCTACGGTGACATTTTCAACTTAAGCACGATGGCGAAATTTATTTTGTTTTCAAAACGAATTTTTCGCGTTTTTTATGTTTTTAAATATTTATTGAAAAGGGTGGTTATTCGGAGTTTTAGCAGAAAAGAAAGCAAAAAGCGCAAAAGCTGTTTTTAAAACGAAAACATTCCGAATCATACGAAATAAAATAATGTTCATGTAAAAAGTGTAAGGTAATGCAAATACGCAATGTAATTCTACCACAACACATAGGAATCGAGCGGTCTGTTCATCTTCGTCCCTTCTACGCAAAGAAACTTCCTAGCATAAAACCGAGAATCTCCGGTATCGCTATAGAGTAGAGATACATCCACTCGATTTAATGAATAGACGAAGTCGACTACTGATCTCCCGGACTCAGGCGGGAGTGATTTTCATACATGAGTATAATAATACGACGCCGAGGCAGTGGCATTACTCTCGCTGCGGTGCGATATTGGGAATAAATTTTGATGAATTCGGCTGCGGGTGTCGAGGGCAAATCGACGGCGACATTGAGGCGGATCTATGGCGCGTTATTTCTATGTACTTTTTAGCGCGCGCGCCACCGCCACTGATTTACGGCCTCGAATCTATTAGTGCGCGCGTCGGACAGAATTATGGCCGATTTTTTTTTTTTTTTTTTTTTTTTTTTTTTTTTTGTCGCGGCAATATGAGCTGCCCTGCTGCTGGAGATTTTGAATGAAAAAGCCAGCAGGAGTATGGAGCTTCTGCAGCGCGACGGAATCTAATTATAAATCCCGGCTGTGCAGCGATGATTACGCGATTGATTGGATAACGCGCGCAGTGTTAACGCTGAAAGCGATAATACACGCACGTACACAGAAGCGTGTACTTTGTGCGAGAATTAATCGTCGAAAATCGTATGGAGCATTTTGGCTTACTCTCACAGTACAATTTTCTGTTAATCGATCACTTCGAGTCAATTCGAGCTCTCGAGTGCGTCGATGTAAAAATAGCAAAATTCCTGCAGCATTTCAAGTCTTCGATTAGCACTCCATCAACGGCATCAACTCTCCTCAGCTGATATTTTCTCAGCTATTTAAATTACTCATAATTTCAGTAAACATGTTTACGTGTACGTTTGTTCTTTCTTCTATATGTATATATAGACTCCGGAGTTTCCGCCACTGCAATCTATACGCAGAGGTATACGTACGCAGAGCTCATTGTATCGCTCCATTAAACATTCGCCGTATACGGCAGCGGCGCGATATAATCTCTCTCGCTCGCTCGCAACCCAGTAAACAACCGCGAGGAAAATTCACGCGCGCGATGATGATTTTTTATTCGATCGTTATTCTACCCAAGCGAGAGAGAGAGGAGAAGATTAGATTCAGAAGAGAGGAACAAGCTCTCTCGCCGGAATTTCGAGTTTTAGTTTTCGGCCTCAAAATTTTTCGCATCGCGACCGAGAGTAATATTCGCCGGAATAAATTTTCCCCGGGCTGAATATTTACGGACGACTCTCGCGATTACACTGCCGAATAGATGAGATGCACACACGACACGAAGTTTCACCCACGAGAGTCTCCGGGATTGGAATTGCTAAATCACGCGTCTGCTATATCCATAAAACACGCAGTACCGCGTAAATTTTTCAAAGTCCCAGCCGGATCATTATTATCATCCGAAAAGTCGAGCGAACTTTCCGCTCCGATTATGCCATGCTCAGAGCATGTGATGTATAGTAGCGTGCAGAGCGACGCGAAATTTTTTCCTAGCGACCGGAAAGAAATTACGTTTCGCAGAGTCTCTTTGCTCTCTTTTCTCCTCCGCATCTGCAGTGAGATTAACTCACTTTAAATTCATTCGCGCGCGCGTCCCGGGAATTTTTCCTTTTTTTCGCGAGCTAATTAGCTTCTAGCGTGAGACTGACTGGTACTTTAGTGGATCATTGGCTCGCGATGGGGAAGCCGACTATACTCGTAGTAGCGGCGCTACTTTGAGATATGGCACGAAAGGGGTGCGAGAATACTTTAAAAGGCTTTTACGCTGTTCAAACTCGTCTCGGCTGGTGCTCTTATCTTTTTTTTTCTCTCACGATCGCTGCGGTACACGATCGCCAAGTGCCCGTTATTTCTAACGTTTTCCTATATATAACAGTCTTAACGAAGAGCTTCTCGGTATTAATTAAGGATACCGCGTATTCAACGAGTTTTCATAAATCTTCCCCAAGTAAGAAAAAATAATGCCACGAGAGTAATTCGCGGAATAGTTTCTCCACGGGGTATAAGGATCGCATAAAATGTTCAGCGTCTTGAGAAAATATAATAAATAATGCGGTCAGCTCTACTCTCTCTCTCTCTCTCCTCAAACTTGCTCGTCTGAAACTTTACTGCGTCAAGAGATGCCAAGGAAATGGACTCTTCTCTCCGTCATAATTTTCAGGTCAAGTATTCTTAAAAACTTGCGGGAAGCGGCTGACGCACATCCGTATACTGTATATAATCTCTCGAATCCAGCCGGGCCGACTCCGAACAGCAACAATATATACGCAGCGTAACAATGCAAATTTCGTGCTGCATCGATATACACGCCCCCCAATGAACTTCCAACTAAATACCCCTGCGCACTACGAGCTTTCGCATAATACTGTAGGAGTGGTAGATGCATGTGTGTAGAGAGAGTGAGAGAGATAGGAGAGAGGAAAAGAGAGTGCCAGATGCGAGAGTGCAAGATGCGAGAAGAATGCAAGGGATAGTTTTGAGCGTGAGGGTTAGGATGCGCGATGGATTAAAATCATAAAACGAACGGTCCGAGCGAGAGTTTTATGAGCGAGAGCCGAGCGAATGTTTTTATAGGTTTATTGCCTGAATGACGGTCCGAGAGAGTGAGTGTCGAAAACATGGGATGCACGTGGAGAAAATGTGAGGCCCAGCTGAGGTCCGAGAACGAACGACGCACGAGTGAGGCGGTGAGTGAGGGTGAGTGGAAGGGGCAGGTATAGCCGAGGTGCTGACCGGCAACCCCGAGGAGCGTTAGATTGATGTCAGCCACCGTAGAGTGAAGACGATGTAGTGTAATACTTAAATATATTTTTCATAGTATCTGAGACTCTGTGACTTACTCGCACCTTCACCCCGCTTATTCCTACAATACGTATTAAAGGAGAAAAAACTTCCGATTCAGCAGCCTCGCAAGAATGTGCATAACGGAAAAGCTCCGCGAAAGTTCGCGCGCAGCCCGACTCGTTCTTCCGGAAAAAAAGAAGTAACGGCCTCTCCTCGAACGCGTACCGCAATGGAAACTCCCGCGGGGAATAGTTTCTCTTTTTTTTCTCGCTGCACACTCGAGTTGTTGCGACCGCGTGGCGAGGAAACAGTAATGCTTCGCTCATCGCGTGCGGATCCATTATCCTATAGCGTTTGTTCGGCTGAAATTTGAAAATTGAAGGCACTTGTATGGCAGTTACGGAGGCATCCGCGCAGCGCTACTATGATACGGCTTCATTGCTTGCAATGAGTTTGCGAAACTCTGAGTCGAAGCTAGAAGCGGCTCAACTATTTCACGAACGATCGAGCTGCAGGAACTTGTTGGTTTCAAACGAGAACAAATTCATATGACGCATATAAGTTGCCTAGTCATAGTCATCGTCGCCAGCTAACAAGCCGCGTCAAGTTGAGAGCGAAGGGGCACTAAAAGTCGAAGCAATTTCACTTTGTAGCCGGCGGGAGAATGTACGAGTGGCGTTCAAGAAAATTAGACAATAAAGCGCGCATCGTAAAAATGGGCATCTCCGCGCGTTCCGGTTAAATCCCGGGAATCGCAAATCGGATCTCTTTCTCTTTCTCTCTTTCTACTCCGTTCCTCCTCTCTTATTACGGGCAAAGTAGCCGCTGCAAGAGGGGCGGACTGAACTCGGTAAACTTCGACGTGTGTATTGAGAAAGCAAAGCTTTCAAGTCTGCCGCACTGACCGGCTGATCGATCTAATGGCACTGAAGAGAAAAGAGACGTAGTCAAAAGACGCGATATGATACTTTGTATATTTTCTTGTTGTATGAGCGATTTATGAAGGCTTTGGCGCAGCAAAAATTAACCATTTTCATAGGTGAGAAAAGATCCGATGGGAATTGAGACCGCGTGCGATCCATATTAGACACAAAAACGATAAATTTGACAGAGATTGTATACATTTTTTCTGTAATAAAAGCTTGATCAATATATTTGCGGTGATCTTATTGGCGGGTATTTTTACGTCAGATCATAAGCGGAAATGTGTCAGTAAGCCAAGTTTCAATCACCTACATAACCATAACAGATAATCGATAAAACGCTCGTTTTTCTATTATAATAATTATAACGATATTGAGATAGAACGTGCGATCGCCTAATAAAGCGCTCAAATTGCCGATAGATGGAAAACGGTTCCACATTAAATATTTTATATTTTTATAGTATATTACGATGCAAGTGGCATAAATAGTCCATTACGGCACGGCGTGTATTAGCACCCGAGCGTAGCGAGGAAGGGAGGTAACGCCGTGCCGTATTGGTCTATTTATGCCACGAGTATCGTACGCTATTTTATAGCACTGACTAGCATAAATCCGCTGTCACGCCTATCCGTGGCCTAAACAGTCCAGTTTTGCACCGTGCAGTTAGCTCGGTGTATTAATGGACTATTTATGCCACGGATAGGCGTGACATAGATGCGGATTTATGCCACACAGTGCTATAAAATCAAATTTCAATAGAAAATACGACGACCACTAAAGTAACACACGCAGTTATCACAATGTAATAATACAACATGGAAATTCCGAATCAATCAGCGAGAAATACAGGTATTGTATTTAATTTCGTCGATATTAATTTTTTCCATGTAATATACGTATGTATAAAAGAATGAATATATTAAAATGGGACGAGTGAACGAATCGACAGAGAATCTGTACGGAATCCTAATAATTTTTCATTTGATTGATTCTACTCGCACGATTATCAATTTACTAAATCTATATTCTACATATTGCGTTCCGCGCGCGCGCACTACTGTACGATCATTCGAATTAATTTTTATCAACTCGAGCGATGCGAAGCACGACACGCGAATCTGGAAAATTGAAATCGTCGAACGTGACGTGTTTACGAATATTTGAATTCCTTTGTTCCTGCTTTTTACGTGCACATTTCGTTCACGTGGATATAATTCAAAATAACCCGTACCTACTTCGCGTTCCAGAGCTTCGTCAAAGCTTTCAAGCTTAGAGCTAAGGCTTGATGCAAAAGGATTTTTATGCAGTGCTGAATATGACGTATATTACATAAAAACTGTCAACTGCGTAACTATATTGCGTGAACAAGTATACCTACTCTAAATTCCAAAATTATATATAGAATATTCTATCACCCCCGAAAAAAGAACCTCAAAACGTAACTTCAATCTTCCCTCTCATAAGAATGCGAACTTCAAAAGCTCATCGGGCCTTGACGCGCGTAGGCACTGCGTTTTCAAACGACGCAAACAAACGACGCACAAGGGGTAAAAGGCAGAGAGAAAAAGGAGAGGGAGTAAGAAAGAGAGACAGAGTTAACGCAGCGCAGCGCGTAATGCAAGCTCGAGCACCGTATTCTGCAATTTATCGCGCGTGAGCGCCCACCCATGATCCATTTTTCAAGAATGCAACGCCACGTGATATGCGTTTATTCTGGAATTTCATTCTTTTCGATCTGAGCTGCACTTTCCTGCGATAAATATGTGTCGGAGACGTTACGCCATATGCTCAGTCGTCGAGTCAGGACATTTTAAAGGTGGTATTGGTAAATTACAGGTGATGCTAATATTCAGCTGATATGAGGTTTCTGCTATCAGAGAAAACAAATTTATAAAAAGATCATGTTTCGCGTCTCAATCAGCCAGCCATAAACAAACTGATATTAAACTACGCGGCTTCCATTTTCCATGATGAATCGAGATTTATTTTATTCAAACTTTTCAAAAGTCAGTAATTACAGGCAATGCTTTGAATAGTCTTCTCAGTTTTTAATTAGCGCGTTCGGCAGCGTGCTCGTGATTTATTTTTAATATTTCTTATACTTGCGCTACTGCAATAAGTATAAGCTTCGGCAAATTTTTAATTAGCAACTAGACACGCGACACCTTGATAATATTTACTTAAAAAGCTTCTTTAAGGGGCCTCCACACCAATATATATATATATATATATATATATCTACCTATATTATATAGTTGTTTTGGAGATACTCCCCCCCCGTCACTCCCCCCCACCACCCCCACGCCCCCCCCCCCCGCACAATAAGCGCAAATTCTTTCATTTTCATTTGATGGATAAATTTAAAACCCCCCCACGCACCCCCGCCGCAGCCCCCCCCACCTCCTAATTACACTTTTCCTAAAATCTATTAATTGTTATACAATTTTTTATTTAAAGTTTTATTAGCAAAAAATTACTAAACAACAATGTATAGTACATCGATAAAACGATCAATTATGAAACACTTTTGAATCATCTTTACGAATTTGTTACGTTTAGCGGCACTTCGCGACCGATAATTAATTCGATTCCTAAAAAAATATAGGCTAATTAGCTAAGCACTATATTAAGATATGTATAAAGTTACTTTCCCCGACTCACCACACGACGACTCGAGCAATAAAACATTTTGGCATAAATAAGTCTTTACCTCGAAACTCCTACTCCTTTGAATAACTTTCCTCACCCAAAAACTCATACCACATCATATCAAAATATATATAACAGTAAGATCAACAATATAAGAATATAACTAATTTATTTTCTATTTTCCACCCACACATATGAGTAAAATAGACATATAGTTTTTTATATTTTTGTTAAAGTTTGACTTACAAAAGTTTGACATTAGTTGAAGAAATATCTTATAATTTTATTTGCTTTGAGTTAACACTTGATTGTCTAAACATTAGCATGATTGCTTTTGTATGTGACTCTGATGGTTAACCTGTATTCATGTCTTTTGCTTTGATATATATCACTTTTTGCGTTTTATACTTAGCATGTAAAACTCTTATAAATCATAAATGTTATTAATATCAGTCTTAAAAAAAATATAAGTGTACCCATACCAATCATATATATAAACGAATTGTCAGGCCCTAAATATTAATTGAGTAAAAATGAATCCCAGTACTTAAGTTGCATTATATTAAACTTAATTTTCAAAAAAACTTTACAAAAATAAATTAAATAAAGCAATACATTTACAAGTAAAGATTAAAGTATAATTTAACTTGCACAGACGGATAAATTCGTAAGAAATAAAATTGAGATAACAAAAAATACGTCCGGATCCAATTTTATTATATTTGTATTGCCTTATTCTCTTTCACTTAACTTGGTACTGTAAAACAAAAGCTTCCCTAGTATGAAACAAAAATATTTTAAAACATAATTAGAGTTTTTTAGAAAACTAAAACATTAATCATAATGAAAAACATATTGTTTCCTCATATGCTACTAAAACGAAAAGTCGATCACAACATATATTAGACCACAGTACTCAACAACGCAGTCCCAGGTTATTGATAAGAAAAAGAGTTGACAATTTAAGTAATATATTGAAATTAAATGAGGAAAATCAAAATAATTTCAAACCAATTTCCAAAAAAAGAAAAAAAAACTATATATATTAAATCCATAAGCGTAGAATTCGGCTTAATTCAGATACTTACTTTTTTCTTATCGATTTCATCTATTAATCGAACAAACATTAAAATCTTGACCTTTATGATCTAACATTTTATATAATACAATAAGATGTCTCCAATAGAACTTAATCATCAGATAACGAAAATAACAGTTGAAAAATAAAAATCAAACAAAAACTAAAATGGGGGGTTGGCGAGCGAAGCGAGCAGGGGGGCGAAGCCCCACTAGTATATATATATATATATATAATGACTGGGCAAAACCGGGGTGATTTTGCGCCATTAAATCTTAAAAAAAGAGGCATTTCTCAGCGGGGAAAAAATACGGACATGTTCCTTGGCCCAAGGAAAGAGCGCCGAAGCGAGCTTATGTCGTCGGGTTTATTTAATTTTGTATAAAAAATCTACGAAATTCAAACAAATTTTTCCGGCATGAGCTGTCGAAAACATATTTGAATATGACAGAATCGGATGCGCATAACCCTTCTTTTTACTTTGAATAATTTGTATTAGTAATTTTAAACACATTTTTTCTAGTTCAAATACGATATTAATCTATTTATGTGTGTGTATTAAATTTACTTTATCCTCATTTTCGCTTTTCTTGAATAAGATTTCCATTGACTCCAAAATGTTTTTTTTCTGTTACAGTGTCATTTTTGAAAGGGTACATTTGTAAACTTTTTTTATGTTGGTATACTTGTCGTAAGATGTTTTATAAATATAAAATAAATAAAATTGACGAAACCTTTTTTTCTGAAAGCTCGATCATTAGAAGTAAAAAGCAGGGTTATGTGCATCATAAATTAAATAAACCCAACGACATAAGCTCGCTTCGGCGCTTTTTCCTTGGACCAAGAAACATGTCCGTATTTTTTCCCCGCTGAAAAATGCCTCTTTTTTAAGATTTAATGGCGCAAAATCACCCCGGTTTTTCCCAGTCATTATATATATATGGCATATATATTGGTGTGGAGGACCCTTAATTAAAATTAATGGATATTCTATTATAACATGAGCATCATAAACGCCGAACAAGTATATTTCGCTGAATAAATCATCAATCGCAATCGATTCATTAAATCGAGTATTCGAGATGTTACACTTTTGACCTAAATTCAATTCCATGTATTTTGTGGTGCCATCCATCGCGTAACATATCTATAATTCTCTCAACTCATCCTTCCAAAGGTGAGTAGATAGACTCGGTCTGCGAAAGTATTTAACACGCGGCAAAGTGTTCACTGAGTGAATTTAGAAAATTACTTCGCGCGGAACTTTTTAATTTAAAACCTTGCTCAGTGCGAATGTGAAACTACACCACCATAGTGTCGAAGTTGCGGCAAATTTAACGGTCCTAAACTTACCGCGCGCGAGCGCGTGCACTTGCGCTTGATATGTACCGTCGCGTTTCACTTATACAATCCTACATTATATAATTTCGCAATATACATGTATATACATCAGAAGGAGGAAGTTTCCTAGTTAAAATGACTATTCATCGACTCGAAGCTGTAAATAATTTAACGGCCAAAGTTTCGACCTTTTCAGCCCCACGTGCGCGCGAGCACGCGGATAATTATAATCTCCGCAAAGCACATTAACAACTACGCACAAAGTGGATCTTTTGATTCGAATTGAATATACCTAATAAAACTCTGATACACCAGGCGGTAAAAGCTCGGATATCAAAAAGCTCATTACTCGCGATCATCGCATTATATACGCTGTGCAACATTGATTTGACCCAGAAAATCGGACCTGAAGAATCTCTCCGGCTCTCTCCTCGGCTCGCAGGCATTAACGGGATGATGCATCAACGGGCTGGGCGCGGAAGCGCGCATTAGCCCATTGTTAAGCGAAGCCAAACGGCAGGCCTCGGACGTTCGCAATAATGCACATGGCAACATTATCGGAGCCACCGAGCTCCGGCGTATATATTGTAAATTACATCTGGCGCGACCACTGGACTGTGTGTTTCTCGCGCGACTTTTGCTGAAAACTTGCTCGCGTGCGTGTTTTATTCCGTTGCTATAAATAAACAGTACTATATCTGTTTGGCATTTTTGTTTGTGGATATCGCCCTACTCTTTGTTGCCTATTCGCTCCGGTGGCTCGCGCTGACCTTTATTCTGTATATTACTGGCAAATATTTTTGTTTTCGCTCCGAATCGCGGCAGCGGAAATGGATAACTTTACAGGGGGAGGTTGGCGCTACACCTATATCTGTACGTTTTCTTTCAATGTTTTATTATATATGCATATTCTGCAGCATCTGCTGTTTCTACGAAAAATCATTTTCAAAGCCGAAACTTTCGATTCTTCGAATGCGTATGCCAAAAACTGAGAAATATTACGACACAGTATCGACGAAGTGCAGCTGCATCAGAGACATTTAAAGTTATACAGGACATGCATATAAAGTGAATTTTGATGGCGGCTTATTCAAATTGAACTCAAAAGTAAAGCAGCGCGGATTGAAAAATAAAACGAGATCCTCAGTAGTATAAAACTATCTCCCGAACAAGCGCAACTCAATCCCGCTCGGCCATTACACGATTCATACATAAACAGCGCAAAAGCTCTCTCGGAATCTCTAAAAAATCATAGCCCCTGCTTCTCTTTCCTTAAATATTCAGTCCGTGAGGGGACGGCGGCATTTTTATGACGCTCGCTCGCGCACGCGTACGAAATCCCCCGTCAGTCGTAAAAAGCACTTGTAATGTCCGCGAGAGGGCTCTTTACGATAGAGTTGCGTCTGAGGGGAGAAACGAGTATAGTATTATAGCCGACGAGGCATTCGCTGCAGCAGGTGCTCGATAAGCGCGAAAAGGTTGTTTGTTCTCTTCTTTTTCTTTTGACGTTTACCCGGAAAAGCCTTGACATAATCAACGTATATTAACGCTCGCAATGTTTTTTTCACGACTTTAATACGTTCCTGTCGAATTTTTCGGTGAAATTTCATATACTTTTGCTTTTTACTCGTTAAACATTACGCACACCAGCAGCTGATGAATATATAACTATACAACGATTATTTCGAGTGCTTCAAATTTCCCGCCAAAATATCAAAGTACCCGTGTCGGTGCCATTAACAGAAAAAAAGGAATACAAACGCAGCCAAAAAAAAGGACGCAGCAAAAGCGTCAAAGATAATAAGTGCGCAACGGCGTCAGGTAAAAGCGCGCGGCCACACACGGGTCATTTCACCGCTAGAGCAAAGCGGCCGCAATCGCTAATGATACCGACGTTAATTGCAGCTCGTTAAACAGCCCGAATGCCGCAACGAATCGCTCCCTTTTGCTGCATACATCTGATGTAGGCCGCCGCTGTCTCTTTGACGATCGGACAGCGCGTATATACAGCGCCAAAGGACTGATCCATCGTGGCGCCGTCATGGTTTTCGACGTTTAACATGATTTCGCACTTTGGCTGAAGGGCTTTCGCTCTGAATTTTGACTATCTGTTGTTGCGGAAAAAAGGAGTGAGCAAATCTGCAGCTATTGATTTAAAAAAAAAAACGTTGGCGACCGGGTGATTCGTTTAGAAGATTAGTAGGTTCCCTATATAAAAAAGTCATGACCGGATGAAGTGAAGCCAAGAATGCGTCAATATGATTGGCTCGTGTAGTGCGCATGCGTCAAAAGTATCGTTAGAATTTTTTGATTTGTTTTTGATTTCTAAAATTGATCCTAATACAAAGAATGTAATATATTACTATAATACATATCAATAATTATTAGTTGTGTATTTATAATATTCTATTGTAAATATTATCATTGTTACAAAAAGTGACATGATGTGAACGTTGACACGAACTGAGTTGAGACATAACCTTAAAATTTTAAAAGGTAGTTGGTGACGAAACCGCGGCAATTTTGAAATTTACATGAGCGCGAAATGAATCAATCATATATTGTAAAGTTTGATATATTTCCGTAATAGAAAACAAATATTAAAAATATCAATCAAGCATTTATATTTCATTTAATAAGTTAATGAATTAATATTCTACTACAGTGCGCGCAGCGCACTGCGCCAAGTCTAGTATTATAAATCGAATATCAGCTGGGCTTAGAGCACGATTATTGCAATCATGCCATACCGCATGAGTCGTGAAAATGAAGGCCATTCGCTATTCAGAATTATCCAAACGCTGCACCCTCCGATGTTAATTAACACGCAGTTAGTCAGCGCATCGCACACGATTAATTAAAACATTTGAGATACAAATATACATATTATACAAAGGCATTTGGATGACATTCGAGGCATTCGGATGAGGTATTCCGATACAAGTGGACCGTCATTTATAAGTGGTTATGTTTACGCAATGAAAACACAAATAAACAAAAGCAGAAACTATTTAAGTATACACAATATATCATTCGTATTAGTTGACAGGAGAAGAAACCAGAATCATAAAAAAAGGGCAAAAGTCGCGTCGCGAACACATCAAGAGGACATAACAAAGCTCAGTGCATAAAAAGCCGCACTGCAGTGTCTGCGATTAATGTTTCTGGTAGTACTGCCAACGTAATTTGGCTTTTGCTGGCAGACTGCATCCAATCTCAAAAACCAAAACGCTGCCATCTACCAACACGCTAACGAATACAGTTGATTGCGGACGCAGTCTAGAGAATGTCGCTACGGCTGAAAAACTCGATTCAAGTAAAAAAGTCTCGGTCAGGTCAGGCATGGTTTAATTTAATTATTCAAATTACTTTGGAAATCTGTTGGGGAGTGTTTATGATACTAATAGATAGGGTAACAAACTCGTCGTGGAAATTGAAACTATTCGATACGTTCCCCAAGACAAAGATAGTTTACTTCGGCCAACTATAGTCTTGCTACTCACTTAAGGAAGACCAAACAGTTTCCTCGTAGAATTTACGAAGTAGGTACTTTTAGTAATGTGAAGCTCCAGCTTTTATGTATACATATCTCTGTATCTGACGTATGTACCGAAGAGAAATGAAAACTTCGACTCGTTAATAACTCGCGAGGGATCAAACTAATTTTATATAATATGCATCCAAAGTTATTTGCATTTATCCGTTATTCACCTAATAGCAGCTCGACGCCAATGTTCCCTCTACTCGTTCGTGCACAATGCAGAAGCCTCTTCCTCGATACCTCCTTTCATCCTATCCACGCGATTATCCCCTCCCAGGGCTATTTTTCTTCTCCTTTAGTCGTGATCCTCGTTCTCGCTCTTAGCGACCTGCTTTTTCCACGGAACTGGCTTTGGACGGAATTTGTCCGTCTGCCTGGCTGTTTGATTTGCCAGCGAAAACGAGGCGAGAGGTATATAGTGTAGTATACATCGGCTTTGCTTTATTTTCGTAGCTATTGCCGGTGATGCTTTTCAGTTTTAGGGGATGAAGACGGCTTTGAACGTATGAAGACGCGAAAATGGAATACGAGAGGAAGATTTGTTTGGTTTACTCGAGATTAAAATGGATTTGTGCATACAAGTATAGCGACAGAGAAAACTGGTTTAATAAAGGTTTCGTTTGATTTCGGTGCTCCCGTGTACTCATAGTAATTAGACTTCAAAGTTTTTCCGTACTCAAAATTATTTAAAATTTGTTCAAAGCTGACTATGAGCGTCCTTGAACAGAGAACTTAATTTGCCAGTATGGAAATATTAGAAATTGTGTCTTATCTATGACTATAGCTACTTTAGACTAGCATGAGCGGTTGAAGCAGCAGGCCAAACAAGGCAGATTAGCATTGGTGACAGAGCACTATATCTAGACTCGGTGCGCATATTGTTATGAGGAAAGTGCAAAAGTACCTATGCGCCACCTAGTATCATCTCTCAGAGACACGGAGAGTATAGGCGATGAACTAAGAATCAGCCAGTCAAAAACTGCTTTGTTTTGGTAATTGTTATCGCTCTAGCGGTCCACACGTAACATACGAACGTATGTAAATCAAAGTTAAGTTGCTTCAGATTTTGATTTAAAAGGTCGAGATTCTTGTAACCATATAACGAAATACACTTCTTGTTATCATATTTTTTCAATTTTCACTTTTTGAGGTTAGGATTTCAAACATACGCAGACATATCGCAGTAAATTTTACAAACGTATCACATCAGCACTGTTTCAATGTTAAAAAATAGAGCACTAACTAGCTTTAATTCCACAAAAAAAAAAAAAATTAAAAATACTCGTAGAATCAGCTTGAAATGCGTGATTGTCACATCGCAGTATCCCAAACATAATTCAACACCACCTCGCCGCCGCCGCTCGGACAAAAAACGACCGGCTGACCGCGGTTTTATTTGCGCGAGCATCAAAAAAGCATTAGGCTGCAAACAAAGAAATTAAAAACCATCGGCTCGACGTGCATGAAAACGCAGACACTCACGCCGAGTGCTCGACGCATAAAAAAATCACGCGCCAATTACGTAAAAGCAAAAGAAGAGAAAAAAAAATGTTCTCACCCGATCCCTCAAAAACGAGCCATCTCATTTGTACAAAGAAGCTAGCGCTTTTTGTATGGACACATACACACGCGCTCTTTCTCGTTTTCTAAAGCGACGCATGAAGATTGAGAGATCCGCGATAATGAAACGAGAGACGAGAGGATCTCCTCGCGCCGTTTCTTTTATTCCAAGGACTGCAGCGGTACGACCTTTTGCTCTCGTTCTTATTAGCTCGCGCGCGTTGCAGGGTCTGTTTGTTTAGCCGTCTGTCTGCGCGAGCGAGCTGAGAGTGTGTCTCGCGAGTCAATCGTCGGGGAGAGACGACGGAGAACCTGGAGATGGGCCGGAGATAGGATTATAGCCGCGATGTGTAAATACTGCAGAGCCGATGCTGCTGCTGGCGTCGGGAGATTGAACGAGTGTCGGAGCTTTTCGAGAAATTCAATTTACGGATTTAAATGGCACGTCGCATAGGAGTTTTCGAAAACTCGTCGGTAGCAGAGTTTTCAAGTGTGATTATATTATACTGTGGAGAAGGTACTTTTTTTCTCCGCAGCGGTCTCGATTGATGTCGATTCTTTTGCGTCTATAGTATATGCATATCGATGTTGAGCTTTGAACTCGGGCTTCCCGTTGGCCTCGTTACGGCGACGTTTTAATAATATACAAGGGAGAGAGAAATAAGCGCGGTACACCGAATGAGTAGCGCGAGATCTGGATTACAAAGGAAACACATCGATGGCAAATATTGACTCTGGAATATGAAATTCTTATTCAAGTTTTAAACGATCGGAACGTTTGAATTTCAAAATTAATTGGACCGTACTGAAGAGAAAGAAAGAATTGAATGGAACGCGAGCGTGTTCTAGCAGTCAAAGCATTCTGGCTTCATAATAAAAAGCCAAAGCACTGAAATATAAATTGATGAAATCAATTGTATGGAACGTAGGCTATATACACACGTGCGATGTACGCTGCTCGAGTCCTCTCATATTAAACTCAAATTCAGGTATACTGCAGCATATTCTTTTATTAAAAATAACAAAAGCTACGTACGTACACGGCAACGTATAATCGGATATGTTTCGTGTATCGCTGCTATACAGACACGCACATTTCGCGTGCTTTCATAAAAGTCTTGATTAATCCATCATGAACGAAGTCAAAAGCCATTTATCACCGCGTCATGTGTAACATAAGCGCAGAGATGATCAACGAGCTATATTGATTCAAGACAAACGAAAACTTTTCGTATACGTGCGCCATTCGTGTTTACACCAACCGCACTCCCGTTCTTATTGAACAAATGATCGAGGTATACGTTTGCGTGCATTTCATAATATAGGCTCGCCGAAAAAAGAGCTGCAGAATTGCATCAGCTGACACAGCAGAAAAGCAGTCTCTATAATCGAGAGAGAGAGAGAGAGAGAGCAATACCACGCACTCAGAGAGGAAGCTCCTCTCTTGCATATTTATCTTCGACCGTCGGCTGTCTCGTTCGCGCGTGAGCGCGGGGAGCCTTCATTTTTCAATCTCCCTCTGCAGCAGTAATACTTCCGCGAGAGACAGAGAAAGGAGCTCGATATCGAATGTCGATGTGCCACTCCCGCGTACGTACACAAACACATACATACAGACAACCTGATATTTTCCGCGGAATTATTCAGCGTGACGTTCGATAGACGCGCCGGCGTTGCTTATACGCCTGCCGCTGCAGTCGCGTCGTTATACGTATATAGAGAAAGGAGCACGATGTGTATAGCTAGCGAAGGATCTCGTGACTTTCGGATTGCTCCGAGGCTTTTGTGCAGCGTATACGATTTCTTTAGAGGCTCCCCCCCCCCCCTCTCTCTCTCTCTTTCTTTTGAAAAGCTGTATGCAAACGGGCTGTTTTCGCACGTCGAGGAAACAAAAGTCGGATGTATGCTGTGAATAAAATACGACGAAGGGCGCGGTGCTGTGTGTCTATTGCTTTTTGAATATCAGCTTATCAAAGGCTCTTTTTTTCCCTTTCACACGCTGGCTGTAAAAACATTTGTCAAAGGTATAATAATTCTACGCTAATGTAACGAAGCGCACGTTGAGCTTTAATTTGCCGTTTTATCGAAACCAGCACGGATAAACTTACCGTACTACTGCTGCAGGGGTTTTTAAAGACGGCTTTGAACTCTATATAGTTGAGTACGTTTTTTAACTAACTAGACTTTTGGCGCAGTGCGCTGCGCGCACTGTAGTAGAATATTAATTCATTAACTTATTAAATGAAATATAAATGCTTGATTGATATTTTTAATATTTGTTTTCTATTACGGAAATATATCAAACTTTACAATATATGATTGATTCATTTCGCGCTCATGTAAATTTCAAAATTGCCGCGGTTTCGTCACCAACTACCTTTTAAAATTTTAAGGTTATGTCTCAACTCAGTTCGTGTCAACGTTCACATCATGTCACTTTTTGTAACAATGATAATATTTACAATAGAATATTATAAATACACAACTAATAATTATTGATATGTATTATAGTAATATATTACATTCTTTGTATTAGGATCAATTTTAGAAATCAAAAACAAATCAAAAAATTCTAACGATACTTTTGACGCATGCGCACTACACGAGCCAATCATATTGACGCATTCTTGGCTTCACTTCATCCGGTCATGACTTTTTTATATAGGGATATATTTTAACAGCGACTTTGAAAAATGAAAAAATCCTTTCCATCACTTTCATTTTGATGTGAAAAGGCCGTAACAAAGAGGGAAAAGTTAATTTAAAAAGATGCAGCAGAGTCCAATTTGACCGTCATTCTATATCTGTCTGCAGCAATTTCCAACGATATACACTCGGTGGTAGTGGATTCTGAAAGAACGTTTTTGAAATGGCGCAGCCTTATTGGTTAGTTTCTTTCAGTCGAGCGCTCTGATTGGAGCATTTCAAAAAACGTTCTTTCAGAATCCACTACTACCGAGTGTACATCAGCTTTCTGCGACGCTAACAAGTATAGCACTGAAGAAAATTAAATAAGCGACCGCAGCCTCGGGCGCAGTTTCTTCAATTTTCATTTTTACATTCTATCTCCCGCGGTTATATTTTCTTGAAGCGCTAATTACTTTTCGTCGCATATAGCCGCAGCTCGAGTTGAAACAAATAAATTCAGCGAACGCAAAAGCTGCACACGTAATTTCAAAATGTACCCGCCCGTTAATAATAACGAGCGTACACAACTAATTAACGCCAGAAATCCGCAACGTCTACTCATTAATTACATTCAAATAAGCGACTAAAACGAAAGCATCGAGGCCTATAATATACATGACACAAAGCGTCAGCTCCGTTTATAATCGTCATCCGTGCCGCGGAATATCAGAACTTCTGCCATATCAAATCAACAAGCTCTTTTCCCCCTGTATGCGAGTGGAAACTTTTTAATTGATAATTACACGTGAACTGACAGTCGACAAAAAGAACGAAGAGCCGCGACGACTGTAGCGTTTGACAGAATGTTTGTGTACTGTGTACACTACTACTCGAGTGGCTTCTTCTCGGAGCGCAATTGAATGAAGCGCGTCAAAACAAAGCGTCGAGCTTCCTATACGCGTGTTTGCGGCTGTCAGAGAAAATATAATAAACAAAGAGAGGGAAGGAAAAATGACGTCCGGAATAAAAAGTCGACCGTGGAGGAAGAGAGCGTAAACACGTCGCCGAGGATTGATGCTGTCTTTTTTGAATGAAGAGAGGCGTGTTCGCCTACTTGTCTTTCAGGTATATGTATGTGTATACGGGTAGTCGTGGATGCCAAGTAACGCTCAGTATTCAGAGCTTTTTAGAGATTTTTCTTATATAGATCTATCATGATTCGCGGTTCCAATTCCAGGCTGATTTATAGCATTATTTAATTAAAGTACTCAAAGGCAATTTATTTGTAAGAAAACTATTGCCGGTAAAACATAGAGATTAATTAACTTGTTGAACTACTCAGATGTATTGTTAATCACTAAAATATTTCATGAAATATTTATAAAAAAAAACTTATGTATATAAGCGTGATAATATTGGCTGATTCGTTGTTGGTTGTTTAAGACTTTCATTTTAAATCCGTTGAACTCGTACTGGTATGCGTATTTTTATTTTAAAAATTTGAAGCATCGTTTTGTGTAACATGTATTTTAAAATGGGTTCTCTATCGTGGAAGAATGAATTAAATAAACGCAACTCCACAACCATCCTGTTGCTTTTAACTTGTGTATTTTGCATTAAATATTAAACGAATTACGATGTTTTAACGATTTTTAAACTGATACAGAGCTTTTACTGGCATTAACCAGCTATTTTTTATCAGCTTAACCTCGTTTTAACCAATCCGATCTATTCTACATCTTAAAAATGCCTTATAATACTGAATAATTAATATTTTACTCTAAAAAATGTTTTAAAACGGTTCGAAAAAGCGTCTTATTACAGGGCAAAAATGGATTATATCTGACCTACTTCTACTGATGTAAGATGTTTACCAGCTATTAAAAGGAAAACGCACCCCATCTTGTTTGTTCCGAACTTATAAGTGGATAAGCTGAGCATTAAAATCACTTTTTCTTAAAAACTCAAAAAGTGGACTTATCTTATTTTGCCCTTTAACCCACAGAAATATTCTTTTAGTAATAAATTCTCGATTGACGCGCTAAAGTATTAGAACCGCATCTGATTTTTAAGTGACTTGTGAGCCGAGATAAAGAAAATTGAGCAGTAGTAATAAAAGTAAACCCGATTGGAACAGCACTAAACCACAACGTTAATTAATTTTTTATACAACTATAACCAATAATCGAGCTTAAAACACTTAGAATCATGAAATTAAGTAGTCGCTGCTGACATAACGTCATATTTTTTCAAGTCTGGTATTGTATTTGATAGAATAATAGGGGTATATAAATTACGTTCGAAAGTGATTCAAAGTCACTCCAGTTCACCGTAATTTAAAAAGTTCACTATGATTTTCTTAGAAATCCGCTAATTAGGAAAGGATCATACTCTGGAATTATGGGCTTTGATCATTCTCCGCGAGGTGTTAGCCATTAACAAAAGACGAGAGGCAGCTGAGCAGCTTGTAATTTAATCTCATAGGCTTTATGTAGGTCTTAAGACTAGGATGCAAGTAAGACACTACAATTAGAGTTTGTATTAAATTGATAGACGCCCAAATTATATTACCTACAGTACACCGATCATTGAAAATATAAACGCGAGTACCACCTAATAATAAAAAATGCTTTGCAAACAGTCGTTACAGCTATATTTATCTATTTCAACGAACTGTCGCATTAGCATCGTGAAGCAAGCAACGCCGTTTTCACAGAGAGCACGTAAGAAACTTTTGAAAATAAAACACCAATACGTCACAAAACACATACACACACCAAAAGTATCGCGCGCGCGCCTACCTTGTAAAAACTATTGCGAGCCTCCAGACACAGTAGCGCAGGGTTGAGGCATCCGCTGTTCACGATCTTGATTCAACAGCAGTTCGTCAAAAGGTGAAAACCGTCTGCTTCCACGACAGGTGTATCTCACTTATTTCAAACCATCAACATCGAGCACACTATTGTTATCCTCGTGCAACTCAAGAGAACAGAGATGCAAAAAAAAAATGAATAACAGAAAGCGTAGCACTGGAGCACTTTGTTTAAAAAAATCCTAAACTAGCCGTCGCGCGCGAACAGATAATTTGTCCAAGAACACATGTGGGCCAAACACAGCAACAACGACGACTAGTCGTTCTCCAGTCGAGATCGGTAACCGTACGCGAAGTCTACTATACACAGACGTATAGCGCGGGGGCGAGGTTCAGCTTTACGAGCGAATACGCGAGCGCCTCGCTAGAACATCGGCGGAGGACTGCCGGGCGGCTCGCTCAGCCACGGCCCATCGCGCAACACGCCGACGCATCTGCTCCGCGCGCCTGCTCGAGGGGGGCTGCGCGCGCGCTTTTGCCTATTGTATGTGTATACCTATACGTGTACTCTCTGGTGTAACCAACGCGAGCCTGGACCGTCAGCTCGGCTATAATCGTTGCTTATTTTCAGCGCTAAAAAGTCGTGCAACTGATGATGATGATGATAATAATAGACACCACTATAGGCTTTGAATGTTTTTGTATAGATAGATTTTGTTATTTTTCTTTTTTGGAGAATAAATCTCGTATATAAACTGGCTCGAAATCATCTCCAGCCTTACGCCAGCGATGACGTTTTTACGACACTGGAACTAAAATCATGGGATCATATCATATGAAATAATTCGAGCGTTATACGAACGCGGTACATAATCGAGCGCCGCTTACTACCTCGTATACTGAAAATCCTTTCAGGATTCGATTTTGAATAATAGCAGTAAAAGACCGAAGATGGAACGTGAAGGATACTCGACTAAACTTTTATGATCCACACTCCGCTCCGTCAATAACAGTGCCATCGCGCTCTATATGCACGCGAAATTCGATGCATCCCGCAGTAGTTCAAGTCGGCGTTTGGTCAGCCGCTACGGATAAACACGTTAATTCGACGCCACCGGAAGTCGAGCGATCGAAGCAGCAAACGAAAGTATAGTAGGCAAAAAGAAAAGTGAAGCAGCGGCAATTCGCGAAGAGCCAAAGGCAGCCACAGGAATTATCGTAGGGAGGCGCAACGTAAATTTCTCCGCATTCTCGGCGCCCGCCGACGATAAAGCCTAGGGAATGTGCAGAGGCGGCCGCTTTAATCCGTGCCGTGCCTTAATATAAGGACACTTTCTCTTCATTAGCGCGCGGATATCGCCAACTTTCCCTCGGCCTCCGTGCTGTGTTTTGCCTTTCGTTTCGCATAAGCACGCTGTCCAGCTTATTTGGAGCACGATAAAGAAGCATGTTTGGGGCTGAGCGATATATATTCAGGAAGCTGCGCTGCGTGATTTCGGATTTTTCGAATGCCTCGCGAGGAACAATCGCGCGGAAGATAATAAGCGATGATGCATTGTGTAATAGATGATGGTGTGTATTTTCACTCGAATTTTCTTGAAGCTACAGATTTTTCGTAGATTTTTGTGTGGATATTTGATATTCTAAATGAAATTTCGAAAGTTGATTTATAAATGAAACGTACACCGTAATATTGCAGGTAATAAGAGCTTTCTGGTTTTCAATTTTTTCTTTCATCAAGCGAAAATTGAGAGAAGAATACGCAAGGTTTCGTGATCCTTGATTAAATTCCCATGAACTATATTCTGGACAAATTGGAGCATATTTTTTGCGCTATTTCAAACGATTTAACAGATATCCCATATTTAAACCAACTTTTAATGAATTTCAGCGTTATTCTCTGATGAAACATTTTTCACGTTACATCAAAGATTGTATTTTCGTTAGAAAAATACTGAATAGAGCACTCCCACGATTAATCTCTTCCGCGTATACGCTTGGAGAGCGATTTCAAAGCAATATCTCTCGCCATTCCTCGAATACTCGTATATACGCTTGACACAATATATACACTGTGTATCTCTACACATCATGCCAACCAGCACTAGCTCTTTCGACGAGAGTTTTTCTTCAATCATAGCACTTGCTCTAATAACAACGAAAATGCACTGTCCTATGAATAAAAAAAAAAAAAAACAAGCGACAGGCAGCATCGTTACACTCAACCAGGCAGACGCAGGCCTACAAATAGTAACGGACGCTCGCATTGTACAGGTCGGGCGTGTTCCATATCGAGGTTGGACGGCTATATTGCCAATAATTACCGCGATAATTACCCTTAACGATCCCGGCCGGAAGCTCTTTCAGCCCCGGCTAGCGGGAGCAGCAGCTGCTGCGTCTCGCATGGGCCATTGAAGCCCCGATATGCGTTATAGACGTGCGTTACGGACCGTTGATTGGTCCTCTATATCTCTCTCGGGTGGATATTATACGAGTTACGAGTGATTATAAAAAAGGACTGGTATAGATCGATCGCTTCGGTGTAAAAGTTTGTAAAGTGGTGTCACTCAGTGGTTCATTGATTATAATGATACATTGTGTCACATTTCATAAAGGAGTATTTTAAATCATCATTTTCAGAGCTCCAGATTAAAATAAATTCATCCAGAAAATTTAAAATATACAACTTTGTATTTATAACTCACAAGACTCGTTGAGCGACATTCAACGAAATGCTCAGGCAAACATTGTCATCAAGGGACACCCCAGCTGCAAAACAAGAGACGCTCCCAAAGAATATTCAGCAGAATACACTGTCTATCATCCACGAAAAGAAAAAAAAAACAATACCCACTTCTTGCTGTATTAAATTTCCGACGCGCGCGTATACCCATCTCGACTGCCTCGCGATAAGCACCTGTCGATCAGTACTCCATAAAAAATAGAAAAAGTCAAAGACGTGGGTCGGTCTCCTTTACGACCTTCGCTTCGGCCCCCGATCAGCCGTAAAAAAAATCGACGGCACGGCGCCGCCCGTCGAGACTCGATGGAATATCACGCGCGGGGGATGAACGAGGCGCGCAATCGAATTACTCTTGCTTTGATAAATTCATTTGGCATCCGATGAATGACGATCGAGCGCACAGTCATCGTTTGTTTTTGTAATAACAATCTCTGTACGACGTTTTTTATTGTATGGTATTCCAAAATTCAGTTCAGCACGATAGCTTAGACCAAAGAAGCACTTGGCGAGGAATAACTTATCGGTCGACATTCGAAGCTCCTCGGTATAGGTATTGAAGCGACGAGCGAGAAAAAGAACGTGAAGGCGCACAATTAGTGCGAGCGGTATCGAATGACCTCGCGGATCTCAGAGTCGATGGGGCGGTCGATACTCCAATGGATTATTAATAAGTCGCTTATTCCTTGAGACGATGGCTCGGGAGGATTATGACCGGACGTTTAAATCACATTATATTCGTCGATTGGATTACTCAGCCCTGTACCGCTGATAAATCGTGCATAAGAGCGAGCGCAAATTGAGTCGATAGTGAGAAGACGATCCAGCTACGATTGATATACCTATACAATATAGAGGGCGTAAACTAAAGAATCTGAGTGAATACAATTATGATCCCTCATAAAACGAGTTCATTCATACTATACACGTTCGCAGTGCACCGAAGCATGATCAAGCAAAAAACAAGCTCAACCCTCGCACTCGGGCACATACCTACAAAGACCAGCAGCCCATAAGTTAAAATTACAGTCAGCATCGACGCGCGAACAATCCGACGCTATACTTATATGTATGTGTATACTGCGGCGGTGGTGGGGATGACTTGGCATCGGCCCGCGAATAAAAGCGCCGCAGCGTGTGCGGTTGCATGGGAAGCGCGCGAACGGTCGCAATAAACGCAATGACGCAGGCGTACTTTATTGCGCCTTTGCGCTGCGTGCTGCAGCAGAGGAGTCGTGCGCGCATTATTCGTGCGGGGTATAGGCTGCATTGCTTCTCACCCTCGTGTGCGCGTTGCGATGTGCACGAGAGAGGAAAATATGCATGGTGTGATCTGCCGTATGCCCGTATCAAGAAGAGATAATAAGTAACTCTGAATTTGGGGCAGCAGTTGCACCAAAATTGAGACAACAGTCACTAATTCGTAAACCAACTGTATTGATCATAACCTCAAATTACATATATTTTTATACATTTTCAATCGACAAAATGATTTTTGTTGTACATATGATAGTCAAAACATTATTAATTTTGTATAACTCCATTTCCAACGTATTTTTTCGTATCTTTCCAAAAAATACATTTTGCACTGAATTTCAAAAGTGTATCTTTTGTCCCAACTTGGGACAGCGGCTGTGCCGGACGAAAGTACAAACGCACTCTCGGCATTTGGCGCTACCGGCGTACCTGTGAATACGGCTGGTGTGCCAAACTCTTTTCCGTGTACTAGCTAAATCCAATGAGCGCTTCGCGGGCTGAATTTTTTTGAGATTAAAGGTTAAAAATCGTAACTATATTCAGACCGGATATTTCTTTTTCAACCAATCATAACGCTTTATAACGGCTTCAAAACATCCGGTCATCAATTTTTTAATAGGAAAATTTGTGTATTTTAGTTTGGAAGATAGAAGTGAACTGAATCGACCCTGCATGTATTATTTTAAACACAATATGATTCCTACGAAATACTTCATAAGACCGAAAAATAATAGTCGTTGTCAAAAATGCAAGAAATATGCTTTCTAAAAAATTGAAGAAATTCAATCGTAAAAGCCGCTCAAACAGACAGGGCAGATCATCGCTCGAGATCAGCGCTCTCGCATGCGTATAGCCGCAGATATAAAGTTTCAAAACAATCCATCGAGGCACAGCACTGGCTCATATATATTCTATAAATAAAAGATGCAGCTCGGATTTCCTTCGCGTATATATCCTCCGAGTTATCGATAACCCATCAAGAATACGTCGTAAACAAAGCAGCCGACACAGCTCGATTTCGAAAGTAGCGGGCTTTCTGCATCGCAGAGACAGCATAGACCGCGCCGTGGGTAGAAAAAAAAAACAAACCTCAGCCACCAAAACGACCCGACGCCGCTTCTGGTATACGAAAGAGGCAAACTATATTACGAAGAAGAATAAAGAAAGTCGAGGCAGAAACTGCAGTTACACTTAGCCACGCATCTCGTTTCCTCCTCCACTGTATACTCGATATATCACTCTTCTCGACGCTGCATCTCCAGATGCGCTGCAATCGCACGACAGACGCGAAAGAAAGAGCTGCAGCTGCTGTCGTCCTGCGGAAAACGTCAAGCGCGCAAACACACACACACACACACACACACACACACACACAAAAGTTTGGCTCGATTTATCACGAGGCGGCGCCTAATGCTAAGCACAGGGAGAAAGCTAGCGCGCTAAATTCATGCGCGCGCTGTGTGTACCTTTTCACTTATACGACTGCATACGCGCGCTCGCGCGCTAGGATTCTGTGTTTGTGTGCATAGAAAGGAGGGGAGGGCAAATGACAACAAATTACGCCGGACGCGCAACGAATCCAATTACCCCGACTAACTTGCAAACAAACAGTTTGCGTGTATATATACGTTCGGCGAGGACTCCGAGTGATTTGGAATGATAATTTGCCGAGTGCGAGTCTTTCACGAGCCAGTAGAGCCCGTGATGTACGCGTTCGCCGATGTGTTTAGAGCATGATTGCGCGCCTTGTGACAAGTTGCTGCAAACCGACCGACCGACCAACTGGAATTAATGGCATTGGCTTGCGAGAGCTGTTTTACGCTTTGGGCTATCGATGCAAAGATTAGTTTGGCCATCGTTGATCGCGAGAGAACAGATCGAGTAACTATAGTTTGAAATTGACTGTTTTATTTATTTTTGAAATAGTTTTTGATGCATTGCCCTGCCAGAAATTGCTTGACAAGGAGGCTGACAACGTTTATTACATGCGACTAAATAGCGTAGTTCGTTTGGGTGGTTTTAACATTGGGTTAAAGTAAAAAAAATTTCAAGCTTCTGTTGGTCTGGGCATTCATGAATGAATCAGTCACTCAGTCGGGACAAAGCCTTGACACCTATAAGTGAGAATCAGGTTTTGAAAAATTAAAACTGGAAAGCGTTTTAAACTGCACTTCGAGTTGAACCAATCAAAGCTGCTCGCATGCAACACAGAAAACCGATTAAATTCCATCAAACACTACGGTGTACCTTCCCGTGTATGAAATCTCGCAGCGCTCGAGCAAATATAATAGTATAAAAGCTTTTGCGGGAGTAGCTTTTTGAAAAATCCCCGTATACATGAAACCATATTTTCAGACACGAAACAAACGACTTGACGGATCGAGCCTCCGGCCTATCGATCAGATTTCGCGGCCGGTACCTCCATCAAGTCGGATAAAATGCATCGACGTTATATAATATTAAACGCTTCATCATTCCGCTCGACGTGTCGCGAGAGGAATACCGATAAGACCGCGGCTTCGAATTTTATTGGCCGTCTTCGGGCATAACCCCTTCCATCACGTCGTCTTTTTCTGGCCGTTTTATATATTATAAGAAGGATGCGAGCCCGTGCCGTCAGCCGCACGCGTGCGCCCTATACTGGATTTATTTCCGCCGCCGGAGAGAGAGAGAGAGAGAGAGAGAGAGAGAGAGAGAGAGAGGGCGAGAGAAATCATGGACTGTCTGCGTGGAATATCATGATTTTAAGGCTGTCGCGTTTGCGTGTAGTAGGTATAATGGATAATAGAGAGCGTGAGGATTGAAGTGATTGGAAATCTGGTTATTTTAGGCGATTTTTGGGAGATTATTGCCCGCGGGGATAATGAGATCGCGGATTTTGAATGAGCTGCTAGATTGACGGGGTAATCGGACCGATGGCAAACAAAGCTAGCCACGTAAATCAATTTTCCGAAATTGAACACAAACAACGAGCAAATTCAGTTTTTGAGCGAATATATGTCAGCCCTTTTGGATGAGCCTGATATGTAGTTCGAGGTGTAGTTTAATAAATTTAGCTAGCTCTATCGAAATTTCATCGATCGTTATCGTTCGAATAAAACCTAATTTATTGGATTATTGGAATTAAAAATGTAAAGATTTGGTTAAAATGCAGAGAACATTTTCAGGATAATGCAAAACTCTCGATTTCCTTATACAAAATCTTTTAATATATTTTCTAATCGGTCGTTTCACCAACCATTGCTTTAATTAAACCTTTGGGGTCGTCGTTTTATAATAAAAAATGTGGGTTTTTGAATGGATCTTTAGTCGAATATCTTCTAAAAGCAGGAACGTCAAATCCAGCGAAAAAATTCGCGTCCTAAAAGTATCTCATACACCGTCCATCTTCGCGAAAATCCGCAGCGCGCATCACCTGCTATGACAGCCACTCTTCTCCCTCTATAACTGTGTATATGCCCATACGACGAAGAAGCAACAGCGGCAGCGGCACAAGATTACATCCTCGGCGGGATAATGAGGAGAAACGAGGCGTATACGCGATGACCGACAGCGACACGCGGCTGTATTTCCTCGGCTATGGCTTTTACTTTTGGGACGCTGCTCGCACTCTTGTTTGTCCCGCAGCTGCTGTTGCTGCCCCTACTGGACGAGGCTCATCTCGCAGCAGCGGGTTTACGGCGAAATCCGAGTACAGCGTCGAGAGCCCGATAAAAGACGTGATAAAAGATGCGGAAGCGCTGGGTGTGTGAAGGAAGGGACACGTCGCCACACAAGAGAGAAAGGACGGACTTGAGTATTTGAGTCGCGCAGCTGCTGCAACTCTTGTTTTAAACAGAAGATGTATACGTGCGCCGTAACTGATAATTATTTTCTTTATAAATTAACGAATATGAGTATCTTCAGGCAAGCAGACTTTCAAGTAAACCATCCAAACTAAAGAAATATCTAACGGGCTTTTAGCCTTTTACTCATCTTGAGAAACGGGGTTTTTGTCACGCAGATTTCATAGCAACTCTCAATTTTATTGCGATATCGCATATACTGATGCGTCTGACATGCGCGCATAATCTCATTAAAAGTGCTTCATCCCTCGATCGACCCGCCACCTACCGTAGAAAACGTTTTTTGTTTATTATAATTAATTGACGTGTGACAGCTAAAGCGATATCAATTATGAAAATATAAAGCAGTTTTGGACTGGCCCTTTCGCAAGCCTTGTCGTTACCGCCTGAACTCTCCGTGCCTGTGGCAGGTGATAATAGATGGCGCCTAGGGCCTTTTCCATTTTCCTCATAACAATCTGCGCGCCTAGTCTGGATATTGGCAATATAACTCTCGGTCGTGACGTCATCAACATGGACGCCCAGGCCATGCAAAATACATTGCCAGTATACGGGCTACAGTAGTATTTTCTAATTTTTGACAAAAAAATAACGTGACAGCTCTAAAGTTTTATATATGTGATGGCACATATAATTTAGTAAAACATAATGGTACTTTTCCCCTCTCAGAAATTGTTAATATGTTTTATTTAGGACAATCAAAGCATTGTATAGGTTATAGAGGTAAGTCCATGACCAAGTATTTGTAGCTAGAAATAGTAAAAATTAATAAATATTAATGAAAAATTATTGTATATTCAAGCAACATGGAATGTAACAACCAAAAAGAGATAGGCATGCAATTTTCACAAAAAAAAAACAGTAGTAGAACATATTGTTGTGTTTCTGGTTGCACTAGTAAAACGTAATACAGGATTTTTTATAGCATTACTGTTTTTTTTTTGTGAAAATTGCATGCCCATCTCTTTTTGATTGTTACATTCCATGTTGCTTGAATATACAATAATTTTTCATTAATATTTATTAATTTTTACTATTTCTAGCTACAAATACTTGGTCATGGACTTACCTCTATAACCTATACAATGCTTTGATTGTCCTAAATAAAACATATTAACAATTTCTGAGAGGGGAAAAGTACCATTATGTTTTACTAAATTATATGTGCCATCACATATATAAAACTTTAGAGCTGTCACGTTATTTTTTTGTCAAAAATTAGAAAATACTACTGTAGCCCGTATACTGGCAATGTATTTTGCATGGCCTGGGCGTCCATGTTGATGACGTCACGACCGAGAGTTATATTGCCAATAGTGGTGTGCCGGCAATGCTAAAACTGCCTTGTTTGGGCTGCTGCTTCAGCCGTTCATGCTATAACCAAAAAAGAAAACTTGCGCAAAATTATTATTTAACGTTATTATTCAGTTGCGCGTTTTAAATCAAGTTGAAGTATACGTTGCATTATCGAGCTTGTTAAATTTGAATTATTCTAATGAGAAGTGATATACATCTATATGATTGTGAAAATTTGACCTACTTGCAAGAAAGCGGATCTCTCGAAACAACAGTTCTGGTGCCCGTCGCAGTTTCGATACACGTTCAGTAGATACAGGTCGAGCGTGATCGGACACACGGCATATAAATCCGTTAATATTTTTCGATGTATGTATACGAAACAAAGAAATGGCCGATCGACATTATTATTCAAATATCGCATATCAGACTAAAATACAAAATTACGATCAGAGCTAGCTTAGGAGCATAAACTAATGCAATAACACAAAGCCATCAGAAAGGTATGCATATAAACGTACACGTCGTTGCTCTGGCCAACAGCACCCTGGTAGAAGTCTTCCCGGGTTTCCGAGTAGAAACCAGCGATATTTTCTACTTAAAAACAATATTTTGATAATAACATATTATATTTAAAGAAAATCAAAGTCAGGTTTATGCAATTCTTTCAAAGCAACCGTTTTTGAGATAATAATCATAGTTTCAAAAATTAAAATATCATCAATAATTAAATATTAATAAATAATGCCTCCATTTGATTAACACGTTGACGATAGATTATCGGCAAATTTCTACCAGGGCAGTAGCACTCGCCTCATTACATCCGAGCTTGGCCGAGACAGACGGAGAGAGAGAATATTCCCAATTCCCGACGAGCCCGGCCAAAAGCGAGCGACTCGCACAGATAGACTACTGCAGAGATCTTACACGGCTTGGCGAGATGAGAAAAAAAATGAGAAGAAACGTAAAGTACGAGACAGAACGAGAGCGGCGAAAAAAAAGCACGGCACCCAGGACGAAAGACATAGGGCGAGAGCCGAAGAGAAAGACATTGACCGACACGCGCGGTTTTGCCCGGGAAATATAAGCGAATCCTAGTGCGATACTTCCGCCCCCAGCAGAGAGAGAGGGAGACTATACAGAGGCAATAAAGCGCAGCGGCGGCGGGGAATCGACTCCGCCGAAGTCGATAAGCGATTGCGAGGGAGAGAGGGGGGGAGGCTATATACGGGTACACACTCGAGTGCGTGATGTCTTAGCCTAATTTGAGGCTTATTGCCTCTCGTTTTTACAAGCACCCGGCTACTCGACCCTTCTCTCTCTCTCTCTCTCTCTCTCTCTCTCTCTCTCTCTCTCTCTCTCTCTTTCTCCCTCTATCTCTGGCTCCGCTTTGCTCGGCTTTCTACTCTAATACTCGTCTCGTCTCGTATGTCTTTTTATTTATAGATTATTGGGACCGTTGTCGTGCTTATATCGAGATTGGCTGCTTCTTCACCGTCTCTCTTTGTTTAGCCTGGCATTTGGTATTTTGAAGAATCGAGTCGTTTCTCGACTTGCTGAATATTGGCATGACAGAGGTCTGGATATTATTAATCGAAAGCAAATCATCTTTTTCGATTATTGGAAATGGGCGAATATTAAATGAACAAATCAGCATTTTGAAGAATTGGACAAGGAAGAAATGATGTCTGCATGTTAAATACGACATAAAACTATATGTTGGGTTGCAAAAATATTGATTGTGTTTCTAAAATTAAAAATAAGTTCTATATTCATTCACAAGAATTTTTCACTCACAACTTTGACTGAAAGCTAGACAGACAAATCTACACTATTCACTTATATATATAGAAAATATCACCTCCGACACTTTCAATGACAGAAAACTATCATACTATTGAGCGCATGATCTTATTATAATATTACGCCTATACGGAACCCGCATAAAGCGGTACTTATCGCGGCGTGAAACAACATCACAACCGACTCATTAATGTGCGTATACATTAAACTCGGTATAGCAAGATCTATATAGTAGCGGGGATTTATTGCCCAGCACCAGCTGACGAAAGCTGTCGAGGCGAAAACTTGTCCGCATAGCGCAATGCTCCTTTTAGCGCACTCTCTCTCTGCGCAAGCTTGAATTTCGCGTACGTCGCCCGTCAATCACTGCGTTGCTCATGCACGCATATACGCCTGATGTATATATATGTATACATACAGCTATGGAGGAGCGAAACATTTCGTCGACGCGTCGTCAGGCTGATGTATAGTCGAGCCGATTGACAAGTGCGTTATTATACGCATTGCAGCTGAGTGAACGCTGAGGAAAAAAATCAAGCTATATAGGCGAGCTACATTGTAACATTCTTCTAACCAGCAAAAAGTGTTCGATTTATTGATGTGATGTTGATGGTTTCCTACGTTTGATAAAACTATAACGACACATGCATACATCTGATCTATCTTCGAAACTATTCGTAATCAACGCTCTCCCACTCAAGAGTATTGAAAACAATGTCTTCATTCATCCTCAGTATCAAATGAACGCCGCTAAAACACCGATGCAGCCGCGAAAAGCATCAAATTACTGAGAGACTGCAGCCGTGCGTTTGAGAGAGTTTCAAGCACGGAACTCGTCCCGGGCGACGTAATGGAATTGCCAAGGTACCGCGACGCTCTTGTCTGCCACGCGTTTCTCCTGACGAGCACTTGCGTTGTTAACGAGTCGGTGTTCATCGGTAAAACGTTGTGCTGCAGTATTTGCTCACCGGATACGCTGCGAAAACAGCTCAATGAATATTCTCTGACTAAACGATAACCTTTGTCGCAGGTGCTATACTATTGGCACGAATTTGCTACTGGTAATGCATTTTTTTTCTAAAGAAAGAATGTATAATTATTTCGTGATATCACAATTGTTCTAACCAACTTATAAGTATTTAATAATAATTAAAATTCTGAGTTCTTATGATTACCTAGACATGAAAAAAAATGAACTATCATTCTGGTTATATTTTTAACGGGGATAATATTTTAGTTTTACAAATAACGTTACAGTTTGTAACTGTATCATGTATTCATGCGTCATCTTTATAAGAATCTACAAAAGTTCCATCTATAAAGTCGATCCCGGCAACAACGACAGCCTTCTTATCAGTAAGAAATTATATCGATTGTTAAGCTCCAATTCTGTATAACTGCAGAACGGCAAGAATGTAAAAGTAGGTCAACGATAAGGACTTTGCACAGTATAAATAGCTCATATTATTTGTTTATGACATATCATTCTTATACAGTTACCACGACTTTCTGTCATTTTGCTTCTAGTAGTACTTGTGTCTAGTTTCATATCTGTATATCGTTGTCTTGAAATCTATGTCCAATCGACAATAGAAAATTCGTTATATTTTTGCCATTATATTTCCTCCTTTAATTTTAGCATAATATAAAGAAGTATGACCGAATTTTTTATATCATATTTCCGTCAGCGTTACTGAGGCTATCATTTTAATAAAACTGAATTACCCCCTTTGCTGGCTCAAAGACAAAGACACTTTTTTGCGAGAACCTCAGAATACTTAATATCACTAGCTACGCGTCGCTTGAGTCTTCTCTCTAAAAAAGCGACATTTTTCATTGAATTTACTACTGTACCATAAGTTGTCTCTAGATATGCGAAAATTGAGTTTCTATTTCTACTTATAGGCCCATATGCAGACGACGAAAAAAATCGATATGATATTATTGTCGCAATACTAACAAAGAAACTACTATTTTAAATTGTCATTTTCGGAATTCCAAAGTGACTGCAATGATTTATGTTTTGGAGAAACTTGATACATTTTAACTATACTCATGGACATACATAACTCGAATGACTATCATAAGCCGTATAAAGATTGATTATTCATTTTTGTTCAAACCTTAATTTGCATTCGCATGTATTGCTCGTATGTAAAGCTGTATTATATTAGTACGTTGTTATAAAAATCACTACATGTGAAATATATACTGAAAGAGGATTAAAGATTTTCGTGGAACCCAATTCATTGATTATATTATAGATAAAATTTTACCTGTGCTGCACACATTGCTTTTATACATCGAATCGAAATTGAAAAACTATTAATTGGAGAAATATCAACATTGCGGTGGTTATCGGGATTTGCGTTTGCGTTACACTTAATTGAACAGAGATGAGTTTAAAACTCATCATCGCTTCCAAACGTTTCAGCCGGTATGGATTTTATCGAATATTTAGTGTACGATCGAATAGCGTAGAATCGTGTAAAATACAATAAAGCCTATACATGAAAAAGGGTTCAGCATATAAGGTGTACAGAATTAAAAAAAAACTGTCGCCCAAAATCGTCGGGATACTACTGGATAGAAAAAATAACAAATCAAGACAAAAATTACGCTAATAACCAAAATAAAAAAGTAAACTATGTCAAGCCTTTCAAAAAGCACACATTCCCTTCAGACGGCTGGGCGAGCTTGATGGTTTTTATTCCCACAAAAGCAGCAGCGGTGAGAGAGAGAGAGAGAGAGAGAGAGAGAGAGAGAGTCGGAATTAAGAGGCCGCAGTTAATTTGAGAGAAGCAGCAAGCCCGACACACTGCAGTTTCCCGCAATAAAAGCCCATCAGAGCGGTCCACAAAAATAAAAATAGGGGGGGAAAAAATCTCAGCGCGAAATTCCTCACAGCGCACCCGTGGAAAATCTCCTGAAAATCAGCTCGCGCTCGCTGCGCTCTACAGCTGCGGCGGCGTGTAGGTATAGTACGAGAACGAAACATCAAACGAAATCACGCTCGGCCGGGCATCAAGTTATGCGCTTTCTAGCTCTCTCTCTCTCTCTCTCTCTCTCTCTCTCTGTCTCTCGTGTTCTCGACACGGCGGCAACAGCAGGAAACTCGTCTTGCGCCATAGACACGGTCAGCGGTCGCATAATTCGACTAGCGCCGCGTGCATAAACCGAGAGACAAAAAGCCTCGACTGTGGAGCAGCGGAACAAAAAGGAAAGAAGAGAAAAAGAACACGAGCACAGGCATTAGCAGGGAAATTTCGGGCTCGCGTGTAGTGTTTTCACGTGCAGAGGCTGTGTACGCGCAAGATGGACTGGAGCTCGCGCGGTCCTCGTTTAATTAGCAGACAAATTAAATGCTCGCGGACATAGGGAGTATAGCGAGGCTACGCGCAATTAGGGGTATTATAAATTAATTATAACGCCCGTCTCGTGCTGCTAGCTGCTGCTGCCGCTGCTACTTTTGCCAGTGGCGCCCAGCTTTGCGGGATTCAATCTCGGAATGGGCTGCAGCTTGCCAAAATGGATGCCAAACAACTTAGCCGCTCTCGCGCGCTTCTCTACTCCCCTGCATAGACATACACACACACACACACACACACACATACCGCAAACTCTAGGCTCTGCCGTGGCGCCGCAGGCACGGCAGCTTTTAATGAAATCGCCGCGTTAGTTTTCCAGAATATGTAATTTAATAAAGCGTCTCGCGGCCGCTACCGCCTCGACTCTTTCGCCGCGTACGCGCGTGGGAATTGTTACGAGCTTTTTGTCGCACGGCAGCAAGACGACGGGATATTTATTCAGTTGTCCAGGAGCGAATCTCTCGTAATTTATTCGCACAGGACTGACTACAACGCTCTCGAGACTCTACTTGCTCGCGTGGGTATTGATTTTCTGAATAATTTTCTGCTGTTAAAAAAAGCGCGACAGTTTTGAATACATATATATTTACGAGCGTCTGTCGCGATTGCGAGAATAAAGTACATGTTACGCGGTGCAAAAAATTAAGGAAAACCTGCGACTGCGGTTAAGAAAGCTCTTCTCTCGAGACCAGAGAATTTAGTCGTGGAGAAATCTGGGTTAGGAGGGCCAGGCAGATAAATGGCGATTAAGCGAAACAACCGTCTGACAGCACCTGTTGATAGCTTTGTGCTGCGGCTCTCTCTCTCTCTCTCTCTCTCTCTCTCTCTCTCTCTCTCTCTCTCTCTCTCTCAATGCGCGTGTATACACATAGATATGCAGATCCGCAAGAGGGGACGCAGGTGCGCGCGCGGCGTATCTATATGTATACATACGCGATGCCCGCGGGGGTATTACCATCGACTTGCAGCGACGACTTTATTCGTTTGTCGGCCCCTTTCTGATTCGCGATAGTATATATGAAAAAGCTCTCATGAAGTTGACCATTTGCTGAGGTGGCGATTTTGAGAGGTGGGTTTAAGAGAGACACGCCACTGATGGCTTCGTGCATCATCACGCGATTTCGGTGTTATTGATAGCGTGCGGTGAAAGTATTATATCGTATATAGGTGTTGATCGTTTTAGTCATTTGTATAGTGTCACGACAAATATTTAATTAGTCATCGAATTTTAAACCATAATGAAGGGAAGATGCGTGAAAAAGTGAAAAGTATCGCGAGAAAACATGTAAAGCACACGTCTACAGACAATCTATATGGTTGATGAAAATTCTTATATGTCAAAGCCAAAATAAGACGGATGCTATATTCGAAGTGCATTCAAGAAACGCTTTCACGAAACACACGCATCATCATCCACGAAAGAGATCAAACTCTGTCTCTTTCAGCATTCAGAACGATAATAGCGAGATGCGCAGTATGCAATGTATATAGTTACGAACGAGCGCGCAAAAAGGCCGCATCGAACGCACGATAAAAGCACTATACACGTACACAGAGAGCTAGCTCTATGTGCGTGAAACTGCTATAGTCGAGCGAACGATAGCTTCATAACAATGCAAAATCCATCGCATTTCCCGGTAGTAGTAACAGCAGCCACCAGCCAGATGCATACATCCATAACCGGAGTTGCGAAGCCGAGATCGAGGGTATATATACCTACATCCAGGCATAGAACCACAGCAGCCGTATATAAGCTATGCTCTCTCCTTCTCGGGCTTAGAATTTAATACAGCCGTTTGCACGCTATAAATTTCGCTCCGTAATGATGCTAGCTATAATATAGACATATACATACGCATACACGTATATAATACACAAGCGCCCGGTAAGAAGAGAGACTCGATACGCAGATACCCCGCGATGAACCGACGAAATTCCCTCAGCGCAATGCATCAAGTCTCAAAATTACGCCGAGATGCAGATCATTAGGGCTCTCTTGCTCTCTTGCTATACTGCTGCAGCAGGTAAAGCTTCGCGAGCAGTCCATTATTGACGGGGGATTGGAATCCCCAGCATGTTCGCGATACACGTCTCTGTGTGTGAGGAGAAGTTGATAAGCGCGCAGCGATTCGAGATTGATTGCTGCTCTGCGCCCATATAGCAGTCGATGACTTGCGCCGCGCTCGGCAAGCTCCCAACTTGCATTATGTAGATGCACGACTCTCAATAGCGACGATCGGCCTTGTTTGATCAGTCTCGCCTTTATCCAAACGCAATTATACCGACAAGAGCTCACACGTCGGCTGCTTTCAGTTGGATATGCATTATATATACGCACAACCAAACGCTCTTTTGAATATAAGCTGCAGAATTTTTTCATAAATTTCTTTATTCTTCTTCCTTTTCTTCTTCTTCTACTTGGATAAAGACGCGCCGCGCCGACAAAGCAGCAGAGATTTAGAGAAAAGCGCGACGAGTCGATTCCACCTTTAATTAGGATCTTCGTTCCCGGAGAGGAGACTAAAGGCCCGAGAGCGGAAGATTGCAAAAAGGAAATGAAGATTTTATCCGCTCTCGCAGTTATATATATATATATATATATATATATGTATAACGCGTACAAAGCCAGCGACGAGAAAGAGCGAGAGCGAGAGCCTCGGAGCAGTAGAAGCAAATTTATATAAGATTGCGAGCGGATTATGTGATCGAAAAGGAGTCCAGTCATTTTAGAGAAACGTTCTCATAATAATCTACGTGGAAAATCCCTGAATGCTTTTGAAAGGAAAGATTTCAACCGATCCACGGGGGTGCAGGTGCATGTGCATGAAAAAAAAAACTTTGTTGAAATTGCAGAAACGGAAGGTGGGAGTGTACCAAAAGGGTGTATGAGATTCAACCATTCTTAAAAAATTTTTTCCTTTGAAAAGACGTTTTTCGTTTGATGGATTATCACTAATAGGGATTTTTATTACGTTCAAGCAGATTAGTTTTGAAATCAAAGCTATTTACCGTGTTCGCGCAGTTGAGTAAGATGCGACGCCCGAATTCCCAAATTACAAGACTCTTAAATAGACTTAGGCACAAGGAGCTTGGGGAACAAAACAAAAGTCGTTGACACGGCTAGTCGAGTTTAATGAACAGCTTAAGAGGCATACTGCATATATACTTATACACAGCTGGTATCTAGTTACTGCAGAAGTGTAAGCCACAGCGTGGAATAATGAACTGCCGCGTCAGAAGGTAGTCAAGCCTAAGGAGATTAATCAACGGGAGGCTCGCGCCGAGGCAGAATGCAGATTCAAAGCAAATCTGCGCATTATAGGAGCAAAGCAACACGCAGAGTCATCAGGTAAACATGGCCAGGGAAATCGGTGCAGTTAAGTACTGACGTAACTTTTGAGACTTGAGATTTCGAACGTTTTTTTTTTTTTTTGTTGTCTTTGTGGAATAGGCATGAAAACAAAAACGATTTAATATGGATTGGAACGTAAATTCATGACTTTGTTTGTAAATCGTGTTATTTATAAACGGTATGTTTTATTAAAAGACAGCCTATAAAAAGCTTGTTCGGTTAATGGCTTACCAACCCATTTCCTTCCAATAATTCTTTCAGATTTTCCTTTCAATCACAGAAAAGCGACAATTCAAGATTTTAAATGATCGATATAGAATAAATTTATCATACCTACAGTCTAATATTGAATTTCCAGTTTCAAATTTCGTGACTATTTCAATCATATTAAGAATGAATACATGCCATCGAGTTTAATCTTCAGAAATGAATTTGATTAAATCAAAATAAATATTTAACTTACAAAATCCTAAAATGTTTCATGAAGCATGCTGATAAATTCATGTGAATCGTTGAAATAGTCATGGTAGCATTCAATATGATACTGCAATAAAAACATTTAGAATTAACAATGGTTATAATGAAGATTTTTATATTGCATGTTGAATACATAAGATGTTAAAAAAAAAATTAAAAGCGATTCTATTTGAACTATCGAATAAATGTTTTATCGCTTTCTCGCCTAACATACACTCAAAACTCTCGAATATTCAGTGACTTACCTGGTTTGAACTAACTTGCATTTTTCTCTACTGAGACTGGTTGGATTCCAGGAAGCGCGTGAACTAGCTCGAACGATTTGGGCTTGATTTGTTCATCCTCTCACCCTCTCAGGGTTTTCATCTAAGCCGTATACCCAGATTCAGCATGATTTCAAAAGCGCAATATAAGTAATAGGCGCTTCTCGACATTGAGTATAGTGCAACTCGTTTTCATACGAGGTTACCTATCAGGTAGCTCAGCTCTCGATGGTGATTCGCTCTCAGAGGGAAGAAGCTTTGTTCTGCGATGCGTGCACTGCAAAACGGCACAGAAATAGACATCGACTCGTTCTTGTCTCGGTAATATCGTGGGATATCGTATAAATAGTAAATAATACTCACTCGCTGCATCGCTGTTGACAGTTGAGATCTGAGATGCGGCATTTTAGTGCCCAATGTATAAGCAGCGCTTCTTTCGTCAAAGTCGTGAGAATAATGGACGACGACTCGCTCTCGAACGCGAAATGCAATGTAAAATTTAACGGATGCAATAAATACGCGGACCCGAAGCACGACAACGACACTAAACGTTCTAAAACGTAACCGCCAGCAGTGGCATCAGTACTTAACGGTCGCGTCGCCGCTCTCCGCCCAAGATGGCAGCACATGCGCGCATGCGCAGTGGTCATCGAATGTCAGATTATTTAAAAAAAAATTTTTTATTGGTGTGTAATAAAGTATTAGATAGCTACTATAGTTCATTGCACACACGATTAAATTATTCTAATAATAAATAAATATGCAATTAATATAAAATATGTAGGTACAATTATATAAGTAGTACATACCTATATCTTTTTTCCGTTACGGCTATATTTCTAGCCATAACTGAGTTTCTAGTCTAAAAATTAGTAAAATTTCTCAACGCAATATAAGAACCTATATAATCTACTATTTTCCAATCCCCATCAAGCGTCGTCGATCCGCACGTTATTACCATTACTATATAGGCCAGAACGCGTGTCCCTCTATAATTATATAAGCGTCGCGCATCGGGGCTTTATATGCACCAGCACCATAGTGTCCGCAACTCTCGCCTCATCCCACCCACAGCCCGTAGTCCCTCTCCGCTGTATCTCTCGCTCACGGCGTCATCGCGCACAATGACTCACGTCGAACGTGAATTTCGCAGCTCTCCCTCCCCGCCACCGGTATAAATCCGCTTACAAGTGCTCTTCATAGTAATTAGCCAAGCGATAACAAGCGCGCAGAGAGAGAGAGAGCCGAAACGCTTACAAATTGAAACGCCTGCAGCAGGAGCACAAACGAACGTTCAATCCGGCGGAAGTGCAGATGCGCGCGCGCTCGCGCGATGGAATTCATCCATTCATTATATACAGATGCCCGGGCCACGGTCCATTTCACCGCTCTAGGTATATCTATGTATAACGTTGCGCCGCGTAGCCAGCGCTATATATGAGAATTATTAGAAGCCCCTCGGTGTATGATGGTATATAACCTATATGGGAGCCAAAAGCTGTCCGTTTTCAAACTCGAAAATATTGTTCTTGCTTGTGTGCGATGTAGCGTTAGTACGTATGTATATATAGGTCGAGGGTGCTGATGATCCTCCCGGGGCGCACATATCAGCTGTCGATCCGTTGCACGAAATTCCCGGCTCATTTTATCCAGTAATATAATTCGCGCCGCGAGCTTTGATGTTTCATCGGCGCGGGTATTTACGAGCCGAGGATTCCTGATGCGCGCGAGTGTGCCCTTTGTGCGGATATTTCGACTATATGTATATAGCAGCGACTTTCGTAAATATACACGCATAATAAAAATCGCGCGAGCTGGTTAAGTATAGCATAAATACAGAGTTTCGCGTTTGGCCAGACAGCGCTCCAACGCGCTTATTTAAATCCAATCAACGGTTTTGCAATTAATTCGTAAAGTCGTAAAACTCGTTCGTATGCCCTTGTGAATAACATCGGACTATAGCAGGTGTCTCGCGGGAAATAACTCACAATAAACCGTACGCGCGTCTCATAGATGGAGGCTCTTCAAAGATCTCCTAGCGGGCTCAGGGGGCTGACAATTTTCCGCGGGCCTCGTTTAATATATCAGTCGTCGCGTTATATGATCCCTCGCCGGCCGTACACACAGATTACATGTACAGCCGTTGGAATCTCGTCACGCCGCCGGTATATCATAGCTTCTCGGCCGGTCTATCGACCACGAGGGAAATCCGAGGGGAAATCGTCCTCGCCATATCCTAGCTATATGTGTCCGCGCGGACTACGGAGAGATGCCAGAGAGCTCTGTCTGCTCTGTTGTCCTCTGTTGCACAGAAGAGTATGTATATGTTATATAACGCGTGTGCGTGTGTGTACTCTGCAGACCTGTTGCTTTTACGCCCGCTGAGTGTTTGATAGCGCTTTGATGAGAGGCTGTTAAAATTTTATATGAATTTTAGCTGAGGACCGGTACCCGCTTGCATCGCTCTCTTTCTCTCTTCCTCTCTCCAGCAGCGCTTATATTCGTGTTTTATTAATTTCTGCGGTGCCACCGGAAGCTATTTTTCACAGCTTCATGCCCTATTGCTGGGCTTGATTGTTATTGCTTCGTCGTATCGTTCGGGAAATTTTTTTTGAAAGAATAATCAAGTAAGGCCCAAGTTATTTAATGCGTTTCACTACCCGCATAATTATAGCATGAGCGGCCGAATTAGCAGCAGGCCAAACACGCCCAAAAATGTCCTCTTGTTCCAAGAGGAAATAATCTTAAATTAGGACCCAAAATTAAAATCATGTTGAAGCAAAAGGATTCCTTTTGACTCGAATAGATTCCTTTTGATTCAATCGTAATCCTTTTGCTTTAAAAACTTTTTTCTTATTTGCTCGGAGAGCGTTCCATTCCTGGACGTTTTTGCTGAATTCAGTAGCTGACATAGAGTTGCTTTATCTGCTCGACGTAGTTATTAGTGGTATATCCTTCGAATGAATGAATCAGAGAACGATATGCTGATCAGTTTGTCCTCCTCGGCCATCGCTAGTTTCAAGAACTGATCTCCCACAAGATCCGTGACGGGCTTGTCCTTCAGATACTTCATTTTATAAATGGGATAATTTTCGTCGATTGACTTTATGCCCTGCCTCGTAGGTCGCACAGATATCTTGGCCTTCTGCTTGTACATTTTTCTCACCAATTCTCTCAGCAAGGGTTCTCTGGCCAATTGCATAGCCACCATGAATTGTGCCGCTTTGAGCACCTCTTCCGCTGTCTGAAATTTCTCACCGACGTGCTCTGCTGCTATGGTTCTGGGCTGGGTTGGATCCTGTTCAACCTCGAATACCTGGTATTCTTCGCTTAATTTCTTCGAGAACTGCTCTGGTTGTAGTCCGAACCTCTTAGCTAGACTTTCGAGGCCCGTCCGGCGATAGATCGAGTACGGCCCAGTGCGGGCTGCTCGCTTGAGTGTTTGTTCGGGTCTGTCCTGTTCCTGCATCTTCGGAATCTCATGACTATAATACAGCATGAAGTGATGATAGCAGTCATTTATTTTAGTTCTTCGGTCATCTGAGCACTTTCCAATCGCCTTACATCTTCTTCTTGGATGATTTTTATATTTTTTGTCAACGACGAGTCCTGATATAGCTTCATTTTGCCGAAAAGCGCAAGCAGCGCTTGCTTTCGTTGCAGCAATAGGGAACAGACATAATTTTTAAAACCTTTTTTAAAATAAAGTTAAGGTTAAATCTTACACAAAGGTACAAGAGTCACGCTTTTTACTGCAATATTTGTTAAGTAATATTGTTTTGAAAATTCGGTTTGTTAACGATACGTTTAAATGATAGAGAGATCACGTGATCAATATGGCGGCGCGAAGGATGAATATATATATATATATATATATATAGATGTATAAACACATGTAAATTCTAATAACATAAAATAACCCTATTGTTTTCTCAAAAATCTTAATAGAGATGAGAGATAATGCTTCAAAATCAAAATGGATTAATGATGACTGAATTTATGAATTTATCCATATTGGAGAGCTGCCGTTTTAAAAACTATACTCAAACATATGAATTTTTAATTAATCATATTAGGGTCTAGAGGTACTAAATCAGCAAAAAATTGATACATAATGTATTCTTATGCTATATATGTTCTACTGTATATAAGTATTTATATGTATATAGCAAAACCATGTCTGTTCCTTATTGAGAGCATTGAGCGTCGAACTTGTAGACTTTCAAAAGGTCGTCGGCCTTCAGCTCCGGTAGTACGTATTCTTTGCGATAGCACGAGAGGAATGGTACCTCGAGCTTTTCATTACGCATAAAGTCCAGGGCTCTTGCAATTTTTCGTACCGTTTGAGGACCTTTCTTGACACGCTCTCTTGCTTCCACGTTTGAGTGTCTATCTTGTTTCAAAATTGCCTTACCGTTAAAAGCTTGATTAGCTCTTGTTTAGAGTTAGCAGCGGTGACTGGCACAGATCTTAGTTGCATTCGCTCGGGAACATCCGTGACACGTATATCTCGTTGTCCAGGTCGGTGAAATGACCGCGTTTCAGTTCGATGGGCTCATAAACATCAAAAATATTTTTCTTTTTCGCTTTCTCCTCCTTCCAACCTGTTAGGGATAGCGGAGACTAGACGCGCGGAGATTAGAAGCGCGTAGGAAAGAAGCGTCAGTAAGCATACATAAAAACGATAATCCGAAAATAATAATAATAACAATAATAATCCTCGCTTCGCTCGTGCACAAACCCGCTCGCGCATGTGCGCACACTAGTTTGACTTCCCCACACTCAGCTACTTACCCGCACGCTCGGTTGCTTTCACCCATGCTCTTCTTAGCGTCTGGGATAGTGACACTTTTCACGCGTATGCGTCTGCAAAATTGAACATTGGGCACATCAGTAGGAAAAGTAGTATACGTAATGTACTATTCCACAGCTTTAGCAGTTCATTCTCGCTTGTAACGAGATTCCCGCCCTCGTCTTTCATTAATTGCGATCTACTCTGGAAACCCAAGGGTAAAGGAATTAACGCTATTAGGAATTCCTAATAGCGTTAATTCCTTTGTACATCTCGCGCGGGTTATTTTCCTTATTGTTAGTTTCTAATTGCTCCAAGGCTTTGTAATAAAGATCCTTCACTTCTTCCTCTTTGTCCTCCGTAGGACAATGCACGTTAATAACGACGTAATTGTACCACGCTGCTTCGATGATGATATACGAGAGTCTGTCGTTTACGAATGTGAAACTTTGAAACTTTTAACCGCGTGTATAATTCTTTCGTTAATTAGAAATCCGGTACCTAGGGAATGTCCGCTCGCGCCCCCGTACATAAAGGTGAAGTTTTCGTTTCCTAACATACCGCTATCTTGCCACCGAGTTTCTTATTGTATAGCTACTAAGTCTAGATTGTACCCGTCAGCTTCTTTTAAGATTTCCCGGTACGCGCCTGCTCTGTATAAACTGCGCACATTCCACGTTCCTACCTTTAAGTCCCTATTGATTTTGGTTTGGTTTTGGTTTTTTTGAGCCATGGTAGTAAGTGAAACCCACGCGTTTTGGATCCTGTTTCCGATCGCAGGTGAATCATCCGTTCTAGAGGTGATAACTCCCATACCTCTCTAGAACTAAGTATGAGAGCTTTCCGACTTTGATGAGGACGGAGTCAGCTCATCGTCGGACACACTACGGACTCACGCTCGTATCCTAACGCCCCCCTGCAAGGCAGCGCGCCTTCGCTGGCTTCGTTGCCGTGTAAGACCAGGTGGCGAATCATTCTACACATCCCCTTTCGGGGCAGTTGTCATCGCTCCCGCATTCTCCACGGCAGCAGGATTTTTGTAATGTGTGCTAAGAGAGATAGATTATAGACATAGTTAGGTATGAAGAGAGAGAGTGAAATAAGAAATATTGTTGAGTGTTCGTTGTTGTGGTGCTTGCGTAGTATTTCTAGATGAATGGCTAGTATTTCTAGATGAACGGCTGTCCGCGGCTGCTTATTCGATTTATTCACGCACAGTTTAAATAATCTATAATTGTAATAATTTACTTTATTAATACGATGCTTTGTCTGTTAATACAAAAAGGAAATTCAAATTTTTTGGATTAGGCAATTGCACAGGCAGTTGCAAATTTCCGAAAATCTCTGACAATGAGAAACTCAAAAGATAAACATAATGAATGTTTGATCAAAAAATGTCAATTTCGTATTATTACATTAAACGCGCATTATTCCAGGATCTACCTACACGAAATCTACAGATACAAAAGAGCTGCGGCATCGACACAGGTTTTCCTCCTTGATTCGTTCTTTAATTGTTGCATAAAGGCGGATTGGAAAAATCATTGAAACACTGACTCGTGCATCGATGTTATTATTTTCATCATAATTATCAATAATCAATAATAATAATAATAATAATCATAACAATAATAGTCCATCATGATTTTATTTTGCATACGTCGTTGATAAATCGGGCCACGTTTCTGTTTGCATTTCAATCGCTGCCGTCTTCGATCTTCATCTTGATGTTTCGATGTTATGCGATGCAAAAAAACAATCCTTAGACGGACGGCATCGCGAGAAATTTGCTTCACTCTCATATTTTTTTATACACAAAACTATCCTTATTTTTACAACTTTTCGACTGGCTTTTCTGCGCGAAGCCGTCCGTAGTCTTTTTCTTCTTTTTTCGTGAATTTTTACGACTCCTAGCTTTTGTATCTATATTTACCGTGTAGTTTTCAAGAAGTTATACGATAAAACAGAAAAAGGTAAAGTCGGTGCTTACACTCACACTGTAGTCGTTCTCGCCCTCTGCGCGCTTACAAACGAAAAAAATTTACAATCACATCGATAGTTTGCTCTTTACTAGACTTCGATTTGATAAATCTGACACGCACACAAGTACACATTCGCTTGTGCAATTCTTTTTTTCCAGAGGAATAAGTTAATGGAAATACAACATATACACATACCAGTCAGCAGAACATCGAAGAGTAGGAAGAATAGAAACGCTGGTGTCGTTTCTACTTTGTTTTCAAACCTATCTCTACATTGTTTGAGACGTATACAAATTTTGTAATTGTTTACGCAAATAAATACGTATTATATTAGTTTATTGTTGCCTTCCAAGCGCGTTTTGAATTTCATGAAGCAGCGATTCATTTCTGTACACTTAAAAAATGAAGAATGTCTCATCTTAGCACCTGCGAAAGCTTCAAAGTTACAAAAAGCCGATCGACCATAATGTACGTGTACGTGTGTGGTCAATAATTGTGCGGCTGCTTTCGAACAAACACAACGATCTAATAATCGTATTGCACTCCCTCCATCCATAGAAATCAATTGATCATTATCTCTCATTTTACAATCACTTTTTGTTTTACTATCTTATCTAAAACATACGTCTTCAGCATTTAATATTACATAATAGCGAGACTCCACTTCTATCCTCCTAATAACGGACACCGATCAAATATTAAAAAAAAAAAAAAAGGAAAAGAAGAGTCGCTCTCCGTTGACCTTTTTTTATACCTCTACCTTCTGGCTTCTTTGTTATCAGTCTTCGCGTCTTTTTTGTCACCCGCATACGTACGCACGCTTACGAAGAATTAAAAAATAAAACATTTTAATGTGTATTTAATCCAGAATATTTTATAAAAAAGCATCTTAACTTTGTTTGCGGATTTCAGTATGTTTTTCTTTCTTTTGCAACTGGGACGGCTCACAAGAGTGGCGATGATTTTTTTTGGCAGATTTTTTGCAATATATATTGAAATGTTTCTCAACGTCAGTACAGTTTACAAATGGGAAACATCGGTCTTTCATTTGTAGTCTATGAGGCATCGCGTAAAATTCTGATTTTAATCAGCCTGAACGCAAAACCCAATGTTCTGTAAAGGTAATAATAGTATAATCGCACGCATATACCGGCGCGTAAAATAAAAAGTTTGTGCCAGGAATAATTTTAGATAGAATTTTAACACAACTGTTATTATCGATCAATATGCGGAAATTGATTTTACACCCATGTGACAAAAGCTACAGTTATCATCATTTTGGCATTTTGAGAACCACGAATATAAAGTCAAAATGTAATGAACATTTTCTTGTTTTTCAATTGAAGTATAGGGACCATTACCTTAGAAGACCATAAATAACGAAATGATTTGATTTGAAAATTTCACATACTTATAAAGACATTCAAATTACTTTATGTTTGAAACGACCATATCCTCATACTCAAAATGTACTCTTTTTGGCCCAGGAAAACCCAAGTAACAAAACTTCCAATCGTCTCTTACAAAGTTATATAACTTAGCGCATTTTACTGGTGGATACAAAATATACATAATAATCTCCATTACAAGTCAGAATGCGTATCAAAGACAGCTTACCTCTATACATATTGTTTATATCAATACAAATGAACAGCAGTACTTTAATTTTTTGTGTCGTTAAAAATTTCAAGTTTCCACTACGCTCGGATCTGTTACACTTTATTCACCATTTTTTGTTTCACATTTAATTTTTATGTAAAAACCTTTTTCTATAATCGCTATCGATCCATATTTTACTTTAACAATAAAAAAAGGAACAAATTCATGTGTATATATTTCAATAAGCTTAAAATCTGTTTCGCGACGCCGAACCGAAAGTACCGCATTCCCTTCCAGCACCCAAAAAGGAATATGGTGCTTTCTACCTGTCGTTGCAAAAAATAGTATACCGCCCACGGGAGGGAAAATGGCGAGCCCATAGCACGAGTTTGCCAAGTTTTATTTACATGTACTATGGACTCGCCAATTCTTTCCCTCGTTTGGCGCATAATATACTATTATAGAGCCATAGTTAACACGCCAAATAACTAGTTTCATTATTTTTGTTTTTATTCTTCTCTGTAACCGTGACATCGTCTACATTTTTAATTGTTTGCAAGAAATTAATGTATGCATGGGCTTCCTCTTTTTCGTCTGTACAATATTTACGAAATTTAGAATCACCGCGTATAGCAAAAAACGAGCTTGCACCAACCCTTGTCCTGTCTAACGCGAAATTTACTTTTATTTTATTTTTTTTACTTTTATATATTTTTATTTCTCTAAAATGTTTTCCGCTAAAAATGTACAATGCTCCGGCAAACTCTTCGTACAAAAAATAATGCTCGTGTTATGTCAAGTGATAATTTTTTTCTGACAGTTCATGAGATTCGATATGCTTTGCCCTTTATAAAATTCCTTTTTTACTTTTGAATCGACTTTTATTTTAAGGAATATACTACGCAGATGATAAGGACAATCCGACTACTAATGATTTTTATTAAAACTTTTGTTTTTTAATAAATAATTAGAATAATTGAGCTTAATATTTTAGCATGAAACAAAGTTGAAATAATAATTCAATAGAATGAAGTACATGTATTTTACTTACAAATACAACAAACTATAATCGGTTAGAAACATCATGTTTTTAATCGTACAACTCTTTACCAAATAACAATTTCGAGTTATTATTAATTTACTAGGTATAAAATTTTTCATCTACTGAAATTATTTAAGACGCAAAAAAATGTAAGAAATCTTATTTATCATATACCGATATTCAAGTATGCATATTTCTTTAATGCTCCTTAATTTTTGTATACAAGGTAAATGATGCATAATGGCTCTATTCACGTGTATACTAATCCTTATAGTATTGACTACACTATATATTGACATCAGAATTTTTTTTCAAACTTTAGGACTAATTATTCACAACAATATACCAATAGATAATATAAAAAAAACTATTGATATATAAAAGCTAAATAATAATCTAATACGATGCGAAACTAAGGAAGAAATAATGTCACATTATTGATTTTATCTACAACTGCTATGTTATTGGCATTCTGAGAAAACATAATTAAGCTTTAATCAAATCATATTGCACTAAGCTGTACACTCGATGTTAATAGAATTTTTCAAAAAAAAAAGTTTTTTCGAGATTAAGGATATGGTCTGAGGCAGTGAGCATTAAAAACAAAGAGTTAAAAAGTTTAAGTAAGAACTGAACTTTGTATTTGCATAACGGCACTAGAGCATACAATGTAATTACTTCTTATAGTATTCCGTAACTTTCAAAAAATCTATTAACTGAAAATTCAATATACATTTGTAGTCTCTGTAAAACTTTATTATTTTTTGAAAGAAAAACGATTAGCACAATCTATTTTAGAATTGTGCAAAATTGTATTTTACAGTATACTTATGTACTTATGCTACTACACCAATTATACTATCGATTGCAAAAAATATTTCTTATATTTATCATCAATCAATGTTACAAGTTGTTACCTAATGATTACAACTCAGTGTAATTTAAAGCTTTTTTTTATTCTTAAAATAATTGTTGGACAATCTGTACAACCTTTTTTTGAAATTCACAATCCAGATTTTGCAACAAATTGTAATACAATTTTAACTTAAGATGGACATTAAATTCTGTAATTCTGCAAAACTCAAAAAAGGCACCTGGAATTTAACTTATGTGTGTATTTGATTAAATACAACTAGATCCATTTATATCAAAAGTTATATTATATATGTATTATATACTGGAGCTATACACACAAATAGTCATGCCATCACTTATACAATATTGTCGTACATATACAAGCGAAATCAACTTTACTCTAAACGTGAAAATAAGAGCCATAATGCAACAAACTGTATGTCCACTATATCTCATCGGATTCACTTGTTTACCCATTGATTATAAAAGTTCACTAAAAACGCGGTTAGTTTCATCTTGTCATAAATCGTAGTGCTTATGCTTATCTAATCCAAATTAAAAAAAGAGAGATAACAATAAAAAAAAATTTTTTTACAACGCATTTAGGATTTTTGCGACTTTTACATTTATGAAGCGAGCTTTAAAAGTGACCTTTTTAAGCCAGCAAGCAAAAAAACGCAAGCAATCGGTAAAAATTAATGACGACCCGCCAAAAAGTTTGTTAAATTCTTTACTTCTCACGCATAAAAAACGCGAAAATCATTACATGCGTTACAAAAATTATGATGTACGCCAAGAGCGAGACTGGCGCTTTTCACCTCGTGCGATTTGCAGTACTCCTCTCCGATTAACGGTAAGCACTCGCTTAGGCTTGTTCTGCAAACTACACTTGGTCAAAAAGACCCTATAAATGGAAAGATAGTCGCCCTTGCTACACACTATATACTACAAATTATTATCGAAAGTCTACATTTCGGTGAAAAAGGAAGCACATTTGCATACACGCAGTTTCATCTTTTTTGTTATAATTTCATATTTTCATTTTTCGAGCGGGCACATGTGACTGGAACTCATGAAAAATAATAAAAGCGATCAGAATTCTCACGAACATAAAACTGCTCCCGCCCAACAAAAATTGCTAGATCGATCAATACTAACTGTCCCAATATTTGTCTAAGGAAAGTATGATAAATATGAAAATCAAACACATCACTTTGCTTTGCGCGACGATCCTTTCGCGATCAAAGGAATTATACATACGATTAATTCAGTATCTTAAGTTTTAAGTTACCTAGTTAATGTTGTGTTTGTGTATCAAATCATTTATCGTAACTATTATTTATTCGGATCACCGATAAAGTCTCAAATGTAAGCACGCGTCAATATTGTCACTCCTTCACACTACGTTTCATTAGCCATCCTCCTTTGGCGGTGTGAACCAACCTGCAATATAATATATATAATTTTATATTACTCACAAGAAAATTAAATTAATTTTAAAAAAGTATAAATTTTAATAAAAAATATAATATGAAATTCTAAAAAGACTGTGATGAAATACATACAATAATTGGTGCATGATTACTGATTAGCAATAGTAAAAGCGTTTATAATATGTAAAGTCCGTACCATTTTTCTCATGAATTTGAACAAGTGATTTGAAGGATTGTTGCGCTCGTGCAAGGCTGTACTGCCCTTGTCCGCTGCAAACTTTGCCGCCGCCGCCAGTTGGTTGGAACTGAATGCGCGCCTTTCCCTTCACCAGCGTCGCCGATATCTGCATTATTACAGCTTCCACTGTGTATGCGGAACTCCAGCCCTGTTTTGTCAGCAGCTCCATGCATATGGCTCCGCCAATCAAGACGTATCCGCCGGATATCATGGGGTAAACCACCCTTACGAATGGTGGTTCAAATGGATAAGACTCCTATGAAAATAGATTTAATAATTAGCCTACTAGTACTTCACAGTTTTATTCTCTAACTCGACATTTAAATGATTGTCAAGGTGGTCAAATGTCTCGATTAAAAGTGTGAAAACAAAAATTAAGTATATAAAACACACAAAATCACTATCGTACCATAAGTTTGAGAAATTAAATTTTTGATTTTTAAATTTTAAAACAGAATTATACTTATATAAGATCTTATTTACTGATTAACTAAAAATTATAAAAACCTTAAAAAGCATATTTAGCAGTATGCTGTCTTTTCCTTCTTTTTCTTTTAGAAGTACTAGATCATTGTGCAGTGGTGAATCAGGATCAACACACTTCAACCTAATGTTCCATTCGTACAAGCTGTCATTCACAAGCTCTATACTGTACATTCCTGAAATTGACAAAGAAAAAATTTAATATTAAGTAATTCATTGTTTGTACTGTATCGAAATCACACAGAAATGTACCTTTTTTGAAACTGTCACTACGATAAATGTCACGTAGTTCTTTCATAAGCCTATCGGTGGCTTGTACACTTCCAGAGACGGAACCCTTTAAATAATCCTGTCGCTGATTCTGTCTCAGCCTTTCCAATGTTGCTAGGTGTTCTAGGGCCATTTCATCTCCCTTTGGTATAAAATAATAATAAATATCATGTTGAAAAAACGTTTATAAAACTAATCAATAGATTCAGGAAATTAAATGTTGAGCAAGGTTACTTAATTACCTTATTTTTAGCATTAGTTTCTCCTTCATCCATATCTAAATGAAGATCTTCTTCGGCTTCGCTTTCTTCATCTTCATCAAGATCTTCAGTATCTTCAGCCTCCATTCGCTGAGGTACTGCATCTGTTGCATTACCCAATCTGAGTGGGTCAAAGGCTGTTCTAAGGCGTTCAACATCTGGAGGCTCAGGTAAGGAATGGAGTCGACATAACTCTTTCAGGAGGATCCCTACTTGATTTATAACATGGTTGTCAAGACCGGTAGTATTACTCAATATTTGTACAGCATTTGTAACACTTGTTTCCTCTGACTCTGCAAACCATACTGGAGGTGTTGAAGGATAAGTTTCCTGTAGGCAAACACAAAAGAAAGTTAATCCGTGTCTTGACCTTGATAAATGTTGCAAGTACGCATTAGTAGATATGAAATACGCTTATTATTAATTTCCATAATTTATGTAAGGTAAGAGCAACAATTGAGACCGGCGATGGCTCCGTGGTAAACCACCTGCCTCCCGGTCAAGGGGTCGTGGGTTCGAGCCCCCATCAGCACGATCAGTTTTTTTAGATCCGATGGAAATCTTACTCACGACACCGGGTTTGAGAAAGGCGTAGGTGTGATGAGCCTACCCTGGAAACTTTCGAACGCTAAAATTCATCTAGAAACACAACACGATACGTTGTGAGGCCATGAACTTTCGAGTTCGAAAAAGCCACCAATTTATTTTTTATTTTTTTAAGAGCAACAATTGTTATATTATAACCAGAAGTGTATCAAGTGTATTGTCTACTACAAACTTATTGTATTTGGTCTTGCAATGCAGTGACCCAATCCCAAGAAATCGTTAATTATAGTTATTAAGAATATACAGTGCAAACTAAATGTTTGAGATTTGAAATGGGGCAATATCAAATATGATACTTGGATATAGAATCTTGATTAAAGGGACTTAATAAGTAAGAAACGCCCAAAATGACTATACTTTACTTATATTAACTATAATACTATGGATGACAAAATGGTATGAAACAAATTTTGACAAGGAAGCAAATTTTGTTTTCTATTTTTGTCAATGCAAAGAGCAACATCAGTCAAGATTCTATAGTTAAGTTATGAATACAGAGTACCTATAATACTTGTATGTATGAAAATAAATGCTACAAAATTAGAAGCAAAATATGTAAAAAGGCATGAATATAAATTGGTGCGCTCTCAAATAAATTAATATTCTCTATCCTATTGTAACAGAATATAGAAGCAGAATATACAAGTGATTCTCCATATCAGGTGCAACATAGTTTGTGTTTACAGGTTGCCTAGACAATAGAGCCATTTTCTATCAAGTTCCAGCAATTCCCTTGCTATGTTATATACAAAAGTCTTCAAATACGGCAAAATCATAAGTAGATTAGTTAACATGCAGTACCCTCCGAGAAACATCTAAACAAAGCCCCACTGTGTGCATCAAGAGCACGTAAATCAATCAACTACAGCATCGATCGACCAAAAAAAAACATCCCACCGAAATCCCGGAAACTTGCTCATCCGCTCAAATCAAATCCAATATCCGCGCGGCTCTCTCCGTTCGTGTCTCGGAAGGGCCTTACCCTCTAATCTCGACGGCATGCATTGACCTCTAGCTAGCGCGCACCACCACCCCCTCGGCGCGCACGTACGGCGGTCTGGGCGCTATATCCAGAGGGAGAGAGAGCTAGAGAGGCGAAGGGGAGAGAAAGCGGGCGAACCCCATCGATTCGACCCTCGCGAAAATCTCGCGCAAACTTTGCGCCAGACGTGCAGCGTGCATGTAGGTAGACGTCGTCGAACGAAAGGCCGATGTAGAACGTGTGACGTCGCGCAAAACCGATCACTTTGGGAGCACCATTTGTTGAAGCGGAAGTTTTACTGTTTAATTCGAACGAGCATTGAAATGCTCTCTCTAATCGCGAAAAATAAATTAGGTTGGTGATATTAATAATAACACAAGGTGATTTAAGGTTAAACAAGTTTTTAGGATAACCTCCTAAAAACTTATGTATATTGTCAAGTAAAATCCTAACATCAAAGTAGCTAAGATTCTAAAGTTAAATCGACTCTCATGCTATAAGCTAACTCTACGAACTCGCGACTCTGACTGTTGCTCTCCGGAGCTGCGATGATGCTGCTGGGCCTCTTCTGCTGACGTTGAGGGCGTGACCTTGAGTAGAGGGACACATCTTGACGAATCGGAACGACTCCGCGCGGACTAACGAAATGCTACGAACGAATCGGTATCGATCAGCTGGTCTACGCGGTGGTGGAAAATCTATACAAAGGGCCTGACTGTATGACGCACTTCGCGTACATGTGTTGGCCACCCGAGCTCTCAGTCCTTAGTTTTTATAGCACATAAAAACCACGTGTCGCTCGCTAATACAATAGTACAGTTTTTGTCTTAAGCTTTCTACGAATTTCTATTTACCTAAACATAAATCTATACTTGAGATTTTGTGAACTCGAGACTCTATGGTTTCCTATTCTAAAGATTTATATTACCATTTGCCTAGCTTTGAGTGACCAAACAGAAATGCCTTTGTACTTTCTAATAATTCTATAATAATAGTTGTATATGTATTAAATACTAAATTTAAATATCGCGCTTTAATCATATCTAAAGTCACGTGCATGCGCAGCCCATCACACCTCACCCCTACGAAAAACAAAACTTATTCATATAAGTTTTGGTTCTATTGTAAATTTATAATCAATTTTATCGTAAAAAGCATTTCTGTTTATTTATAAATTATTTACTTAAATATTAATTTACTTCTATTTAGATATGCATTGACTTATTAATAGAACTTTAAAAAAAAATGTACTTCTGTTATTACTGTATAAAATTATAAAAATTTTAAAGCTTGTTCCATTTTAATCTCTGCGTTTCTACTACTATTAGTAATTTCATAATTACTTATTAAGAATATCATGAAATCGAATTGCATATATATAACTATACAAAATAATACCAAATTTCGTGTTAAATGTTGGTTGTAAATGTCAAACATCCATAAGATATATTTATAATAATGAAGCAAAAATTACTTTTAACTCTACTACGGAATTTAATTATCAACTTTTCTAAGGTATCTACTTTTTATACATTTTATTAAGAATGAATCAAAAACCTTTTAAATTTTCCAAATTAATATTACTCTCTTGTAAATTCAATACCAGCACATAATTTTCATCACATAATTATATTCTCTATTATTCATCTGACTGATTAACTTTAAGAATACTGATTATCCACAATATCATTTTATCATCATAGCCTTTCTCTGGCCTCCATAATAAGCCTACCAAACAATTCATCGGAAATCCAACGGTAACCGGCCTTTGCCATTTCAGCTTATTATGGGATATAATTCACCTTTTATCAACTCTCAGCCTTCCTGGCCTCCATAGCTTACTAAACAATTCATCGGAAATCCAACGGTAACCGGCCTTTGCCATTTCAGCTTTGGGACTTAGTATCATCCACACCTCCATTAAGCTCTCTATGACAATTCATCGGTAATCTACTAAAGTTACCGGCCTTTGTCGTTACAGTATCTTTTCAACTGTTATCTCATCACTCTCATCATCTCGACAATTCATCGGTAATCTACTAAAGTTACCGGCCTTTGTCGTTACAGTATCTTTTCAACTGTTATCTCATCACTCTCATCATCTCGACAATTCATCGGTAATCTACTAAAGTTACCGGCCTTTGTCGTTACAGTATCTTTTCAACTGTTATCTCATCACTCTCATCATCTCGACAATTCATCGGTAATCTACTAAAGTTACCGGCCTTTGTCGTTACAGTATCTTTTCAACTGTTATCTCATCACTCTCATCATCTCGACAATTCATCGGTAATCTACTAAAGTTACCGGCCTTTGTCGTTACAGTATCTTTTCAACTGTTATCTCATCACTCTCATCATCTCGACAATTCATCGGTAATCTACTAAAGTTACCGGCCTTTGTCGTTACAGTATCTTTTCAACTGTTATCTCATCACTCTCATCATCTCGACAATTCATCGGTAATCTACTAAAGTTACCGGCCTTTGCCTTTTCAGCTTAATGGGATTTTTTTTTATGGATAACCTTCATTCCTAAGTTAATCAATTGTTCTTCCTTCTTTTTCTTTCATCTCATATTCTCATAATTCTCAATTGATCGTACTCATATTATGTGCCATCTATTAGTATTACGTTATAAAAATCACCATCTTTTTATAAAAATCAGTAACCGATGTGAGTCGACGCGTCAACTTCATCTTTTCCAGACCTTTCAAAGATAGCGATATATAAGAAATTTTACTCAGAACTTCAACAATTAATTGTATTAAAATTTAGAAGGGCCAGTTAATAAATCATTCTCAATTCATGCAGAAATATATGTACTCTCTCAATTAAAATTTCATTTTTCAACATTTGCTTTATAGCACTTTCTCACAATATAGATCATAGAAATAATCTTACTTAAACTTTATTACAATATTCTCAAAATATATAACATTACTTTGTGTTTAACAACAGTTTCAATTTCATCAATACCATTAATGACAACTTTTGATTCAAATAGTGTAAGTTTGTAATAAAATTGTTACTTTTCTACTATACTTAATTAAATTATTCTCTTTTATACGTAGCGCCTCGAAAGCTTACTTCGTATTTCCATTTTGTACGTGTATATAAAAAAAAAATTATTTGTCTGCTATTTCCTTTACCCTTACGCTGGAAAAATTGTTTATAAAAATTAAAAAAATATATATATATATTTTTTTTATAAGCTACCTTATTATCTTACATCCTGCTTCATCATTTCTAAACAATACCTGATTTGAATTCAAAAGAATTATTTTAATTTTCAATATTCATGACAACCTTGTTTTTATTTTACTAATTTTATGTGATAAATAATTAAACTATTTGAATGAAATATAAACTCGCATACACAGCGCCTCGAAAGCCTACTATGTATTTGTAAAATCACTTCATATTATGTTTATAAAATCGTGTTTTAGTGGAAAACTGCACATAGCGCCTCGAAAGCTTACCATGTCTTTTAAACAAATTTTACTTTTCCTCTTAATTAATTAATAATAAACATATAACTATTTATATAACATATTTATAAATTGATCATATTCTAAAACCATTTAAATCATCAGTTGTCACAATAAGTATAGGAACTTAAAATCCAATATAATTTACTGAAAATCATTATAAACTTATAATAAACAGTGCAATCAAATTTTTGCTTCAGATAAGTTTGACGTGTATTGAAAACTATACTTCTAGTTATATGCTCTGAATTTATTTCAACAAGATTATAATTTATTTTGTTATTCATGATGACCTAGATTACTTACGCTATGATTTTAAATAACTTGATCATTTTTGATTTGCTGTTGATCATAAATATTATATTTAAAATTGTTAAAATTTTGCTTTCTTCCGCAATAACGACGACTAAATTTAAATCGAGATTGACGAATGTTGTTTTGCTTAAATTTACGTTTATTAACGCGATTAAAATAATGTTTACGGGAATTTCGACGACCTATCTCAATTGGACAATATTTTGCAATATGCCCTGGTTCTTGGCATGCGAACCCTTTAATACCGGAATCTGACGATAATTCATCTACTAAAGCTACTGGAATAGGTGCTCTATATTTTGCACATTTTGAATGTAAATAATCTCTCCAATCTTGTGATTTCTCTATTTCTAAGGCCGTGTTCAAAGCTTCTTCTAAACTATTAGGTTTGGTACTTCTAACCCGATCAGCTACCGAATTATGATTCAATCCTTCAATAAAACAATGAACTGCGTTATCACGGGCACCTGCTTCTGCTCCTGGAGCTGTATCATCTGAATACGAGGCACGAATTGTATCAATCAACCGAGCTAACAAATCATTTACACGGATACCGTATTGTCTAATTGTTTCTCCTTCGTTTTGAGTAATATTGGATAATTCAGTTGACAAAGAGTTATAGTTATCACGTAGTCCAAAACCATTTTTTAAATCTTTCAAAAATGCTTCTAAAGTTTCATACTTGGCTCTACCGCGTAAATACTTTCTAGCTTTTCCCGTACATTTTGATCTAATAACTTTCAACATAAAGATTTTATTCATATCAGAAACAGATTCATATGCTTCCTGACAAGCACGGCAAAAGTCTTCCAATGAATCTATACATCTATACATGTCTTCCATGAAAATCTATACAAAGGGCCTGACTGTATGACGCACTTCGCGTACATGTGTTGGCCACCCGAGCTCTCAGTCCTTAGTTTTTATAGCACATAAAAACCACGTGTCTACGAATTTCTATTTACCTAAACATAAATCTATACTTGAGATTTTGTGAACTCGAGACTCTATGGTTTCCTATTCTAAAGATTTATTTTACCATTTGCCTATCTTTGAGTGACCAAACAGAAATGCCTTTGTACTTTCTAATAATTCTATAATAATAGTTGTATATGTATTAAATACTAAATTTAAATATCGCGCTTTAATCATATCTAAAGTCACGTGCATGCGCAGCCCATCACAAACGCAAGAAAAGGGAGTCGGAGAGGAGAGGAGAGGAGAGGAGGAAGCCAGCCAGCAGCAGCAGCAGCATCAGCGTCTCGGTCGAAATCGTCGGCCCCGTCTTTGTCCGTGTCGAGAGAGACACGAAGTTAATATATACCTATATACACGCGTCACACACGCGCGGGGGACGAGCCTGCACCGAGACGACGGCCAAGGAGAGTAAGTATCGCTGCACGCGAACGACTTGGGCGCTGCTGTTCGCAACGAGAGGCGGAGAGAGAGAGGGAGCGAAAGAGAGACGGGAAATAATCGACGGGAAATGTCGGCGACGGCGGCGGCAGCGGCCCTCTTTCACTGCGATTTGGCCGAACAAAGGCCCAGCAGCACAGCAGAGCACGTTTGTGTGACTCCCACTATATACCCACACTCTGCTGCGCACATCACTCGTCTCGTATAGAGAGAGAGAGAGAGAGAGAGAGAGAGAGAGAGAGAGAGAGAGAGAGAGAGAGAGAGAGAGAGAGAGAGAGAGAGAGAAAAAGAGAGNGGGCCAAAAGGAAGAAATAAAAGCGCCGTATAGGGGTAGATGTATATACATATATATCGCAAATACATGCGTTATGTACTCACTGTGATATTGGCGTGAATCTCGTACTTCTTGCCGTTTTTGCCGACGAACCTACAGCTGAGCTCGTCGACGCTCGCCGACATTATCTGAAAGCGCTCATGGCTCTTGGGAAAGACGGACTCGAGAGTCCTGATCTCCTGCTTGAGGGTATTGAGACAAGCCATTGGAGTTGTTCAACCGCTAGGCTGCTGATCCCGTTGTTCCCGTCGTCCTCTCAGCTCGTCGGTTGTTTGTTGGGTTGGGTCGTCGCCGCCGCTGCCGTGACCGGCGCTCCGCACACAGAGACCCCCGTCCACGGCTGAACGCAGGTGTCGCCGACCGGGCCGAGTCCTCCTCTGCTTCTCACGACTCTGCTAGGGGCTGCTGCCGCTGCCGCAGCACATCGGTGCACCTCGCTGCACTTCGAACTTATAGCCCAGTTATAGACACTACTCTTCTATGTATACCCGCACGCACCCACACACACGCGCGCGCGCGCGTCAGCAGCAACGCACTTGGCCTCCGCTGCGCTGCTCCTCCTCGAAGTGCTGCTCGACTAGGAGCTGTAAACAGATGACTCCTCGACTGGTGGACTTGCGGACTCGTTCTCTGTAGGCTGCCGTCGCCTTGTGCTAAGTGGGCAATCGGCTGTCTAGTCGCCGCTGCTGGTGCTGCTGCACGAACAGTGAACGAGAGCGCCGAGGAAAATGGCGACGAGCGCGCACTCGCCGCACCAACACACCGTATACTGTACGATTCCGAGAGGTATAGCAGCGGTGTCTGGCTGATGACTGTGTGGGTCGCCAGGCTGTAGTTATAGAGCGATATTACAGCAGCCAACCGCTAGCTTCGGATTCCGCGGACGTTCTCGTACGACTCCGAAAGCCGAGCTGTTACTCCACTGTTGCTGCTGCTGCTGCTGCTGCTGCTGCTGCTGCTGTCGCTTTCGGTCGCGCGTGTGGTCTTCCGCACGGTACAGCCGATGTGTACCTGCTCGCCGACTTGATCACTGCTCTGCTCGACTGCAACCCAGAGGGATGCTCGCAGCTCGCTCAGCTCTTGTGCTCTTGATACTCTTGATAGTCTTGATCAGCAGCAGCCGCATCGCAATTCGCAGGTTCACTTTACTTGCAGACCTGTTTCCCCGCCAGATCGCGCTGCCCAGCAGTATTTCTCCACCGCGTGCTCTACTCCTACTACTTCGAATCCATGCTGATGCTGATGCACTGATGACTTTTCCTACAAAAATCCGCACACACGGTATCATTTTTGGTGTCTACGAAGATTTCGTTGATTCGCTTAATTGGTGCTACAACCGTTGATTTGGTTTTCAAAAGCAGAGTTTTTTTAGAAACACGATTTTTATTCGAACGAAACTTGGATCTGCTGACGTCAGGAGACGCGGTAAGCTGTAGTAAATGTGCGCGCTCCAGAGTCCCTTTAAATTTTTAAATCCCCGATCGACTTATTATTATTAGTATTTTATAACGAAAAGCTGAAATATTTGTGATGTTCGAGTCAGCTTGAACAACCAGAAGGAAAATGCGCGCCAATTCGAAAGAGTCCGAGTGCATGCTGCATAAGGAATTTTGCCACTGAATTAAATTGCAAATCGACTTGTGTGATTGTTTTTTTTTCGCAAATGTGTATTCATGTGAGGTTTATTGTGCGTCATATACATTTTCACATCAGTTTCCACAGAACAGCTAACGTCTATACCTATACAAAATAAACAAGTTTTTAATTTTTAATGAAAAAATAAAATAAAATTTTGTGAAAAAAAAACAGGTTTTGTTTTTCTCAAAAATCACATGAAAGTATGATTTATTATTACTGCAACTGCGTACACATGCTTCAGTAGAGAAAGCTGAAATTTTTTTGCACACTAAAAGTATCGTAAACTAAAAAAAAGTAAATCCTAGAAATTTGACAAATGTCACGAACGTAGCATAAAGCAATATACCCCTGCAATAAACGATTCGTAGTAATATAAACTTACAGACGGACGTCACATGTTCTATATGGCCCCATCTGCGAGAGTTGCTTGACTATAAAAAAGGTAATTGCCACGCGTTTTCTGTTTTGCCATTGCCAGATGAAAATGAAATATTTGCTAAAATTTAGTAGATTATGCACCTAAGGAGTCAAAGAGAAGGCCAGTCCATAGCATGTATAAGGCAAACATGTGTTTTGAGGTGGCCTTCTTGTCTCTCGTGGTGCATATGCTTTTTTTCTCCACGCCAAGCATGAAGCGCTCGCTAGGAGTGATAAAAATCTTTAATAATAATTCCAAATTGAATTTATTTGTCTATTATCCTTGTAACAGCCCGCAAAACAATTTATGCTCGAAAAATCCCAAGTTTGCAAAAAATTCCCTTTAAAAATATATATCAAACCAATGCTCTAACACTCCAGCATCTAGTAACTATGTTTGAAGACTATTATGTATAATTAGCAACAAAATCTACTTTTGATTATTTAGCGTTATGTGGGAAACTTTCAAACAATGGTGGCGTACGTCATCGATAGGAATGTATTTTGTCGGCGATGAAAATAAAAGAATAAAAAAAGAATTTCATTTATCACGATTTTATTTGAAATATCTATTATTTCTAGTTTACTTCTTATGAGTTATATTTACAGACGACGAAGTGATAAATTATAATACACGTATTATTTTAACAAGTTTCGTTTAACAAATAAATGCTCTAAACTAACGAGTTACTTAATAATTACAATTAAAATCTAAATTTTGGACTTAAGGGCCTCGCACAGTTCTGTTCTCTCGAGATTCAGTGATATACAAAATACCTTTAGTGGTTTCTACGTTTATTATCGCACCTTCTTCGTTTTTCTTATTTACTTATTTCTTTTCTTTCAATTACAACTATGACAGTATTAAGCTAAAATAGAGCCGATAACCGAAATACCATATTATAAAGTTGGATAAGAGTGACAGAGATAGATAGATTATAATTGAGCGTTTAAATTAAAAATTGTAGAAACACAAGAAATTCCTACACTTTTCAGGATTTATATAATTGATGTCTATTAGCAGTCTTAGTTGTTTTTCCCCACCAATCGATTGATTTTATTAATTTTATTCAGTCACACAATTTCAAATATTTAATAATAAAAAGGTAAACATTCTTCTTTATTCAATTAAAAAATTGTAGTTGTTAATACACGTTCAAAATTGTTTTCTGTACAATAGGTTTGTATTTAAAATAATCATCTTTTAATTAAACGAGTTTATGCAACTTTTATTTTCACATATACAAAACGAAAACTTTTATTTTTATTCTGATTCTTTTTTTTTTTTTTTGTTAAATAATCCAAATACTTCGAAGATTTCTTGCTTATTAAAAAGGCAACAATAAAAGAAGGAATTTCTTTTGTTACTCTGCCTGTGTAACCTTGTAAATTACTTTTTTCTTCAAATCACGCAAACTCAACTATGAGGTGAAATGATACATAAAAAAGACCTGGTGTGTTCGACGACGCAGATAATCGTCCAACGAAGCCAGCCAGTTTCCTGTAATCTTTATAATGGCAAATAGAATCTTTCAAGTCACATTTCGACTAAATACAATTTATAAATAAAATATACCATTTTCACCGTAACAGGATATTTTTTTTTTATTTTTTTATTTTTTTACTAAGCAAGTGTCTTTTGTTTTTTTGTCTTTATTACCGACAGATATAGAATTCAAGCGCGCGAAGCGTGCATGAATTTAATACCATAGTCTAAGATTTTATATACACACTTATTTTTCGTCTCGAAATATACATATTTAGAGTTTTTTACAATTTCTTTAGCGAACTTCAGAAACTGTCAGTCGACATTGTTACATACTTTTTGTCTTCTTTCTCATTCCTGTTTGCAATAGTCCATCTCATTTTGACAGGTCATTCATAGATATAGCCTCTTCATACCAGGCAATCTTTTTTTCAGTATTACCTATAGGGTCGTGCAGCATGGAAAACTTTTGACAACGGTTTCTTCAATTTAAGTGGTCTTTATTAAAATCTATGGACTCCAATCATTAGTTTGCGCGTGCTTTCAAATACAGCGCGATCTTTGTGGAAGACTGTATTAATATTCAATATACATGAATGCGTGTTAAATAAATAATAAACGTAACTTATTTTTTCAATTTAAAGCTTTTTAGAACATTCAGCCATTAAGGGCCCTCGGGAGCATAGATATAGCTATACAATAAGCGAGAAAAATAGCGGTTCCTTGCATCACAACTTTTGAATCAACCAGTGTTCCGATGACGTTGAAAATGATGTATGTAATTCTTTGTTATACCCTTTCTGCGGGGAAGCGGGCTTTTAAACCTTCGTGAGCCCTATGTATCAAAAGTGATTATTTAAATTTATCGAGTTTGAAGCTGTCAGGAAGAAGCGTAAAAACAACATGTTTCTTTTGTTTTTTATACTAACCCCAAATAGGGAGAAACTAAATAATCATATTTTGTAATTTATAGAGTCAACAAAAGCTTTTAAGCTCACTTCCCCGCAGAAAGGGTATAACAAAGAATTACATACATAATTTTCAGCGTCATCGGAGCACCGGTTGATTCAAAAGTTGGGATGCAAGGAACCGCTATTTTTCTCGCTTATTGTATAGCTATATCTATGCTCCCGAGGGTCCTTAATTACCATAATCATATCAATGTATTGATTTTATTACAGTAGTCAAAAATCTATTAAAATATAATAAATAATTAAAATGTAGTAAATTAAATTTTGAATGAATAAATCAAAATTTAATTGTTTGAAACTGTAATTTATATGTATAAGATAAGAATTTATGCGACCGCGTTACAGTAAGCTTCATTTAGTACCTAGGAGTACTTAATGGAGTTTTGAAGATTAAGTTGATAAATTTAATATTTTTTTCCTTGAGAAAAACTTTACTTTTTGAAGAAACCGTTCAATTAATCTACGCGTATAAATAATACACTGCGCATCTGAGCAGATAGCAGAAAAATGCCTGTGACATTTGAATTGGATTACATATGTAATAACTAGGAACTTGGTGAGGCTTTGGCATACAGCTCTTTGAATCAGAATCTGTTCAATTCAATGAACTTTAACGAGTTCTTTAATTAATTTATACGTAATAAAAGGATTATTCAGTAGAAAAACTGTTTTTATACTCTTTTACAAATAAAAAACCTACCCAAAAGATTATTTACATGGGATGGGGTAGTTGTTCTTCCGACAGCACAGCGAAACATATGTTATACTTATACTTGCCGTAGGAGCGCTACCGCACCCGTTGATTACAAAAATTTTGATGCAATTTCAAGACCTATTTCGAACAAAATGAATGATATTTTAACCGTCAATTAACAAAATCTTGATATTCAAATTCAAACTGAACAGTAAAGATTCAAAGCGTCCGTTACTCAGCCTCTGCTTTTTCTTTTCTCTCATTCTTTATTTACATTCTTGTCATAGTGGATCTTTCATTATTTAAGAAGAGGAAAGACTGCACATTATTCCATACTCATCTTTCTATTTTCCACTTTCACACCTTCACCCTCGAGATATATATACCTCTTACCCCGTTTCTAATGGATAACTCAACTCGAATGTGCGAGTATTGTGCATTGTGCACCGCAAATTGTTTTCAGATGCAATAAAATGAACATAAAACGGTCATGTTCGTTGCACCAATAAAGTCCTCCTTTTTTATTCGAATGCATTGTTTATTTCGACACTGACGAAGAACTTCCCAAAACACAAATAAAAGAAATCGCGCACTTGCACACTCTTTCCATTTATTTCTACTTGGTAGAAGCCTCTTTCCTTTCATTCTTCACGCCCTCGCACACTCTAGAAGGCGGAATGATAATAGTCATAGGTCGGCCAGTAAGGCTGTAGCCAATCCTAGCTGGTACGCTGGCGTTTCTTCGCCGAATGCTCCTCGGACGAGTGAGCAGGTTGCGGTGTTGTGGGCATACCCATATTACGGTTGTTTAACATGTACTTCAGCTGTGGCATGTACTTCATGATACTGCGTACTTGAATCAATGGAAGCTCTTCCGTCAATGAAGAACATTTGCCGTTCTTCATCAGCATTTCCATTTGCAGTCTACATAAAAATCAATCGTTCATTAGTTGAAAATTTGCAACAAGGGGCCGAAAACAACATATTCCAATCAGTTTAAATTAAACTCGTCATTATTAAAACAAGTGATGATCATTTTACAACTTCGCGATATTTTAATATGTACAAATATAAAATAGCTAATAATATAATAGTCATTTTTGTCTTGTTTTTTTAAGAAATTTGACATGTAGATTATTAGACACTCACCAATATTATATTAATTAAAACTCTAAAATATTGAAAATTGTCAATATAATTACCTGTTTCCTTGATAAAGTTCCACCATCAAAACGTCGGTCAGAACTTGCCTACAATCATCAACATCACAGGCAGGAAAATACTGAGCCACAAAATCAGGCAATGTCATCAAGAGCTCTGAGTAAATGTATGGCTTGAAATTGATGCAAGGTACCAGTTTATCCTCGACCAATGCCTTTTGCACTTGGTAAGGCTGGACGTGACAATTAATAGAAGGGTGCGTTTCAACTATGGGTATCAAAGGTTTTCTACCTCTGGCATCCCTAAAAGCAATTTAATGTATCATAAAATAACTTTTTTATGCTGATTCATGGTGGCTAATATACAATTTGCACATGCATGGCATTTATAATAGAACTGATAACGTTCAAATAAATGTTTATTTCTTCATTTTATCCTTTATTAAAAGCTTCTTTTTACAATACCATAGTCATAAATAATGCTTCAATAAGCAACTCAACATTTAAACTATAAGTTAAGTTTACAAATACTCTTCGTTACAAAAATGAACAAAAAAAGCTAATCTTAGTGTGACAATAGAAGTAAAATAAAAACGGAATTCGGACAAAACTATCTAGTATTGGACTTCCCTAACCACCACTCTCAAACAGCGCTGACGATTTTCAATGGCTCACCTATTGTTATTGCTGCTGCCGTTCACTGGTATGAGAGGAGGTGGATACTTTGCATGACTTGTGTGACTTGTGTTTTGACTCGTGTGGATTGTATGACCAGCGTGACTGGTGTTCAAAATGGGTGGCGTGTGTCTCTGAGGGTGCGCCATCAGCGAAGCTGCCGACGTCTGTGGCGGCATCAGAGCTTGGACCTGCTCTGCACTCAGACCAAGCATTTGTGGATATGTGCTTGCTGTTACAGGATTAGGTACACCTAAACTTGGACTTGTGTATGTTGTAGATACCCTGTAAGTGAAAGAATTGAAATTATTACACGAGCATTAGGAAAGAATTTATAGAAAGTTATCCAATTATTATTATAAACATAGCATGGATCAATAATAAAAATAGACTTGTGTCAATAAATATGTCCAAGCATAAATCAATATACATAAAGTCTAATATCAACAAAATTATTTTAGAGATACTAGGTTGTACTTTTAGATTAAAATTATGTCAGATACTGTACTTTGATGAGCCTCCAAAATAATATAATTAAAAAGGAAATCATATTTATATCTTCAGTGTACAAGGGGCGATATTAACTCACATATCATGCAACATTTTTAAGGAAAATTAAAGATTAAAATAATTTTTAATCTTAACTTCTGCAATCTCATAAGAAAAATGGAAATTTTATGTTCATGTCAAGTAGTATGGTAGATGCTGATAATAAAAAAATAAAGAAAAAAAAAATTAAAATATAAGATAAATAATATAACATTTTTCACGTTAAGTCATTCTCTCAAGAAAACATCGATTTTGATATAACACTATAGTAAAAAAGAAAAAAAACAGGTACAACAGTTTTACTACTAAATAATATTCTTAAATATGGCCATCCATGCTTTTGTTGCTTCATATATGTATGATTAGTACACATCATATGGGGACTCACCAGTCATCCTTCCCATAGGTTGGATAACTATATTAAAAAAAATGATATTGTATGTACAAGGTACAAAAATGTACAGCAGGGTAGCTATATGTATTACAATAATACTTATTGATTCTATAAATGCAATAAAAAATAATATTAAATAATTGTAGAGGATAGACATACATTTTATTAATTATCAATAATCCCATTTTCTTTAAAAAATATATTAAAACTATGATTTTAAAGTAAATGAAAGTCAAAGTGGTTTTCAATGAAACATAAACTTAAAATAAAAGAAAAAATTGAATGAAATGGTTTATATACACTGGCATGTTTTTTTTATTTTATGATGATGATAAGGTAACCATGAAATTAACTAGTAAGACTGACAAAGAATCACTATGTGTTTTTATGTTATATGATAATATATTATTATTATTGAAGAGATTATTAAGGAGATACTTAAAAGATCATTCTCTCCAAACAAACAATATTTTAATTAACAATACAATTTCTAATGATGACTAGACTTTTTAATAATGCTTTTGAAAAATGGGAGTAAAATACTTGAAATTATGATTTGCTCATGTAATATCAAACACTTTTAACAAAATATAACAAATCAAATCACAAAACAAATGTACAAGCTTATGTTTGTTTCCCATTGCCATATTTTATCAACTACATTATACATAAACTATATATATTATTTAAAATTAATGCAAAAATGTGTAGTATGCTAGTAAAGAACTATGGATGTATTGTTATTTTAAAAACCAACAACAGAAATGTGAATATTCTTCCTTACCCTAGATTGGGTTGACTGGAATGCGCAGTTGCTCGAATAAGAGGTGGTGGTACAGCTGTTTGCATAGTTGTATTAGGATAAACTGGATACTGCTGTGAAGCACCTGAGCTCCCTCTACTTCTAGATGATTGTTGTGTATACGTTTTAGTTGCTGATGATGATAACTGCTGTAAATAGTGATTATTTTTTATAAATTACCATTCAACATAAGAATTACTTGACTCAGATGCAAATTCTTGATTGAATTGTTGAGAAAATTGATAACAAATGCGTTTTGATATTCAACAATGTATAAATCGCGCTAGTGTAATTACTTAGAATTTTTATTGATTTTCTATTTTATGTACAATGATGTCAAGATAACTGAATTAATTTTCCAATTAGGATAAGTTAAAGTCACATATATATTAAACTATTTAAATTTATCAGAAATTTAAAAGAAAAACTCAACTTACATTATGCATGTTCAAATTAGCTGCACTCATTCTTATGATAGAATTGGCCTGTGAAACAAGTGGCGTTGGAAAAGTTGGTTGCCCTCCAACAAGCCCAGACCATCCGTTGACTGCAGCAGCCTGAACATTCATCATCGGTTGAGATACTTGGTTGTTTCTCACTGAGGACACGGCTGTAGGAGAGGAGTGCACTGGGTGTGTCGTGACCACAGGCCTCTGATTGACTCTTTGCAGAGTAGCCGCGGGTAGTGAATTTCGCGGTAGCATATTCTGTAGCGACGCGCCTCGCGCATTTATGGAATTTTTGGAGACGTTGTTTTGTTGCACTGCCTGTTTTACTGCAGGTGGAGTCGGAGGCTGCTTTGTCCAGCCCCCACCACTACCGCTACCCTTGCAATTCACTAATAACTGGGAGTCCATCACTTTACTGGGCCAATAGTCCTCGAAGCCCGTGCCCGGAGGAAAGTAACTCTTAATGTCATTTAAACTGATCACCGAACACGTCTCACTAGCAAACAGTTCATTGCGAATACCCTGTACCTTACAGCAGAACTTTAAGTACGATAGGTCCCAACCTTCCAGTTTTTCTGCCTTAAGTTTCAAATTCTCGGTTTCTCCTTCAAAGTAAAACAATGGAACATATTTGAGGCCAGCTTTTATAGTATACGGCACTACAGATTCTTTGTTGATGCGTATAAATCCACATTTATCTGGTTTGCGTCCACCAATCACATTTTGACTGGATCCAGCAGTTAACTTTGTGTAACATACATCTAAGAAGGTGTAGAACTCTTTAGCATCTGCTAAACGAACCACTAAATCTTTACACGTGAATTGCTCGCGACCAAACTGATTTTCACAGTGTTTCAGGTTGATTTCATTTAGAAGTTTGCTTTCGGCCTCAGTGATGTAGTAGCTTCGTATACATGTACAGCTGTAAATATCCGAATGGAGATAACTAAGGTACTTGTTTAATAATTTGGATTCTAGAATCCTAACCGCACAGTACTTTTCACTGGCCCTGAATATGTACGGTATGTGATTGTCGCCGAAGCTTGTCCATCCAAACCGACCTCTTTGGCTTTCATCGTCCAGTGGTGCTTTACCTTCTGGGGCAGGTTTAACCACAGTAGTCTCTGGTGTTGGGCGCCTGGCATTGTTTAAATAACCAAGGAGTCCTGATAGATTTTGATTGAGCCCAGGTGATCTTGGAATAACAGCTGCTGCGGCTGCTGCCTGGGCAGCCGCAGTACCCATTTTCGCCTTGTTTGCTTCCACCATTTTGGCAGCCATTTCCCTGATTTCGGCTTCATCTGGACGTTCTTGCTTTACAGCTACCTTGTTCAATGCTGCTGTAACAAAAATGGAATATTTATTAAGTCTATTAAACAGTGATTGCATTTATTAAAAAAATAAGACTATTATGTACACAGGGGTTGCAAAACACTTTTAAATATTGTAACAGGACACTGAATAAAATTAATGAATAAGAGACTGTAATCCTGAACTTCTAACATGAAAGTTTATTCTGTACAAAAATTTAATGTGGATTTTTTTAGATGGTTTCTATTTAGACTTAAGCGGTATTATTTCATGGAATAAGATATTTAATGTAGAAATAACAGAAAATGTACATTCAATAGATCAGAAATTACTGGATAATGCTATAATTTAAGTTTTTGTTTGGTTTATATTTATATGAGGCTATTATCGTTGCGAACATTACTAGTTTGTGGGCCAATTAATACTGTGGTTTCTAATTCAGGATACACATTCCATTAGTGTTTTTTAAAATTATAAATGCTTTTAGCAAAAGGGATAATTGCTATTTATGTAAGCACTTGGGGTTTTTGAATTATCCAATAAAATAAATGAAAATGATAAGTATGTAAATATATACATTCTGCCTGTTACGGTGTCAAAGAGATACAACTTTTGTTAATCCATACAGGTTTTATTCTACAAGTGCACTGTGCCCTTAGAGGGAAGTGCATAGCACGCCAGCACTTAAGAGAACGCGTATTTGATATTAGACTTTGGTCAGCATGCTCCAACCCAACTCAGAAACATTGTTCGATAATGTATTGTACATTGCCTATGGCAATTCCAATAGCTATCTAAGTACATTTCTGCCACAAATATCATGGCAGCAGTAGCAAGAGGCCAATCAACTTTTGTAGAGTGACCTATGCAAAGCAATGAGCGAGCAACAAGAGACTGTATAGATATCACCTGTGCACCAAATTTCCAAGTTCATTTCTCTATACATAATGATTTTTTCGAATCGCCACAACTCTCGGGGATGGCGCAAAAATAGCCAGCACGGCGCCTAGGCAGAAAAACGCCAGGCCAGCCGCGCAACTATTCACCAAGAGCTCTTTCGCAACACATCGTTTTCTAGCGCGAGCGAGGAAACGCTGGATAGAAAAAAAAAAAGAAACGGACTCATGGAGCCGGAGAAACGTACCGTCATCCGTAACATACATCGGGAAAGCGGGGATGCGGCGACGGCGGCTGCGACGATCTGCTTATTCCCAAACTCCGATTCTCGCTCTTCTGTGCCTTCTAATAGCTCTCTCTCTCTCTCACTCTTTCGCCTGTGGATATATGTACCTATCCGCCGTGCGGAGAGCCAGTGTGTGTATACACTCGGGGGTACCTACATACGTAGATGTATATATATATTGCGCTACGTGCAAGCGTCGGGTCCGTCCGCGAGTCAACCCTTGCACTCGCTGTCTTTATCGCTCTCGCTCTCTTCCACCCGCGAGATGCTTACGGAGCACCGTGCGTTTCAGCCCGTGCGTGCACACTCCCCGCGCGCACAATCAGCTTCCGCACGCAGAGATACGGTGATCTAGGCAGAAAACTCACAACACCGAGAAAGCGTATGATAATTCAATTATAGAGAGAGCTCGATGTTCAGCGCAGTAGTAGTCGTCTTGTAGTTCCTGGGCCGCACCGGGCGATTTTAAGCTCGCGTCTGCAGCTCCAAACCGATGGGGCATCTTCCGCTCCAAAGCGTCGAATCCGGCGACCTCGTCTACCCGGGTCGCTCGGCTTCGCAGTGGACATGTGGACGGCAGTACGGGGCCATCCTCTTAGCCCCCGAGCACAACCACACCTTCCTCGAGCGCACCCACGACTGCACAGTAGCAGAGTATATAGCTGAGCGGCCGACCGACAGAGAGCGAGAGAGAGCGAGAGAGAGCGAGAGAGAGAGAGAGAGAGAGAGAGAGAGAGAGAGAGAGATGGTCGATCGGAATGCCTTGCGCTGATGGCTTTGAGGTTATAACGCCCGGACGGCGCTGGACGGCTGCTGCTGCTGCACAGTGGGCTGCGGCAAGCCACGCCAGCAGTGGCGGCGTATAGGTAAACACCTTGTGGTCCAGTGATGCAGGCGAGCTGAACGCGAGTTGCTCTTGAAAGTGGCCGCCAACAATCAGAAGTATACCGCCAGCTCCCGGTGCAGAAGGTTGATCGGCGTTTCTCGCGTTACGGGCCGCTCTCTCCCTCGCTTCTCGCGACGCGCGGACTGTGTGTCGCGGCTACGGCGACGACGGCCACGGCCGAGAGAGAGACTCACACACACGGTACTGGCGCGCCGCGCTCTCCTCGCGTTTCTGTCTGCGTGAGCGCGGTACATACACACGCTCTTTCCCCGGCGGGTACACACCTCGTCTAGCTCTCTCTCACTCTTTCTCTATACATGTATTATACAGCTGTCTCTTTCGCTCTCTCTCTCTCTCTCTCTCTCTCTCTCTCTCTCTCTCTCTCTCTCTCTCTCTCGCGCGCGTTCCGTGTAGGTACTACACCTACAGTACCGCTTTTTTATTTTCTCTCCGGACTTTTTTTTCGCGTACAGCGCTGCTTGCTCGCTCTCTCGCGCGCGCGCAACTATACTCATGAGGATTCTTGGCATGTTTTCGCTGGCCGATTTTGCAGAGTTGTACCGTTTTTTTCTTTCCCCCTCCCTTCGAGCCGATGCCGTCGCTGCTGCGCTTTCATCTCGTCTATAGCTTATTTTTTCGCTTCTTTCCTGCGGCGCGACAGGACATCTTCGCGAATCTGTTCGATATATAGATATACAATGCTACATAGAAGCTGTACTCGTGTCGCCGGGCTGCTGTGGAGGCGTATAAGCGAGAGAGAGAGAGAGAGAGAGAGAGAGAGAGAGAGCCGCGGGGATGTTTGATCGGGTTCATCGATCCCCGCAGCCGCAGACTCGAGATTATAAAGTGTACGAGTCATTTCCTAAAATTCGAATGCTAAATCGGTCGCGATCGAATGTCGCGAATTTTTGGGAAACGCTTATTATATCCGTTCTAATATAGAGGATGAGAGGCACGGATGCGCATGCGTCCTGAAATTCCCCCCTCCCCTCTCCTCCGCCCCGCGCAACTGTCCTTTTTTCCGGTTTTGCAGCAGATAATGGGACAGAGATGAAGCTATACACACACCGTATACTCGTATGCATATAGATATGTATAGATGCGCGGCGTTTCTGTCTTATACCTGCACGAAACGAGGTAAAACGTTTGCTCGACACTACGTCCGGCGCATGCGCGGCTCCGCCGTCAAAACGAGGAATAATTCTGTTGCGCCAATCTGGAGCGAGAAAAAAGAAGGCTTCGCTTGGGGGGGGGGGGACTATGGAATCGCCATTAGGAACGCCTGGAGTGGGGGTGAATCGTAATTACCCCCCCCCCCCACTACCCCTTCCTAGATTGTTTTAACAATGCGTGCAATCGATCATGCATGAGGGAAAAACGAATCCTTTTATATTTTCAATATAAATCGAATCGACCCCATTAGAAATTAGATTTTCGATAGTCGGCGCATTAACTATGAATCAGCGAATCAACTCTAGAAGGAATGGAACAATGAGAAAATCGAGACTCTGTACTAGAAAACCAAGAAGACGTCTCTTGCATATTTCTTTATGAGTCATCCGCTTTCAAAATTTTTTCTTTTATATTCTAGCACAAACAACACAAAGGGAAAACTTTTACTCGCGGTAGTAACCGCAGAAACCGCTGAAACTGTTGGATCGTAAATAATGGCATACATTTAGAACTGATTAAAAATGTATCATATTATTCGAAGTAAAAAACATGTATTATACTTAACTGTGAAGTAAAACAAATGAATACTGGATCAATATGGAAAAAACGGTAAATGTACATTGCCAAGGTACAAAAAATAATAAACACAATTGAATGATTTAGACTTGTCGCGTCTCTTTGTTTGCTATTCCCCAAGCATTTGGCGCTTAATTAGATATACAGAATCCGCAAGGGTAAGATTCAATCGGGACGTTCAAAAGGGTGGCCCCGCGCTATGTCGTTTTAAATGCCAAGTGTGACCTTCAATTCAGATTTCTAGTATACATAGACACACTTACATCATGTAGAAACAGCGGTATGTAAGTGTGTCCTGTACTGAAACAGCTATGCAGCTGTTGAATCAAAGAACTTTCGGGACTTGAAATTTGTGTTTCGGATATACTTTTCTGAAGAAATTGATAAAGTAAACTTTGTGATAAAACATGCATAACCATTGAATTTGTAATTAAACTATTGTAAACACCAAAGACTCAAAATTTAAAAAATAGAATTTACAGCATCTTCTTCGTTCACGATAAGACTTATTTGCGTCAGTATTATAACAAATTTTCAACGGTATTTCCCCTGTGATGAGGCAAATGCATCTTTTATAATGCTCTACGCGTTTTTCCTGCTTTTTGGGTCTCCCTCCCTAGCCCCCCCCCCTCCCTCTTTTCTCGTACGCTGCATCGCGAGTAAAATCGATTTGTCAGTTTGTTTACATTTGTTCGCAGCAAGCCATTTATTCCTCGTTGGCTTTACTGGGCTTCCGCGCCCTAGCGCTTCTAAAGGATATCTGAAGAAATTTGCAACTGCCGTGTTTTTGCACAGTCTGCTAGGCTGATGTCAATTTAAAATGATGGAAAAATACTGGAACCGATAGATAAACCGGTTTTAATACTCAAAATGTTGTTTCATCGATCTGGTGCAATGTTTGCTAAGAAGAAACTTTTCATATAGCTGGTTGCAGTATATCGTCGAAACTCAACTGCATTCGTACTGAATTAAGGGGATGTCGGAGTCAACGTGACCAATTGTGACCTCCACCTCGATTCGTAGGTTTACATTGTTTGCTTTCAATATTCTTCATACCCTCAAAACTCAAATTGATAATTGTTTGTTATTATGTAGGTTATCGCGGAACGCAGAGTTCTTGTTGATTTGATCAGTGCAAAATTTTATTTTAATCAATAATGTGTACGTAAGTGACGGTCATCTTATTGATATCGCCGTCTTCACTTCGCGTCGTAGTTTTCGTTATTTGCAAAAATTATGCATAATTACGCAAAAATAAGACTTAGCTAACATAGATAATTATAATAGAGATCGTGGAACACTGCATTTTCATGCTATAAATAAGTGTAATAATGTATTATTTATGATCTAAACAATTTTTGAGGTTAGGTAACACTTGAACCAATTAGCATGGCTCCGACACCCCCCTAAGCGCTAAAAATTTAACGATGCAGCGCAAATGTAGTGAAAGATGTTTTTACCCTGATTAGATTTTTTGCCCTGCATGAACTCCATACGAATCCATCTCCATAGTTTTTAATTTTGCATATTATTAGGTTGAATCATTAAATTAGAAGAAATAAAGAACAGAATTTCAAAGGTCTCTTATGAAAAAGAAGTGATAATCACCAGAGTTAGAGACCGGCGATGGCTCCGTGGTAAACCACCTGCCTCCCGGTCAAGGGGTCGTGGGTTCGAGCCCCCATCAGGGCGATCAGTTTTTTCAGATCCGATGGAAATCTTGTACGACTGATTTCCATCGGAAATCATACCTGAACGGCACCGGGTTTGAGAAAGGCGTAGGTGTGATGAGCCTACCCTGGAAACTTTCGAACGCTAAAATTCATCTAGAAACACAACACGATACGTTGTGAGGCCATGAACTTTCGAGTTCGAAAAAGCCACCAATTTATTTTTTTTTATTTTAATCACCAGAGTTAAGCCAATCATACGCTCACTATCGAAAGTCATACATATAGCTCAAAAGTCTATGAACATACATACGTCTATTCTGGGCGTATCTCCTATAATTTTTTCTATAATTTCCTATTAGGTTGAGTTATTATTACTCAATATGAGACTGAATGTTACAAAGACTATATATAAAATATAAAAATAGCATAAAAACTTGAAACATTGATACTTTATGAATTAATTAATTAATTGCAATATAATTTTTAGTAATCGGTAATTGTCAAATTACTAATTGATAATTTCTTATTTTAACAAAAAGTGATCGAAGCTTTGAGAAACCAGTACAACATTGAGGTAACGAAAGTATAAACTATTTCAAATCGCCTACTTTAGTAGTCCATATTGATCCAGCAATAAAATAATATTGTAAATAATAAAGTTGAGTTATTTTGATTTGATGTAGGTCATTTCGTCATAAGGATAGTTTAGTATTTCCTCGTAGCATGGCATCGTAAAATGTATTCTAATGAATTTTATAGCACTGTGGGGCATAAATCCGCATTTATGTCACGCCTATCCGTGGCATAAATAGTCGATTATTGCACCGTGCTGATCGTCCTCGACTGTTTAGGCCACGGATAGGCGTGACAGCGGATTTATGCTAGTCAGTGCTATAAAATAGCGTACAATACTCGTGGTATAAATAGTCCGATACGGCACGGCGTTTAGCTCCCTCGCTACGCTCGGGTGCTAATACACGCCGTGCCGTAATGGACTATTTATGCCACTTGTATCGTAATATACTATTATAGCACTGTGTGGCATAAATCCGCATCTATGTCACGTCTATCCGTGGCATAAATAGTCCATTAATGCACCGCCCTGATCGCCCTCGCTACGCTCGGGCGCTAATACACGCCCTGCCGTAATGGACTATTTATGCCACTTGTATCGTAATATACTATTTATGCCACTTGTATCGTAATATACTAGTACGATACTCGAGTCGTACGGGGCACATTCTGGCACGGTGAGGTTAAGCGCACGAGCGTAGCGAGGACACTTGTATCGTAATGTACTAAAAATGATTTTCAAATAATTATAACATGCAATATACATACATATAAATGCTTACGAAAAATTTAATAAGAATGGCAAAGTAATGAGAAACTGTTTGTTTGTTTTTTAACTGTAATTCATTTTGAATAGAACCAATTATAGGTATGTAAGAAATTATTTTTAACGCATTAAACTTTGTTTTGATCTTATAAAGGTTAATTGAATTTCACCGAGTTTTAAAACATCATTCCTAGCAACCGCAAGTACTAATGAATTAAAAAAGCAAACTGATTTTTTTCTGTCATAACGGAATAATTCAAGTAATACACGTTAAGAATTGTTGTGTAAAATAAAAGTGTGTTCTGCATTGGATATTGCTTTATCGATTGTTTCGGTTAAATCGGATCCGCATCGTGTGACATGGATCTGCCTGTAGATACATGTACATACAGTTCAAAGAGTGACTAGGTTTCAACAAGGTAGTGCGACAAGGAGGGAGGCAGGGAGAACGAGAGAAAGCGAGAAAGAGCGCTAGCCCGAGCCCCACGTTCGCTGCCGCGATGTGACAACGTCGCACGGTCGATATGCTCTTACAGGCAAAGTGCCAAGATTGGCAAACGTTTCGTGAGCTATATAGATATAGCTTGCTCTCTCGCCGAACTCATCCCCACCAGACATCCTCAGTAAATGAGATTTTCCTGAATGGTGGGGGAGTCGTCGTCGTTTATAGGGAGGTTGAGAAGCACGCGCAAGTGGTGGGAGAACCGAAGCTGCGCAGAACCCAACCAGCCTCCACTGATAACGACTCTGCGCATTGCTTCACGTACTGGGAGGTACGCCACATCGAGTTCCATGTACTGGACCAACGTCTATATTATACTTATTATTTTAAAGTTGATTTACGACTGCGCGCTGTTGCCAGATCTCTCCCGAAAGCCTTGGCGAAGCGCCGCCCACACGCATACCTTATAATCCTACTTTTTTTATACGAAATACTTGCTTCTTACATCTTTCCTTATCGTCTAATGGCTACTTTAATGCGCACTTTTACACTTGATTGGCATACATTGTACACTGTAAAGATACAGAACTTTCTTGGGATTACTATCACGTAACGCCGTGTGACTCATTTCAGCCGTTGAAATCAACTGTATGCTTGAACAGATGCTAAACTGGTTTTAGTTTATAAAATTAATCATACAGGTTATAGTACACTTTGGCTATAAAGATCCTCGTAAAGATCTATATATTACAATAAATATTTACTTATATTTCAATGATATACATAATTCTGGTTGCTACGTAGGAAAGTGAAAGAGTGCGCAGCTGCTACTGCGTCGCTGGTGGCAAAAGATTGCTGGATCCTATCAAGATGGCGGCTCAGAAAAACAATTTTCAACACAGTCTTTACTATCAAATTCTTAACCTTTCATTTAACTTAATATGCGCTTTGGCTACAACTATATATCCTTGAAAATGCTGAAGCTATAAACTCTATTCTTGAATTAGTGATCAATATGAGTATAAGAAAGAGCTTGCGTAAGCTTAAAGGAATATTTCACTGAGACAACAATAACAATTACGTCTTCATATAATGATGCATCTATTTCTCTCGCGCGCGCTCTTATCCTTTGATCGCGCCATTTGATACAGACAAGGTCATTGAGGAAGAATCTCGAAACTTCTTATCTTCTTTAAAGTAATAAAAAGTGTAAAATAGTAATCAAAGATTTAAAAAATCAAATGAATTTAGGTCCAAAAACAAGTTACGCGCAAAGATCATTTTATTCGGTCGGGGTTGTCTATAGGTGTTCCATTCACGGATTCACAAGATGGCAGCCAGCAGCCTAGCTGCAGCTGACACGTCGACCAACGGCAGCAGCATAGCAAGCCACTACGCTCCGGCATCTATCTCTTTCTCTCTTGTACATAGAGCGCCTTTTATACCGATCGCCCAAAAGCTTGTTCGGATATACTCGGCTCTCTTCGTGTACTGCCTCTTTTGTTACATCACATTCTCTGTATGCGTTAGGTACTGGCGCAAGCGGACGCTCAGCTATGTATGCATGTATAGCGGATACGCTTGGTACTGGCGCATGCTATCCGATGTATTCGCTGTTGTCGTTGTGTATTGGGTATTATATACTAGGCTGAGCTGAGCGTCTGACTCCGCACATGTATGAGTGCGCGCGCATATCAGCGGGGTGGTGGTAGACGTAGTAGTAGTGGTGGTGGAGAAGGTAGTGGGAGCAACGGTGCGCGCTCAAGTTAAGCCCATGTTACACGAGGCGTCGTACCGATGCCGTATAGCATTAGATAAAATGTTGAGTTATTTTTAATGCTAAGTGTACCAGTGAAAGTAAGAAATTGTGGCATGTTAACTTCATCTTCAGAGGACCAAGCAGAGGACATTCAACTTGGATTCGCATACTAGTTACGTAATTAATAAAACAAATAATAATGTTGGACAAAGTATGTGCAAAGTTTAATTTTTCGTGCCTGCACAGCAAATCTCTTTTTAAAAAAGTGATGACCGTTTTTGAAACCGTTTATAAAGCGATTTAATTGGTTGAGAAACGAATATCGAGTCTGAATTTGTTACGATTTTGAACTTCTAACCTCAAGAAAATTGAGCGTTGCAACATGGAGAGTTCTGGTATTTTTCAAAATATCAGGACTCTCGCATGATATGGGCTTTAATTACACTAAAGTTAGACGATCGTTATTTGTTTTCAAATACATTTGCGATATACCATTTACTTAAATAAAGTCCCATGTGCACAGTACTCGATTCTCGCCCTAAAATTCAAGCTTACGCGATACAAAGCGTTTCATACTCTTCTTGTCTTCAGACCGAGATTCAGGCACTCACCCCGGCACACACACTGTGTAAACACAAAATATTGAGCATAACATTGAAAAAAAGTTGGTGCTACGGACTATAATCTACTCTAACAAGAATGTGACGCTTGCCCTTTTATTTGGAACGTATACTGTCTTGTAACTTGAGAGGTTAATTTTAGGATGGATGTGTCCTTACCTGATTTTAGAGCATAACGATCCTGGCGCCCCTAGGACAAGATTGCAGTCGAATATTCTTAGGTTTGTTGAGCTATAGGTAATTTTCTTAGTAGGATAAGACAAAAGGATTATGCGCTTTTTCTGCCCTCTGTAGGGCACAGTAGTTTTTTTGCTGAAGGGTAAGTGATGTTTTTCCATTTTGAAACGTATTATGCATTTGGAGTAAAAACGCTCAAGCTTCTCACTACTTGAAAACATAACCTCTACTCCCCAATGCGTTGCATTGATGAGGACGCTGATGTCCGCAAGAGGGCCATGTGCTGCACAGAAGCAGGGCACCAAATGCTCCAAACTATGGAGGTTAGAGTACAGGAGAGGAAACGCCATGTATAAGCTCGGAGCCAGACGCGGGGTCAAATGCCGTTGGGGGCGCTAGTGTAAATAGACGTTGAATTCAAATGCAGTGCAGGAAATTGCTGGAAACTCGTTTTCGCTTATAAGAAGTACTTACATATAATTTCGGTACTATGGTGCGAAAATGTGAATTTAGCTTTGTATAAACGTTTATAAGGTCACACAAGGCTGGAATTTAATTATCGCATGCATCAAACCGTACTTATTTCGTTAAAACTGTGTGTGCAATAGGCTCAATTAAGCTTCCCGTTTTTAATATAATAGCGTATGCTAAACCAAGTTTTTACACAGATGTTTATTTAATTTTTATATTCTGAATATATATTATTTACATAACAAAGATAATATAATATCGACGCCTAAGAAGAATAACCTCGTATTTCGGCGTTGGCGCCCGCATTCAGAACTTCGTATAATCTTAAAACTCGCTTCAAAAACTCCGGTATCTTAGGATCCACGTCAAGGTGGTATCTCAGGATCCGTTTCTAGAACCTTGAATCTTAATTAGGAACTCTACTTTGACTGTTTTTAATATAATTCAAAACCAAAGCATATATCGACAATAAACACTTTATAGGTATACCTATATATAACCACGTCTATCGATAACAGACGCTCTATATCTATATATAACAACGTCTATCGACAAATCTCCACCTTGCGACTCAGTTGGGTACTATCCTTGCGCCCCGCTTTGAGAGTTGCTAGCAGACGAAAAATCCTATCCCGTTTCCTCTCCTGTACTCTAACCTCCATACTCCAAACTGCCTCGTAGCTTCAGAAACGCATTTGTAAGCAGACACTTGGCTCGGATATCTTTTTACACTGGAGATGGGGAGACGGGACAGTTTTCCCTCCCTCAATTCTCCAATGTCCCCCACTCTGCCTGAAAAGCGCCGAAAAAAAGGGTCAGGCCCAACGACGGTCAATGAAGGATTATGTCCCTTTGCGTAAAAAAAAGGAAGAGTGAGGGAAGAGCAGGAATTAACGGAGGGAGAGTCTTTCTCTCTCGCACTAATGCGCGTTCCCTATGTTTCTCACTCGCACTCCCGATTTCCCGATGTCCCGTTTCCCCTTCTCCTTACTGTATGCGTATTGCATAGCATATTCCTATGTTATATATTTAGCAAGAAATATGATTTTTATGCCTATTATCATCATGAGTATATTATAGTAGCAGATTTTTGCAATCTTGTTCATAGTATGCACTTAACGATCTCGTGCGCAAGGTGATTTGCGAGAGTTGTATTTTCATCCCGTACGAAAATGAGTTATTTTGCGCACTTGTTGCGATTTGTATTATATTAACAATGTAAAAACTAGTTATAATATCAGTGACACTGCTCGGAACCTATACAACATTATTTTAATTATTCCATTAATTCAGACTCTCAGTAAATTTCGAAGAAACAATTTTTTAGAATGTTCTTGTTTTAACGAAATGAGTAGAAAGCGCGTACGTATAATCCTTGAATTCCATGCATACTCAAGTCTAATTAATCGCGATGTGAACATCAAATTCGCATATCAACGCCCGAGTGTAAGAATCGGAATAACTTCGAATCTTGGCGTCCGCTTTGAAAACCCCGTATATCTAAAAATCCGCTTCAAGAACCCCGCATCCCAGGATTCACTTCGAACACCCCGTATCTCAAGAACTGCGTCAAGAGAAAAAGTACTTTGTTTCTAAGATACGGGGTTTTTGAAACGGCTCAAGTGGACTTCGAGATACGGGGTTTTCGGAGTGGGCGCTGAGATACGGGATTCTTTCTCTCAAGCATTGATATGCTTAAAAATCTAATAAGAATCTGCAGTGCTAAAATTAATCACAAGCTAGTGCAAAGCGCTAACATTTAGGAACAAATTTTTTAATTCAATAAATTTTTTACCCAACAATGATATCCGAATCAAATATAAAATTATGGTTAAACATGGGTATTTTTGAGTGCAACGGAACGAAATTTTATCGTGTTTCATTCTCAGAAGAAATGTCTAGAAAGTAGGTTGCGATTTTTCAAGGTCGTTCACCTTACTTCACTTGAATATTTTTTTCTTGCACATCGAAACTTGCTTATATAAACTCGCAACAAAAGAAAATCTCAAACTCGCAAAATAAATTTTAGCTATTCAATACGAGATTCAATGTGTAAAACAAAATACAAAATTTCATGCTCAAAACCAATATTTACACGTGGTACTTTATTTAGTATTAGTATTTAGTATTAGTAAAATAAAAACAATTGTTCTTCCAAAGTAACTACGAGACAAAAAAAACAGTGTGGAATCGTCGTTGAACGCAGGCGATGATAAATTTCCTAACCTTAAACAAATGGAAATGTCAAATTTTACTACCGCAACAGCATTGACATGAAAGCAGTAAAAATTCATAAAAGCAAAAAAACTATCATTTTGAAGTATTTACGGCAGGATGTAAACGCAGAAAAGGCAAGACTACCAAGCACTTAATTGTTTGATAATAACATAGCCGCGCTTTAGACAGACCGCCTTGCATATACTTATACGCGCTCTCCTCCGCAGATTATAAAATTGCAATCCATTCGTCACTGTCGCTATAGCATCAGCGTGGCGCGAAACTCACGGTAGGTTAGAAGCTGGAAAAGCCACGTTTCGCCGGGGGAGCGCGCTCATTGCGTGCAAAGCACGCGGCCGGGCTCTGATGGCAACAGTCGCCGTTGCGCGCGTCTAATCGAAAACACGGGCTGCAGTAATAAGAACAGCGTGTGCGCGCCCGGAGCTCTGCTTCGCAGCTGCCCCAGGCACGCGAAAGAGCGAGGACATGGAGAAAGCGACGAAAAACGACGAGGATGAAGTTAACGCACACGTGTACGAAAGTGAGGGGGCTGTCCAAGCTGGTGGGGCAGCGGAGAAAAGTTTTCGGCGCCATCGTACATAACCTAAGTATAAGAAAAAAAAGATGCCGTGATTCGGCTTACCTTTGTCGATGTGCGCTTCCACTATCTGTACATCCTCGTCGACGTTGTTCGTGTCTCCCATCTTCTCGCTAGTCTGGACGTCCATGCACATAATTTCCCACGGACGAAACGCACTCAGCGGGCCAACCTCTGTCGCGTCTCCTTGACATTTAACATTTACACTCGCGGCCTCCGCTGCTCTTATAGCTCCTCTGCTGTCTGACTTCTGGACGTCAATAGTTGTACTTGCGCGCTCTTTGCACTTTGTATACAGTACGCCGCTCTCGCACGCCAGCCGCGCGGTCTGACACTTGTATTTTTTTTAGCGCGTGCTCGCACGATAAACTTCACCTACTTACATCCGTCGAACGCCGAGACTTCACTGACGCTGCAGCTGGATTGTATATGTATACTTATATATATATATATATATATATATATATCAACTAGACGGTTTCGAACAAAACACGATCGTCGCGCTCGCTAGAGAAACAAAACACTAGCGCGTGCAAGCACCAACACGCAGAAACGAGGCTTTCTCGCGGAAAAAAAGCGCGCGCACTTTCCACCCCTCTTGTACGCTGTTTTATATATCATGCCATTCCACTACTGCACTTTCGCGTCTACACTTGTTTTGGCGTATCTATATGTATACACAAGAACTCGTGCTATTTCTGCGAAATTTTCAAAACTTGCGATGTATATATCGTCTTTCGTTTCTTGTTCTCTTCGGAATTTTTTGGTGCAGCTCCGCAGAGAAATACCGGTGCTTATTCACTCTGTACTCTCTCACCCCCGCACATCTTTCCGAACTTAGAACGAAGGTATCTCTGGTTTTACCTTATACTTATATTTTATAATAAAACCCGCGCTAAAAGCAAGCGAGCGAGCGACGGCGGCGCCCGGCGGTGGCGGTAAGGAAAAAAGAGTAGCAGAGCCGCTGCGCGCGCTGACTGAACGAGCGAGCGAACGAACCAAGCAGACTGGATCTCTCTCTTGCAGGCCTTAGGATTTTGAATGTGGAACGTTGCCACATCGCTCCGTCTTTCTCGGCGGCGCTCGTTCTCTCACGCCCCTCAGCAAATTCGCGCTCCGTCTCTGTCGCGCTGCCATTCCGTGGCTATGCAGCGTCTCGCTCGAGCGGCTCTCCCCCCACCCTCGTGAGCTCGGGCTATATAGCGCCTATGTACTTAACGGTTTGCGACGTTGCCGCACATCCGGTTGAAACGTCCGTGGCCGGAGTGGTGGGGGGTTCAGTAACTGGCGGCTGCGAGCGGCGAGCGATTTCGCCTAGTGGTGGGGGTAGCCAGTCTTTGTATAAACAGTGTCACGTGTTCGCCCGGCGCGTGCGTGTATGTGTGCGCGTGAGCGAGCGGGGCCGCGCTTTCTGGTGGGGGGAGAGACTCGGGAAACGGGATGGAGAGGGGGCGGCTCTCGCCGCGGGCGCTCTCTCTCGCTTCATCTCTTTCTGGGGAGTGGAAAATTTCCACGAGGCCTTGTGTGCTCGCGCGAGGGTGTGTATCGTGCGTGTGCCATCTGTGTGCAGTGTCTGCGCGAGTGTGGGTGCGCTTGCTCAACGGCTCGCGTTAGGTTAGGTCGGCACTCCTTTTTGCGGGTGCCTATACATAGAACGCGAGCACCGGAAGTCGGTGCCGAGAGAGCGATTATATTATCCCAACCGTGCAGACGTGGCCATTACGTGGAGCGAGGGAGTGAGCGACGCTAGCGCCCCGCTCAGCTCTTGAGGGACGCCATGGTACTGGAAAACAAAGGAATCTCTTTACTTCGGCGACTCTTGGCAATGGCAGTTGGCGCAACATTTTTCGACGTATCTGTAACAAGTGTCGGATTTCATGGGAATACTTGGATGTATTTATAACTTCAAAATCTTTTTACTGCTATCTGAAATGTGTTTATTCGCGAGCATAAAAAATGAAGTTAATGAACCAGACGGAACCGGTTGGAATTTCACGCAATTACACGATGCTTCTGTGTGCAACGAACTTAAACATTATCAATATTTCTTTTCTTGTTTCAGAAAATTACGTAACTCCGGTATTGGACCTGTGAACGGTCATCGCACATTAAGGTATGAGTTGAGGTGTTGAATGTTGATCCTTATTATTGATCAGGATACATTAAAAAAACTTAAAAAATATTATTAACAATTATTTATTTGTGCATATTGAACCATTACCTGAGAAACTTTTTTAATGGAAAAGTATCACTTTTAAGTGATCAGAGGAATCCACTACGGGGAACTATTTCTTGGTTGTGCGCCATCTAGCGGAAATTTCATGTTTGGGCGTCTCATCTTGTGTCTTATGCATAAATCACTCTCATTGCACTCAGTTGCTGTGCGCAAAATACTCTACTTAGGCGAGTGTGGCCAATAGCGCTTTTTTTAATTTTCTGTCCCTTCTTTTGTTTTTAATAAACTTAAAGAAATAAAATATTGCTGTAAAGTCGGAAAAGTTTGATGTAGCTTATTTGGAACAAGAGAGAGCAGATTTACAAAAAATTAACATCTAAAATAGTGAAAAAATGTTCAAGATTCCCAGTTCTGCCATTGTCGAGATGGCGTTCGGGTTTCCGCGCCAAAAATACTTATATGTGGAGCGTAGTTCGAAGAATTAGTGTAAGGTGATATGAACAGTGATGGTTTGTGTTCGATCTGGTAGTCACATTGAAAATAAAACTTTACGTAATCCGCAGTTCTTGGAACCAATATTTTTTGCTTTGATTTTGTTGAAAACAGCATAGATATGATGTCTCATCGCCGTTCTTTCAAGGACGTGTACAAAGATAAAAACAATATGCATTTTTCTTCACTTCTTTTATTCTTCTACTACATAAAAAGAGAATATCAATATATGTGTACTTCTTACAAGCTGAAAATAGAGTGAGTGTAAACACTCAAGTCTTGATTATGAAACATACCTTCTCGTTACGCAACAAAATGGTGACGTCATCTACTTTGAAATTTATAAATGCACATTGGTGTTCAGTTTTTGCTTAACGCAGAATACGTTTTGAGCTTGAATACTAAATGTATTATCAGAATTAAGAAAAAATATAGTTAACGTGAAAGTTATTAACTTCGCTTCTACAGCTTCTGTTATAGATGTTCGAAATTTAACTGAGTAAGTATGTTGAAAAAGAAGTGAAAAAAAAATTTTTAATTAAAATAAAAGCTCGTGCTTAATAACAGCAATGAAAAAAAAACTTGAGTATCGAGTAAAAAAATATGTATATTATATATTTATCTTAAAAACATTTATTAAACTAAGTTAAGAATTAAAAATTTATTAAAGATCAAAAAAAGCTCTCATTGTAATGAACACTGCTCTTGAGACTCTGAGGTGCGCTGCACGTTACTTTCCATCTCTTTCGTGATAAGAAGGCCCTTGGTGCTTTCTGCTTCCTTCATCCATTTGTGAACCTGTTTGATCAAATGCAAAATGCGCTTCTTATTTTTAGTTACTTTTGGAAGTAAGTGTGCTAGCGAACCGCACTTTTTTATAAGGTGCATTTAAATATTAATTCGTGTATTATAAAAGCTATACATATACACAAAAATTTAAGACAATGATTTGAAAGACATCGAAAAATTAAGTTGACGCAATAATCAAACACACGCGAATAATCATACAGAAATTATATGCCTAATATGTCCCGCTACACGGTAATTCATGCATTTGCGCGTGGAAAAAAATTATAGAAAGCACACGTTTTAATACACACATCACGAAGTAAACTTCCGTCATCTATGATTCATAATGTGAGTGGAAATTCTGTGATACTTATTACTTCTCGGAATTTATATCGAAACTAAAGAAATTTTGACATCTCAATTATCAACAAGACGCGAATTTCATCGCACTATTAAACTAAAGCGCTCGCAAGATGAAGTGTTGCGTAATTTTCAACTTCGGCTTACTCCTGCAGACTTAATTCACTATTCAAAAGCTTCTGAATTACAGAAGCTTTCTTAAATCCTCTACAGCTAGTACGTATACGTCGAGTAGATAAAACGCGTAAAAAGCAATTACTCCGCATTCATACGAGTAGCTCAACAACGAACGTAAATTAAAACTTCTTTTCTAAATTCAATTAACGGCGTTACACCGGCTGCTGTAGAATCAGCAGGAATACATATAATCCAATCCTGTTCCATGAAGAAACTTTTAATTATTCTAATTGCAACAAAAAAGCCGAGAGAAAAAATTCGCCTCAAACGCGAGACCGTGGCGCGCTGCCTTGAAATTAGAGCATACAAAATTGGCAAAAAAAAAAAGAGTGAGAGGGAGAGTTATTAATCATCGAGATTACCTGCTTGGAGAGAAGCTCGCGTCTGCGCCCTGGCGGCTCTTTGCCCAGTAGTGGGACCAGGATTTTCAGGCAGGATTGAAACTTTTCGAGAGCCAGCTCGTAGTTGCCCTCAGCCAGGTACTGTTCGGCAGACTCGCCGATCTCGAGCGCCGCTGACATGTTCGTCGTGCTCTTGCTCAGCGTACCTGTGCGGAGTCATTTTATGTCAGACCTTTCCTCTATTGTCTTATCATGAAAGGACCACGAGTTTCGACTGGATGTGGGGCCCTTTTATTGTGGCTTGGCAATAACGTTTTACGATGTATAGAAATGAAAAGGAATACAGAGGGAGTCCAAATTTTACTGCGCGGTTGTAGAAGTAAAGTTATTCTTTCGATATATTATTAGCTTATAATTCCTTAGGGTTCCCCAAGTATTTTTCGCCACGGTAGAAATCTATAGCTTGGTCTTCGGCGGTAAACTTCAAAATAGGCCTATTTTAATTTGCCATTTTAGAGCAGAATCTGAGTAAAAACAAAGTTTCAATACAAGTAATTTTTTAAATTATGCTAGTCACAGTTATTGCAACTTGTTTACTAGGGGTTATAATAAATTATCAATAAAAATTCAAAGACTAGAAAAAAAACATCTCGATAAAATATAAAACAACGCAATATACTAACGCAATTCGAGAAAATTGATCGCAGCGTTCCTCTCGAGCGAGTCGCACCTTGAGGGTGGCTGGTGCGAGTTGGGAGTCTCCGCTGCCTGATGCGCCCCGTTTTCGCTCTTCCGCCTCTGATCGGCCTCCGCACAAATGTCCTTTAATTGTTCCGCTCGCCTGATGTACTCGTTCACCCTCAGTCTCAGCGCCTCCTTTTTCTGCAAATCAGTCTCGCCTGCGCGAGCGCCGGAAAGGATTTTAACAAAGATAAGGCTAATTGTATAGATAACCCAACGCGCGGATGAGATATTTACGTGCACGAGGGTAGCGGAAGATTCGAGCGGCTGTTATAAAAAGTGCGGTGATTGCGTAAGGTGTATAATCATAAGCGGAGATTCGCTATTTTGGAAAGTAACGTTATTGCATAACTGATGCATGTTTACCACACTTTCGAATTTTCGGATTCCGCGCGCATTCGATGCTTATCGCTTGGACAATTGCGTACATTGTAAAATTATTATTGTGTACTATTTTGATACTTTGCTTTTCCGTAAAAACCGCGTGTAATTAATCTAACTGCCGTTTGGCCAACTGGCCGGTGTAATATATGTAAACGTGAGGTAGTCGAGTGAAAGTTGTAAAAACGTCGGGTGTGTACAGCTATACACAAAGAAAACGGCAAAAAACGCACGGAGCCGCAATTAAAAAGAGTGAATCGTTTCTCTCGAACGCGATGAAAATGTTGACTTGCAAATTTAAATACACGGAAAATTTCCACTCGTTATCTTTTACGTCGTAAACGATCTTATCATTGTTTAAAGATAAAAGATAAGACGAGATAAGATAACAAAATTTTCCTCGATTAGCCTATACACTTATTGCGCTATTTTTCGATTCTTCAAAATCAATATATCGGCCGACCTTAAAGGTCGCGCGCTTCCGGGATCGAATTTTTACACGTGACGAGAACGTTATAATTTGCACGGCAGCAATCCGTTTGATATCTCGCAAAGATTCACACTTTGTAACACATTTAGTCCTATATGTATACTTAGACTCGGACTTTGATCTCTGCATCACTCTCACCGTATCAGCGATGTTGAAAAAAGATTTCAATTATATAAGTTTTTTTAGAGTGAAATGCCAATACACCGTAGATAAAATGCCTCGAAACGAGCGCAATCTAATCATCTCAAATAAGAATCAGATCGAAATATCATGTCGTTACATAAATTAAAAGCGACTAAACTCAACAAAGCGAAGAAAAGTAATTTTCTAAAATTTATAAACAATGCAAGTAATTACTTGTGAGTATAGGAATGAAGTAACGGAGAGCCTCGCAGTAGTGATGATAGGCCTCCCTGCGACAGCCATCCGCGTCAGATTTCACAGCCTTGTGGACAAGAGCCACAGCCTTGTCGAAGTTCTCGCGCGTCGGCGCGTGCTCCAGGTCGAGGAAGTCGTGCGCGAAGAACTCGTCGAAGGTCAGCCGCTCGTTCGGGTCGTGCTTCAAGAGCCGCAACAGCAGGTCCTTGCACTCGCCGGATATGTGACATCCCTTTGGCAGCTACGCTGGACGGAAGTACACATGCACACACGCAAATCATATGACGCTCGTTCTTTATTATTATTTTTTAGCTGATGTATATACTCATACTTGGCGCTTACGTTGTAATTATATTCTTAGAGCTTCTTTAGTTTTTGCAAATAGAAGACGAAGGAATTGGTTTCGCGATAGAAGGAAAAAGCAATTCTGAGTGGATTTTTATTTACGTTTATGACGCAATCGTCTATTTTTTAAATTGTCATTGATGGTAAAAAAAGAAGCTATTAGTCAACTAAGACAAATATTAGTATTTTTCGCAATCGCAAGCGTCTCGACTGGAAAAAAAATGTTCGTAGGATGAATGCAACGCAGATGCGAGTGCAATATGCGTCGGTTAAGTTGTATTTTTAATGAGTTTACTCAGGTTTCTGTTAAAATTGTTCAATGAAATGCGATTGTTTAAAGCCGAACGTATGATCTATGGGAAGTGGAGGAAGTGTGATAAAATTATTGATTATTAGAGTATTCGGTCCACTAGACACGTTTATCGTTTCAAAATTATTGTTTCAAACCACATTCCCTGTCAAGATTTAATTTCGCGTCGTAAAATTTATGATTTAAGAGGATATTAAAAAAATATTGCCCTGGAAAATGTCAAATTGAAAAAAAAATTCTTCCCCCGGTCTTTCAAGAATTTACAAATTTACGATCCAGAAATTAAAAAAAAAAGACACAAGAAGCGCAGGAGCGAGAGGGGAAAGAAAATGTAGCCACGTGCCGGCAATCCGTGGAAAAGGGACTGGACAAGCGCTCTGGAAAATTTATGACTCAGCCGCACTTTTTGCATCCCTTAAGGACTAATCCCCGCCGTAAGCCAACCCCTCTACAAGAACAGCCCTTTTTTTCTCTAAACGAAGAGAATTTACTTCAACTTTACGTTTACTTTTCATAAATTATCTCAGCATCCCTAAAAAAAAAACCAAAAAAATTAAACCCAGAGAAACCGGCTGATGTACACCACGTGTAAAGCCATTTCTCTCGAGCGAAACCATATCAAAACGAAAGCGCTCGAGAGCTACATTGTGCCATCGCAGCGAGCAGCAGCTGACTATAATAGGTACGTGGATTAGGGGAGGAGCAACTAGAAGAGGGTCATAATCACCTCGATCGGCCTCATGTCTTTGATCTTCTCGGCGAGTTCGGGAAAGCTGTTGCTCGAGTAAGGCGCCTTGCCGAATAGACACTCATACATGATGACGCCGACGCTCCACAGGTCGACTCTGGCGTCGTACTTGTGCCGCAGGAGTATCTCCGGTGCCATGTACAGGGGAGAGCCTCTTATCGAGAACTTTGTCTCCGAACTGCTCAGGTACTGAGCGAAACCAAAGTCTGCGGATGTGAACAATGAATTCGATTTTTTAATTGATTTTTGGTTATAACTTCGTTTATAGCACTGTGTGGCATAAAGCCGCTCGCTACGCTCGGGCGCTAACTGCACGGTGCAATAATCGACTATTTATGCCACGGAGAGGCGTGACATAGATGCGGATTTATACTAGTCAGTGCTATAAAATAGCGTACGACACTCGTGGCATAAATAACCCGACACGGCACGGCGTTTAGCCCCCTCGCTACGCTCGGGTGCTAATACACGCCGTGCCGTAATGGACTATTTATACCACTTGTATCGTAATATACTATGAAGTGATGGGCGATATTTAGCGAATGAATAATGAACGTACATTTTAATCCACCGTCGTTCATTGATTTTGCGCGAGTGCATTATAATATGCACATAATTGACTAAAATCGTAAATAACGTAAATTCTGAGTAAAAAAAAAAAAAAAAAAAAAAATGAAACGAACCTCCAACTTTGAGCACGAGGGCGGGCCTTTTGATAAGCAGCAGATTTTGCGGCTTCAAATCCATGTGACAGACGTTGTGGTTGCGCAGGTACCTGAGCGCCAGCGCGAGCTGCTGCAAAAACTTTCGACAGACGTGCTCGGCCAGCTTGTGCTTTCGTTTGATGAAATTCGACAGATCGCCACCGTCGCAATACTCCATCACGATATAGATGTGCCTATAAATGGACTCGTTTATATCATATATACACATATCTATTTCCCGTAATTGCGATCCCTTGTATAAATAATAACTTTGTAAAATCAATACTTCAAAGCTTGTTAAATAAACGTCCTATACGTACGCTGTATTAAAATTATTTTTAGTTCAAAAATGAATAATATCTGCGGTTGAACTATTTCGTTGTAAAATCAATACTTCGAGAGATAGCTTGTCAAATGCATGACGTGTCGCTTTACAATAACTAAAAATACGTGATATCTTTATTCTGATGAAACTAATTTTGTGCCAGAAAATTGATCCAAAATCGTATCGATCAGTTCTGTATTTATACGTCGTAAGTGATAGGTATCAGAGACATCAACCCTAATACGCGTGACGGGCTCGTGTACTGGATTGTCCACTTTATCATTTAACTCACCCCTCGTCCCAGAAGAAGTCCCGCATCTCGACGATGTGCTCATGTTTGAGTATCTTGAGCAAATTAATTTCCGTAATGAGATTGTCGATCGCCGATTTCGAGAGGGTCGACTTGTCCACGCACTTGATCGCCACCACCTCACGAGAGCCATCCTATATACACGCAAACAAATATAACGCTGGTTTATAATAATGATGTCGTTATCGTACTTGTAAATACTTATTATAAATGCACCCTTTCCGACCCTTATGTTAGAGTAAGCTCTACTTGAGTTTTGACTTGCTTCCCATTGAGTGATTGTTTTTTACTGTTTGTAATTAATTTTGCAATTGTTAGAAAAACGCATTTGTTTTTTATTTAAAAAAAAGAGCAAAATTGTTAGTACGGCGCGAAGTGGAGTTTTGACAAGAACGATAATAAACTTCAAGTAAAACAAGAACCTCCTACGGTATGCGAGGCTCAGGAATCTGTCGGTATGTCAGCGCGAGTTCCTTGAATTTTTTATCCGGGATGTTTTCGTTAATGAAATTCTCGAATCAAGCTACTTATAAAATTCAATGTATGCAACAATAAGATCTTTACATTTATTAGTCTGAAAAATAAGAGTTAAAAATTCAAATAATCAGACGGTAAATGTATGAAGTTCTAACGAATGTTTGTAACGTGTTAACAAACAAAGTATGTTTACAATATTATTTTTTATTTACTATGCAATAAAATTATTGCCAGTCAATTCAATGCTTCGAACTAAAAATGTAATCTTGATATAATAAAGTACACAAGTCAGTTTTAAGATTTCGCGTAAAATCAACACTGTTTTCATTCAGCAAATCATCAACAAATGCATTAAAAATTCAACCATCATCGATCGCCAAATTTATAATAATCTAGACCACCCATTACTGCATGACTCATCGAAGAAAAAAAAAACAACTTTCGAATCGATACCCTATACCTATACTTATGTAGTTTTCACCTCCACCCCGGCTGAATAGATGTAAATATAGATCACAGCACGAATTCTAACCTCCAACGCGAGTTACAAGCACTTTCCAACAGATCGAGCGTTTCCCACGCGTATACTCGACTCCCACGTGTCGTCAGCCCATTAAAATTATCGTCCAAAACAAACACCGCGAACGCCTTATCATTTGAACGAATAACTCGACGCAATAAACAACAAGCAAAATATAGGCGACTCACCCTCTTGAACGCTTTGTACACCGTGGAGTAGCTGCCAGCCCCGATCTTCTCCAGCAGTGTGTAGTCCTTGACGCTGGGCAGACTCATCTTTTTCCCTACAGCATTTTTTCCCCTCGAGTGTTGAGCGAAAACACGAGCACGACCACAAATTAGCTGATATATCACAGTATCGGAGTTTACATTACAGACAAAGAGTGCGAGTTGAGAGGAGACGCGGCTGACAGCTGCAGAGGCGAGAGGTGCGCGCGCCTCTTTGGATCATCGTGCAATGTGCTCGCTATATACATATATACGGAGTATACACTGCTGTGTCTCTTTCCACTCTCTTTTGCAGCGCCGCGGAGAGTCGTCGGTACTGACTGCGTTTTCGGGCTTCGATTGCTGTGAACGCTCGCAGTGCAGTTTGTTGATAATGTTTCTTTGTTTACGTGATAGAACTTTGAAAGTGTCGATGATGAATTAAAATTACTCGAGATTTGTATGCGGTTTGGGTGACTTTGTTCAGATGAATGTTCACTATACATTTTCAAAGTTATTTTTCGTCGCTGTTACAGATTCTAAAAAATCTGGTATGAGAGTTGGATGCACTCGAGGAAAGAATATTTTATAATTAGATCACGAAGTATAGCGCATGTTCGGTTTCTTCTTACAGTCTGCGGTCGGTAGAAACTTCGGTATTACCTGCATGAAAGAATAGCATTTTCAATAATCAATAGAGCTTTTAGAATGTTTTGAAAAATAGCGGATAGTTCAAGGCGAAGAAGCTTTTTCTTTATTAAAACGATCGCCGTTTTCCTGCTAAATTGGTTTCATAAGAGCATAATATTGCACTAGCTGACATAGTTTTTTTATGCATTCGCTGACTCACAAATGGAATGCTCGTCAAAAAGAAGCTGGATACACACAGCTCTTTTTTCTAGTTCCCTTCCGGCTCGTTACTCCCGCGATGCCTCTCGGCGATTTGAAAAAAAAAAAAAAAAATCGAACTATACTCTGCGAAAAAACCCATGTAAGCGTTCTACCAACTTTTCGCACAAAAAGCGTGCGGAGCAGGCGACCATAGTTCGATTGCACAATTCGAACCTGATTGCATCGAAGCGATTTCAAGTGAATTTGCCGATTTCACATAATTTAAAATCGATTTCGCTGTCGAGTGCTCGAATGGTACACTGATTTTACGAGTGAATATCTACTCGCACAAGAGTTGTAACTTTCTTTATAAAGCTTACTTCTGCTTCTAAAGCTGCAGTCTATTTATTCATTTTTTTTTTCAATTTGATACAAAAAATTTTCTTAACGCGGTAAAGACCTAAAAAAGCGACCTCATAAGAAACATAAAGAATCAAATCACCGTCGCTCCGAAAATCGAACGCCTCTCAACGAGTTTAAATGCCCAACCCAGTCCCCAAGCGACTACACCACTGTTCCATCAGCTGAGCGTTAAACCCGCACTCGTATACCTATAGATACATACATCCCAGAGCTTTTTCGCAGCTCACTTCAGACTCCACACACACGTCGACACATATGAGAGCCACAACACACTGCAGTTTCGAAAAATCTCCCCTTGCGCTCCCATCCAGACACTGAATATACCTACGCTTGCGCATATACGAGTGTATCATACAGGCCCTCCAAGAAAAATCGAAATCCAGAAAGAGACAGAGAGTCGGAGAGAGAGAGAGAGAGAGAGAGAGAGAGAGAGAGAGAGAGAGAGAGAGAGAGGGAGACCACACGCATAGCGATCGGAGCGGGGTGGGGGACGAAGCGAAGCGGACTGCTGCTGGCTGGCTGGCTGGCTGCGCGTTGCAGACTATTAGTCTACTAGCGTGGAGAGCAGCCGCTCACAGTCTCAATCAGTCTCAAAGCGGTTACAACAAAATTTGCAGTGTTTCTTTCTCTCCCTCGCTCGGTGCATACTCGTCATATACTTTCCGCGAGTATAGTTACCGTCGCCGTTGGAGACAAAAGCTCGATGTAAATAACGCACGACGAGCCAAGCTTCCATCACTGTGTGCTGTGTATACCAGGCGCTGGAACAGAGACAGAGAGAGAGAGAGAGAGAGAGAGAGAACCGACTCGGGGAGAGAGCCAGTATGACGGGATAGCCATGAAGAAGCAGTTCATCTCTCACAAGTGTTAGGCTGCACCTATACATATTAGGCATCAGCTCCGCAATCGTCGTCGGTCTGTTTCCAGGCGTACACCCCGACTCAAGGACACTGGACGCTCCGCAGTGATACACCCTTTAAAAAAGAAAGGGAGATAGTGCCAGAACGACGCTCTCAGCTCTCTGCAACAACAACAACGTCTCTCGAAGTTTTCTTTGTGTGTACCAGCGTCGAGGAAGTGTGAGCTCGCTTTTGTGCTCTTTGTGCATGCAGTCCGAGCAAGTAGTGGAGCTGATAAGCGCATCATAAGCCAAGGTAAGCTCTCAAGACTTCTCGATCTGTCTGCATTGTTTTCGCCAGCCAGTTACCGAGGAAATCGCGCAGAAGAAGTATCTGCGTGTGCGTGTGCGTGTGCTAGTCTCGAGTTTTAAGTAGTCAAGGTTAAACGGAAATACTGCTAGTGAACTTGAGCTGCATGTATGTGATCGAGAGTTATGCTAACGGTCAGCAGCGTAGCCTATTAGAGAGAATCGTAAACGTGTCGAGGTTTTGTTCCGAATTATCGACTGAGAGAAGAAATAAATAAGTAGTCCGCGCTCTTCCGTGCTTTTGTTGCGTTTCTTGCGTGCAGTATCAAGCCACACTTGCGCATCAGGGGCGGCTAATATTGACAGTTAGCCCCTTGAAGTTAGTTGCAAGTCCATCGCTTGTGAACCATCATCGTCGTCGTCGTCGTCGTCGTCGTCGTCGTCGGGTGCATTTTATACACGCTATCATGGACTTATTCCGTTGCGATCCTCGCAGCCATTGCGCTTGGATGCTTTACTGAAGAGAGAAAGAGAGACCGAGAGAAAACAAAACGAAGAAGAGTCTCTGCAGAAGTGGAGCTTCTCGTCGAAAAGAGTCTGCTACATTGGACTGCTCGAACCAGGTGCGGGCTGTTTGTGTTTTACTTCTCTCTCACTCTTTTTGAATAAGCATCTGTTTGCAATTGTGGCGTTCGGTGTTTACGGGCGGTTCATACGCGGATGTAGCCTCTATAAAACACGACGAATTTTCGAACGTTTTATTCTGTCGATTACGTAAACAAACTCTTCTGCTCTTTCGTGAATCATCGGAGTTCCTTTTCTCTGTGAATTTTTTGTGTTGCGCACAAGTAAGTAATATCAACAAAAATCCGGAAGATTTCACACAAGTCCTTCGAGAGAACGTAAGCTGCTCGAGTAAGTAGGTAGGCCAGCCTACGTGTACATTAGGCACAGAAAAGGTCGCATTCTTTCGCGAGCTCGGGGACCCTTAATGCGGTCAAGGCTCGTCGGAGGGTCGGCCTCGCGGTCAAAAAAAGGGGGGTCAACGAAGACTTTTCAAACGCACTTAAAGGTCAAGAAAATCCTGGCTCCAAAACGTATATCCTAGGTATATGAAATTCGAGGCGCTCGGCCCTGCGTGGATCGGGAAAACGAGAAAAGTAGGTCTCTCTAGTCTCGTCTGCGCCTCTTTTTTATATTCGCATCAAGTACATCTCTCTCGTCGCGGGCACTTGCTAAAGGAGGTTATAATCTCGCGTCCGTGGCCATGCGACAGATAGAGAACGGAACGGAGCAAGTCTTCTTTACTCGCGGTTAAAGGGACAGACAGTGGCCTCTGCTAGCGCAACGACAAAGCACAATATTTAGCTTCTGCTATTTACGAAATTTCTCGCGCACTGTTGGCAGTTGGGTGGCGCTTTGAGTGCATCATCAGCCGCTCTCTCATCGTTTATTTTTGAGATTCGACCATCACGGCTTTTTTTCTCTTTTCCCTCGGCTACTGCTGCTGCTGTTGTTGTCGTCGTGTTTGCAGTTTTTCATCAAAGAACGCGCGCGCGCCAGTACTCTTGTCTTTTTTTCAAGTTTTCCTCCTTTGTGCTCGGCTCGGACAAAAGGCTTCTCTCTCTCTCTTGAGCCGACGACGGTGTTGCTGAAATATCGCGCGATTTCGTTGTTGCGGAGCTTTTGTCGAGCCAGCGAACGCGAGCGCGCAACACTTTTGTTTTACTTTAATATAAATCGGCTGTGAATCATCGCAAGTTGCCAAGTGCGTGAAGTTTTGCCGAGATAAGAAGACGATACTTCTGAAGGTTTTCGCAGATAATAGTAGTTCAACGAATTGGCGTTCAGTGTTAAAGTATTAATCGCTGAATAACTTTTAATAATATACACATTTTCATTCATTAAAGCGCATTGCAAGCCACGTTGATCGTCCCTTCACGCGATACGAAATCAACTTGGAACGACGCGCTATCGCCAATTAACAACGGAAGCGAACAATAAACTCGGACGATGAGACGACACTGCCGCGCTCCGATAGCAACGAGACGAGTGTAACGGTGAAACGCACAAAAATAACCCATTCGTCGGCTTTTTTTATTATATTCACGAATTATCCGTACTTTCTATAAAACACATTTCGAAATTTCGACTCACTTTCTACAAAGTTATAATACCGATTTCCAGAAACGATTGTAATTGTTCGTCTTGCACATATTACAGTGCAGCCACACGCTATATCTATAGAAAACCTTCGCGTATACCGAGTATAAGTATAGCACAGAAGGTTCCGAAAGACCGTTTCGCTTTGACTTTGATATGCAGAATTAATATAGTAACTTGAATTCATTAAGAACGCTTTGTTTTTGTCAATGAATATAATCGAAAAAGAAAAAAACATAAACCCTAGCAGAATTAGAGCAGCGCTTTCTGGTCAATGGGATTCGCGCGAGAAGTGAAAGTCAGCGGAAAACCCGTGGGTAATACCCCTTCATATTATACCTACACAGCGAAAAGACGATTCGCGCATTATAGGTGTGTAAGAGAAAGAGCGCAAGTGAACGAGTATATAGCTCGCGGGAGTGCGAGCGAAACGGAGAAAAAGCAAACATGGTGGAAGAGTTGATCGGGTGCGCGCGCGCGCGCGCGCGCATCACACTGAGGTAGTCGCTCTGCGCTCATGGTCAAAAACAGATTGGAGCAGTCTTCCTTCGTCCTCGAAGCCTCTCGGAAAGTCCAGCTCATAGTCGCGCTCCTGGTTTTCCCCAGGTTTCCTGTTCCCATGGAAGCGAGTGTCAGAAGACGACGGAGTCTCGTGTAATTTTCGTCGACGGGCACCGAGCGTGACTCAGTCGGAGAACGGTTTAGAGTTTCCGAGGCTGAGTACAGTGTATAATAGGAATAAAAAAGTGTCTTGGGCTAGAGCCTCTACTCGCTCGGAAGCTTTAATATACACAAGTGTATACCCTGTGTGGAAATAAGTATAAGGTGCGGATCGTATCTTCGTATGCATGTGTGCACAGTGCACATGTGTGCATCTTCTCGAACGAGATATACTTGTATACTTTTTAGGACAGTGGGCCGTGAGAGAGAAGGAGAAAAAAATCGCTTTCACTCGGATGTGTCCATAACGTCGCTTTCTGCTGACTGGCTTGTCTATATTCCCGTTCTCTCCCTGGCTTCTGTGATAAGAAATCGCGCCTCCCATCGTGCCTTTATATACAGCACTCCTCGTCGACGTTTTTCCGTTCCTCTTTTTCGTCTTGGATATTGGAAAGCTTCTTCCATGTCGTTCTAACCTTCACTGAGACTGCTTCTGCTCTCTGGTACCTACATTTCCACACTCGACTGCTCGCGGTCTGGATGCTCTACTTTGGATGCTTCTGGATCTTTTGCTCCTGCTGGCTTTGTCTATTTTTATTTAGTTTAAGAAACGGTGTCTACGATTAATAGCTTTTGCAGATCTAGTTTGTTAGTCGATCATTAGTCAAGTTTAAACTTTAAAACCATGATGATATGAAACTCCAGTGTGAATGCTTGAAAAAGTGTATTTTGTAAAAAAACTGATCTTTATGAAGACAATTTGTTTTAATCTATAAGAGATTTAATATAATTTTTTCTTTTTCATGTTTTAAGGAGGGAGATAAAAGCCTGATCAAACAAATATAGAAAAAAATGGATTCCGAAGAGGAAACACTATACGACGATGTTGATTCTGGCAATGAATCCAGCGGAGATGATGTTGACTTTGCCATGGAAATTGAGTCAAACAATCCTCGTGAAAGAGCCAGTGAAGCTGACGAATATCCATTTGAAGTTCTTTCAACTGAAGAAATTGTTCAACACATGGTAGATACCATAAAAGAAGTTAACATAGTAGTAGAAGTAAGTTGAGAGACAATCACGAAAGAAAGATTTTAAAAGAGGTTCTTGAACATCAAATTAATAACAAATGATCAATTTCTAGATTCCAGCCACAACGACTCGAATTTTGCTAAATCACTTTAAGTGGGACAAAGAAAAATTAATGGAGAGATTTTACGATGGAGATCAGGAAAAATTGTTTGCAGAAGCTCATGTTATAAATCCCTTTAGAAAAGGTCCTGTAATTAGTAGGAGTCGTTCTTCCCAAAATTTAATGGTATGTATCTATCATGAAATAATTTACAGGTCGACCCAAAGACACCAATTTTCTAAAAATATTTATTTTACAGTCAAGGCATAATTCGACAAATGGAACAGAAGAATGTGGAGTTTGTTTCATGACTTTACCAACTTACGTAAGTACTAGTATTTAACTTTCATAAGCTGTCACACAATTGACAAATATTTACAATCCTCTTTTACTTTTATAGATGATGACTGGATTAGAATGTGGCCACAGATTCTGTACCGGTTGTTGGGGTGAATACCTTCAAACTAAGATCATGGAAGAGGGAGTGGGTCAAACGATAGCTTGTGCTGCTCACGCTTGTGACATTTTAGTAGACGATGCCAGCGTTATGCGTCTAGTAAAAGATTCAAAAGTTAAATTAAAGTATCAGCATCTTATCACAAACAGTTTTGTTGAGGTATGTATATCAGTGCGAAATTTTACAAAATTAATTTTAATTTATTACCAGTCACTTAATCGACATTACTTATCCACAGTGTAACAGGCTGCTAAGGTGGTGTCCATCTCCGGACTGCAACAATGCAATCAAAGTTCAGTATGTGGAGCCCAAGCCTGTAACCTGCAAGTGCAATCATACCTTCTGTTTCCATTGTGGTGAGAACTGGCATGATCCGGTGAAGTGCCATCTCCTGCGCAAGTGGATAAAGAAGTGCGACGATGACTCGGAAACATCTAACTGGATCGCGGCTAACACGAAAGAGTGCATCAAATGTAAAGTAACAATCGAGAAAGATGGTGGGTGTAATCACATGATATGCAAGAATCAGAACTGCAAGACTGAGTTCTGTTGGGTCTGTCTTGGACCTTGGGAACCACATGGCTCGAGCTGGTACAATTGTAACAGATACGACGCGGAAGATGCTAAGACGGCCAGGGATGCCCAAGAGAAGTCAAGGGCAGCTCTGCAAAGATATCTGTTTTACTGTAATAGATACATGAACCACATGCAGTCGCTCAAGTTCGAAAACAAGCTGTACGCAAGCGTGAAAGAAAAGATGGAGGAGATGCAGCAGCATAACATGTCTTGGATAGAGGTACGTTATGCTTTTTTTTTGCTTCCTCCTAGAGGAAGCTTTGTGATAGTAAAATTTTCAGTTTCGCTAAAACTTCATAGAAACATTTTCTTAGATGTTAGAAGTTTGAATTACGTGTTTTTAGGAAATGTCTTTTTTTTATGGCCATTTTTTGATTTTCGAAAAACATTATTTTAGTTTTTTTTTTCAATTATTCCATTGTTACAAGCAATTCAGCTAAAATGCATTTGAAAGATAATAAAATTACCTACTTTTCCCCGTTTGGTCCTCGGGATTGACCGCTCCGTTCGGCAGATAAAATGAAAAAGGTGATTTTTAAAAAAAAATGCATATCTCTGAAACTAAACATCATAACCTCACGAAAAAAATCATGTTAATAGGTTATGTGTCGAACTATATTCCATTCAAATTTCAAGTGATTTGACTACTTATTTTTTCAGTAATAAATCGAAAACTGAAAAAAATGAGTTTTTTTTTGAGTCCCGATTACGGTCGTAAAAAGGCCTCATTGCACTTGAGATTTTGGGAAAAGGTAGATATTTATATGTTTTGGCTAAGTTTATTGTGCAGCTTTAAAACCCTTATGGTTCTTAAGATATCAAGGTTTGAATTTTTTTTTGAAAATTTTTTGATTCCTTATATCTCTAAAACAATATAGTCAAATGCTTCAAAATTTTATTTGGTGATTCACCATAAACGTAGATATGGGTGATTCTGCCGTAACTCGCTCAAAACGGACACAAAAATGTTCTATACTAAAATCAACTATTTTTAACTTATCGGACGATCATTCTAACTGGAATTACATACAAAACAAGTCCCTAAAGCTAAACCACAACATATAACTTTTATAACAAGTTATGTGAAGAATCCATATTTGACTAGGTTACGGAACTGACATTTTTGTAATTCGCGCTACTAAAACTCCAGTAAATTTTAATTTAACTTGGTAAAAAAAAATTAAATCGTCTAAGATATATCTATCTATCTATCTATCTATATGTATATGTATATTCACTCAATATTTGACAGCCTGTTCGTTTATTCACGAAGATCGCAATATCGTTAAATGACGAATTATTTAAAAAAAATTAGACTCTTATTAGACGTTTCCTTGTAACTGGAGCCATTTAAATACTAAAAAAGCAATGATTAGGACATTATTAATGTATTAATGATACTTACTGTATTATGTGTTACGGAACTGACGGTTACGGAATTGACATTTAGGCGTTTATCAGCTCGCATAGCCTAGCGTAATTATTATAAACAATTCTTTGCACATATATTCGAAAATACTTACTATTTACTCGAGAAAAACGCCCTATATGTTTAAATACATTGTTGCTAAGTAGTAGTTTACTAGCGTTACGGAACTGACAGGTTGTGCTTTTTTTCGAAATTTCTGATGAAAAATCAGCTCTCACTTCCACAATTTTGAATTTTGGAACCATGCTACGGTTGGATTTCATAAATAGTAGTATATAGTTTGAAATTCTACCGATAGGCGGCGCTATATGACACACTAGAACGCTTTTAACATAAGGTAATGTAGAGGGTACCTTTTTAATGCAAAAACGGGCGTCAAAGAGTAAGCGGCCAGCTTTAATATTAAATAATTAATTTTAATCCCAAAACCATGAAAAATATATTGTAATAGGTCTATAGTTCATACTATATATGATGGAATTTTTTTTACATGTCGTACTTTTATCTGCATCGACCTTTTAGATTGAAATCCGTGTTGGAGACAGGTTACGGAACTGACATTTGAGGCCTATTATATTGCGTAGTTTTAAATATAAGCCTGCATACTCGGTTTTAACTATTGGTAAATATAGTTAGTTATGCCAGACATATATAAAACCGCTTGTGCGATTTTTTTTTCAAATGTGTAAACGCCTGGGAAGCAGGCGCGCAGAATGAGCCAGTTACGGCAGAATCACCCATATCTGCTGTTAAAATTTCAAACGATTTTGTTGAGAGGAGCTATCAGAACTGGCAGGCACGTGCTCGTGATGTATAATACTTTTCGCGCCACATAATACATATGCTAATAAAACTAAGTTCGTTCATTTATTCGTCCTAAGAACGTGTAATACGTTCGATTTGAGTAACGTGACTTTTAAAATAGTTAATTTGAAGAAATTAATTAATAACACTTCCTCTCTGCGTTTTCTCGGGCTTGAGACCGTCAATAGGCCGCATTAAAAGTGCATGAAACTTAAAAAATCTCGCGCAAGAAAATCCGTGCGTTCATTTCCACGTCTGGAGACAGACTGCATTCTGCTGTTATGCCCGTTGCAGTCCTGCGTCTCTCTCCTCGCTCGGTCCCCTTTTTTTAAACAAAGCTTAGCTTGTTCTAGAAAACACATGTTGCGACGCGTACTCTCTCTCTCCCCGGACAAACACTTGGAAAGCAGTTAAATTCCAGAGCTTCATTCTTTCAGCTTACTTAATGCATTTTCTAAAATCGTATAGCTTCTAAATCGAATATTTCACATCCAAGCTTATATTTTGAGAATTCATAATTAAAAATTATTATTTATTTAAATATTCGCGCACAAAGATACGTAACGTATATTATTACGTTACACTCGCGAGCCCCCAATCCCGCGCGAAATAGAGACACCCCTGGCCGCGGCAATCGACGCCCTACGGCGCGAAGTTCAAATCTCCTTAACCGGCCCTACATAACCCGAACATAAGTAAAGAGCTGAAATGTAAAAACCGATTTTACTAAAAAATTTGGCTTCCTCTAATAGAGTTGTCGTTGCACGTCGTAAAGTCCCTCCCTACGAATTTATGTCATACTAATAATATTAAAATAGCATTCACATTGTACTATATTTTAAAACAATATTTTATTTATTGGAACAATAAATTTCGTTGGAGGAAGCTACGTGACAATTGGCAGCGGTTTTTCAATTATCTGCGAAAATCTGCAATGACGTAGATATTCAAACAATACTTAATCTAGCACAAATTTCTTTGCAGGTTCAGTTTTTAAAGAAGGCTGTAGACATTTTATGCTCGTGCAGACAGACACTGATGTACACCTATGTCTTTGCTTATTATCTGAAGAAAAATAATCAGTCTGTGATGTTTGAAGATAATCAAAAGGATTTGGAGAGTGCAACAGAAACTCTTTCGGAGTATCTCGAAAGAGACATCACTAGTGAAAATTTGGCAGATATCAAGCAAAAGGTTCAGGATAAGTACAGGTAAGCATACATAAATAAGTTTTTTTTTTAAACAAAATTTCACATTACACGTTTTAACATATCTTATTTCTAATAACAGATACTGTGACAGTCGAAGGAAATTGCTTTCGGAACACGTGCATGAGGGTTATGAAAAAGAATGGTGGGAGTATATGGACTAGATAGTTTGAAGTTAATTCCGTTCTGTCCTTTGAAATGAGAAGACAACTTCCACACTTCAATCCAGCTGTGATAAAACATAAAAGCTGAGGAGAGACATTAAAGTATCACAGATCACCAAACAAAAAAAAGATGATGTGAATTCTAACATATGACTTATGTTAATAACTAACATATTAATTATGTTAGCAAATATAACATGAGTTCACGGTACATTCACTTTATTCTGAGAAGCGGGACTATTTACATTAGTGAATATACAATAAAAATTGCAATCGATTTAAAGAAATAAATTGAATTTAATCTTCTTACACATGCTACAGACAAACCCATTTATATTGTGGAATTTTACAGAACGATTATTTCGTCTTATTAAATTAAGCGGCGATCAACCTTTGCTTACCCGGCGTAATTCATTATTACTACTTTTATTTCTATTTCGACAAATAATAATATAAATTTAAAAGTAAAAAATTGATAACGATTAATCACTTATGTATCATTTAATGATTTGTTACAATACTCCTGATTTGATCGGTTTTTTATTATGAAATTCTATGTAAATTGATGATTACAAAATTTCAAAAGGTGCTTTAAACGTGTGAATGATTATGTGATCCGGACGAACACAACCTGCGCAGTTTTTTAATTAGTAAATCTCTTATTTTATTTTCTCTAAGGTGGTTCATGTATGTTTCCAAAATGAATTGAATTTGCAAAACATTTTTTCAATTGCCAAAGCTGAATACGCCTGAAAAAATTAGTGCAAAAAAAGTTTAAATTTTTAAACGCCTCCAGACCAACGAGTTTGGTTTATTAGTAAATAATAAACGCATAGTTTAGTAATCAGTTTCTTAGTACGATCTCCAGTTTTAGATACATTTTTAAATATAATCACGATTTTGTGGTAGTGTAGTATTGTTATTATATACTTTTATCGATAGTTTTTTTAAGGCCAGAATTCATGCTCTTATTAAAAAAATCACTATGTATTAACAGAGAAATGCGGTGTTTTCAGACTCGGGTGATAATTTTAAATACTCGTAATAACACTTTTATTCACGCCCCGCGTGCGACTCTGCATCAAAAATGCGTATATTAAGCCAAGCTTTGTACACGTCCAAAAAAATACCGTTTGTTTCGGTTGAAAATGTAATTTCCTTCTGATAGCACCATGTAATATTTGTGACGTTCGATTTCATTAATACTTCTTTTCATAACACGGTGGGGAACTTTATTAGGAGAAACTTGAACATTCAATTCGAACATGCCTCGAAGCGTTTTGAAGCCGTTAATGAAGCGATTTGATTGGTTGAGAAAAAATATCTGGTCTGAATATAGTTACGATTTTAAACTTCAAACTCCAGAAAATTGAGCGCGCAAAGCGTGCGTTGGATTTAGCTAGTTAAGTAAAAAGGCAACTTATAGATATTTCGTGATATAATCTGGAGTCTAATGACGTTTTACTTTGAATTACATTCATCTAAGCATGAACCACATTAATCAAGAAGACATGGGATTTTTCTGATTGGTGTATTGACGTGTAACAAACAAAACTAAAGAAATTTGTCTAATATCAAATTCTAAGGTGTTTGACAAAAAATAAATTAACGAAAAAACAGTGGCTGAGTAACTTACAATTAGTAAGCAAGATCTGTGTTTGTTATTGGACAAGATTACGTCCAGGCTTTAACTGCCAAACAAAACTTACATTTCAAAGGCGGTGATCACTGATAAACTGTCAGCATTGTGCTTTTAGAAGTCTTTGATCTAAAAAAAATACCTTTTCGATACAGTGTGCAACATTTTACAATTATTCAAATTTGCAATTTATGAATTCTGAATCGAAAATCAGTGTTCGATACACGTGCAAAAAATGATTCTCCACTCGGGCATGAATTTATTTTCACCCATGTGCGTAAAGTAGGGCTTCACGCGCGGATAAAACAATGCATAATAAAAATTTGCACTGTATACAGGCAACTGTAAAGAAGAAATGCTTGATTAATATTCGTGCATGTAAAAACTCCTGCGTTGCGTCCCTATGACTAATTTTTCATTCATAAATATTTGAATTCATTTACCTACAGATTAATGCTCATTGAGATACTTCAGAACAATTACTATTCATATTATTTATTTGTCTAGGTAACTCAAGTTTTTATTACAGTGACTGGCAGTTATATAAAAAGCATCTATGTATATGTTTGAATGATTTGTACAACTAAAAATTAAAATTGAAAATAATACTCAACCAGTAGAGTAAACAAAAAAAAAGACAATTTGCAGATATCTATATCAGTGAACTTATATGAATTGTGTTAGTCATTTTCATGAAAATTTGTTGTATTATGTAACATAGTAGATGTTGCAAAAATGATATGTATTTCTGAGCAAACAGGCTTTCTATGTTAAATTTTAAGCTTGAATGTTGAAGAAATAAATGAAATTAAAAACGTTTAAAAACAAACTTAATAAAATCTACATCTTGTATTTTTTAAAAATGTTTGTAAATGTGCCTAATAAAAATTATAAGTTTGAACATTGCAATGAAATTTTAAGTACATGATGTTGACAATTTGTGTAAGGTGCGAGTGAATAGTAAAAGTAAAAAAAAATCTAACAACTCACGATATTTGTGAATAATCGACAGCCAATCGTCGATGTAAAGTTTCGGACTCTGTCGGAGTTTCCGTGTACAGTAAAATATATATATGTATTTACGACAATTTACGCATATATATATATATATATATATATATATGCATAATACTATAAAGATACGTCGAGATATAAAAATAAAAAGACTTGATAAAAATAACAACTTGTAAAACTTAATCCGAAGAAATATTGTTGATTCGTACTATTACTTTGTCATTAAGCAAGTCAGAGTAAAGTTGTTTTTGTATGTACATACAGTGCGAGTTCCATTAGAACTTGGTAAAATTGTTGTTTGATGGTCTAAAGAAGAAATTGGTATAAGATAAAACGCATTCTTGCTGGTTTTTTTTCTTCACTTCGTAAAAGTTCGTGAAAGAATCTTAGACTAATGAACGGATCTTACGTAATTGTTTAAAGCGAATTCAAAAGGACTTTACAATTATTTGGTATACTATAAAAATTATCTATTACTTGGTCATTATTTAACAAGTACTAATTAAAGTTAACACTGATTTTATTTTCCACAACCCTTTAAAATCGATTCCGCTTTTTCGTTAAAAAGAACATCTTGCATAACATCGCGTTTAAAATAAGCTCATGAAATAGTACATTATGCGACAAGGAGAGAAAATTAGTTATATTTCAAGTGAGAGTGAGGTACCCAGCACGACTTAGCGTCAAAACGTATTGACGAGTGCTGAAAACACCTTACCCGTGTCTGAAATAGTTTTTTTCCATGTGTTACACATCTTTCTTCCAGTAAGGCCATGAAATAGCCTTTTTTCATGCGCACGACAGTCGAAGTTGAATAGATGATCGTGCACAACGTAGTTGAAAATTCTAGTATTTTCAATGTCTTATTGTTTATAGTAAATCTGAAACAATGGGTTCTCAGATTATTTCTTAAGTAAATTATAAAATTTCCAAAAATCTAAAAAATTCCACAATTAGCCTGAAAATTCTTTTCCCCGCTTGGGCCAACACTTTTTGAAATTCGCTCGGAACGCACGATTTTCTATGCTACTTTCAAAAAAGTACCGATTCATGTCTGAGCTGGAAAAATACATTTTTTTATTTTTATAGTGTTAGCTTAACAAATTATATCGCATTTCATGATAATGCAAAATTGATTTCATTTGTATTGCACCCTGTATTGAAAGGTTTCTATAAAATCTTTCAAAGTAGTTGATACATTTTTTTATTGGCGAAACTTCACAGTGTATTATTATGCACAATCCATCCATTCATTTGTTATTATAATAGCTTTGAAATCGTGATACGTCCATTCAACATTTCATAATATATCTATAAGCATAATCTGCATAATTGTAATAAAAAGAAACGTTTTACTTAACTTAGAATAAAATGAGGAAAAAAAAACATGTAAAATTTCGTGTATATTTTTAATGATATCAATTAATATCACCGTAAAGGCGTTCAGAATAATGAATGTTATGTAAAACTCAGTAAAAAATATTGACGAATTGTAATATGTAGGCAATTGGAGAAAATGAAAACTAGCCAATGATTATAATGTGGACCATATTCTAAGGAATTTGGACAGTGAAAAAACTTATCTAATAAGTAAAATGTATTTTTATTGTATATTTTACTTAACTTAAATATGTATCGCATCTTGCTTACGGTTCTTGCAAAAACAGGAACGGTACGCGAACCATTTATATGCCTTTGGATTTCCAGAGGAAAAGAAATTTCACATAGTCGTATTTCTTATATATATAGTCATACCAAATTATCTGCAATCATTGTAGTTTTCATAAATATATATAGAAGAAAAAATATGACTATATATATTGATAAAAATATATATTCAGGTTCGACGTTCTATAAAATTAATAGAAGTATGTATATATAGCTTTTTGATCCGTTTTTTAATAAATAAGCGAAAAATCATCATGCACAATTTCTTTTTCCTGGATTTCCATGAATCATTATAGTTCTATATTTGAACCAATCGATCCTTGCACTCTAGAGCCATATACGACCACTTGATATGTTTAATTTTTCCTTTTACCAAATAGCGAGTACCTAGACGTTGTACGCTTATCTTCAGCGAGTAAACAAGTAACGAGTGTTTGATGCTAATAAGCATTTTGTAAAATAGTTTTTGACTCTGTATAATAATGTGTAAAATTAATTTTAGTTCCACTAACTGTGTATGTGTTACTTCAGCATGTATACATCAACATTACGTGTAGGTGCTGTACTATCGCGCGTAAAAAAAATTCAAATTTGTTGGTAGATCTTTCTATACCTTAATAATTCCTATGCTGTAGTGTATACAAATTCTTAGTTTTAATAGATTTATTGGCTGATTATACTTATAAAAAATAAATATTTAATAAAAAAAAAAAAAACGATTTCTTCATTCCAATACCAGGATACTGTGAATGAAAAGGACAAAAATTATTTAAAGAATATTTATTATCACCAGAAATTCGTACAAAATTTGTATAAAGATACAAAAAAACAATATACGTATACCAGATTAAAAATTCGTTTGCAGCCGTCAATTTTTAAAATAGTAACTTTGTGTTGTAGAAAAAATTTAAGGACTACAGTACATTATAGTCATTCAATTCGCAGAATTGCTTTTGCAACTGTCGCTCGTACGAGCTGAATTTGTTATTTATTTTCTATCTAAAATAAATTATAAATAAATACAAAATAGTTTGCGCCTACCTAAATTTATCGTAATTTCAAAAATTTTTGGAGTATAGACGTCTAAACATTTATTCCGAGTATTTTTTTTCCAAATTTAATTGGAATATCTTTGCAATATTTAGTTTAAATAATGACATCTTAGGAATTGAACTAGACGATTATACGTGGTATAAGATATTACATTAATAGGGAACTTGCATTGTCGTGTTTTTAACTTGCTTTATCGCACATAAAGTACTTGAGTGATTCTCTCGTGAATGCAAAATAGACAGAAAATTGTACAAAGACTATCGTTTATAACGAACGCTACATATCTTCCATTTCTATAGTTCGAGCCAGCACGAGTCTTGGGAAAATACTGAATCGTCTCTCGATGCTAAAAAGCGAGCACACTTCTTTTATCGTAGGATCACAGGATGTAAGTACGCGACGAAAACATTATTCGCTCTTTTCATCAAAATCTTTCGAGATTGTGAATCAAGACGTTACTGACAGTATTGTGGCGACCAGCCCAAGCGTGGCCCCAGTCATCAGTAAACTTCTCCAAACTGCACCACTAACTTCTTCAGCTACTGGATATTCTATACATAATTGTTCCTGAAATGGATAATCGTTTGTTAATTTTGTACCACCAAGTGATTTTTTTTATAAAATAACTAATATGAAATTCAAATTTATAAAATACGTACCCATCCTCCACAAATTTTAATGAACTGTGCAATCTCTTCGCCAATATATCTGGAAACATACATTGGCAACTTCTGCTTCAAGCTGTGCATTCGTCTATCTCGTGCCCACAGTGCTAACCTGCCCATGAAAGCGTACAAACAAACTATCCTAGCCCATGTAATGCCTTGGTGGAACAATTCGTCTGCCACTCCCATAAATGCTTCGTAAGCTGTATCTGGTACCACATTCAATCGATTGACCATACTTGTAAAGAGTATACTATGTTTGTTAAGCATCTGATAAACATTGTGACGCATGCTGCGAGATATAGGATCTCTAGATATCATGTAAATATCTTCCTTCAGAAGATATCTGATCACGTCATTAGCTAGGCACTCTGCTGTCAGTTCTATGGAATCCTCACAGATGCTGGATCTTGGAGGTGGTGTCAGTTGTGGAAACAGCTGTTGCAATCGAATCTGTGCCAAAACATAAAATTTTCTTATTTAACTAGAGTATATTTATTCTGATACTTGATTATTAAAACTGCTATGTAGAAACCAGATTTAAGAAAAATTCTCAAGCTGTAAATAGTATCAAATATCCCGCAACTTTAATCTAGACCATTGATTTTCTTTCCCAAAGAATAAACAGTAATGATTAGATCTGAGAAGCTTGAGAATGAGTAGAAAAACAGAGACCATGAGAACAAGTACAGAAGCTGTACTGTTACATTTCAATTGTCTCTCTTAGATCAGTAACCTTTACGTATGTGTATTAAAAGTTAATATAATTAATATAATCCAACAGCATAGAAATCTGAAAAATTCAACTAGACCACCAAACTACCATGTAATCTACAAACATATTGTCAGCAAACGCGGCACCTATACATGAAAAGTGCCTCCCAAAACAAACCCCTTGAAGCTCGCAACCGGAGTGTCCGGCGGTGGGACTGGCATTCAAAAGCAAGTAAAAAAGCCATCGTGAGAAAGCGCGCGCGTGCAGGCGACCCGCTTCCCCCTCGCCACCCACCCGCCCATCCCCTCGATACATATATACAGTACGTACTATACACATGCACACATACATATATATAAAACAGTTCTCCTCTCTCTCTTACCTGGCAGACCTCGACGAAAGACATGCCGCCGCTGGTCGCCCCAGCGGCGTACCGGCAGAGTCCGTCGACGACCGCCGCCGCGGGTTGCTGTTCCTGCTGCTCGTCGGTGCTCTTGCCGGTGCTGTTACCGGGGGCAGCCGCCGCAGCCGCAGCCGGGTCGCATTCCAGAATGCCGCCCACTCTGGAATGCGGTTCCCCCCGCGCGACTGCCACCAGCCCCTCCACCATCGTCGTCCCGGTCCGCGCTCCGCTGCCTCCTCCGCTGCGGCCCTCCGCATTGTTCGCCGCTCGCTCGCCGGCCATCCTCTCCTGCCTATATCGCTCTTTCTCTCTCTTGCTCGCTCTTTGCTTCTCTCTTTTCTCTCTTTGCGGCGGCGACTTGTGTGGCGCGTGTGGGAACCGCGCGACCTAGTGCGTCGACCGCTTGGCTTTCTCTCTTCTCTTATTAGGCTCTATAACTTCTTTTTCTTCCGATCCTCTCTCGACGACGCTCAGCTTCTCGAGTCTAGTTGGGCTTCCTGGGGAGACTTCGACGCTCCACAGCTGGCGCCTTCCATTCTATTTTGCTCCGCAGAAAAAGGGGGAGTCCGCTGCCTGCAGGAGGGTAGCTGCGGCGACTCCTCTGCTGTCCTGCGTGCCCTTCGCTGCTCCGAAATTCACGCTGTAGCTAACCTAAAATGAGAGCGTTTTTTTAACGTTCTGTGCAACAGATTTATGCAGTTTTAATTATTTTAGGTATGCACATCGTGGTCGTTTGCGAGTCTATTGAAGTTTGCAAACCGCGAGTATACGCACAGCGTGTTACAGCGTATACTACACCACGTTACGTATTTGATCAGCTGTGAGCTCGAAAATCCAACTGTTTTGAAAAGCGGATCGAAAACTCGTTTGCCGCACATAAACCGTTAAGTTTTTCTGCACTGTACTGCGGATAGTTGCAGTACCTATAGCCACTATAACACTTGCTCGGGAAAGCCGTCTACCTAGATAAAGTTCACGCAATCGTTTTGTCGGTGTATTCTTCACAGTTAAAAAAACACGAAGGGGTGATAAAATATATCCGGAGATGGCCGAATTCGTCCTTATAACGTAAAACTTTAGGAAGCTCCTTGCGAACGCAAAGACAGATGTTCGCAAAAGGACGATGAGCTCCATTGTGAGCCAAGTTCGGAAAGTAGCCCGAGTTCAACTCGACCGTTCGCGCACCGTGCACATGCAGAAGAGAAAAAAGCGCATTCCAGCGCGGCAACATACCCAAAAGCAGTTCGTCCAGCCGAGTCATCCTCCGGCGCGATGCACTTGGCGTCAGTAGTGCAAACGCGACACTGCACACGTCTAGACGGTCGGTCTTGTCCTCGAATGTAATAACCTAACCCGGGACGGATCGATCCTGGACTGCTGCCACACTCGCACACCATACAATGCAAGTTGACGCTCGACAAACGAGAGAAAGAGAAAGAGAGAGAGAGAGAGAGAGAGAAGCGGAGGCCGCGCGCTGTGTTGTGTGTGTTGGCTCGGCGGCGCGCAGCAGCACTCTACTTTCCCGCGGCCATTTCCGAGCCGTTCACGGTGGCGGCGCTGCTTCGCGCGGTTCTCTCTCTCTCTCTCTCTCCGTCTCTCTTCAACCTGGTGGACCTCACTCTATGGAATTATGGATCATTCACGTTTGCGCCCCACTACTGGAACCAGCGCCGCTTTTCTTTCTTTCTTTATCTAGAAGAGGGTATACCTATATATCGCAGTCTCGCTCTTCTATAGCGAGTTCGTGCACGTTCTTGGTTTTCCCATGAACCCCTCTGGTATATGCACACTACTCGAGAGTCGAGGAGGCTTTTTCACGTATTTTCATCGCGAAGGTGCAGCTAGAAGATTGAAAAGAAGGTTTGTATGACATTAATGTATGCTGATTTAGGGGTGATAGATCGACGTTCGGCTTTCTGAAGCTTTGTTTACGTAAACAGGTGGTTGTGAGAACTTCGCGAAGTTCGTTACGCACGAGGGAGGATTCAGAAGAGGATTTTAACCTAACTTTTTTTTTTGGATGATGAGATTTTGATTTCTTTTTTGCGCTTCGGTGTTTTTCCGCGGTCGGGATGCACCGTTGGAATATCTTGGTTAATAAACCGGCTGTCATTCGATATCGGTGTGAGGAAACTGACGCGGAAAAACATCGTCATTTAACGCGTGCATATGAGATAGATCGGAATGTTAATTGCAATGGTTTTTTGGCAGATAACTTTGAGTGACGAACTTTCGTCAGATCAACCTTTTTACTTCGAGAGTGTGCAACAGCGAGGTGCAACGTTTATCGTCACGATGCAGCGACGCAACAGGTATATTCCAGAATCAACTGTCTACATCTTCAGGATAAAACAACACGAAACAATGGATTTATTCGATTCGATCCCGGCTACATAAAAATCGCTAACACGAGCACGCAGCGTAACAAGCAAAATTCGCGGAATTTCCTCGTACCCTCTCCCGTCCGTAACAGGGCAGACCGGTGCCGCAGTCTGCACTTACACATACCTACACACGCGGCCGCGAATTCCGTCGAGTCTCTCGGGGCCGGACACGCGCCGAAAAACATTTCTTTCACCTGAGAGAGCGGCGCCGGCTCCTTTTTTCCTCGTGTGCGCCCCTCGAGCGCCGGGCTCTCTGCAGTGCAGTGTATAATAATACGGCTTTCGGCGGCCGTCTCTCAAAAGCCATCATGGGTTACGTGCAAGCGGTGCAAGGGGATTTTTAGCTTTCTTTTTCGTACGAAGGGGAACTTTGGAATGTCCCTTGGGTGAGGATGATACGAGACACACACGAGGGACACGTGAGAATTTTTTCTCGGCCGAGAGTATAATACGAGATACCTGTTAAATACATAAAAATATTATTTTGAGTAATGAAAATCGTCACAACATCCGCAAGTCCAAACCGGATCTCGGAAAGCAACAATCCTGTAAAATCAAAACGCGCATATATCCACGAGTGACTCATCGCGAGAGCGCTGCACTATAAACAAACGAAAAAAAAAAGAAACAAGCAGTTCGCTTTCATTCATCCGCGCTGCAGCGGAACAGCCAAAACAACGAAGGCAACAACAACGTGCGGGCGAGAGTGAGAATCTCCTCTCACCTCCCTCTATATAAGCTGCATCAGTGCAGACTCACTCGCATATATTCATATACACAGGCGCATAATATATCCCTTCGCGGCCAGTGTCCGCGAGTATACGAAGAAGAGGTGAGAGTGTATACTATACACACCTATACACTCGCAGCGGCAGCAGTCCATTGAGCCAAAAGGAACTGCTGCGAGGGAAAGGCCAGGAATAGAACTGCGAGTTCCTCCGCGGCTTTTCTTTCTCACGCTGCTGCAACAGCGCACTTTAGCCTCTGGGCTGCAGTGAAGCCGATCGGGATCTACTGTACTCTCTATATGAGAAGAGCGTGTAAGTGGCCGCCGCCGAGGATATGCTTCCGAGATTATGGGGCTTTGATGCTTGCGCGAAGAGCCGACTTGATTGCGAAAGATGTGCGCGCTGTTATGCGGAGAAAACATTACGGGCTTGTTTAGGCCCGAAAGATTGCTTGCGGATAGTTTCATTGGGATTACTTGCATACGTACTGTTAGGGGGGTCGCGGTTTCAGGCTTGTCATCTGCTTTTCTTTGGACTTCGCAACATTTTGAAAAACCTTTGTAAGCAAATTTATTTCATTTTCAGCGTAAACATGAGCATGGCGCAGGAAGAGGACGTCGAGTCGCCTTCAGTGAGATTGAAGGAACATGCTGGAGCAAAGAAAATTGGAATAAACGCGTTGAACGATGACTGCTTAACGCTTATTATGCAGTACTTGCCTATCGTGGACAGAGTGAGAATAGAACGAGGTATTCCAATTGACGCAAAGATAATGAAATTTAAAGTTAACTCAACTATAATGCTTATTTTATTTCAGTTTGTAAACGTTGGCGGGAGGTAAGTCTGAATGCGTGGCACGGCTTCGAAAAGTTTAACTTCAACAACGAGATTTGGGGATTCAGTGCACCCGAAACATTGGCTAAAGTGAATCATAGAATTATCGAAAAGATTTTGAAACGCGGTGGCAAATACTTGATCGTGATAGAGTTCAATTCGGAATTCAACAAAAGACTGAATCATAACGTTCTGAGTAGTGTGGCGAGATTCTGTCCCAATGTTCAGCATCTCGACGTCTGGCGTCTCAAGATATCGCTCGAGAGCTGGAGTGACTTGTACGAAAATTGCACAAAACTCGTTTCTTTTGCTGTGAGTGACTGCACGGACTGCGAACTCTCTTTATTGTTCAACAGCAATGAAAAACTAAAGAGGCTTTACGCATATCATTCAAACATCACCGGAGAATTTCTATATGATCTCTACTGCTATTCTATTGAGAGCATCGTGTTTGTACACTGTCCCATGATAACCGTGAACGAATTTCATGTGAGGCGCTTGAAATAAAGATTGCTATTTTTGCGCTTTCTGTAATCTAATCAGTTTTAAATGTATCCGCAGGTAATAAGAGATTTTTGTGACATGCAGCCACTGGTTTTGGAAGAAAATTTTGAATTAAACGAAGATTTCAAGAAAGACATTAGTTCATGCTACTTGAGCTTGAAGTATCTAACTCTGGCGTATGGCTACGCGGATTCTATGGTGTCAATCGGCGCCAACTGCAAGCCTCTCAAGAAGCTCGTCAATCCTAGTAAGGAATACTTAATCCTTTACCTATGATTGTGAATCAATCGAAATTCTAAATCGTACCTTTTTCCCTTCAGAATCTCTGTACGTCGTGTACCTGAAAAACATTAACGACCATGTATTCCGAGAGATGGACCGCAGTGCCTGTACGAATATTCGGGATGCTGGGCTTACGAAACTCATTGAGGATTCTCAAAACCTGGACCATCTGCTTGGAAAATTGCGAAACTATATCGAACAAGCTGCTCGAGGCGACCATAAGGGCGATGAAGAAGCGTTCGAATTTGAGCTATGAGGATGTTGAATGGTTGAAGGCTAGCAACACTCAACCAATGGACGTGTAGATCGTTCTGAACTTCGATCTTTTGTGGGATTTTCTGTTCTTTAAGGTACAAAATTTCACCTACACTTATGTTCTAAAGAAAGCAACTTCAATTTTTTTTGGCAGTACTTTTTCTGTATACATTTGTTATTTTACAATGGGGAATAGATCTGATCTGAATTTGTTAAATACTTTTTTTATTAGAAAGTAAGATTAATATGTAGAATTATGCGAAATAGTAAAATAAATTCATGTTTCACTAGGGTATGTAGGCAGTAGGAAATGTTTAATAATCCTTTTGGTCATATGGGATATCAAAATAACCAATCATGTCAATCTCGTGTGCGCGGCTCAAATGACATTGACTTCGAAAAAAGAAGAAACCTGCGCAGTTTTTTACGTCGAAAACAAACCAGTCCATCCGCCGCGCTGAACGAAAATCTCGAAAAACCGCTTGTCGGGGAAAAAATCATTCGCGCAAACACATTTTTTACGTGCGCGCATATACTCTCAATGCTATTCGCGAGATATTTTCTAAAAATAGCCCGACTTGCGTTGCATATAAATAGCAGCATTGAGTCAAGGTGACTCTCGCCGTCTGGAAGCAGAAAAAATATGAAATCATTATAAACGTTGGGCCGAAAATCTCGCGATTTAGTTCCCACCCTGCCGAGAGTATATGACTTGCCGAAGACGGAAAACAAAGAGATAATACTGACGGAAAAGGTTCAAAGAACGGTTGCATCACGAGTTGCAGCGCGCTGAGTTTCTTGGACGTTTTCTGTGCATCGGGGTGAAGGGAAGGAGGAGCCTTGCGTGTGTGTATATGGTCTTTAATCGATTGTTAGAAGCTCTCATGTCCTAACGGGGCTTCTATGTATACGGAGGTAAACATTCTTGCTGAGAAGCCGCTTTATAAGGGCAGCGGTTTCGCGATAATTGCCGGTAGCTACTTTTTCACCGCCGAGAAATGAAAAACGGTTTAAGTATATATACATCTCATAGTTTCTCAGTGCAGTAAAAGTCCAGGACTGTATAGCAACATTACAGGTGACGCGTACACTGGATTGTCCTTTAAAAAACATATAATAATTCTCATATTCTCCAACAAAACTTCCCATGATTTTCTCCCATTCTCTCTCGCTCGTAAAAAAGGCCATCGAGTCGATTTTCAAGCATATCTCGTGAACTGTCGGCGCTCGCGCGCGTTTAAAAGGCCCAGCAACAGAGCAGCAGTTCTCGCAACGAGCGCTGCTGGTATATGAACCGGCGAGTTGCGCGCAGTGAAAGTCGTCGTTCCCGCGCTCGCCGCCGCTGCACAAGAAGTTCTGGGTCACTGACATCTCTCGCGAGAGCACAGAGAGTCGCGCGCCAGCCGCCTCCGTGCATTATATTTGCCCGGCGAATCTTTCTTCGCTCCTGCAGTATGCTTGTGTACTCGCCGAGGTACTCGCGGCGATCGAACTATGTTGCTTTGAGAAATTGTGAATAGAGGAGGAGTCTATTTCAAATTCCAGAATTTTACGATTGAGGCATGAAAAAAAATCGTATACTTATACAGAACGGCTCAAAAAGTTTTTCCCACGTTACCGATCGGCTCGAGGAGTCGGTTCGTGAGACTGAAATTTCAGCGTGGGCGAAAGAGCGCATAAAACTCTGCGGGCGAATTTAAAGTCCTCGTGTCCTCTCCTTTTAAACGCCCGCTTCTCCGAACCTTTTTCGATCGCTTGAATACTTAATGACCACAGAGACATTTCAGCAAACAACAATCGCTGAAGCCATACGTTTCCTTAATATCCGTCCGCTCAGTTCCGAGCAGTCGTCTATACGTATAATAGTCTAGGCGCCGACCATACGTTTCGTGGCCACTTTTAGGTCCCCGCCTGAACCCAAGTTTTTTAGACGTATTTTTGGTCGCTGAATCCGAATTTCGAGGTTTCTCGGCCGAAAAAGTGGGATATCAAAAGTTATAAACAAATTAATTGTTTAAAAGGCGATATCTCCGAAGTAAAACATCGCACCAAGTTGAAACTTGTTTTAAAGGGTTTATTTTATCATTTAGAAACTTTTTTCTTTCTATACCTTTTTAGCTATACTGCATATTTTTCGAGATATCCCCGAAAAACGGTTTTTGATGCGCCTTCGCTACCTACGCCGCGCGCGGCCGCCACGCGCCGCGTCCCGTTTTTTGCGTTTAATAATTTCTTGCAGGTAAGGTTAGTATTTTGTAAACATGCTTATAAATTTATTTAATTATTGAACAATATTTTGAACAAAAATAATAATTTCTTTATTATTTACTAACAAATAAATAAAATTAACTAAACAATTAATCAAGATTTGCTTCATTTTTACAAGTATTTACAAGTCAAATCAAACAAAACGTCAAATATTCCTACAACGCCTAGCGAAAAAGTTCACCTAAAGCACACATTTTTGGTGATGGAATTATTAATTTAAGTAATAATGTAATGGAGCATGCATTTTTGCACTAACAATCATAAAATCTACTTACTTTAGCTAGTAATAAAAGCAATACGCAAAAACGGGACGCGGCGCGTGGCGGCCGTGCGCGGCGTAGGTAGCGAAGGCGCATCAAAAACCGTTTTTCGGAGATATCTCGAAAAATATGCAGTATAGCTAAAAAGGTATAGAAAGAAAAAAGTTTCTAAATGATAAAATAAACCCTTTAAAACAAGTTTCAACTTGGTGCGATGTTTTACTTCGGAGATATCGCCTTTTAAACAATTACTTGGTTTATAACTTTTGATGTCCCACTTTTTCGGCCGAGAACCCTCGAAATTCGGATTCAGCGACCAAAAATACGTCTAAAAAACTTGGGTTCAGGCGGGGACCTAAAAGTGGCCACGAAACGTATGGTCGGCGCCTAGACTATAAGCGTATATAGGTATAACTGCTCCATTGAATTTTCAGAGAAAGAAAGCGTCATCGTCGAGGAAAAAAAACGCACGTAACGCGCTGCATATTTTATGCAATGCCAGGAAGGCCGCGAGGAAAAAGCATTCGCAGTGTAATCGAAGGCTTGCCGATATACCAGACACTCCATTGCCTTCGCGAGCGTACATTCGCAGTGGTCTTTCTCTCTTGCGCACTGTTTCTCCGGTCGGGCAATACACCGTATACAGATAATCTCGGCTCTTTCTCTCTCTCTCTCTCTCTCTCTCTCTCTCTCTCTCTCTCTCTCTCTCTCTCTGTATGTGTGTTTCGCGTCGACATAAATTATGCAAAGGACTATCGCTGCTCCTCCTTTTTCATATACCCATTCGAATTTCAATTTTTCCCGCGGCTTCTCGGAAAACCGTTACTTTATATACCTAGTTATACTTTGCAAAGATTTTGTTAACTTTTTTCACTGATCCGACCTTCGTTATCTGCATCCCTCTCTCCCTCGCGCGCGCGCGCGCGCGCGATTGTCTCCTTCTTTTTTCACTACGACCGACAGTGCATAGCTCGGCTGCAACCTTCAAAGGCCGCTGAATGCGCGCCATAGTGAATGAAGCTCGCGCGAGAGACGGAGGGAGAAAGAGAGGGAGAGAAGGACTTCTTATACAGCCGCCGGATGTATGCAGTAATGCACCACCGCTGCGCGAACAAACGAGTATATACACTCGCACATAGTGATAAGAGGCTTGTGTGCGGGGGTATTGTATATAGGTGCAACGATGGCGAAGGTATGCGGCCGATCGTCTACTGAACCAGTTTTCGATTCTTGACGCGCGAAAGCTTGCGCGCGTGTATCCTTTAGGAAGGGAGTTTATATTGTAGCTATAGTTCTGCAGCGTTATGAGGGATACAAAATTCCTGGGGGTTCGAAATCTCATTTTTTCACAACTTTCTCTTTCTAAAAAAAGACAACAAAATTGCTCACCAAACGATACAATCCATACATTATCTCGAATCCAATCTCGGCATAAATATCCCCGCAAGGAATGCCGACAGTCCTTGCCGATCGCGCATACCGCTTCGCTAGAAAATAAACGCCTAAAGAAAGCAACAGACTATACTCCCTACCCCTATACACAACCGCAGTATCTCTCTCTCTCTCTCTCTCTCTCTCTCTCTCTCTCTCTCTCTCTCTCTCTCTACAGACTCGCGCAAGTATCCATACGAACGAGCGAAGGAAGGAAAGGAAAGAGAAAGGTATACTCGGTGCAGCAACGCTGGCTGCAATGCTGGAGGCCGAGGCGTTTATGAATGAACGGCTGATGCCGGTGAAAAAATTCACATTCCCCGGGAGTTTCTCTCGCGCTCTGCTTGGCGCGCCGGCCGCGTATAAAATTCCTCCCGCTGTATAGCCGCAGTCACGATTCATTCATAAACGCAACCGACTCTCCCGACTATATACCATGCATATATGTGTGTGCTTGCGCGCGTGTGTGTATTAAAGCGAGAAGGGACACTTTTCCTCTGTAGAGTGGAGTTAGAAAGAGAGAGACTGTATGGAAATGAATGAAAAGCGGAATGCGAGGTGATTTTTGCGCAAGGAGAGAGGATTTATTGGGGGATTGTATAATTTTTCGTAGGAAAGTCGTGATTATAAAGCGTCGATGGAAAAAAAGAGACGAGCTATATATCTGTCGGAGATTTTTCTCGTGGCAGTCTGGTTTATGTATTGTTTTATATTCTCAGGTCGTTAATTTGTCGGCTACTCGTTATGCTCTTCGCAGTGATTATGAGAATTGTTTATTAGCTTGTTTTTCCAAAGCTCGATCGCAGTGTTTTATGCAATTTTAGATGACGGCGAGAGTGTGTACATATAGGAAGAGAGGATTATGTCGCTCGAAGAAAGCGTTGCATGCACTATACTCGCAATGATAAGGCAGTGAGTTTAGGGCCTGTTATCTCCAGTAGGTGGCAGCACACGTTGAAATCCTGCTGGTTGCTTTGAACTTGCAGTCCCTTTGGTTTCAAGCCAAGGATAATTGGACGAATAAAAAAAAATCAATTTTCTGATATTCAGGCAGTTGAAAAAAATCGTATCGATACCCATCTCGTTACAATGTTGTACAAATCGCTGATGGATATATTAAAACACATACTTATCCGTTAACGACAACACTCGTTCCATGAAATATAAAAAGCTCATACAATCCTTATGCTTTTAGGTCCGCGATCAACTCAGCGGCGCCAATAATCGCCTTAGACGGAATCGCTCATTAGAAGGCTCTAGCAGCTTTGCCGGACGCGCATACGCACTGTGCGCTACTCGCAGAGGCAAATTGCAGCAGCAGCAGCAGCACAACCAGCTATCCGTGAGTCACTACTGCGTGGACCGCGTACTAGTGTACCGCATGTGCAAACGACACCTAAGTGGGTCATTATTTCGCTGGATGCTGTGCGCTTCTCTCAAAGACGCCTTTCCGAGCTGCCTGATATCTCGCTCTGCTTATATACGGAATACGCTCGCGCTCGCGATTATTGTCGTATATAGCGTCGTCGTAGTTGTAGTCGTATTATTATGGCGAGGGGGAGAAGGAAAAGAATAGTACATCCTCTCAAGGATCCTTTTTGTTGACCACTTATTTATCTCGCGCTCGTTGGGCCTGCTGCGCGGGATTTATATTATGACGAGAGCGTGGCGCAATTGAAGGTGATGCTTTAGTAGAAAGGCCCTTAAGCGAGACATAATTCCGGACGTTTTGTACTGCAACTGCTGCTGCTGCTATTTTGTTCAAGTTTTGGTAATTAGGTAATGACCGCGGCGCGCTACCGCTTTTACTAAGAGGGGAAGTAAGTGCTTGCTCGATGGTCCGCTTAGATGACTCGAGTACTACGACCTGCGGAAAATTGGTTTGACTGCCAGAAGTAATCTATTCGGAACACAAATTTCACTCCTATAAGCACCCAGAAATCATTTTCCTAGACTTTCTTAAAGATAACTTTGAATTCGTCTCACGAAAATGTGGCCAGGACAGTTCGGCAAATCTATACCATTGTTCGCAGTAATAAGCCGCGACATCGTAGCTTGCGGTGTGATGTGCCGTGGGAATCCCCGGGTCCGAGGAATATAATCGTGGCCGATAACCGTGACGAGACAAAGACTGATAGAAAGAGAGACGCTTCTCCGGTGGTGTGTGCTTTTCTTGGTGCGCTAGCGCACACGCGGCCATTCATGCGAGATATACTATGGCACGTCAATAGGATGATTGCCCCCCGACGCTCGCCTCTGCCCGTTCAAGTGGATAAAGTCTTTTATAGTGTATATGCAATTTAAACTCGGCTGTCGAGAGCCGCAGCAGCAGCAGCAGCATACGTCGTCGTCGTCGTCGTCGACGACGTCGGGCTGCACGAGGATGAGGATCTCTGCAGAGATGATCTTCCCTCTCTCCGATGCTTTCTCAAAGACTTTTGATATACTTTGTAGATACCATACATATACCCGATTGTCTGATGATTACGGTATTTTCGATAACGATTCTATCAAAAGACGGAACAGAAAATAAAGTAGATATGCGCAGGAAGTAGATAATGCCGGGTCCAGTGAGACCACGGCAAACATTAGCTGTATACGACATAATCAACTCTCTCTCTTTCTCTCCTCTCGTTGCAAGTTCGCAGACACACTGCAGAGGGTTAAAATTGAAAGTTATAAAGCTGATTGTTGCAACGTCTCTCTTTGCGCACTGCCGCATTTATACTGGCGTGTAATTCTATTACAATCGTGAAAACTTAATGGCCGTTTTCTCAATTTTCCCTTGGAATTCAGGAGGTTGAATTTGATCATTCAATTTGAAGGCCTTTATGAACTCTATAAACAATGACTCCGTATTGCTTGAGAGCTATGATTCTCTTTTCAGACATCGTCTCTCGATTATTATAGCTTTTTTCGCTGCATCGTTATTAAGATCACTTGTATATCTATACTGCATCAAATCATCAAAATTAGTACACCTGTAATCTCGTTCAGCTATAAAACGCATCCGTTTGAAATCAAGCAGATGTTAATAAATTCATTCGGCTGCTGGAGCATCCTTATTTGCACTTTATTTATCTTTGAAATACGGAGAGCGAGAAAGTTCTGCCGTGTAATAACAGAACATGTTGTTATTTTAGAAAAATTCAAATCATTCAATCGTTCAAAATATATAACATAAAGTATACTCCGTTATAGCATGTGCGGCCCAAGCTGTATTAGGCTGAACAAGGCCTAGCTGGCACACTGCTATATTATCTAGACTCAGCGGGCAGATTATGGAGAGGGAAATAGCAAACGCGTCTATGCGCCACCTATCGCCGATAGCCAAAGACCATAGAGTCGAAAAGTCGAAGCGGTATAAGAGAAAGGACAGTCCAATTATGGTTACTGATTCCGCATGCTCGTTCATCATTATGCCGCGACAAATATTGTCTCCTCTTACTATGAAAAGGGAAAAAAAAGAGTGAGAAAACAGAGGGGCTCGTACATCGCGTGAGCGGCGTTACGCGAATCTCAAGTCCTTTCCAACTGTCGCACAACGTATTATCCAATTTGCATCAGCTCGCTCGCCTGCACGGGGCGAGAAACGGCCGGAGAGAGGGAGAAGTGTCATTGTCTCTCTTATGCAAATCGCTCTTGATTTAGCTGCTACTGTCTATCGCACTTTTTTTTCTCTCTCTCTCTCTCTCTCTCTCTCTCTCTCTCTCTCGCTCGCTCTTTGTCGACGTGTATCCTGGTGCACGTATACCTACGCACGCGTTGCGCCGAAGACCAGCTGGATCCGGTTCGGAATCGTTGCTGATACTTCGATCTTCTGAAAACCTGAGCGAATCTCGATGTTATATCGAGATCGCGATGGAGTCACGCTTGATTCCCTATGTCCTCGTGGTGTTTCGTTACCTTGCGCGTGTGTAGAGGTAGTAGTGGAGGAGAAAGATGATATACCGTGATACTGTTTGACACTATATTATAATAGTTTGCTTCTGATTTTAGTGGTTTTTATAAAGACGTTCCCAAAACAGTACAATAAAACTGACAAATAGAACAAGCTTTTCGCATAACTTTATCCTTCCTTATCAATATCAATAAATATCGCAGTAAACTTTTCATCGATCGAATTTCAAAAAATCCCCGGATTCAAAACCAGTATAGATATATTACATCCCTCCCACTCCATCCCAGCCATAAAAAATAACGTCGAAAAATAATCCACACAGAGGCAGCAAAGCACCTCGCGTTAATTAAGCCCGTAAAGTCGAGTCGTCGTCGGTAATACTGCAGCCGTGACCACGGAGATTGACACGGTGCGATGAGGCGCGCGCGCGCGCGCGGGAGTAGCTGCGCACACAGCAGCGCCCGCTCGCGCCAGCGTTGACCCCTCGGCAGCCCGATCAGCCCGTTGCTTTATTTAGTTATCGTTACATCCACCGACTTGTCCAGCTCGCCGCGGTTATACACACTCTTATCACCTCGCACAGTCGCATCTCTCTGACTCTTTCTCTTTCTTTCTCTTTTTCTCTATCCGCGCGATATCGTCGGGATACAGTAGTCCTTTTACGATTCTTGATCCGAATTTGCTGATTCTTTTTTCTTCTTGAATGACAGGCTTGGAGAGCTCGAACGAGAGTCCGGAAGTGAGTCGCGATTTTTCGGGTCTGACACTTATCTGGATGCTGTCGAAGTGAGCTTTTGCTGAAGAGCCAATCGAGCCCAGGTGTGATATTATGATTAGGTGAGTATTCCATATTTTTGACAAATTTTCGTTATCACCGTTACATACTTTTTACTGGTCTACATTTAAACGAGTATGTATTACGAACATTGTACTATATATTTTTACACGATCGCGGAATTTTTTTTCCGGATGGTGTAATAACTTCATTTTTTAACTTTGAATTCTCGTGTTCGGAGGCAACGGTTTTAAAAGGGGTTACGAAATAGTTGTATTGTTTCGTCATGCGCTGTAAAAAATAACGAGTGGGAAAATTGCACGCTTCCGCGTTTTGCAGTCGATTTACAGAATGTTTCTTATTTTACGAGTGTGAGGCTCAACATATTAGATTTTACATTTTCCCGACAAAGTAAGTGCGACTCTTTTTCTTTTATACCGATGAGGCGATTCGCTATGGGTATATGAAGAAAAACAGTAAAAGCACTGATAAAAGTAAAATCTACCTTCATCTTTTTGAAACAAAAAAAATGTTCACAAATTAGTTTAATTATCAATTTAATTATTCGGTAGATTCCGCGTTGGGCGAGCATAATCAAAGTAATATCAAAGATATTTTTAATATTTTGCTGAAAAGTTACGACTCTCAAATCGCAGTATATTATAAAATGGACAATTTAGCGACGTAAATCGTTAACATCTGATTTTTTTCATGTCAAATAACAGTGACGTGCGGAGTGCCAATGATTAAATTGAAATAATAATTCGAGCGACGACATGTCAGTCGGAAGACTCGAAAGTGAGAAGCGGAAATAGGTGATTTGTACTTGTTTGTAGCAATTGAAAAAGTACAGGAATCCAAGAAGTAACTAATTTGTCGTAAAGCAGACGGACGTTAAAATGTACAATTTTCAATCATTATAATACAATTGCACGAAATTGACACCTTAAAATTTAATTTGATATTTTTACCATAAAGCCTTGGTGTGTGTGTGCGCGTAGTCGTCCTTATTTCTAATGCTAGTATAAACGAATATCGTCGTTTTCTAAACCATCGCTAATCATCGTTTTGTCCATCAAATTGACGTTTAATTCGTAAAACGTTCGTTAAAACGTGAATCTTATTTACCTCAAAATGATCCTTTGAAGTTTTTCTAAAACCGCATCAGAAAAATTAAAAAACCACAAAACGACACTCCTCTTGCAGACTTAATTCGTGGAAGAAAAAAGCTAATACCTCTCAATTAAATGCAAATGAACGATGTCCAACGCAAAAGAAGAGTCGTAAATCAATCCGATTTCTCTCACAATTTTCCCTCTTCTTGTATCCTTACGATCGCTCTTATCTCTTCGCTATCGCAAGTCCTCTCGTTAAATACCAACGCCGAGAGTCGAAAAGATAAACTGTGAACGTTCGTGCGGGGTTGTGACGGAGAAAAAAAGTGCGGAATATGCGCCGCAGGCATGTGCACAGGGAGAGACGAACTCGTCCGAGAAAATGAAAAGTGGTGTAATAAACTCGCGCTCGCGCGCACGTTTTCCAACGACCTTCTCAAGGTGTTCTCTGCTCGCGCTGCGCGCGCTTCGAGCGTACTATGCGTGTGGAGAAAAAAATCATATGTTTATGGAATAACCCGACGTGATCGCCGATAAAATGGTAATCGATCGCTGTGGTAAACCAACGTGGAAAGTCGATATAGTGGATTGTGTGCGATAGCCGATTGTTCTGTATAATTTATGCTCTTTTTACCGTTTTAATTGATGGCTTAGTGCGAGTTTTACGATATTATACTATTATTTAAGCATATCCGGATATGCGTATAAACGTTAAAGATTAATTATAATAATGATGTTAAATTTAATTGAATGGATTGTCTTAATAGATGGTATGTTATTTATACGGAAATTTTTCAGATTTTTATGTGAGTTTTCTCGAGAGAGCTATGAAACGTATAATTATGTTATTAGAGAGAATACGTGACGTACAAGATTTTCGCTGTAAATAATATAAAATCGTAGAAAAAAATACGCGTGTAATCTTATCCTCCTACTCTAAAAAAGACATGGTAATCATTTTATATTCGTCCTCTGATTGGCTGTTCGCTTTACCACGCAATGTCAGCGTATTTTTGAATTCCTAACCCGACAACGTGAAAATTGAGAAAATATGATAACAACGGGTGTATTTCGTTATATTGTCGCGCAGAAATCTTGACCTTTTTAAATCAAAATTTAAAGCTTACTTTTAAACTTGATTTTATTGTTCATGTGTACGTGTGGTGCTAGAGCGATATCAATGACTAAAACAAAGCAGTTTTGGACTGGCCCTTTCATCACCGCCTAAACTCTCCTTTTCTGCGGCATGTGAAAATAGATGGCGCATAGGCAGTTTTCCATTTCATTCATAATAATACGCGCGCCGAGTCTAGATATAGTGCTGTGCCACCAATGCTAAAACTGCCTGTCGCACTGCGCGAAGCGTATCTAAGGATTGAGAAAACATTTTCTAATCCATGCTTACATTTGTATTTTTTAGTTGTTGGTATACGCAGTTTGTAAAACGATTAGGAAAAAACCGAGCTTGGAATATTTTCTTATTATAATACATGTTACTTGGTACTAAACTATGTGCTCAATCAATTTTCTCAAATCATCTTCCCGAAATTACTGCGCAATACTCGTAACTTTATAATACTGCTAATGTCATAATTACCAAAGTTTTTACCTGCCTTATGGCATAACTTTTCTTTCGTTTCACGAAACAGTATCTCCGCAAACTTACTCAAAACCATACCTCCACCATCGAATCAAATTCCTCCTCCTTCAAAGACCGCACAGCTCGGAGGCCATGTATTACCGCAAGTACGTTTTATTAATCCACATGAGCTTGCAGCCCTGGCGACTGATGGACTTTGAGCAAGACTTAAGAAGCACAACCGCGCCCATTATAAGGGGGCCACGGTGTCGTCGTCGTCGTCGTCGTCGTCCAAGTTATTCATCTCGCACTGACGAGAGACAGAAAAAGAGAGCAGCAGCAGTAGCAGCATCACAGTAGTGAACAAAACAAGGCATCAGAGCCGCGCGTCGAGCGCCACAATGGCTATATACTCTACTTGCGCTCTGATGGGACAGCACCGTCCAATTGCTCGGCTGCGATAATTTGCATGACAAAAAGAGCGGGCTCGGCATCGAAGCAGGATGTCGTGTTTTTCGCGATTACAACTCGTGTCTCTCTCTCTCTCTCTCTCTCTCTCTCTCTCTCTCTCTCTCTCTCTCTCTCTACACGTGTTTATATTGTGCCTCGTAGCGGCGTGCGGGGAGGTCAAGGCTGCTGATTGCCGCCGTCGTTGTCGCCGCCTCGTCTTCTGAGGCGGTGACTCCTCTTGTCGATTGGACCAGTAGCTGGAGAGCATTATAAGGGAACGGCTGAGATTTAATCGGCAATCTCGGCGAGCTGCTCTAACGTTCAAAAGGTCCATCAGTCGCGCGCTTCTTCTCTCTAATTTTCTTGCTCTCTCTCCCTGATGCGCGGCGCGCATTGTTCATCGGACAGCTCTGCACAGTGTCCTAGGGTTTTTTTCCCGTCATTTCTTTCATCGTTCTTCTCGTTTCTATTTATGGCTAGCGCGAGCGTTCTTCGATAGATTAAAAAAAAAATTTACGTGCAAATTGTTTAAAAATCTCCATCTCTCATCAAATCTTCGTAATGTTTGATCAAATGACGACGTGCGTGAAATCCAAACGAGCGGCGCGTTTAAAAGGCCTATGTACTCCACCCACGCCTATTTCGAGCGCGGCAGCGTGGCTTGAATCAACAGGTGTCACACCTGCATATCTCTCGCTCGTAACGTGATCGCTCGCGCGCGCTCTCTCTTGTTTTTTACTCTCTGCTTCAGCCTCTTTTAACTCTCTTGCGCTCTGTGATATTATAATTACGCGCAGCCTTGAAAGAGTCTCCCTCTTTTAAATTAAGACTTCGCATTGATGAACGAGGAAAGTCTCACGATGATACCATATCTTTTTATCTACGTGACAAAATTAAGTTCGCGAACGCTTGTGCAAACAAATGCGTAATTTCCATCGAGATCTTAATAGAGCGTCAGAAGTTTGCTGTTGGATTGAGGAAAAAGCTATGCCTGAGAAATTTTTGTTATGCTACCAGGAGGTAATCGCGAATTTGGAAGCTAGCAAAATTCTGAGAACCAGATCATAATAAACACATCGGCTCTTTTTACCTTCATTGATATGAATTGTGAAAATCAGCTTGCGATTGTAATCGCAGCTATATCGTTTTTAGCAGGTTTGGATCGTTGAAAATTTATTTTGGTCTTTATATGAACCACGAATTCGAGAAAATCGTTATTGCTACGACGAAGAAACAATAATAATCAACATTGTTCGAACATAATGATAGTTGCGGTTAGATAAGCGGCGTCGTATCTTCCGAAAACGTAATAAATATCACAACCAAGCGCAGGCAGGAGCAATAATCAGAGTTTACAAAAGTTGCGCGATTGCTTTACAGCCACTGCTAAAATGTCATATTGCGTTTCTTTTGGTTAGATTAAGGATTAATCGAAGAATTCGACCTTAAACTTAGCTTTAATCAGTTATATCAAGGAAACGTCGTAAAACGACGCGTTTTATAACTTTGCTGCTCTGCACCCGAGATATTTGCGAACAAAAAAAATTTTAAAACATGTGGATATTACCTGCATCTGTCTTAAATTTAAAAAACGTCTGCATTAAAATACGTATAATTAAAAATTATACCCGCGTCCACTAGCCTGATCAATTTCGCCTTTTACTACTGAACGAACTACGCGCAAACAAGCAGTGACGAACCGCAAGCTTTTTTTCAACAAAAGCAATGTGAAAAAAAAGTTCAGACCAGAATTATTGCCTTACCCAAGCGTGAAAAACAACGTCTTGTCCCATCTTGGCGGCGGCATGTCCGCGAATATGACATGTTTGCGGAAGAAGCCCCGCGTAATACACCGCCGCGACACGCATCACTGATTTACGATTTTGGTATCTGTTAGCGCCTTATAGTGCCGCACTCTGATATCTATTGGCGACGTGTATTTTGTTCAAGCTGTTTAGTAGCAGATTGTGAATCCCCCTTATATGAGGTTTACTTGGAGTATGTAATCTGTGTATGTGATGTGTAATTCAACGTAGTTTTCAGGTATCTCCGACGGTGATATGGAGAATGAAAATTGTGGAACCATGACATTGACATTCGATAAAGTGTCTAAATCGTTACTCGTTTAATCAAACCTTCAAAAAAGAATTTTTTTTCTTGATTTATGTGATCACGTGAAGAAAGTTTGACAGTACGTTTCCATTATTTTATACGTACATATTCTCCACAGCTAACGATAAGAATATGTTTTTAACTTTGGCATTAACAAGGTGTACACGAGAAAAGTTTTTCGTCATACGTTTATACGATTCGTATACGCAATAATTAACTGATATTTTCATTAAAAGATTATAAATAAATTGTCACTCGGTATAAGCGTGATGACCTAATTTACCGATAAATTTTATAAAAGAGCGGCATTCCATAAATAATATTGAAAAAACAGCTTGTTACAAATTCTCCCGCAGTCATTCAAGTCAAATATATCGCAGGAAGAATGTTCATTACATCCTGCCTCAAATGTTTTCCTACGCCTGGCAGCAGTGGCAGGTATATAGACTCGTGGAACGACGGCTTGCCAATCTAATATAAGTAATTAGTCGCGGATATATTGTCACGCTGTTGACGTAACGACGATGTGCTCGTTAAACAAGCTGAAAGAAATCCGCGTCGCTTGTAATCCACACGTGTGTATAGCTCACCAGCACAGAAACACACACACACGGGCACGCGCACGCGCGAGGCAGTAGCAATTCAACGAGTCAACGTTTTAGACGTGTATACGTTTCTCGTATGTACAGATTATCTTTCCGTGATTTACAATCTATAACGTACAATAGGTATAATATAATTTCGATGTTTATATGTGCGCAGGTATAAAAAGTCAAATCCGGACCAATAAGAGAGCGCATTATTAAGACGCATGAAAATGTCAAATAACGTTCGGCTCAATGCGCCACGAGTAATTCACGAACGGGAACGATCCGGTTTCAATGACACGTACAAGTGCTTTGAGCTCTTGCGCCCTTTTTCAAGAACATCCGCTTCATCGTCGAAAATTATATATCTTTGGACACACGATGTGATGTGAAAATTAATCATCCCAGGACCGAAGCCAAACGTTTCCTCGTTCGCGGCTTTTGTTCTTTTTTTTTTTGGTACGTTTAATTGCTTCTGAGCTTGTTGAAAAATATGCGCACACGTGCTACAACGCGATTTCTAACTTATAATTGAAATCGGATAAAGCTGCAACAAGAGTTAAGAAAAGTGGGAAAATAATCGTTGACTGATCGATAAAAAACACCGATGAGTCTAGTGTGCACGGCTTCGAAACATGGTTGATTTGCATCAACTTGCAAATAGACTTACATCGCGTTATAGAAGCAAGATCTTCTACGTAGCTGTATGCCTAATACTCCATTGGAATCGGATATAATAAATTTGTACAATTGAGCACATTTCAACCTTTTCTCCGTTCAATAAAATTATGACAAGGTTTGGTAATGACATTTATCGATGCTGTCGAACGACTTTAAAAATATCACGGTTTCATTGTTCGCCGCCTCTTAGTATATAGCACACCGAAATCCCGATTGATCAAGATAAGGCGTTTGCACACAAAACATCGTTTCAAAAAGTAGTTCCAGTGCGATGGTTTTATTCTTCGATGCTTCCAGGAACGATTTAATTATAACTTCGAGATAACGACGTTAAACCGAGGAAAGTTCTGTCTCAGTATCGAGCGTAATTTTGCAGGATTTTCAGCGACTTAAATCGCAGCCTACAGGTATGCGCGTAACTCGCGTTATTGCAATTTCGCATTTCACGCTTTAGCAGTTAAGCCGAGGCAATATCTGACGTTTTTCTTCCCCTCCACACGAAGATCTTCGCGCTTTGCATAATTTTTTTGCTGTACATTCGATAAGCGTCGCGATGGCGCGTAAACGTCGCATATAAGGGATTCCGATGGATTTTCGAAATGCTGTCGTGTGTATTATCAAAAACCTCGCTAAAAAATTATTTAACAGATACTTCAGCTTTTTAAATTTTCCATACTTGTAGAGATCACAACTTTATGCATGTCTCTACAACAAAACATTTCGTTTTCAATCACTTCACAGCCGCATCAGCTGCAGCAAGAATATACAGATCGAGCTCACATCCGATTGAAATTTAAAAACCATCGTATGCGTTTGTGCTATAATCAAGAGAGAGAGAAAAAGCACGAAAATTCAGGCAGCCAGATGTAAGCACGCGCTAATGATTGGCAGCAGCTCCCGCGCCCGGCGTTAATTCAATGTTTCAGAGCCTAGAATTCGTTCGCAAGGCTTATAAATTATAACAAATCATGCTCAATTGCTCGTAGCTCTCTCGCCGCGTATACTCTTTCATAAATCATTGCGACACGCGCGACCGTTTTTTTCTCTCTCTCTTTTCGAGTAATAGTGTATACGAGTATCGTAATGCATACCGTGATGTATACGTGGAATTTTTTATTTTTAATAAGGCTCTGCGCTTTATACCAGTAAAATATTCAGTAGATATGATGAATGGCTTAACGCGTTGAGTTTTATTTTTTCTTTACACTATCCGTGTCATACTAGGTGGAATCTCTTCTCAAAAAGAAGCCGTTTTACCTCTTTCGTTCATCTAAATCACAAGCGTTCTTCATCTTCTCTCGAATCAAATATTCCACTACCGTCATTTGGATAACGCATATCGTCACACCCTCTTGCATCTGATCAGCTCCGAAAGCACATTCTTCCGCCTCTCGATTATCCCGAGTGTCCGATGACCCTCTCGGCTTCTATACAAATCGCTCCGAAGGCATAGTATCGCGTATCGCATTCCTTCTCACCCTTATCTCTGCGCGAATTATTACGTTTAGTCAGCGCGCGCATCCGGTACTATACGTATGCCTCCTCTCATCGGCCGGATGTGCGACCTGCGCGTCTCAAATCGCGAGAGACTCCAAACAGCATTCTCAATAAACAATCCACAGTAGTCTCTCAGGCCCATAATACATCCGAGCAGACTTATAATCGAATCAGTCTCGTGTATCTCTATCTCGCGCGCTGCGGCAATTAGACTGCAGCGACAGACGCGTGTCGATCCGGATTAATTTAGGCCGAGCACGCGGAAAAATCGAGGACGTTTTGCCGGGAGATCGAAGCAAGTATTGGAGCGATGATCGAGAAAAATGCGCGTTTTACAGGGGCCGGACAAACATTTCCATTAGTGTCATAAGTCATATTGCTTTGGGTATGAGAAGCTTTATTTCAATTCTGCGATGTGGTGTTCATTGTATTTTTGATGGGGTTTAGTTTGACAGATCGTTATTTCATCGTGTACGTATTTGGCAGTTTATTTTATCGGCTGTGACTGATCGGGGCTATTTTTGCATAATATTGCGGCCTTGCACGCGTACGATTATCGCAACGCGATTAATATTACAATAAGCGACTTTGTGATAAATGATCTTCGAATATACGAGTGATTTATCCATTATTGTTAATTAATCCCCGCGTTTCTAGGATTATCCTTGCGACAATGCTGTTTCCATAATTGCTCCGGTTCTTTTTTTGCTGCAGCAACTCGAGGCATAATACATTATCTCAATGATCATTTGTCATTAAGATGTATAAAAATACAACTCGGTCGAGACCACTCCATCATTGTAAGATGAAATTGATAGGCAATTAAGGCTTTTCCGCATCTACGAAGTTTTTGCATTGAAAAATCACACACAAGTTGACCATAAAGCATTTTTTGTCCGCAAACCGAAGCGCGCAGAATCAAGCGAGCAAGGATTCGCATATCTTAATCTTATTCAGAGTACTATAGCCTTACAATTGTAAAAACGACATTCGAAATGTAAATGACCTCTTTGTTCAACTCATTAGATCTACATTTTTAAAGTCAGCACACGTGGATGATAGTAAACATTACGGGTTTTACCGAGAACGGTTATTCCGACTAAAAAAACACGTCATTATTATCGATTCTGAACAGAGCGTATAAAATCTTGAGAGTTTACTTACCAATTATGTTATACTGACTATATGGTTGCGAAATTTGAAACTTTGGAGTCAACTTATTAAATGTCCCTGTAAAAATTTTAAATTGTGATCAGTTATTTAATCCTTTATGCATTAAAAACTGGGGATAAGTATCAAGTCTTTGATAAAAAACAATTGAAAAATTAAATAAAATGCGCGTAGATTTTAAATGCAGACTCAATAAATAGACTTAAATGTTGAGTTTGCGTATCTTCAAGTACACAAAGTAAAGAGAGACAAAGTATACCTTCCAGATGTTTCACTTATAATTTTCGCTATCCACAAGCGAGTAATTATTTTAGGCACTTAAAAATATCCTACTTACGTTATAGTAACACTTTCCAATCGGGGTTACAGTGTACATATGAAGTCTAAAGGCAAACTATCTGTTTTTTCAAGTGTGAAAAAAGATTAAAAAAAGCCTCTGTGCAATGAAGTGAAACGTCGATTTCCGTACATCAGACTTTTGAGGAAGATTTTGATTGAAATGTACAAGAATTGCGTTATATTTTCATTAGAAGAATGTTTAAAGTGGATAACTTAATCGTCATAAAAACAGCAGCAGAAGGAGAAACGGTAATATCTATTTGCATAACGATCGACAGTCGGTTAATTTGAATTAACAACGATATCGACACACGTGATCATTGAAATTAATGTTATTTTCAAAGCCATGCGTTGTAAGTACGGCATAAATTTGAATTCTCTTCCCTATCAAAAAAGCTCGCGCTGTCGTTGATGCATTGAAGTGTGAGTATCACGTGAACGTTTTTAAATGAATATTTATTAATAGTGCGTTGCAGATAAAAGTTTTTAAATCTGTTTGTGTCATAAAAGAACAAGCTACTTTTTGAAAAAAAAAAAAATAAATAAATAAATAAATAAATAATTGTCTTGAATCACTTTGGAGAATGGAAATTTAACGCGTGGTGTATAATTTTTAAAACGATAATACTGCGTTAATAATGCTAATATTTTATTAATACACACATCACTTTGAAATATCATTCCATTTCAATTATACAAAAATCAACCGTTTCAAGTTTTCGCTAGCAGAAAAATAGGGGTTAATAGTTGCATATGCACATAGCTAAATATCAAAGTAATAAAAATAATTCTTCAATTCGCCATTAGAACACGAAGCACGTACAAGTTCCATTAAACCTCACAATTCGTGCACTGAACAAACAGAGTAGCAAAGTACTTTTATCAAACCCAATGTATCAAACCCAATCTCGAATATACACACAGCTTGAACAACAGCACAAGTGACGCGACATTTTTATGTAACATAACCTAATCCTCCACCCATCAAAATCACCGAAATTCCCCGTGACGCGAACTTCTCGCAACAGTCGCATCAACTTTCTCCTCGAGTAAATGAAAAAGTAGAAAAAAAAAAGACTCGACTGCAGCAGCCGACAAGGACGTATAGCAGAGCCGAGCTCGGGTTCGTTGAACGATCGCCGTCGACGGCCTTTCCGATCGCGCTGCTCTACTCCCGCGAAATTATGTTTTGTTGCGCAACGCGTCGCGCGCTCGGCCGATAAAACACGTGGAGAGGCGTCGACGTCGTCCTCTCGTCGTCGCCGTCGTCGCTACTGAGAAAACAAAGCCTTCCGCGTAATGATGCTGATAACGAAAAGATGTGCAGGGATTACACTTAGCGCCGGTTTGATTTATGCCGTATATCCATTTTTTTGCGCTTTGTTTTCGCGATTCGGCGCGTGTTTTGCTATAGGAGACGAAAGCCAGATCGTCGAATCTCTCTTTTTTTTTTGCGCATCACTCTGACGCCGAGTCACACACGTACGCATATTCCAGAGCCGCGAAAGCCTCTCTCTCTCTCTCTCTCTCTCTCGCGAAGCCTGAATTTTCAATCGCGCGATCGTCGGAGATCAAACAGAACCGGCGGCAAACAATTAGCGCGCATCGGCCAATCCGCCCCAGGGCCGAACCGAGCCTACGCCTCGGCGAGCAAACACGACTGAGAAGCATAATTAAACACATCTATCCCCGAATAAAGACGTATAATGTGCATCTTATTAACGCGTCGCCGATCTCCGCTCGCTGCGTTAATGCGTATATGATATAGGTGTGTATGCGTATACGTATCGTCGAGTGTAAAGAGAGCGAGAGCCGAGCGTTTAAACACAGACGGATCGACGAAGATAGAGTGAGAGAGAAAAGTGGGGGGCATCAGCAGCGTCGGCATCAGTCTCCTCGGCTCAACCCCGAGGCACAGCAGTCGGCTCGGGTATATAAGCTTTCGGGCTTGGTTCGTCTCACTCTAGGTTGTTCCCCATCCGGGCAACTTTACCGAGACTTGGCAAACCGCACTCCGTAAGTCAATCTTCAATTTTCTGCTTCATTATTATCGTCTTCGATCTGTGTTTACATGTATATAGAGCTAAGTTTTAGTGATACCTATACTCGTCGTCGTCGTCGTTGTTGTAGTTCGAATATCTGCGCATAGTGCGGGAGAAAGGGAGAGAAGAAAAACTATCGCGAAGCGGCCTTGTCGAGGCCGTTATAGACTGCAGGAATTATCAGCGCAAAGTGCTTTGACACGAGAGAGTAAGAGAGTGTGTGCGAGAGAGAAAGAGATAGAGTATTGCCTTTTTGTGCGGACTATACTCGAAGCAGGTTTTTGTGCGCGAGAGTTCTGGTGATGACTGCTTCGTACAGATGGACATCTCCAGCGAGAAATTCCAGTCGGTCTCTCGTTTTGTGAGGATTTTTTTTTTTTTTTTTTTTTGTTTATCTAATCTTGCAACCTGTTTTACGCCATTCTTTTTTTGGAATACCGTGCGTATTCGAGCGTCGAAGCTACTTGTTGCCGCTTTCGTCGATTCTTCGAAGAAGGCTTTTGAAGTTTTAAAAGTGAGAGAGTAGGAGTTTATTTACACTTTTAAAAGTGATTTATACTCGCGCGCGAAAATAGAGCTTTTTTTTATTGCTTTCATACACTCATAATCAATTTAATTGAATATGTTGTTTCAAAAATCGCGACTGGCTCGATGCGGAGAAAAATACGAGTCTTGACTTAAAAAAACAAGGCTGGCACGTGTGCGCGATCGTTTTTATTTTCGTCCGCTTAATTCTCCGCCTCTACAACTTAAAGCTAATCAACGACAATGAAGTTGAGCGTGTTTGTGTATACGTCACTTTGATATTCCCAATCGCATCTCGCCGATGATGCGTCATTGCTTTCATTTATTGCTTTGCGCGAAAGTACGAAAGTATCAGTTCTTATTGGTGCGGCTGAGTTTAAACAGTTGCTCCGATATAATCTATATATTTTCAACGGTTATCGAGTGCTACTAATTTTGGAACTTTGATGGAGAATGATTTTTCAAAGCATCGCCTATACCTTACAAATGAGTAACGCTGTATAATTATCTCGAAGCCAGTCATAATAGGTTTTGCATTGCACAACGGCATTTTGGGCAATCTAAACGTCATTTTCATTCTTACGAATTCCTTGTATTTATACTGATGACGAGTTTTCCAAGTGTCTTTAGGCAATGCGTATTGGTCAACTAGCGCGTAGACAGGTATGTTATCCGCTGATTTCAATTACTTTGAATTGGAAAACCCTCTACGGTGGATTTATTTCAGAAGAGCAACATATGCAGATTACAACTTATTTCCTCATAGACAAATGCACTTTTAGTCATTCTATATATATATATAGATCATATATTTCGTCGGTAATACACATCGAGATGATGTCAGCCTTATCACGCAGTAAAGTGACGCGACGCAAACTAATCAAACATTCGGGTCGGAATTTACTCTTCATAATTTCGAATTTTACTGTGTGTCAATAAGCCATTATTTACAACTATTCAAATACAGCATCGCGTATCGCTCGGCAAACACACAGCGATTGCTCAATGTGCCCCAGGAACTTTTACAACAACGCGCGTATATTTTCTTCCGCAATCTTTGAACTTCGATAATCATTATCTCGAGCGCTTGTGTTATTCGGCCGCGCAGCATTTCGATCTTCTCGCAAAATTGTACACACAACAAAGCAAAAGCTCCGTATGAAGCTTCAACGACCTACCCCAAAGCTCTCCTTGATGTACATTGACGTCCATCTATTAATACACCAAAGATTTCCATCGCTCGATTTCGCTGCAAGCTCTCTCTAAAAAGCTCGGCCGGAGCTTTTTCAAAGATGGTTTAAAAAAAAGAAGCCATTGAAGCTCACGCCGCGGGAAAACAGAATCCAGACGCAACCGGTTCGAGCCGCTTCTCTAAAATACATCGCGGATGTCACGAGGCTGAGAGCCGCGCAGGGTTGAACGAGCTCGAACAATTGCTTTGATCGATTCGTAGTAGCGCACGAGTCGCGGCGTGCTTTCATGGTGTTTCGCGCACTATAACGTAGCTGCGCATATGTATCTTATCGTTCTTTGTTATACACGTGTTCGAGTTCGTGTGAGGATGAGGATCGTAATCTGGACCTGTGTTCTACACATTTTTTTCGATGTTTCTCTTCGACGCTCTTGTTTCGCGCCGACGATTGTAATTGCCGTATAGCTTACGCAATGTGTACGTTTCTATACTCAGGCACGAGCTGATGATCTCGTAAAGAAGATCGCAAGCGAGATTGACGATCGGATCGGTGGTAACCTTCGAAGCCTTGAGAGCTTGTGTCTAGATTTTGGTTCGTCAAGATAAGCTTCTTTTTTACCTAAAAGCACAACATTTAAGATCGATTTTTCCTCTTTGTTCGGACATTGCATAATTCGACCTTTGTAAAATTTACATAACTCCATTTTACTGTATCCACGCTAACTTGCAACGCATATACACACATATCAATAACGCTATGCATACACTCTCTAAGCGAATCTGTAAACATAGATATCGATCCATCGATCACTACACCCGCTCTATAAGGATTCCATAGACTTCCAAGTTTCAAGACCGCGAGAAAAATCTTCCGCTATTTGGAGTTTCAATTGATATGTTGACGCCACGAGCTCGTTTTCTCGAGAGCGAGTTGCTCAAGTTTTTTTTTCGACTGCGCGCAAAGCCACGCGAGACGCTAGAATTACACCGACCGCGAGAGATGATTCACGGCCTCTTTTATTTCGCGCACGAAACTCGCAAAACATTGATTCTTCGTACAGCTCTTAAACTGCACTTCGCGCGCATAAGCCATACGTTTTGGTTGGTTCGATAAAACGAACGTTTAAATTTTACGATATCAACGCGTACGTTTCTTGCGACCAAAACACGTTGACTTGAGAAATAAATCAAATTTTTTTGTGAAAACTTTCAGCGAATTTTGTTTGAGAAAAAGCGCAATTAGCGTTAACGATTTCCACGTGGACGACGGAGAAAGAAAAAAGATCGGTATCGTGCAAAAACATCGTTAAGATTAAAGTCGTCGCATTTATTTACGTCGATTGTATTTTTGCCATCGGCTTCTATGAGGTCGGATTTTATATTTCAAGGGTGGCGATGGACCCTGGGATTAAACTGGATCACGGTAGATCGTGGAACGGGGAAAAATTAATTTTATTGCGCGCGTTGGAGACAATAATGAATCGATTGTGATCGAAACCGACGATAACTAGTGTGGGATATTGATTGTAAAATTAAAGTTTTCTGGAAGTGACAGATGTTGGGATTCGCACGTGGCACTTGATTTTTCTTCTACTTTAGAGGATAAATATTTACTTCTTACCTTGGGAGCATGTGTCCGACCATTTATACGGCTGAAGTAACATTATTATTAGATTGTATTGCTATATAAGTACTTCATATGAAGTAACAACTTATCAGCTGTATTGTTCGCTGTAGAAAGTAAAAAAATCCGCGAAGATGTATGATTAATTTGTTTTGAATCTTCTTCCAGTAAACGTGAGAGATTAGCACGTTTTAATGCTAGCATCTCTTAACGTTTTCCGTGAATTCGTAAAAAGTCTTGTTAGAGGTTAGAAGAAGATTTAAAAGTCGATAAATATTGCTAACCGATAAGTGTATAACTCAGTGGACAATAAAACGATCGATGCTGGCGGCGTTGCAACGAAAGCTGGAGTTTTTTTTTGCCGAAGCTTATGACTTGCATAATAAATCACGTTTCGCCTCATTTTAATGTCAGTTCATTCTAATTTACCTATTAACGATTCCTCTCTAATCAAATGCTAGATATCCATCGATAATAGCAATGAATCTGAAAAAAAATCTTATATACGCAGCTTCGCTAACACTTTTTCTTGATTTAATTCCACGTGCGAATCCATTATTTTCCCACTATTTTCTGTCTCAATAACATCAAAAATTTTACTTGAGTGCACCGCGAACCGTGTCACTTTTATTTTGCATTAGTGACATCACTCGTCTAATTACCTCAGATCTTCAATAGCCATAACATTTTTTTAGAGCTTTTCCTATCTTTACGGTCTGCTTCAAAGTTCACAAAAAAAAAAAAAAAATAATAATAATAATAACTTGAAAAAAAGCTTCATGATGCAAGATCTATTCTGGATCATTGCATCAACCCTTATACATCACACTTTTCTCTCGTCGAAAGCCTGACAACTTTTCCATCGACTTCCGAAAATTTCCGCCAATACACACGTACACAATCGCTTCTCGCAGTACATCAGCATCGCGTACGCTGTTCAGAGTATACGCAGTAGTCGCGGAGGGACGAAGGCCATATAGTGGGAGGTGGCAGGTGATGGCTTTTAGCCGGCTGCTCGACGTCCGAGCGACTCACTCACTTCATCTCCGAGCGCCGACAATCGCGGGTCAAGCTTTACGCACGATTCTCTTGGCTATTGCGCATATATTGTAATCCCTTATGTCATTGTCACAGCCAGAAATCGCGGGCGATTTGTCGGAAGTGAAGTGTGCGCGAAAGTAGAGCTTTTTCAAAGCGATTTTCCGTTTTCGGGAATCAATCGATTTATCTTGTGGTGCGATCGAAGTGAAGTGTATACAGCTGTTTGACGAAAGTTGCCGAATCGAGAGATACATCGATAAGCTTGGCTAATAATTCTGTAAAAGTAAAATCGCTCTCGAGATCGGCGTGAGAATAGTATTCTGCATGAATTTGAAAATTGCTCGTCGATTACGGACTACAAGTCAAAAAACGAAGATCAAAACGATAAATCGTTGATCGAGTGCGAGTCCAATGCCGTTAAAGTTCAGTTTTGCCGAAAATTTGCAAGCTCGCTTCCTCCTTTGATCCGTGCACTTCCATCTACTGGATTTGGAGGTCGCCTTTTGGTCGACGTAAGTATTTGAGATATAGAGTTCGTTGCCACCCTCTCGGTTTAAACAAAAGCGAAACCACCAACGACATACGTATCATGCGATAATATACATGTAAACAGATGTCTTGGCACTGTCAGTCTGAGATAACGTCTCTCTCAGGATTCTCGAATCTCGACTGTTCTCTCGAGTGTTTTCCTCTTTGTGAGGTTTACTTTTTCAGCATCGCATCTGACTAAATCAAGAGAGCATCTCGTATTCCTCGTGAAAAATACATTGTTTCGAGGCAGTAATAAGCCGAAGGATACATATACGCGAGCTCGTGCGGCTTTTTCGCACTTCCGGCATTACGCTGACTCTGTGACCTTCCTGCTTCCGTTCTCATCTTTCCTGCACTTTGCTCGGATTTTATACACACTTTTTGGCTCAGTTTAATCTGTATCTATACAGGCGTGACTAAAAATTACTCTATCATAGCTCATACTTAATTACTCACACGTGCGAGTATTACATACTTTCTCTCTCTCTTCATTCATTAGCATATTTGATTAACATAATTAAGCGGAGACGGGTGTACAGCATCAGCCTCGTTTTCTTGCGTCTTGTAATGCCGCGCAAGCGTCCGGCAAGCACGAGGGGTTGGGCTGATTGCAGATCTAGTTAAACGATTGAATTAGCGGTGATTTCAATGCCTTCTGGCGCACTGCGCGCCTCTGAAATCTAGCGGGAGTTTACGTCTGAGGTCCAGCGGTCATTGTTGGATTATTGACTTGGAACCGAATAATTTTTCGCCTCTAATCTCCTGGCTGATGGATATAATGGTTTCACGTGTACAGCACGTCCATTCTGTTGTCGTCGTCGTGTATTGTAGCGCGCCATTTTCACGGCTCATAATTATCTTATCCGAGAGAAGCGACATGTCTTGTTCGCTCGTGTTGAAATCGTCCGCGATATTATCTGCGGCGATGCGAGGAAGAACAATTGTTTTAATTTACATAATAAGCTTGGTCAAATAAATATTCATTATATTTAAAGCAAACAATCGGAATATCGCATGACTCGCGCGATTATACGGATCCACGTGATCGGTGTATAGATTATTGTATAGCGATGTGATGGAGAGGATTCAATATTGTGTAATTTCTATTATATAGGTACATTATAATTGTGTAGTTGTTAAATAAAGCATACTTTTGGATTGGCCGTTCGCCCACCGCTTCAACTTTCCGACTATCTTATACTCTCTGGCTAACGACGATAGGTGGCGCATAGCTACTTTCTCGTCTACCTCGTCAGAATCTGCGCCCAGAATGTATATATAGAGGGTATGCCACCTATGGTAAAATTACCTTTTTGGGCCTGAAGATTAGGCCACTCGTGCTGCAACTGTGCGTTTGCATATTATTGCCTCTTTTACGATGTCTTTTACGTCAATTTCGAATATTTACGCACATTTCGTGCGTTCACATATTCCTGCCTACTTTACAAGCTTCATCGATTTTTTTGTATGAATAATCAAATCTTGTCAACTTATAAGAACGGAGAATTTTTCGTTTATTTATTTGATTATAAAATCTCCATTCGTTATAGATTCCAATACAGCGAGGCCACCAAATGAACAATAAGCTCGTGCAAACAAGCAATAAACTCACGTTCGCGCATTGTAAAAAGAAATTCCAATCGATATAGTCCACATCAGTTGCGCATTAATACATACTAATCACATTATCCATAAATTCATCCATAAAATTCACTCGGTATTGATTCTCAAAAAATTATAAACGAACTTATAAGGGAGTAAAGACTTAAAAATCCATCACCGACAAAAACAGGCTAGAATTTTACGCGCGGTTGATGCAACACGTGCGTCCGATCGACGATGGATTAAACATCGATGAGGCTTGATCGGATGTATCGATTGATCGACTATAATCATCACATGCGACGACACGCGAGGAGTTGCATAGGTATAAAAAAAGAGCGCACTCATATTCGCGTTAAGATTGTAAAACCAAAGCAACAGGTATCCGCGTAAATGCCAATACTCTTCCACCCGTATAATTTCTCGGCACCGAGTTTTTGTTGACGGTCTCGCGATAAATACAGCTAAAAAATTACTTTTTAGTAGCCTGAATTATGTATATATTTTTACAATGCATAATTTGTAAACTATTCTCAGTCTTGTCCGTTGAAGCATGAAAAGCCCAAATATAGGTACCCGCGTATTCGCTGAACGCATTCATTGAACTCGCCTCTATATAAGCGGATCGTTGAACTCGATTCCATTGCGATCGGCGCAATTGTCAAGAGAGAACGTTTTAGACTTTAATTAATCGCGACACACCGACGCCGCGCCGAGAGAGACTGCAGTGTAACGCACAATCGTTCGACACACTTGTCTGCATTAAAAAATAATAGAATAATAATATATTCAGAGGAAAGTTTCTAATATTATCTATCATATACTTATAGCTTTACAATTAATAGAACACTTGCTCACAATTTAAAATAATCCTCATTCCATTTTTCTCGTTATCTGACAATTGCAATCTCGCACGCGATGTCGCTATACGTATACCTAAATGAAATAAAAAATGTAGTTTTTCGCTGTCGGAATCGCCAAGAGAGATAGAACGCGTGACGCCTGGCTGTTAGCCGGTATTTAGTACAGGATGTCCGTCAATGTGCTCTGCACAGGCCATTAAACGTGTCCGCGCTTCTCGTCGTTTTCTGAAAACTGCAGACGCGACTACTCTCCACGCCCACCTTTGGGCTCATTATGTCGTTATATGCGCGAGCTTTCAGAATCATTGTCAGGCTTTCGCGGAACGGGCTATTCCCAAAAATAAAACGCAGAGGTGGAATAGAACGCAATAAAAATGTTTTTCCGACTATAGATCGCGCCGCACTACTTATAAGTAATAGACAGGTTTCTCTTAATTATAACCTGTTTTCTCGTTCGGACTCGCCGGCAGCAGACAACCGAGCAGACAACTACGCGCTAAAACAATAACGATAAATAACAAACGATCGATCGTTATGCTTATACTGCGTTGTTTTTCCGTATATTATTCAACTCTCGCGCTCTTTTTTTTTCTGTTTGTAAGACCAGTAACGCAGGATTTATTTGAAATTTTAATGCCAACTTCGACCCATTTTCATCTTTACGAGCCTTTTTATCCAACGTAAATCATCCAGCATAGCACACGTATACACACTTGAGAAAATTATCTCTAATAACAAATCACGAGCGCGAAGACTTTACCCGTCGCGCGTTAAGCGCCGCAACGCTCCATTGTGATAATCTCATTTAAAAGCCACTTTTTTTCGCTAATCATTTTTAACAAACCACATCCTGCCTTATTAACAATCTCAGCTGATCGCCGTATGTGTGTCTCTGCTCGTACTGAATTGCTCTCTATTTGTCACAATGGTGTGTTCGGAGTTGAAGAATCGCCCGCGCGGTGGTATACTCCGGCTACATAATGAGATAAGATGCTCTTCAGAATGCCGAGACTGTATAGGCCTGATGTGCTGGCTATAACGTTTGACGAATTTCCGTTACGTAAGCGAGATAATTCGGATGCGTCACCGATAGCACGCGCGCCGCTCTGTTGTGTGCAAGTATCGCCTAGCGGAGGAATTAAATGTATAGCGTGTAGGTCAGGAGAATAGACAATTACCTTTGGTCGGTATGATAAATGTTGTTTTTCTTTATAAGTGTACCGGTCTATGCGTATTGTTTTTTAATGGTCTTTTAGGGATGTTGCCGAGCAACTATATTATAGTTTTGTTATAGATTCTACTATATTCGGTAATCATGAGCACAAATTATGTTTCAGTTTGAAAATAAATTTGGTTGTTTATACCTTTAAACATGAACAAAAAAGAATGTGCAGTAAAGTAAATTCAGCAAACAGTATAAAAACTCTTCCAGTCTTCAATCACGTCTAAAAAGTGGAAAAAAAAATGAAAAAAAAAATCGACCTCAGAAAATGCATTCACTCGAATGCACCAATGCAGTCGACTGCATCGTTTCAAATTTCCCGGCTAGCAGCTTGCGCTGTGTATGTAGGCCGCGCGGGTGGGTAATAATCGATAGGGGTAGCCTCTGCTTTTGCTTCTACATTCGCCGTGGAGAAACTACCCTCACAGCGACCGTGTGGCCTAACGGATAAGGCGTCGGACTTCGGATCCGAAGATTGCAGGTTCGAGTCCTGTCACGGTCGAAAATTTTTTTTCGCTTTTGTTTTCGTATCCCAAAGCCGTAGGTTATGCCTCGTGGCCGTGAACCGGGCTTTGTCTTTTCGAATTTTCATAACTGGCGTATTTTTTTCGAACGTTGATTAAAAATGCAGTTGTTATTCGTTTTTAATCGTGAAACGATGACACTTTATGTGATCAGCACGTTCTTATTTTTGCGCAATTTTCGGGCTTGTTATTTTAAACGTAGCCGCGCAAACTATTTGGGACGACAGTATAATATACGAGTTTTATTTTATATCTGCGTGTTTTGAGGGGAAATACAGGTCTAAGTTTAGCTCTGATACATCGCAATTAAATTAAATTAAATTAGGATATCGTTCATGAACGGAAAATTCAATTACGGCTTTAATTAATATACCAAAGAAATTATCCATTGTTAGGAACTGTCAAGCATGTAATTGTGTTTTCAAGTGCATACACAAGGTTGTATAACCAGCATTCAAGAATTTGAAAGTGTACGAGATAATTATTATATTATACATCGCGTTATATCTGCAATAGAAACCACGTTAGCATTATACAAAAGAATTTTTTCAGCAAATTAAAGCTGTGATATGCTATTCCACACAATACTTGCCGTGTATTTTAAATGAATTTTATAAAGTTATAAAGATATTATTTTCCATTTTAATCAATTTATAGATTTTTTTATTTTTAACTTTTGCGTGATCGGTATTATTTGTTATTATTCCACAGCTGAAGTACTTATACTTGCTTTGATTTTTGCATCAATAATCGTGTTTAAAAATTATAAGATTGGTTGATTCGTTTGTTCTGGATTTTTTCAAAAGTCGTTTGAAAGTCGACGCGAGTTCGAAAACCTGTGATTAGATGCGCGCGCGCTTCTCCGCGCGCTGCAAGAAAAATAATATCTCCAAGACTAATGAGCGTTCCAGATTTTCCGCAGTTTCAGATATTTTTTTTTTCTTAAAATAATGGCTATCGACATTCGAGCAAAATAATACATGTTACTTGAATGCATTTAATGAATATGATGTTATTACATCTACTGATATAAATGATAAATAAATAGAAATTTTACTGCCTCAAATATACAAAGTTAGGTATTACGAACGGAGAAGAGACGCGGCATCGGCTCATTCTCATAATTTGTTTATGGATGAATTATTGCTGAGAAGGTGATTTTTCAACCACATGAAACGATCGCATGATCCTCGCGAATTGTGACGTGAGAAATCAGATAAAAGCGCTATTAATTTATACTATAGGAATACGTACATTCGTCTGCTACCTTGATCGCGAATACATATACTTACGCCTGAATAAGCTGTTTGCGAATTCTGTACACCAAGTTCTCAACATTGTAATTAAAGCGCGATCAAAATTGGTATAACAAAAAATTCGCAGCTATAAGAAATTATTCTCGTTGCACAAGTGTCCATCTGGACCGAATCTTTTTTTAAACACTTTAATCAACGCGTCGATGAAGTGCGATGTCGAAATAAACCCTCGTTATAATTAAAGTCAACAAATATACTTCTTTGAGCCCACGCGTTTACTTCGGCGCGACTTTGAGAACGTTTGGTATTTGAGTTACGTGTGCGCATCTCTCGCAATAGCTCCGTGCATAAAACTGGAATTGTGCGAGAATCCCAAACAATTAAGAAGAATATTATCCTTCGTAATTGGACGTCTGTAAAAATGTGGCTTTGCGGCTAACTTTTTTGCACCGTCTCTCTAATTTGAAGAGGCTTTTTCGTTGTTGACATGCTATGTGCAAAAGTCGAAATCGATTACGATCCTCTATCGCGTATTGCGTAATACTGTTTTCATGAACGAAATTCGAAAGAACAGCAAACTCCCCGCTGGATAGTTTATATTCAATTTCAGGCAATCAATACGAGCGGAGAAAGCGCGAGAAACAATCATTGATCGATGGAAATCTAAACGCGTCTTCGCGCACCCTCCTTCTCAAATCGTCGCGCGTCTCCATCAGCGTGCAGCCTCATTGCAAATTGACCCTATTTAACACTCGTGCGGTGTATTATTGACTCGGCTGCATCTGGCACTTGGTATATGAATATTCGAGAACTCGATCGTGCGCCGATGATTACCAAGATTTTCCTATAGATTGTTTTTTAAACAAAACCGTGGATCTCGCGAGATTATTTTTAATATATTTGAGGGAATTTTTAATCGATGACACGTGTGTTATCGATTGTACCCATGCGATACGAGGATAATGTAGCGATTGCGTAACGATACCTGTACAGCAAAAAAATCTACATCATCTTCTCTGATGTGCACCGAAACGCTCGAACGGTTATTAAATTCGCGTTAATTAGCGTCTCGTACATTAACACGTTACCTATATGAATGGATCCGCAATTTTCAAAGCATCTCCCATTAAGATCATCATGATCAAAAAGATGCTACTCGTCTTCTCGAAAGCTCGTCTCGCTCGAGCGGCTGCACGCGATACACTATATTCCTCCGAATACTCGCTCTTTTACGCCTAATCTAGCTATGAGAACTTCTCTCGGGCACGTGAGCTCGTCTCCTATATGGACTCAGGGTCTCAAGCGCAGCCGCAAGATATGAGATCTTCAAGGCTGGCTTAGCTCCGCGTTACGAGGATTTGCGGCGGCACTTCGTAATTCGGATCGTTCTTTCTTTCTTCGGTGTCGACCTCGTTCTATCAAATAATATACGATACCTATACCATATATGAATTAAATAATAATAAAAAAAAAATGTCTATTTGTTACAGCTTTCGAGTGAGCGCAAAACCTAGCCCCGCCGTCGAGCAGCAGCAGCAGCAGGAGGAGAGCAGCGCAGAATCAGCAGGAAGCCAGACTAGCTCTTTCAGCGACAAATCCGCCACAAGCCAGCTCGAAGCTCTCGTCGCGCAAGACAGCCGATCGAGACCAGCCCAAAACCTCTAGATCTCGAATTTTACCAAGCCAGATTCACTCCACCGCGCCGACATCGTAGGATGGTAGAAGGTGAACCCGACTCAAAGCAAAATCATAGTGAGTATCATTATTATCGATATGAGTTATAATCAATGCGAAAGTTTCCTTGAATCCACGGCAGTAATTAAAAAAAAAAAAACTTTTTAACGGGCGTTAATCATATTCGCGTGCGTATAACGGTATAATACGCGGCGACAAGGCTGATAATTTCAACAAAGCTCTTGCCGGAGCTTTTTGAAAATCTTTGATTTCTAAACAATCGTACCTAAGAGATAACGGCTAATCTGAGATTAGGAGACTCGACACGCTCCTTGTACTATTATATCGTACATTTAATGAGTCAATGAGCGAAAGTGCAGATCTTCGTCCGGACACTCGGAGTAGTTTCGGCTCTTCCATCACACGCGACGGTCTACGCTTCGTGGAATTTTTACACTTTTCGCTGGGATATGACGGAAGCCGTGGAATCGTTCTCTCTTCATGGTTTGTGTGTATAGCTGATTTAGCTCCCTTTCATCGCAAAAAAAGCGAGGCGTTCGCACTTATCTTTCGGTGTAAACAACGGAGTAGTTCCTTGATTGGCTCAATTTTTATTCCCAACCGCCTCAGGCTTTTGTGCCATGAGCGACCGAAAGAGTCGTATATAAATTATCCGAGTCACAGTTTCGTTTCTGATATATTTTTGGAGATCTCTGCCGCCGCGTGACGCACACGATCGGTGTTTGTTTACTCTGGAGTTTCGGCTTGAAGAATAACTTTTTTAACCCGTGAAAATCTTTTGTGCTCTTATAATACGCTACGCTTCAGGATAAATATGAATTAAAAAAAAAAAAAAAAAAAATTCAAACTAATCCGTCACAAGATTGAAAAAAATAAGAAAACGAGAGGCACGTGATTCCGAGAACCGAGACCCAGATCGTTACATTCGCGGCTCTGTGATGTCTCTTCTACTAATCGCTCTCAACAAGTGGGTCGCGCGTTAATTGTTGCAAGAGCCGAGGATACGCGCAAGCGACGGCCGCAAGTGTCTCGATCTCGCACGCAAAGGATTTTTGAGTCGTTCTTTTGCTTGTATAACAAAATTCGATACTCATTAATTTTTCTTATCTCATTTTCAGAGGGTGATGTAAAAGACGATCGCCTAAACGGCTGCGGTTCAAAGGACCTAGAGCTCGCACGTGAGTGTTTGACAAATTCTTCAAAGTTTCTTTTTACTTTCCGAATACGCGTTCTGATTTTGTATCTTTCTTTCTGGATCTTCACAGGCATTGGGTCAAAGGGCAAAACCCTAGATCCCGAGAAATCACCAGACACAAAACCACACCTCAAAGCTGACTTCGAGCAGGCAATCGAACTAACCGGTGAGTAATCAGTCGTATCGTCGTTGTTGAAATAATCCATGCCATAAACAATCCTCATGATATTTTTTTCTCTCTTCGCAGACTATGGCAAGTTTCACTACTTCCTGCTGGCGGTCTGCGGGTTCGTCAGCACGAGCGAGGAGATGGACGTGATTTCCATGTCCTTTATCCTGCCGAGCGCACAATGTGACCTAAAGCTCGATACCCAGGCGAAAGGATGGCTCAACTCCATCATCTTCATCGGAATGATGGCGGGAGCCTACGCCTGGGGCTCAGTGGCCGACGCACTCGGACGCCGTAAGGTCCTCATCGCCATCTCCTTCATGAACGCACTCTGCATCGTTGCCTCCAGCTTCAGCCAGTCCTATGAACTGTTCATGTTCTTCCGTTTTCTCAACGGTGCCGCGTGAGTGTAGCATACTTTTTCTTTTAACTTTTTTTGCATTTGCGCGACGACAATATTAATCGATTCGATTTTCTCGGCAGCCTTGGCGGCAGTGGACCGGTTATCTGGTCGTACTTTGCGGAGTTTCAGCCCAAATCGAAGCGAGGCTCGATGCTGTCGTTCATGGCGGCCTTTTGGACCTTGGGCAATCTCTTCGTGGCCGGTAAGTCGACGCGACAAGCGCCGCTTCGGTATTATACTCACGTGAAATTATAACAATGCCGTCTTTGACAGGACTCGCTTGGCTGATAATCCCAACGGACATCGGCGTCAAGAGCGCGTCCTTCACGTACAACTCGTGGCGAATTTTCCTGCTGATCTGCGCTGCTCCCTCCTTCATCGTGGCGGGGCTGTTATTGCTGCTCCCCGAATCCCCCAAGTACCTAATAACTCGCGGAAGATATGACGAGGCTCTCGATATCTTCCGCGGCATCTACGCCACTAACACTGGCAAACCACGCGATACCTATACGGTGAGCACCTGTTACACGATATCACAGAATATCGAATATAACCGTTTTTTTTCGCATCACTCATTGCAACTCCATTATTCGCGCAGGTTAAGGAACTCATACTCGACGAGTTCCAAGTCAACGAGCCGGTAAAACCCGGTGCTCCGGAAAAGAACAAGTACAAGGTGATACTCGGCGACATAATGGAGAACAGCCGACAGCTGTTCGTCAAGCCTATTCTCCGCTTCACCGTCATCTCAATCATCATCAACTTCACCTTCCACATCGGCTACTACGGCCTGATGATGTGGTTCCCCGAGCTGTTCAATCGCTTCGACGAGTTCCACCGCGAACATCCCGGCCAATCGGCCAGTGTCTGCGAGGTGACCAACTATGTCGTCAACAAGGGCTCGCACAGCGACGAGAACTTCTGCACGGACAAGATCGGCGCTTCCGTGTTCCAGGAGTCGCTAATCACCGTCGCCGCGGCCATACCGGCCAACGTCGTTGCCGTCCTTCTCATGGATCGGCTCGGTCGTAAATTCTTCTTGGGTAAGACGCGCTCTTTTTGCTATCGCAACAAGTTCCGCATTTTTATACTAATCGCATCCTATTCAGTTTTCAGTACGCTCTCTTCAGGCGCATGCTCGAGCGGGCTGTACTTCGTGAGAAACAAGATGCAAAATCTGACAGTCTCGGCGGTCTTCAGCGGCGTGATAAGCTGCGGTAACGCGGCTCTGGACTGCCTCATCACCGAAGTCTTTCCTACGCATCTGCGCGCCACCGGCATCGCCATCTCCATGGTAGCTGCTCGTCTCGGCGGTATCATCGGCAACATCGTCATCGCCCAGCTGCTCGACCTCTACTGTCCGTTGCCAACCTTCATCGTCGCCGCTCTTCTCATCGGTAAGCAGCTATACACCACACTCTATTGTAGTGAGAGTAGATCGAATATGTACCCAATATCTAACTTTTTTTTTATCTCGCACACAGGTGGCGGACTTCTCTGCTTATTCTTACCGAATACCACGCGCGAACCACTTTCTTGACAGCGCCGAGAGAAGAAGAAGAAGATGATGAAGACGAAGCAGGATGCCGTCGAACGAGTCTCGCGTTCAGCCTCATTTCTGATGCAGCTCGCCGCGCTTCTGCTGCAGCCGCAAAGAGGAACGAGTAGACGTTTTTATAGTTTTTAGAACAAACACACGGACACACAGCGAATAACTTTTTATCATGTACGCGCAGCTTTTATCGTCCTTCCCCTCCGAGATTTTTTTTTATTTATATCTTTTTTTCTATTTAAGATGTGAATCCGCAAGCGCGTTCGGCTTATCCTGGTTCGGATATTTCATTATACCAATTACTATAAAAGTCTTTGAAATTTCACGAATTGAGTGCGTAAAAGAATGAACATTCTCAGAATGCAATGGCATATACGTTGTTGACTATTGGTGCATCGATCAAAGAAGACACATTATTGGGTTGTTGCAGTTGTTATTTCGATTCTCGTAGTTTGCACAGATTTTACTTGCTTTCCAACTGAACTTATACTCTGTAGAAGTCATGTCTGCATTGACGTTGTAATTTATTTCATTCATTTAACGTGGGAATCGACAATTAGTGTATTATAGTAAATTAACTTTTTTTTTAATCGACAACAATGAACCAAAGAATCAAGTTGAAATTGTACGTTTCATATTTAACCTTTTCTAATCCTGATGAATATAGAATTTTAAAACTTATGTGATCGCAACGACACAGGGAACGAGTAGTAGAACTATACGTGTGATTGTAAGCGAAATCTGCCGCTACTTTGGATGTGTACTTTCGAAAAAAATACGTGTAGCGAGGAAGAGAAACTTTTTTACATGGATTGAGTGTATTGCACTGAAACGCTCAACCATCGTAGTAATACTATCTATGCATATGTAATGTTATTTATACACGTACGCTAGTGTATTTTTTATTTTATTAGCTACTTTCGTTTTATTTTGCTACTACTAATTCGCTTTAAAAGCTGTGCGACGAGTATTTTTACAAGTCATATTTAAAGTGCACACGCATCACAATGTCTGACATATAGATTACCAACAAAAAAAAAAAAATTTCATTACATATCTTAGATGAACAAGTTTTTGTTAATCGTTGCATTTCACATAATTTTTTGAAAGCATTTTTGGTTCATGAATATTTCAATGCATTTCCTTCCGCGTATAAAGAGAAGAAAGAATTAAGAGATGGACAGCAGACGTATGCGCGTGTATATGGGATCATTAATTTTAAATATACTGAAACGAAGTATTACGTTACATTCGAGTCTCGCGTAAAAACTTCAATAGTGGTTGCGCACAATCTCGTTTAAACTATTTGATAGAATGTAAAATATTTGTTATCGTTGAAAATTTGTAGTTACCTTGTAAGATGTTAATGTTTTCAAGTGAAAGAAGATATGATTACAGTAATAAGGGACAAACTTGCCCACTTAAAATAGTCAAATTTATGTATAACTGCACTAATTTGTACTCATTCTTAGAATACTCAATTGAAAATAAAACAATGAAGACTTTCATAGTCGAAAAAGCACATTTTGAACTGCCTTAATTCATAACAATTGTAAATAAAATTTTGCAACAAAAAAACATACATCCTCAGTACACACCATGATTAAATAAGCATGATTAAAAATATTTTGAAACAAAAGATCTATTTCTTAAATATTTTATCCTATTATATAAGGATTGTTAAAAAATGTTGAATTAATGGATTTATTATAAATAAATGATTAATAAACCAGATTTAGAGAACCATTTAAAGTTTATTATTTTCGAATACATAAGATCTCGCTTTATGTACCTCCAAATTATTCCCTCATCATCTTCTCCTTCTGGCGAGCAAGCTTCTTTTTGCTCAACTTCTTCTTGGAAGGCTCTTCTTCCGTCGCTTTGGCAACGACGTCCTCTTTCTCAGTCAATATGACTTCAATGTGGCATGGCGAGCTCATGTACGCTGGAAAAATTCGATTTATTAGAATTAAGAAGAGTTTCATCAATGATATCAAATGTCACTTCTCTTTTTTAAAGCTTATAAAATAAAATAAATCCATTAAAGTCCTTATAAACTTGTGATTTTATCCATGTCATATCTCAAGCTTATCAGGGCCTTGATAAATTTATTTTATTCATTGGCTTTGTAAATAAAAATTGGAAAAAGGCATTTTTTCAAATGTGCTAGTCTGTTAGGAGAATTCTAAATGTTGCAATCAAATATGATTATTTTACAAATCATGGAAATACTGTATTTCTTTAAATAAATAAATATAGTACTAATTTTAAGTATTCATTCAGGGCAAAATTATAAATAATTCAACTGTAAACTTTTTTTTTAAACTTAAAGTTAATTAATAAAATTAAATATTAAATACTTACGGTTAATACGACCGTGGGCTCTGTATGTTCTCCTGCGGAGGCAAGGTGCTTGGTTAACCTGGATGTGTTCAATGACAAGCCTGTCAACTTCAAGACCCCTGAGATCAGCGTTGCTTTCTGCGTTCTTCAAGAGCTGAAGCAAGAATTCTGCAGACTTCTTGGGCCATCGACCTGTGAAATTAAACAAATCAAACATCATAAATCTCTACAACATATAAATATTTACAAATGCACTCAAGTAAAGAAGTGTATAATATAAACAGGAAAAAGTTTACAACTCTTTGAAAAAAAAGAAAAGTGAACTTACCCTGAGTTGTGCCGAACTGTTTGGCTTGTGCACACCTGCCAACACCACCGTTAAACCTCCTGAAGGGAACGCATTCTTTGAATTCAACAACGTTCTTCAAATACTTTTGTGCCCTTCTGAGGGACATGTTCTTGATGGCTCGTGCCGTTTCATGGGTGTTCTGTAATCAAAATCAATTTATTAATAAGATTCACACTCATCAGGCAAGTGTCATTGAAATAAACTCTAGCTAATGCTTGTGTACATAGCAAAAATTTAATATCAAATGAAAATACGCTTGCTACTTGAATCTACAGAGTATAGGTTGAAACTTTCGAAATTTCAAAGTTACGTATAGTTTACAAACTAACACCAATTTTTCGAATCAGTTTTTTTTCAGCACAAATAATACCGGTGATAAAATCGCGAAACACCATCTGCTCGAATCAAAACGTGCTCGATACTCTCAATTTGTAGGTTAGACTTGAAGATTTCGGAGTCGAGCATTTGTTTACATGCAAGAGTGAGTAGACTGCAGTAAATTATCTGTCGTCTGAGATACGAGCCTCAAATTGAAATGAAAAAGTCCTGATGCATCGAGGGCCAAGTTGAGGCAAAGCTCTTTTTTCTGACTCGATTCAACGCGGCACATTGTTTATAACCACAAAAAGAACTCACCTTGAAGTGGACACGGAGGTTCGAGCCGCGCGCCTTGCACGACTTGCCAGGATTCGAAGCCTCATGCGAGTATCGGCCCATCTTGTCCTGCAAAACAAAATATAAATCTTGATAAGGTTGTTCGTTGCTTTTCGCCAGAGAAGCCCCGATAATGGTTTTTCGTGTACGATAGATGATTCGCGGGACACGACACACAGGGCCGACTCAGCGGACGGCCGTAGACGTCACGCGACTTCGTCGCTCGGTTTTCGGGCAAATAGCTGCTTGGGTCCGGGAAATTCGGGTGAAAATCAGTGAGTCGGACTCGCGAATCATCGGTTGCACTGAAATTTTCGGGATTCGGGGCTTTTTGCAAGCGATGCAAACGGATTTGCGAAAGGCTGAGACACGGTTATACCATACCTCTTCGGAAAGCCGAGATCGAAAAGAAAAAGGCTAGAACGGAAGCGGGCGCCCACGGTCAACTTCCTTCGACCGACTTTAGCGCGAGGTGGCAGCACTCGCTGGAAACCACGTGATATAGTCAGTTTGAAATTGAATAAAAAATTTTTTATTACGTATAATGGCTTGTGTAGTGCAGCCGATAACTTATTGAGAATGGAAAAAAAACTTCGTTTGACAAATAAAATTGTAAAAAGATTTATTTAAGAAATTTTAAGAAAATACAATAATTTTCGAAAACGTCAGATATTACAATATACTTATAGATCAAACTCGATATCTAACTCGACTCTACATATATTATATAATATATAATACAACAAACGCATTTTTGTTTGAAGTATACAATACTTGCTGGGCAGTTCTCATTCTTTTTTTAACGAGTTTACTAAAATAAAATTAACTGTTTATCGAACACTATAATTATTATTTATATTTATTGTTTATTATGATACACTGTATGCATATCACAGACTCAAAGAAAAAAAGGTATCTTAAAATCTTTGATTGCTTTACTGGTCAAAATGTTCAATGGGTCCATGATAATTTCTGTTTATTTTTAAAAATGATGATGTGGTAAATTTAGTTACTCTTGTTCCGTATACAAATACTGTTAACACAGTATTTTTTCTGTATTTAGTAGCTTCTAAAGCAGCATCAATAAAATCATCAGTGATAAGTTTGCAATTACATACATAGAGATTCTTCAGTTTCTCAGAAGTTGTTATCAATGTAATGAGCCCAGCATAATGAATATTATCACATGAAATACAAGACAATGTTTGCAATTCTGGTATATTAGTGAGTACCTCATCTGAAATGTTTTTTAAGCCATCTATCAATAAAACTTGAAGTTTCGGTAAAGTAGTGACACTTTTAAGACCTCTGTTAGTCACGTAATTACAAACTGCAATAAAAAAGAACAAGTTATTATAATGTAACAACATTGTATACAAATTATCAAAAACAAAAGTTCCTCACAACGTATGTTGATTTTCAAAAGCAGCTTGCACTTATCGCTTAATTTAATCAAAAACTCATCATCTACATAAGGGCTATTTTTTAAATTCAATATTGTAAGATTATTAAACTCATAAATACGTGTTAAGTCAAATGAAATTGCCTTATTAGCAAGACTGTAATGCAAAGATGAAGGAATTTGTAGTATTTTTAAATGTTTTGCTGACGGCATAAGAGCTTCAATAATTGAGATACTCGAAAACACATCATTTATGGCTAGTTGTTGCAATCGTAATTTTTGTACCACCTGTATATAAAAATATAAATGATATACAAGTATACACATAAATGAAAAAATAAAAAAATTACTTACAGTACAAACATCACTTATATTTAAAGGAACTATATTGCTCAATCTCAAGTCTTTTACTGATTTAACAGGTAAACGTAATAAACATTCTTCTACATTTTGTCCATTACAATCAAGATCAAGATATTGAAGTTCACGATTTTTAGAAAATAACAGAGAAATTTCCTTTAGATAAGTATCATTTGCTGTAGGAATATTTGAGTATATACTCTTCTTATTAAAATGTTGTATACTCATAACCAGTTTTTTAATATTCATACAATTGTCTGCTAATGCTTTTATTCCTGAAGATGAATGCTTCAATCCTTTGATATTAAGAGTCTGAACATTTGGACATAACTTTGCTATACTTATGAGTGTTGCATTTCCTATTCTATTTATATTATTAGATAAATCAACATTAGTAATATAAGTTCCATATTTATGTAAAACTTTATAGATATGAGGAGCTTTAATTTTTTCTGATGAACCCCAAGTAATTGGCTTTAAATCCAACTTTTTATTGTAACGCCAAGATTCTTCACAAATAGCTTTCCAACGTTTACAAACTGCAAGAAAATATGAAAAAGAAATATTGGTAATTTTATATGAATACATCATGCATTTTATAAAATTATAAGATAAGCTTTATTTCAATACCTCTTTCAATTCTCACTTTGTCAGCTATTGGAAGATACATAAAAATGTGCATAAGACAATCATTATTTAGTACATGAATTGTATCTTTGTTTTCATCTGTTATAAAAATATTATAAATAGATTTATCTTTGCCTTCCACTTCGTTCAAGTGTTTGGTTTTACGAGCTTGATTTTCAACACTATCTGGTTGATTCCATGAAACAGCAGGTATTACTCTTACCCATTCACCTTCCAAACAAATTTTTTTATTATATCCATCATCAATGGCGCTATCAATAACATACAATTGTTCGATATTTTATAATATGATACATATTTTTAAATGTATATACATATATACCCGTAGAACAAATTTTAATTATATACCTTTGAGCTTCATAATGGTATTGATAAGTGATAAAAGCATAACTTTTTTTTTTACCACTTTTCTTTTTTAATATACAGTCTACTATTTTTCCATACCTTGAAAATCTTGATTTCAATTGTTTATGAGTGGTCTGAATATTAAATAAAAGAATTAGTATTTCATAATAATGAAACCATGCTATTTTTTTTAAACATCTTCATTATGTGTATATTAGTGAATACCTTTTGATCTATGTTTGCAATGAGAACTTTCTTTATGGGTAAATGATCATAAGTTTCTTGTGACAAACGATCCTTACAAATTTCCTTAGTATCAAAATTTTCTGTATGATATATACGTCTTGGATAATAAACCTTTGAATTTTTTCACACCACATGAAACAAAAATAAATAATATATGATGTACACACATACAACAAGTATGTATATGTAAATTATTACTCAATTCTTTCTAATATATTTTTAATTCTATAGTTTCTCAATAATGGTTAACATTTTAAAAACTGCTAATTACACGATAACAGGATATGAATTAGATTATAAGTTTAGGTTTACATAAAGCTTAAATAAAGTACGCAGTTTTAAAAACGTTTTAATCTCGCTTAAAAACGAAGTTAATATTTAAACATAACCTAGTATACAAAGATTTCTAATAATTTTTGAGTTTATAGAAATATTTAAGAATTAAAGTACCTTTATTTATATTTTTTGTTTGATTCAAAACTTACCCGATCTGGTGACGAATCTCGCGACCAAGTAGGTGAGTTTATGTCCAACCACATATTTTATGGTTGCAGCAAAACAAGAAAAGCAACTAAGTATCACAATTTTTATTTCACACTTTACTTCTTCAGTGTAACAAAAGACGGTTTCCAAATTATTACTTATGCACGCAGCGCTTGTCATCAAATATAATGAACTATAGTGAAGGAAGACGGCCAAACATTGGATATAGTGCAGCGATATTAGTAGCAGGACTAATCTCTGATATAGCTATATATAGAACAGCATTGTACTAGCACTTATGGGTGTAATGAAGAATGCCGGACGAAATTGATTTATTTAGTTAATATAAAGAATTGCTTTTTAAGTTATAAATCTTTTGTTACTTTTTAAAAATGTTGTAAAAGTATAAGGATCTCATATAGGGTATGACTTGAATTTTAACAAAGGTTAATACTACAGGAGTTTTTGCTTAATAAATTTATTTTTAGCTGTCATAACTGATTTCTACAGTTATTTTAACAAAATAAATTTACATATATATAAAGGCATTTTTAATTATTTATTTTGATTGTCTAATTTCTGCATCTATAAACTGCGAAATTATGAACAAAAATATTTAAAATACATGAGCTGCATTATCTTAATGCAGTTAAGACAATATACAGAAGTAAAAAAGTTATTCTTAAATTTTAAAAAACATTAAACGAGATACAATATTTAAAAATACAAGATAATAGTAATTACTTTACAGCCTTTTGTTTGTGTTTAAAAAACAAAATTTTTAATAACACATGGAATTCTGCGTTTATGAAATTTTTGTATACAGTATAAAACTTTTTATTCAAAGCGCAGTAAAAAAATATGCTCTAAATCAAAGTGACTCAGACGAGACGACTATAGACACTTTTAAATAAATATCACAAAATCTTAATATAAGTATGTCTTGTAAAGATCTCACATTTATTTGATTACTTGTAGACATTTTTCTTTTTCATTCTTGATTTGTTATAACTATTTAAAAAGTGACCAGTCTCTTTAATAGGCTTTGTATCGTTGTAAAATACTATATACTAATTACAAAAAATGTGTGTAACACATCATTTCTAAACTCTTGGAAAAAGAATATTTGGAAGAGCTTTTTTATCAATGGCTGACATTATTTTAGAGATTTGACTGAAAGTCAATTGTGCTCTATTAAAATGTAAAAACACTTCGATTACCATCAATCTATAGGCACTTTAACAAATTCGAGGAATTAGATATTTACACAGGTTATGCAGTTTAACTTGATTGCTCTTATAGTCAAACATACAGCTTCGACCTAACTCTTTCTTCTCTCTTGAAAAAATATAGTTACACATATTATTCTAATGTTAATTAAAATTACTGAATAAATTTGCGCTTATTTTCACTTATTCAGATCATAAAAGGAAGAATAGAATTGTCGCAGTAAAATTGTATAAACATTCGAGACATAAAATACTTGTAATAATTATATAAAATCTAATTCGCAAATGCAAACTCTAATTCTAAAATTCGCATTGTTGTTTATACTAACACAATATTTGTTATATTTATATATATATATATATATATATATATATATATTCTATTTAAAAGTTAGCCAAGCTAAAATAATAATTATTATTCTATCCAATTTAAGTAATAAAAGTCATTAGTTAAAAGTAAGTATTATGGCAGTAAATGTATATGATACACTTGGATGTGTATTAATAATATAGCTTGACCAACTCTTGAATAGCTGCCAAAGTCTGGTGCCGTCAATATTTCTTTTAAATACTCTATATAAATTGTCAACAATGAAAACTTTTTGATTCTTCATATCCAATTATTTGATATTACTGGCTGTGTACATCGGATTTTTAAAAGTTGATGTGGCTTGCTTGTAAATTGGATTTTCACTCTGTAACAATAAGAGAAACCATTATAGAAGATCGCCTATAAAATAGTTACGTAAAAATTGAAAATCAAGGGCACTTACAGCGTCCCACTTAGCCATCATTCTCTCTTTTTCGAATTTGGCAAACTCTCTTCTATCATGAATAGTCGTGAGCAGCTTCCAAAGCAATAAGAGCGCCAAGCCGATAAGCACCACGGCCGCAATTACGCCTAGCACTATGCCCAGTACGTATACCTGAGGCGGACATTCCCTCTGCTTCTGGATGCGTACTAACATGGTGTTGTTTAAGACGTCATGTATGTAGGCAAAAAAGTATTTGCAGTCCTGTTCGTCGTAGCCATGGCAGCCGATCTCTTCTTTGTCAAGATCGACATCGATCGTTTCAACAATCTCATAATCGTATTGGCTGCAAGTGCTATTGCATTCGGCCTCTGTCAGATTACCTGCTTTGAAGGCCGTACACAGGACGCAGGGTTTCAATTCTTCGCAACGGTTAGGGCAAGTTAGACAGATGTGGCAAAACGTCCCTGAGTAACGCGTGTCACCGTTTGGTTGGCACTTGCACTGGTTACACTCGCATACACCCTGTGAACAAACGCGTTGATAAAATTATTATAAAAGTATACAAACAAAAGTAGCAAAAAAGTGCGTCAAAGTCGCCTCTACAGCTGTGTCCCCTTTTCAGAAGGACTAGAAAGAGAGAATCCGAGAGAGATTACGTTTTTCTCTGAGAGGCATCGTACACACATGCGAAATCGACAACGAAAGCGAGTTATTGCGCTTATATTATCGTCAAACAGAAAGCTTTCATCTCAAGTTATCCCAATAATTCAATGCAGTATAACTGCACATTTGTTGAATTAGAGATCTATTTTTGGTTCTTATATACCAGTCAAAGAGCGTTTTCATCACTTGCGCGAATCATGTGAAACATCGTTTGTCCATCTAGCGACTGAGATGTGAATCAAAGTTAGCACTTTATTTTTAGAGTAAAAATTATAAAATACTAGATCAAAATATTTTTTTTTTTCTAAAATTAGTTACCATCAGTGAAAGCAAAATAAAAACTTCAGACGAATTGGCTATGTATATTTTACGAGATATTTCGAAAACCTAATAATTGTACTTAGTTAAAAAAAAAAACAACAATTAATAATAATAATAAATAAAATCGTAGTAAAAGTAGCAAAAAGTGTGTCAAAGTCGCCTCTACAGCTGGGCTCCCCCTTTTCAGAAGAACCCGAGAAAACGTTCAGTGTGTGAAGTATAAGCGAAGTACATATTTCTCTGAGAGGCAACGGACACACATGTACAAATGTGCTTTCAGTTTTTATATACTAATCAAAGAGAGTTTCTATCACTTGCGAGAATTATGAAACATCATGTGTCCATCTAGCGATCAAGTTGTAAATCAAAGATTTGTAAATGCCTGTATTATAGCTATAGCGTACTGTAGCACTTCACGACTCGAGTATCATAGACAAATAGATATAATTACATTGATGATTGAGAAAATCATCAAATTTTATATAAATATTGAATAATGTGACTTATATTACTAATGAATTTTTACTTACGTGTCCAGAACATTCAACGCCATTAACGTCGCATTTGTCTCTTTTTGTGCTGCATTCGCAAGCTTTGCCAGACCACTCCTTTTGGCACTCACAGACACCGCAATTGCATTTTCCATGTGTTGGTCCTGAACACAATTCTTTGTTGCGCCGATCACAAGAGAAATTATCGCATTCGCAGAAATCTCCCCAAACCGACTAAAAGTCAAATAGCATACAAAATAAACTTAATTAAATCATCATCATTTGCACATACTTCAGATAATAATGAACATCGAAAAATCCACTGTACCTCGATTGGATCCGCTCTTGGGTAACATTGACACACGTTACATTCACAGCTACCCCTACCACTGCAGTCATACGTCGTCGTATTATCTTTGCGACAGGCGAACTCTTTGCTACTAATTATACCTCGATCATTTGTTCCACATTCGCACTGTTTACCAAAGTAGCCATCATCACAGGCGCAGATGCCGCAGCTCAAGTCGCCGCGAGCAGAACACTGTTGGGAATGAGGCTCGAAACCTTGGTTTATCGAATCGGCTCGCTCACATTCGCAATCACAAATCATCTCCAGATTCACAGTTAACGATTCATTTATGCCCACCTACAAATCATTTGATTTTTAATAATTTCAAATATTATTGTAAAAAAACGAAATAAAAAAAATTCAGTTTTAAGTCATTTGATAGCATAAAATAAATTCTTACAGGATAAATTATAAACTTTTGTTTCCAATCCGCAGGATTTTCTGGACACGCCTTCACTTCAACTTCGACTGTAAATTCAACTTTGTCTCCAACTTTAAGGCCATCACATTTATTGGTTTCAACCAATGATCCACCATTTAGGCAATTCGAATAGTATTTCAAATCAATGTAGTTGCTTGCTGTATCTTTCATCTCCAGAGAACTCGAAATAGCATTATACTGTTCACGAACCAAGTCGACAATATTACTGGAATCATTACTGAGCTTAGCTGCATATGAACCTTGAATGTGAGTCGTTAAATTTGAATAAATCCTTATTTGCTCTTCTGTGACGGCCCAAATAATGTTCACTGAATTCTCTTTTACCTAATAACAAAATCAAATTAAAATTGTAAACAAATACATTTATAATATGAAGCACAACATTAGTTATTTCTTTTAATACAGACTTTGAGGTTTATCTGCGAAATGCTCGGGTAATCTTGAAGAGTTGAGTGGGTGTATAGTCCCCCATCCATATGACACAAACCGTCGTTTGGCTTGACAATACCGCCAAGTTTGCCATCACCCGCGTAATGGAAGCTTGCATCCGTTGAAAATAAAAGAAGCTTACGCGCCTTTTCACGCCAACCAATCTCATCGCGACATACAATCGCTTGCATTATAGCATCGAAGCCGCCTTCTGGAGCGTCAAGATTACCGGAAACTGGAGCCTCCCGCACTTTTTTCTGCAACAAATTGTTAAGGGTTAGTAATAAATTAAATACAAAAAAATACTAGTTTTTTTTTCGTTTTCTTATTAAAAAAATAATAATAAAATTTGAATTAGTAAAATTTACCGCAAAATCTGAGGTATTGTTGGACAGTTTCATGTGATTTCGATATCCATATGGTGCAGCACAACCATCACAAGGGTGCTTGAGACTGTAATTCACAAATTTAGAATGTATGTAAACATTTAATGTTCAGTTAAAAAACAAATCAGTGATTTTTGTGGTAAGTTCCTTACGCTGTAGATGCCATGTTAACGTAAGGCATGACAACTTTGTCAACAAAGCTACCAAACCCTAACTTGAAGTTGCTTGTGATTTTGCTCATACTTTCAACAAGAAGTTGGCCTAAATCTGATAACTTTTGCTTATCATCTTTCATGGAATTACTTAAGTCCATAAGATAGTACAAATCTACGGGATAATCTTCTGCTTGTGCAAATTCAATTTTAATTTTTTGAACTTCATCTGAAATGATGCACAAATATTTTATTTTTTTTTTCTGTGCAAACGAGTCTCATGAAATAACAATGATTAAATGTTTAATGCATGAATGACGTACTTATTCTTAGTTTTAAGGTTACTTCTTGTGGATAAAGTTGAATAGCGTCGTTTTTACTACTAGTATTAGTACTACTGCTACTACTATGTGATTCTGTATGTACACTTGCACTTGAAGATTCTTGTCCCTTTGATTCAGTTGACACTTTTTCTTCCAAACCTTTTACAGCATTGTAACTTCCTTTTGTTAATTCCTTGTATTTATCCATTTTGTATTCATTATCTGGGTTGATAGTATAATTATTTGGACATTCCATAGAGATCTTGTTAATATGTGGAAGAAAGCATCGTTTGTCACTATATCCCTATAAGGAATAGAAAATATTTTTTTTTTACAATTACATGCATTCAATTTTATATACCATTGAAAATTCGTATGTTTAGATCAAACTTACAGGCATTGAACACCAAGCACAGCTTGGAGTTCGGATACAGTCATGACATGTCTGCTTGCTGCTACAAGCATTTAAACCAGTTAGTTTATTGTCCGATAAAGTCTGAACTGCCAAACTGATTGTTGACCATGTTACTAGTAGAAATGCAAAACTCCATTTCAAAGAACTAATCATCTCTAGAAAAATAAAAAGGATCAATTATTAACAATACAATGGGTATTCATTAATGCACATAGATAATTAACTTGAAAGAAATTGTTTTTATTGATAAAGCATATAATTTTATGTATAAAAACTTATAATATTGCATTTGGATTGATTTACGTATAATATAACTAAATCTTGTTATAAAATTATATTTCTGTATTTAATCACAAAATTTGAACTAATCTAGTTAAGTAAAATGTCAGGTACAAATGTGCTTTACCAATCAGTCATAATGTGTTATATAGGTATGAAGGAGTTATAAGATTAAGCTATTTGAGTAAGTGCTTATCAGTGCACATGTCATGAGTACAACACGTTGCTGAGCAGGTGAAATTTCTTTCTTAACAGTTTGCAAAATGCAGAATAATTGTGATAAAGATTATAAAATATATGAATATATGAGTCACTTTTTGCTTATATTTATCATAATAAGGTCACCCACTTATTCTTAATTAAAGCTGTAAGAGCATTATAAGAACTGATACGAATAACATTGTTTGACAAAACGAAATATAACTTAAGGTAAGACGTAAATAGCTATCAATTCATACTCTGTTTTAGTTTTTTCAAGCATTGCAAATTTGAATTAAACAAGATTGGTAGCATTGAATGAAAAGTATGAACTGATGCCTAAGGAGTATATATTTCTCAAAAGAAAGAAGAAAGTATGACCAGTATGGCAAACAATAGAAAAAACAATTGAAGGCATTGTTAGTTATTTTTAAGACAAGTAGGTGTTAAAATACTAAGATGCTGTAGCAAAGAAGTTTTAGCTATTAACCAGAACATCTAGTAATTAATAAAGGCTTCAGACTAATGAACATATATTGTTATAATTTATTCACTTATTGCTTGAAATGATAATTACAAAATTTTGCATTCAAACCGATTTATAGATCACATCTTTCTTTCAATTTAATGATAATGTTTTGCAAATATTCATAATATTTTTGGATTTTTTAAAATTCTTTTTGGAGCTAATAATATCGATCATTATAACTCTCACTCACCAATCTACCTTTTTTTTAAAAGTACTTTTTGATCAAGAAAGCAAAAAACCATGTAACCTAATAATTTGTATGAACTTGAGACTTTCTTTCCTACAATCGTCGCGCGTTCCATATAGTTATCAACAGCCTTGAACTGTATACTTATATGCATCCCAAAACGTTCGCTCACCCAGCAGCCAATAAAAAAATCGACGAATAAAAAAGAAAAAGGTTCAGCGAACTCGCGAGAGGTGCGGTCGAAAAGTCCTACTTTTCGTATTTGAGTTATAATAGAAGTAGTGTGCGCTATACTCTTCCACGTTGCCTCGACTCCAAATCAAACTTTATAATAAGTACAGCTCGAGAAGAGCGGACGTGATAAAGTTGCGGACGGGAGCCCCCCCAAAAAAAAACCCGGCGGAAAGTCTCTGCGGCCGACAGGCTGCACATGATAGCTAAGTAAGTAAGCAAAGCCAGACATTCTCAAGACGATGCCGTCATCGTTATAAATTCGCGCAGGACGCGATTCGTATTCCTGAGACGCTCTCATAGCCGCACACTGATGTACCGAGAGAAAGAGTGTGAGAGAGAAAGAGTGAGAGAGAGAGAGAGAGAGAGAGAGAGTGAGACCCCTCGAGAAAGAGAGATAAGATCGCTCATTGTTTGTACAGAGGCAAGAGGGAGGGGCGAGGGTGGACGTGTATGAGTGGGTATACGAGTATGGTAGAGAGACACATGCGAAGCATTCTTACTTCCTTTGAGCTGGCGACGCGGCGGCGTCGCTGACTTTCTCGTTGTGGGAGAAACGATTGTCCAGCTCCAGCTGATGACCTCGTGAACTCTCTCCTTCAGCGGCTGCTTGCGGTTTTCACTCTCGACGCGACGACATCACTCTATCGGTCACCCGGTCGTTCCAAGGCTGCGCCGCCGCCAAGCCAACTATTATACGCACACGCACGCAAGTACACGACTGCAGCCGCCCAATCGACGACAACACTGTCGAGAGTCGAGACTGAATGGATCTGGCGGCGCGCCGCCCGCCGTCGTTCAGTAGTTATGATTGCTGGCGGGGGGGGGGAAGGGGGAGGAAANACACTGTCGAGAGTCGAGACTGAATGGATCTGGCGGCGCGCCGCCCGCCGTCGTTCAGTAGTTATGATTGCTGGCGGGGAGGGTCAAGGGGGAGGAAAGGCCGCGTGAGCAAGGGCCCGCCGGTAAAACAGGCCACTGCTTTACGATGCGTGGGCGTTTTCCCATTATATATATATATGCGTTTTGGGGCTTTTTCCTCGGATAACAGCGTGCGATCTTATTTACTGATGGCCATCCTAACTCGAATGGAGAAAGAATCGAAAATTTTAGAAGCTATGACACCGCTCTTAGGATGATTTTTAACATATGATTCTTTCTCTCATACTGATAGGCCATGGCTGTAGGGATTTAAAACTGCCTTAATTGTGACAAAAATCATAACAGAAAACCGTTTGTGCGATCATATATTATATAGAAGATGACGAGCAGATGAAAAGGTATATGTTTTTCACTCGCATTTTCATTCCTTATTGTTAGTTATTAACAATTTATTGCAAAAAACGCGATTTTGGTATTTTTTTGCTATAATAATAACTTTAAAACTAAAGGATCTGTCGGAATGCTCCAATGAGATGATTTGTAAAGAATAAAAATATCTACAAAATGAGACGTGGAGAGCCTTAATCGGATAATTAGAGGTCCTGAGATAATTAGAAAAAAAACGGAAAATTAGGCGTTTTTTCGAAAATTCATAGCTCTGTCCTTTTTCGAGCTGAAGCGCTAAAATTTTGGGAAAAAGTAGGGATTATAATGTTCTTTATATGTGCAAAAGTCGGGTGCTGTCAATTTATTAGTTCGCTCAAAATTGCGATTCAAAGTTTGCAGTGCGTTTTTTTTCCGGCAGGCCTGTATTCGTTACCGTAGGTCGGATTATAATTTTTAAAAAAAGATTGGAAAGTTGACTTTGTGCACTACAAAACGTATATCTCAATTTTTCGATGAAATGATTTAAAGTATAAGAAAACACCAGTCGCGACGAAAAGCGGCTGATTGCTGAAACGGCCGCGCGCGCCTGCGCAGTAGCGTAGTGCGAGGAAAACATCAGCGGAGAGGGGGCGAATTCGGCCGATTGAAAATTGCAGTTTTAATTAATATTACATTCTAACAGATTCATACCTTAAATGTCATAAATAATTCAAATGTTTCATCGATAAACTATAAGACAACGGGACGGCAAGTAAGCATTAAAAGAATAATTTTGAAAAGTACAAACATATATCTTATTTTTTATAAACTAGTTAGCAGATTCTAGCTTACCTGCACTGACAAAAATCATTTCTTACTCCAAGCAGAATCAATTCCACTATAGTTTTAAGATGAAAATTCGTTATGTGTTTTATACTAACAACGTTAAATTTACCTCCTCTTTGCTTCCAATTAACTTTTAAAAAATTGACTTCCTTTCTGACTCTCAAAAAATTACAATCAATATAGTTTGTTTATCTAACTGTGCGCAGAAGCGAGCTTGATAGTAGGTATAATCGTCAACGGCAGCCTGGAGAAAATCCTGAAGAAAAAATTATTTTACCCATACGCTTTCTTGGCCTATCAAAAAATTGCCGATCTGATGTAACCCTAAACTGACAGATCAGGCTATAGCGCACTTTTAATTATTTTTTCTCCAAGATCCCGTTGACGAATACTATCAAGCTCGCTTCCGTGCCCAGGTAATGATAAAAACTATTGATTGTAGTTTTTTGAAAGTCAGAAAAGAATACAATTTTTTAAACGTTGGCAGCAAAGAGGAGGTAAATTTAACGTTGTTAGTATATCTATACATAAAGTATCGTGGCTCCTTAAGGGGGTCCGAAAGTCAATTCAAATCTAGATTTCGCGCCACAAAATAGCAGACGACAAAAGTAACTAATTTGCTTATAACAAACAATAAAAGCGAAATTATGAAAAACTAGGACATCACTGCCCTCCGTTATGTAATTATCTACCATTTTACATGAATAATGTCTCAAAATCATATAATTCAAATCTAGATTTGAATTGACTTTCGGGCCCCCTTAAGGGGCCCAGAGAAGCCGCCATAGAAGCCGCACCAGCTTACCATGAGCGGCCAAAGCAGCAGGCCAAAAACAAGGCCGTTTTAGCATTAGCTATAGTGGCCCGCCACCACTAATCGATATCGCTCTAGCGCCACACGTATAACGCATGAACATTGAAATAAAGTTTGAAAGTAAGCTTTAAATTTTAATTTAAAAATGTCGAGATTCTCGCGACAATTAAAAATTCAAAGATACGCTGACATTGCGCGGTAAAATGAACAGCCAATCAGAGGACGCATAGAATGATTACCATGTCTTTTTAGAGTAGGATCCACTGAAAATCTAATTTTCATGTGCCTATTCCAACCGTATGCTTGGTGGTTCGGATCCCACTTAAATCTGTAGGTCCATTTAGTCGGGGTGGTGGCGTCCTCTGACTATCTGTAGGTTTCCGCCAAAAAAATAAAAATCACAAAAATCAAACATGTAAGGTGGCGCATCGGGTCTCAGCCTAGAGCAAGAGACCCACTGCCAATAAAATAGAAAGAAGAAAGAAAGAGTAGGATCGTTTAAAAGAAAACAGCCTAAAGCAGAAGCGCTTGTACGGTTCAAGCAGCTGCTTCGCGGAGTCGTGTCGCATCGCGCCAACTGCTCAACACGTGTGCAGCCCAGGATTGACTTAAAAAAAGCGAAACCCCGGGCGACTAAGCTCATGTATTAAATTCTTTACTTTCCGTATAGTTTTGTGTTCGTCTGGATACAAAAAAAAAACTTAAAAATTATATTTTACTAAAAAAATTAAACGAGTTTTGTTCTAGAAAGCCAGAAAGGTACGGGTGCTTATTTCAGTGATATAATGAGCTCGCCGTGAAAAGCTATTGCGCTTCTGTTGCCAGCTTTTCCATCTGCCTATACGGCTGCACAGCTGTCAGCCACACTCCCCGGCGAGTGCAAGGGAGGGGATGGAAGCAGGCGAATTTTCCCATCTTCCCGCATACGAGGGGTATGATGGGCCCGAGTGTTAGATATTCCGAGTTTGACAGGCGAGCGGAGCGCCTAGAAAAATTATATTTCTATTGGCAGTGAATTTTTCTTGTTTGCGATGCAGTATTTTTAAAAAGATAGCAAAGTCTTGAGTTTACAATTCGGTGCAGATCATCGCGGGGTTTTATTACGGAGTAACTCTTGATTTTACTGTGATTTCATCAAAATGCGTGCGTTTATTTTACTTCTTATTGGCTTTATACGTTACACATCGACTATAGCGGTAAACGAAAATTCGACTCAGGTCAAACCAGTAAGATAAGATTTTTTTAAGTATTTTGTCATTTTGAATATCTTACATTTGCATTAAATTTTTATTTTTCTGTTTCAAAGGCTGATCATATCAGCTGTGATGAGGAGTCCCTCCGTATGTTTGATTTTTCATCAGTGTCCGACAGTTCTTCTGATTCTGATGAAATATGGATCAAACCCGAAGAGCATAACAGTCTCCAAATGCAGCCTTGTAGGCCTCTGGTCAAACCTTCCAATGGAAAAGATAGATACAGTCTTTGCTTTAACAAAAACGGAACGGAAGTCGAAATTGGTAGGTACCGAATGCAGGGAAGAATCTGGGGCTAGGGAGGGGGTTTAACTGTCACACTTTCGCTTTGTCGATTTTTCATTTGTCCCTAAATGAAACTTTCTAGAGTCGATATAGGCAAAACCGAATACCGAATCGGGACTAGGTCCAAAATAGCTAAGGGTATCCATACTGGGCGCATCTCCCCTCCCTATATCCTACTCCTACGTATATATAAGAATACGTATGTGTAATTATTTAATTGTTTGAATCTAGGAATAAATATGATGAGGATCCAAGCTTTGAACAGTTCGGTCACATACTGGTTCCAAGCCGATGCCTACTGTATAACGCCACTTAAAGTCACGCAATAACAAGACTCGAAATGATATGTAGCAGTATAATGAGAATTCTAAACAAAAACGTAAGACAATTAAACAAATGTATAGGGATTTTATATCTATTCATACTAGGTTTTATAATGTTGTTGTAAATCTATTAGAATTCGACAGGGAATTGCCACTTTTATATCATTGCGACAGTTTCTACTGCTTGCCCCAAGAGAGCAGTCCAAGACCAAGTCCAACTAAATGATGCCGAGTGCCAGCTTACTGATCTGTACGGTAACATAACGGACTTGCCGAGATTAAATAAAGTTTTTTACACGGTAACTATATGAAACTAACCAGTATCATACTTATATACATATATCTAATTAATTATATGCTTGGACTGCACAGTTTACCGGAATAAAAGTAGGCAATGAGAGCCACACGTTCCGTCTGAGTCTTTGCGGAGGAAAAAAGGTTTGCAACGACTCCTACATATGCGATGACAAAAGCTGGAGCTACGGTAGAAATGTAGCTCTTACTACTAAAGACAGGCAAACAAATATAATCAAGTTTCACTTTACAAACGGAAGCCAATGCGCAGATGGTAATGATTCTTTTTCTCTACATTTAATGTACAGATAATGTTGAAGACTCGATTGTTAATTACACAGGTTCAAACGCTCAATCAACTCTATATATCAAGTGTAACGATCGCGAAGGTGCGGTTGCAGAACGACTAACTGTCCTTTCTGTAAGTATTTTTTTTTTTTGCAACGTACTGTACATACACGGAGAAAAAAAGGCACGCCTTGATAATAGCAGGTTATAGACAAGACAGAGTTTTGGCATAGGTGGCAAACCGCTTTAATTATATAGACTTAAACTCAGCGCGCGGAGACTACGATGAGGGAAATAGAAAAGTGCCTATGCGCCACCTATCTTCCCTATTCAGAGACTACAGAGTAGGAGATAGTTTAAGCGTAGTGAGGAGAAGGCCAGTTCAAAGCTGTTTCATCTTGCGACTCTATATGGCTTGACCCGACTGATTTTACATGCTCGCACATCGTCAGGGCACAAGCGATAGTCTTTTTCTCCGTGTATGTACTACACATTTTATTCATAAGAAACTATGTCTTTACTCACCCAATGAAAAATTTTATCTTCAGAATCAGTATTGAAACCTTGAATTGGAGTGGGTTACCGCTGACATCTGTCCAGAGCGACCAGCATCCTTTAATGGTACACCCCTTGAAGATTATACCCGTTATAATGAGAGGATGCATGAGATCAACGCGATATTGTATTTAACCGCCAGTATAGTGTTCTTAATATCAGCATTATGTCTTGAAACGGTGATAATATTACGTTGGTTTAACGAATCATCTTGGGTTTCAACTATTAAATTAAGTTTTTTATTTATTTATTTAGTGTATATCTGTTTTGCACTTTGGTACATTTCTCTAGATACATCACTCATTGATCTCCTATAACCAGCAAACTAACTTTTTTCGGAAAACTTTTTTTTAAGTATATAATGTACTTAGAATGTCTATACTAAATGTGTAGTATTATAAGAAACAGTCTAGCATCAGGCACCTTTCATGTCTACACAGACACGTTTCCAAGGTATTCTGTTAGAACGTTTTGAACCGAATAGCAACGTCGCGCTGTTTCTCGGCGGTAAGGTATTCTGTTAGAACGTTTTGAACCGAATGGCAACGTAGCACGGTTTTTGACGTTTTTTACGGTCTTTGACGGTTTTGACGATTTTAGATTTGCAGAAATTGCAGGGGTTATATGAGCCGGTACCGTCAAAAACCTTGCGACGTTGCCATTCGGTTAAAAACGTTCCAACAGAATACCTTACCGCCGAGGTACGTCTGCCGCGCAGACATCGAAATCTCCTGAATTTTTCCCCATGTACATAGGCCTGGATGACACTATATTATCTGGATGCCGATCTACCTGTAAAGACTCTCCACCGTTTTCGAACATTCTCAAACATCCCTACTTTCGCTTCCGATTTATTCCACTATAACTGCATGCGCAGGCCATTGTAATGTGCCTATACCCTCCACCAGAGGGCTGATGTTATAAAATAAATGTCTAGTTTAAGCAATTATTACGGTCAAGCGTTCGACAGATATATAGATCCAGATTGAATATTTACAAGAATACTCGATAATTTTCTACAAAATTAAGTGTCAATTTATTTCACCTTGCTGGCCTACCGAATTAAGTTTCGATAGACCGTGCTTCACAGAAGCACGAAAATTTAGATTTGAGCGGGCACGCACACCTACCGGACCAATTTTTTTCGTTTCCTAGAACCATCCACTGCGTGAAAATGACCGCGTGCACGCCCGATCGCTTGCCAAACTTTTTTGCCGACGAACACTTTAAATTCTCTTATGGGAATTTAACATGGGGAAAATTAACGAAAACCAGCCAAAGTTCGATGACTTTATGCCAGGAGCCGCAATCGAAAAATGTGTATTTATACGTTCAAAGTATCCGAAAAATATTTAATTTGAGGCCCGGTGGCTTAAAAATGATGGCCTACAGAAAAAAAGTTATCTAGGATTGAATATAGCGAAAAATCATGAAAATCACGATTTTTTACGAAAATCCGCGATTTACTCCCATTTTTAAAATGGTTTTCGTTAATTTTCCCCATGTTAAATTCCCATAAGAGAATTAAAAGTGTTCGGCAAAAAACGACACTTTCACGCAGTGGATGGTTCTAGGAACCTAAAAAAACTGGTCCGGTAGGTGTGCCCTCGAATCTAAATTTTTAACTTCCACCACCCGAGTTGTTTCCAGTCGGCCGCGGATTTGCACATGTACGTTTCGGACAGCAAATCATTTCGACCTATATGACTGCACAATATTGTGCAGACGCGTTGCGGCGCTCATCCCTACTTTTGTAGCCCGCGGTGGTATTCCCTCTTCTCGGGAAGGAAACTTCGCTAATTTTCGCGAAAATGGGAGTTGGGACCGCTTCCATTTTCCGATTCCAGGCTCAGAGAGATGCTTGGGTTTGCAAGGCTGCATAAGAGCGTAGGCGCATTGCGTTTCGGTGGAGGCCGAGAGGCGTGCAGTCGAGGCCGCAGGCTCAGCTACAGCGCTCTTGCGGCTGCTTGCGGTGGCTCGCGAACTACACGGCGTCGAGTCGAGCAACCAGTCTGCAGACTGAGTCAGCGCTCGCATAGCAGGGGAACGCGAGACGCTGCATCAAGTGTGGTGTGTGCGTGTGTTGCTGTACTTGCTGTCGGCCACCCGCCGTGTTGTAGACCACCGTTGCGAATCCTGCGTTAGAAATCGATCGATATTTGCCTCCTCTTTCTCTCTCTCTCTCTCTCTCTCTCTCTCTCTCTCTCTCTCTCTCTCTCTCTCTCTAAACGCGCACTCGCAAACTCAGTCAACCCGGGAGCAGCAACCCTCGTTGTGCACCTGATGAGTGCATTCGTGCAACGACCACTGGTGGACTGGTCTTTGTACTTTGTGTAGTGCTCTGTGTGTCGTGGAACGACGATTTCTTCGGGACGTGACTGCGCTCGCTGCACAACATTTGCCGTGGACGCCGAATCAGCTGAGAACATGTCCAAGAACAAGCTGAACTTGACTCTGCCACCTGGCTCGATAGAGCCTGCACCAGCAGTCTCACCTTCGCCACCTGTGCCACCCATACCAACCTATACGGAGCCTCCGGTCATACCAGAGTATGCAATCTCTTTTTACCGCTTTCCTTTTGATTGATTCATTGATTTTATTATAGTTTCAAGGCTGCTTGTGAAAAAAAGGGCCTGTAAATAGATGAAACGGCAAGCTCTGGATAACAGTGCGTTGTCAGAGCTGTCGCAAGCTTTACATGCTCTTTTAACATGGCAAATTACTTGTGGTAAAATCAATGCATCTCCATATTTTATACAATAATTATTATTCCGTTCCGATATATTACAAACATGCATTCATTAGATTCTTGTTTTCTGTTTTTTCACAGTGGAGTCATGGGCAAAATGAGCATTGATGCCATCCAGGAGAGACTCGAAGAGCTGGGCATGGATGAGGAGCAGAGAAAGAGATTAGAGAGCTTTTTGGGACAGAAAGAAAAAGTTGGTGAACTGTGCGATGAAGATTTTGAAAAACTTGGTGAATTAGGAGCAGGAAATGGTGGTGTAGTGATGAAAGTTAGACATAAAAAATATGGACTTATTATGGCAAGAAAGGTACATCTTTGAGTTTCTCAAGGCAAGAATTACAACACTGATTTGGTTATTGTCAAATGCATACTCTTTCATGCGTATCCAAGAATTCCATTTATATTTCTCAAGGACCAAAGCAGTGCTGAGCCATGCCTCCATTCTTAGCATTAAATCATCTTTTAATAATAACACATTTTTACAGTTAATCCACTTAGAAGTCAAGCCTGCTATTAAGAAGCAAATAATTAGAGAACTTAAAGTTTTGCACGAATGTAATTTTGCACACATTGTTGGTTTCTATGGTGCTTTCTACAGGTAATCACTAGTCCCTCATATTATTCAAATATAATTGTATTGCAGCAAATATTTATTGCCTCCAAATTTACAGTGATGGAGAAATTAGTATATGTATGGAATACATGGATGGTGGATCACTTGATCTTATATTGAAGAAAGCTGGACGGATACCAGAACCTATTTTGGGAACTATAACTTCTGCAGTAAGTACCCAGTCAAACTATACTTTAACTCTTCTTACACTCTTCTTCAACACTAAGTAACTTAAGATTAATCTAAAGGTGAGAATTATGTCTTAATAATACGTTTCTCGTTCGATAAAACCGCCCGGATGAAGTCGTATCCACAATCTTCTCAACTCATCATATGTCCATAGAAAGAGCCCTAGTGGCAAGCAAGGCCAATACCAAAAAAGATCCAGAGGCATGGTTTTGAGCACTTTCTCCGTGCCAGGCACGTAGAGCAAAATGCTCGTTAATATCGCTTCGAAAACGAAGGCAAAGTTGAGCGACCAGTTGTCCATCCCTTGCTGAAAAATAGAATTTTTCCTCGTCTTGCACATTATCAAGTCTATCATCTGTGTGATGACGATAGACAGAAAATAGCCGGTCCTCGCTTCGTTGAGAAGATCCATCCGACTCTGGTAGTCCCAAGTCTGTCCGTACGAGTCCTTCAAGTCATTGATCGCCCGGTTCTCCCAATCCACTCTAAGACCAAAGAGATCCTTGGGCAGGAAGCCGTGGTACATGAGAATGCTAAAGTACGTGTAGAACCCGGCCATGGCTTGGGTCATGCCGATTTGTCCATACGTCATCGAAATCAGCCTTTTATTGACGAGCTTGTCGTACTGTGGATTCCTTGGTGCTCTACGCATTATATCCGACTCAGCTTTCTCGTAGGCTAGTGCCACAGCCGGCAATAGGTCGGTTCCGATGTCTATGCACAAGACTAGCTCTATGACGAATGGCAGTGGTATGGAGAAGATGATGCTGGCCAGCATCGGTAACATCTCCGGCACGCTCGAGGTCAAAGTGTAGGCAATGGACTTCTTGAGATTGTCAAATATCAGTCGACCCTCTTCCACACCCGTTACTATGGAGGCGAAGTTGTCGTCGAGCAGGATCATGTCTGCGGCGTTTTTCGCCACGTCCGAGCCTGCTATGCCCATGGCCACTCCGATATCGGCTTTCCGCAAGGCTGGAGAATCGTTCACTCCATCTCCTATATTGATGCACGAGAATTGTTGTCATCGGAGTTCGCATTGTACTCCAAACCTATATCATCTGCCTATCTGACCTGTGACGGCGACGATTTCTCCGAGTCTCTGACAGCTCTCGACGATGAGCAGCTTCTGCTGAGGCGAAGTCCTGGCGAAGACGATCTCCTCGTAGCTTCTGATGATGTAGTCAAGCTCCTCCTCGTCCATGTTCCTGAGCTCACTGCCAGTGACGACGATGGCCTCTTCCTCGGCGCCGCTCTTCTGGGAAAACGTCTTGTCGAGCAGGAGGTTTCGCTCGTACCTCGTCTCGTGACCCTCACCGATGATTCCGACCTTCTTGGCGATGGCGATGGCGGTGACCGGATGGTCTCCTGTGACCATGATCACCTTGATGCCAGCTGTGCGACATTTATGCACAGCCTCGTAGACGAAAGGTCGAGGTGGGTCTTGAAGACTCACCAGACCGACGAATCGATAGCCGGTGGTTGGAAAGTTGTAGTTCTCGGGACTGGTCGTGTTGAAGACGTACTCCGAGTCGTAGGGATCGACTGCATCGAGACTTCAATGTGAAATAATTCAAAACTAACGGTGCAGTAATAAATAACCTGGAAGCACGAAGTCACAGTAGGCAAGTACTCTCTCGCCGAGATATCCCATCTCCGTGCAGGCCTTCCTCGAAAGTTCAAGGTCCGCTGGGGTCATTTCCCTGGTGGTTCCTTCCGCGGTCATCATAGTTGAGCAGAAGTCCATGATGACCTCAGGTGCACCCTTCATTATCACGATGAACCCGTTCACGTCCTTGTGGATCGACAGTTGGTACTTGGTCACCGAGCTGAACGGGATCTCCGCCACCTTCGGATACGCCGCGCGGAAGCTCTTCGTGGGATGTATGTGTTCGCAGAACTTCAGGATTCCTGCATAGTTTCGGTAACAATAATGCCAGTAATTATTCATTAATTCTGTCAATCAAGTCGCAGCAAATCACCAGTCTCCGAGGCATCCCCCATGACCACGCGCTCCTCTATGAGCGTGTACTGAGCCGATTCGGAGTCATCCTTGAATTCAGCCCTGAGACACAACGTGGCATCCTTGACGAAGTTGTTGAAGGCCGGCTTCTCGAGCAGCAGATCTCTCTCGACGCCCAGCATAGTGTTAGCGGGAAAGTTGAACCTCGTGTTGCCGAACCAGATGTTGGATACAGTCATCTTGTTCTGAGTCAAAGTGCCCGTCTTGTCCGAGCAGATGGTCGAGGTAGAGCCTAGAGTCTCGACGGCCTCCAGGTTCTTGACCAGGCAGTTCTTGTCAGCCATCTTCTTGGCAGTGAGGGTGAGACTGGTGGTGACGGTGATGAGCAGGACCTCGGGCACGTTGGCTATGACGATGCCCAGGAGGTAGGTGAACGCCTTAATGATGTCACCCTCGACCATGAGCGATAGCAGGAAGAAGACGAGGCCGCAGATTATCGCGACGAATATGATCAAGTGGACGAAGTGACGGATCTCCTTGGCGATGGGGGTTTCCGTTTTCGTGAGATGGGTTGTCAGCCCGGCCAGCCGACCTATCATAGTGTCGTCGCCTGTGGCTATGACTATTCCCTTGCCGTCACCTGCCACGGCGTACGAAGAGAAAAAGGCTACGTTCTTCGATTCTAGAGGGTTGTTGTCCGTTGGATAGTCTGTACGCGTCGTTGGCTCGCTCTCGCCTGTCAAAGTTGTTTTCTTTTAGCTTATCATTGCATATGTGTCACTGATGTTTGCACAATTAGTCGTACTTAAAAATATTCGCACACGTTTCATATCTCGTAAAAAAATCTCATCACTTCGTTCCTTATCTCGAGATAATAAGTATACGTAACGCGCAGTATGTCATACTTCAAAAAACACTGTTTACTTAGGATCTCCGATAAAAAAAAAAAAAAAATTAACGCAACGGCCGACATCCTCACCCGTGATGCTCGAGTTCTCTACTCTTAGTCCGTGACACTCGATGATTCTGATATCCGCAGGGATCTTATCCCCCAGTCTGATTTCCACGAGGTCGCCCACGACGACTTCCTCCGCAGGAAGCTGCAACCTGATCCCATCTCTGATGACAGTCGCTATGACCGGCACCATCCTCTTGAACGACTCCATGACTTTCGTGTTCTTGCTCTCTTGGATGTAGGCGAACACTCCGGATATCAGGCATATGACGACGATGATCACTCCAAACCACTCGATGCCTTCCTCCTCGTGTCCAGTGATGATCTCAACGGCGTAGAGAACAAAGCAGAGCAACGCACACATCCATAACAGCGCCGCGAAACCACCGTACAGGCACTTGAGGAACTTGATGTACTCCGGGGTGACTTTCGGGGGTGACAGACTGTTGGGTCCTTTTTGTGCGTAAACCTGGTCCGCGTTCTCGCTGCTCATACCCTGGCTCACGTTGGTGTTGAGCTTCTCGCAGAGGCGCTGAATCGGGATCACGTGGTCCTGAGTCTCTAGCTCGTGGTACAGGTCGTCGATCTGCTCATCCGTGTATTTTTTGGGAGCCATGTGACCCGACGACGGCTGTCTGCCCACCAACGGTAGCTTATTCCGTATGTCTTTCGCCATAGTTTCTTTCGATGAAACTTTCGTGGTTAGGAGGTTTTATTTTGCTGGATTCGTTTGTTTTATTTTGTCCGACGATGCAGTGTCAAGGAAGAGAGTGTCGGGCCAAACTCGTTCTTTTCCACTTCGATGTATAGTACCCGATATTACAATTATATCCCAAAGCTTTCAATAATCAATAATCATTTATAATCTTGTAACACAAATAAAAATCTATATGGCCGTAATATTTTTGCGTCACCCTTTACAAGGTGTGAATTTATTTTAAAACTGCGCTCGGTGAGTGCTTTCTTGCGAATTTAATTTGCTTACGTGTGTTTTTCAGGTTCTCAAAGGCTTGAGCTACTTAAGGGATAAACACGCGATAATGCATCGTGACGTCAAGCCGAGCAACATCCTGGTGAACAGCGCGGGGGAAATAAAGATTTGCGACTTTGGAGTTTCGGGCCAGCTGATTGATTCAATGGCCAACTCTTTCGTCGGTACCAGGAGTTACATGTCGGTGAGTGGACGAAAGCTTCAATTAATTTCATAACTTCTTTTATCATAAGTACAATCCAATGCTATGTTGTGATGAACATAATGCAACATTTCAGCCGGAGCGATTACAAGGCACACATTATTCGGTACAAAGTGACATATGGTCGTTGGGACTCTCCTTGGTGGAAATGGCCATAGGAATGTACCCGATACCGCCGCCTGACGACAAGACAATATCGGCGATTTTTGGCGTGCAACCGGGCTCCACAACGGACCACGCCATCAGCAACAGCGTGTCTACTCCCACGACTCAGTCACCCTCGCACAGTAAGTTTGATGATCTTGTTATAATATATTTTGGAGTACAGCAGGATACCCTAAAATGTTCTCGTTCTCACTCGTTTTTTCCGTTGATCCTTCAAGGCCGACATCCCGGCCGGTTCGAGTACGAGTGTCACCAGGGTAATGTTCAAAGTTGTATACTAATATGTTGTTCAGTTGTTGTGATGTGGGCATCTTGTCGATTTCACTTTTACGCTTGTCTATTTTTAATTGTTGCTGAGAAAAAATTTTAATTGCTAACAATTATCGATCACTGAATTCGCGTTGAAAGCTTTCTACTCACTAAAGTGCGCGTCTCTAATACTTATTTGTAGCTTTATACAATATATCGCTGGCATGAATAAATAAAGTCGACTTTGTCTTTATTCATTGTTAAACTCATTTTTTCATCCAGTTCTTTGAAATTGAATCATAATTGAAATAAGACAGACTCTAAAACTTTTATTTTACTATTAGATCCCAACAGTCCTAGACCAATGGCAATTTTCGAACTGTTGGATTACATCGTGAACGAGCCACCCCCGAAACTGCCATCTGGAATATTTAGCGACGCATTCACGGATTTTGTGAATCGCTGTTTGAAAAAGAATCCCGCAGAAAGGGCAGATTTAAAAACATTAATTGTAAGTTTCACCCAGATTAATATCTATGTATATTATTGTTCTTTTGAATTATAATTCTTGATGCAAGATCACGTTAATATTTAACAACATAGTAAGTCTCAACATTTCGTTCTTTCATTTAGAACCATGAATGGATAAAAAAGGCAGAATCTGAAAACGTCGATATTGCCGGATGGGTCTGTCGAACAATGGATATACAGCCGACAACTCCGACGCGTTTAGCGAACGTACAATCCTGAATAAATGTCACTCTTACATACTTGACCACTTGCATTCATGTTCAGTACTCTTGAGTAACATTTGCGTTTCGCTTTTAGTTCCCACGCGGTTTTTACAACAGTGGCGAATTATTTTCTTTTTATCGTTTCTCTCTAAGCTCTTTCATGAATTCTTTATAAATATACAGAAGTTGAGGAGAAACAATAAACGGATAAGCCATAATCCAAATGCGCGAACTAACAATAGTAACAATAAAATACAAATAATAATTATAGCAAGTCAAGGTGTGGAGCTTCGTAGATGATGTCAATTTTTGTGATAATGACATAATTAGTACACAAATATGGTTATCGTCAATATGATGCGTATAGTTAATCAGTATGTGATGTCTTATCCGTTTAATATGTATATATATACGTAGAAGAAAAAAATGTGAAAAACCCAGTAGATTGTGCGATTGAAACAAGCGCTGTATATGAATAAAAAAGAAAAAGGATCAATCAAATATGCGAATCGTCGATATATTCGGCCTCTATGATATAAATATATGTATTACTCGCCACTGAATTTCAGTTCTTTCGTGATTTAAATTTAATTTACCATAAAGTTTTTTTAAAGTATGTAAGAAGAGTCGTTCTAGAATAGTTTTAGTGTTATTATGAACATTCAAAGTTTCTTCCTTAAAAACGAGATTAAGATTCAAAAACACGAATAACAATGTGAAAACTTTACTAAGACCTACATCAAATAGAGAGAAATAAATAAATATAAAAGCATTAAATGCATTGAAAAAATGAGTTGATTTTCTGAGATTTGTACCTGAATGCTGTATAGTATAAGCTTCGTATCTTTGAGACGAAATAAATCAATTGAAAATTGTACGGCGCCATTTTTGGTTGTTATAATATACCTAACTACGTCAGTGCTAAACTTTCTCGTTCCGATATAACTTCACAAGCACACGACAAAGGACTGAATTTAGGACTTGTGCGTATACATACTATTATATATAAATATTGTATCTATGCGATTTGTAGCTATAAAGTGTAGCATGTTCGATACATTTCTGCCATGATACTTAAATTTACAAAGAAAAATATAAAGCATACACAACAAGGAATCAACAGTATGATTGTAGAAGTTTGCATAAATTTTACTGTACTAATTATACTGAAAATGTGTGCTTACAAAAATTAATTTGCTTTTCAAAAAATTGCTATTATAATAGACATGAATTTGTATAAAAAAGTAATAAAGAAAGTCGATTAAACTTCATATTCCTATAATCTGATGTAATCATGTACTTTTTCCAAGATATTTTGCTAATCTAATTAAATTTTCTTTAAAAGTACAATTTGTTATAAAAAATACGCAAAAATAAAGTTGAAAAAAATTAATTTCAACTTGGCCTCTAATACTAAAACGTTTTAAATTCATCGTGCTACACAAATAGTAAAAAGGTATTAAAAAGAGTTAAACTCTTCTAGATTTAAATGCTTCATCACTCAAAAGTATTTGCGATAGCAAATTATGTTATATATGTTATCATATTCGTAAGCATGTCAAGATCATGTACGTATGTAAAAATGCCAACTCGAAGTTGACTGTTGCGATGTGCTGCATACAAAATGTTTTAAAAGACGTCTTATATTGGAAACGGCAAACAAAAATTATAATGATAAAATGTTATTATTAAGTGGCTCGCAGGCGAAAAAATAAATAAATATATGCTAGGTATATTTGTTGATATATATAAATGCAGTTTTTTTAATTAATTAAAATAATTAATATCGAATGAATAGAAACATGATTAATTTACTGCTAGCTTAACAAATTGCATGTTCAGAAGAATAGTTTAATTTCCTCAGGATCAAAATTTTGTATACATAAAAAAATATTCACTGTTTTTATATTTAGCCCATTTGTAGCTTCTAAAAGTTTTTTGTGTAGAAGTGTTAAAAATTTATGTCATTCAATTCACTATTATACTGTATGTTATAGAAAATTAAATATTTTTTGTAATAAAATATCCAATTAAATAAGGCTATTTTCACGAATGGCGTTTGATTATGACTGAGGTATTCCTACCTAAAAGTTTTGATCGCTTCATCTTGAAGGAGATCTATTTAACGTCTGATGTTTTGGACTGAACCTATACCGAGACCTATACAGATTAATTATATTACTTTTTTAAATTCTTTCACCAAAATAGTATATTAACAGTAAAATAAAAAATGTCTCAGATCACATGTAACCGTCGCGGTCGGACGAGGCGAAGTCGAGGCTGATAAACTATGTGATCTGAGGCTTTCTTTTTTATTGGCCTAGGTGTGTATACTATTTTTCTATCCTCCAGCCGGAAAGCACCAACTTTCTGGACAGAGGGCAAAAAAGGTAATTTTTTCTGCTATATTTTTCTTTCTAGCTACTTTTAGTATAGTATTAATGGATATAATAAGTAGTAAGTTACATCAATTGCTTTTTAGAGCTTACATCTGTGTATTTCTTATTGTCCACTATATGTGTGTACATAGAAAAAAAAATGAAATTGCACACATGTCTCAAAAAGAAAACTTAAATCATTTTAAATAACGTTTTCATTACAAGATATAAACGTCAAAGATATTTTGAATCGACTCTGATGCAATGTGATTTAATCTTCGCAGATGTGCCTCATGCGAGATTAACACCTAAGACGAATCATATACAGATATCATTATTTTGACTTTTGAACTCTCAAACATTATAAGTGTAATTTTTATATGCTAATACTAAAGGTGCTAAATTGGAAGAATACCCGGGAAAAATATATGCGTTTGAATATCAATATCATTTTATTATACGTGTATGCACACATTTAGTTTATTAGTGATCTGAAGTTTTTTTTCATGAAAAGATGATATGAAAAGACTAATAACTCGTTCAAAGTAAATTTAATAAGTCAAATTTTAGAAAAATGATTTTAATTGAAATGCAATGTAAACCTGATTTTTCTCAGAAACACGTACGTAAATATTATATGTATAGAGAGAACCGGGAGTAAAAACTTACCAGTCCTGGCACTTATTGAAAAGCATGCACATTCTATACAGGTTGTGTCAATCAATCGTTGTCTGTACGTGTTTTATGAATAAAAGTTTCTTTTTGTTATGTAACATATACGCACGATTTTTGTGTTTTTGTTTATGTGCCTATTAAGCGGGCGTAAACTAAGTATATCTACCCATTTTTCTACTGGCGGCAGTCAGAGGTGGACAAAACATTTTTTAAAGACCGCAGTTAATTTTGTTGTATTGATGAATAAAAAGTAATTCAAAAATTATTTTATTCTTTCCTTTTCTTATATAGTTTCATTGCGTAAATGAGTAGCACGATCATCGTAATGTTCAGATTTTTATATTTTCAATAAATTTGAATCGTGAAAAACTTGGGATGGTATGCGATGGGTGGCGCCACAAAATACATGTAAAATTAAATGGGGTGGTCAGTATTAGAACTAAAATAAGTATCCTTTAACATGGAGCGTATAGGGCTCGCGTAACATCTCGAATATGTTACGAATACATACAATTGATAGTTAATGTTAATGAATTTATTAATGGTTTACATTTCCTTTTTTCTATTAATATGCATCACAAATTTAACAATGATAATAAAAAAAACCTATTACGTTGTTTTGAAATACACATTATAATTTCATGCTTTTGGCATACTATTCTTATATACTCGCATACATTCGTTAACTTCTCTGTAACAGCAATTAAGAAGGCCTCCAAAATTCTATAAAAATTACATTAAATGAACTATTTACAATACACGAGCATACAAACTTAAAAAAATATTTTTATTTTCATGCAATCGATAAACAAAAACTGAAATTATTTAACTCTGCTGTATATTGTATAAAACTTATGAAAAAATTGTATATCAAAAATAAGATTAATTTGTAATTTAGTTTTACAATTATGCTAAGTTCATTTAGATGAGAATCAAATATAGATGCTGCTTAGTTTCACACTCATGAATTATCCATTAACTGGATACTTGATAAACTCGGAACTTGAAAATGTTGTATTTATAATCGGTAATGTTGGATTATCGCAGCTGAACAAGTTTCATGTCGTCGTTGTTAAATCCCTGGATGCAAAACCACACTATAAATGTTATATTTTGTTTTATCAAGTTTAATGACTTTTTGTTTGTTGAAGCATTATTCATATAGAAAAAGTCTGATTGGTGAATAAAAATTTGTAGATTCAATCACATTATTAAATCTTACGTGAAAGAATTGTGTATATAAACTTCTTTAAAAAATATAGATTAATGACTGACAAAGTTTGTAAAAAGTATAAGCAAATAAAATATTATATCATAAATAGTATACAAAATTCAAATGCGGAAATTATAGCGAAGCATGAAATGATTACCAATTATTTTTTTAGAGATAATATTTTCACGTTATATATCAACCTTAAGTAAATTTAAATATCCAAAAATGCTTTTATCTCTCTACAAGTCTTTAGTCTCACGTTTAAGTAAAAGAAATATTTCATCCAGGGCAATTCTTTCTTAAACTATTATTCCTCAATTTTTGTTACTTTAAATTTCTATTTAAAATAGATCATCATTGTCATTTTGTCCAAAATAAACATTATAATCGTCGTATTCATCGTCCGTAGAGAAAAAGGGATCATAATCATCGATATCATCTAGCTCCTCCATATCGTAGTCGTCGGGAAAGAAATCCTCATCATGATCAAAGTCCGGACGTAAGTATGGCTCTGATAGATCGACATTGAGCACTTGCAGTAACGGTGATACTTTTGTTATTTTGCTGAGTTGGACGCTTGTATCGCCTACATACATCTTGAGTATAATGTTGTTGGTGCGGTTGGTTGTCGATTTAATAGCGACTTCAATGAGCTCGTTCGAAACGTGATTGCAACCCGAGAGGTCGAGCAGCTCGATATGTTGCGATTCTTCAATAAGAGTGGAGAGTCCTTGATCCTTTAAGCTTGGACAACCTCGACATTCCATTGTACGCAGATTTGGCATGTACGAGAGAACTTCATCAGTGATTTTTCCGAGGTAGTTAATAAAGAGATGTTGAAGTTTTGGTAGAGATGTAATAGCAGATAAACCTTCATTTGTAACTGAATGACAGGCTGCAACAATGCAAAAAAATGTAATTAGACATAATTTTAATATTAATGAAGTACAATAATTTTTAATAATGAGTGTATACTTACAACTGATATCTACACTTGTTAATTGTTTACATTGTGTTCCAATAACAGTTAAAAAATGATCCTGTACTAAAATATTTTGAGAAACGTCTAAGGTTTCAAGATTAACTAATTCTGCAAGTTGTGGCATCGTATTTAATTTTATCATTGGATAATAATCACAGAGACGCAAGACTTTCAAACTTTTAGAACATAAGCTAATTGCTTTCACAGCCTGATCATTGAAACTAACACATTTTTCAAGTGAGAGTGTATGTAATTTTTGAAACGTGGGAACGGCCTGTTAAAATAGTATACATTTTTTTTTGAAAATGAAATTAACTTTAATAAGGGATTGTATAAATGAAAAGTATAAGTATTTTTAGTAACTTACGTTAGCAAAATGGCACGGAGATACATTAGTGCATTCTTCTAAAACAATCGTTTCTATAGATTCCGCCGGTAAATTTAGTAAACATTTACCGGTGATTGAATTCTGTACAAGTTTAAGGTATCGAAGTTTCTTATTTTTGGAGAATAAATGTGACAAGTCATTGTCGCACGAGCTGGAACAATGACCGAGACTGAATTCCATAATACTGCTGCAGTTATCTGTTAGGGATTTTATTCCTGCAGGCGAAACGTTTAGTGCAGTAACATCGATGCACTGTAAATTCGGGCAATTTCTGCCGACAACAGTCAGGGTACTTGAACTTAGTTTCTCCGCAAATGTAGAAAAGTCGATATGTGTAAGAAACTGACCGCACCGCAGTAGAACTTTCCGTAACGTAGGTGTGTCAATTTCTCGTAGGCCGTACGTAGTACACTTAAATCCCCAGGTAGTTTGGGTTAAGTTTAATTTTTTAGAAGTTCGCCACGATTCTTGGCTGACATTTAGCCATCTCCTGCAAACTATGCATTAAATGTTAAAACTTTATAAGTATTAATCCATAAATGCTGTAGTAAAATTAGATTTTGTCATACCTCTTTCTATTTTAACTCTGTCTGCTATAGGAAGGAATGAGAATATGTGCATCAGACAATCATCATTTAATTTGTGTATTTCAGCATCTTCGTTTAGTATGTAATCAGTGGATATTTCTTTACCATCTGAATTTTTTTGTAATTTTTTATTTTGATTTTCAATACTGTCTGGTTGATGCCAAGAGTCAGCTGGCATCACTCTTAAGTCTCGATTGTGAAGATGTATTCTTTTTCTATGACCATCTTTTGATGCTCTAGATTTAAAGAAAATTAAATTAGCATCAAATAATTTTTTGAGACTTATATGTATGTGTATATTTGTGCAATAAAAATATTTTTATACATACTTTAGAGCATCATCAATACTGTGAAAGGTTACAAAAGCATAGTTGCTCTTTCCAGTATTTCTTTTCAAGTAGCAACTATCCAACTTTCCATAATTAGAGAATAATTTTTCTAAATCTTTGTGCGTTGTCTATAAAATAACAAATAAAATTAACAACCGTAAATAATTTAGAAAAGATTTGATTTTAAAATTCCATGTCTAACTTACCCTTTGTGCGATATTACCAATAAAGAGCTTTCGTATTGGTACACCATCAACAGTAACAGATTTGATATTATCTACAGAATCTTCTATGCAAGAATCATCTGAGAGTGATAAATCTGAAATAGAAATAGTAATAAATAATATTATGTACAAGCATACATAATAAGTATACAAGTTCAATGACTCATAAATTAGTAAAAAAATCATAACGATTTGATATTTATTAATTGAATGACTACATGGTCATTTTCATCTTATTTGCATAAGAGAGTACAAGGCAAACTAACCATGTATAAATTTCAGAGATTATACAAACGTAAGTGAAGAATCGTAACTTATTATTGATTTTAAATCCATGTGTACGAATGAAGAGACTATTGCTTTGTGAATATTGTTCTCTACTGCTTTTTACAACAATATATTCAAGGAAATATACAATTTAACAAATTAATAGAAAAATTTGAAACTATGTGGGTAATTACTACCTTCACATAACTTTAACTTTAATAGGAAAAAGTAAATAGAAACATAACACTAATCTGGAATGGTCAATGCACTGTGCAAAAGTGAACTCTTCTTCTACATTATAGGTAGAACAAAAACACACTATCACAATCACACTAAGTACAAAAGGAATCCAACAAACCGTTCATGTTGAAGGTCCAGAGCCTATGCAAAATGTTGCAGAGGCCTTCCCCGATTTGATCGTCTTCCATCTTCCCAAATGCAAAACTGGGCTCGATCACTCTCGGTGTATAGAAGTAACGTTGTCCAGCTGCTGTTATCGCTGTCCGCGTCGGTGTCCGCGCGCAAATGCCTCCAGGCTAGCCCTGCCAGCGGGTGAATATACGCCAAGACGATCCGACGAGGAAAACTAAATTAAAAAGCAACGCGGAAAATGTATTACAATCATCCTATTCAATCCATGCGCGAATTATGCATAATTTCGCGGCTCCGCTCAGGTATATATGCATGCATATATACACACACCAAAGAGCAAATGCACGCCGCGGCGTTTACTTATAAGTAATAGATTCAAGTCGCGCAACAAAGAAAGAAAGAAAGGAAGAAAGACACACACCGCGTGCAACGCACTGTGTCGCTGCTTTTTTTTGACAAACCAAACGCTAAGGGCAAGAGGAAAAAAAGGAGAGAGAAAAGCCAAGTTTGGACGAGGGGAAAAGTCAGAGATGCCAAAGTCACGCCCGGGATAATCTAGCTACTTTAATGGCTTTACCTTCGCTTCACTTATGCAATTTTGATGCTTGCAGCTGCGGATATCCAATCTACTCGTCGGGGTAACGTATAAACATCATTTTCGTAACGGCGAAACCACACTGATCATGGCTTCGTTCCAATCCGAGAAGAGCAGAGGGTACACATGTACATACGCACAGTAGGCGTCAGTAGCCGATGATCACAGAATAGCTCTCTCTCTCTCTCTCTCTCTCACTCTCTCTACTCTCGTCTCTCGCGGAGGCTCCGACTATTGGGCGCAGATGGTGTGTGGTATAGCTATATGTATACAAAGTCCGCGTCTATAAATTTGGAGTAGAGCTAGATATCAGGTGGCCTGCTGTTCCCGCTGTTCCGCACACATCTGCACGTGTTTGGCGCTCTTTAATCTTTTAAAAATTCGTCCTTGAACCGGTAGATGTCAGTGCATAGGGAGGTCGATTTAAATGTCAAATTTTTCGGCGAATTAGCACATCGGTGCGCTTATTCATCATTTGCTCGAGTCTTTGTTGAAGAAGCGCAATGGCTCGAGGAATATTCATTATTCTTTTAACATAAATTAATCAAATCGTACTTGGGAGGTTCAAGCTTTGCCTTGATAATTCGGAATCAAATTTTGCTCAATGAAAAAGTCCTCGCTTTTATTATTAATGTAATTATAATTCGTCGAGAAATTTTATTCAATTTATTCTAGAAATTTATTTAATTACTGTACATACACATAGTTAAAAAGCGTTGTGTAAACAAACAAGGTTGTGACAATGTTATATTTATATAATATATATACATCTGTAAAACTAAAAAATCTTTTTATTTAATGTTGTAACAATGATAAACAGTCTTTCTTAACTCAATCATCAAGTTAGCAATTTAATGTTGCGTCCATTTTATCGTCTTCAAGTCGATACCATCACAGACCATTTCCCACAATGGACTCATTTCTCGCAATCGTATGGTGTGCTTCACGGTATTTTCAATGGTGTAGTCAATTTCTTCTTGTGTTGAAAATCTACCAATTCCAAATCTTATACTTGAATGCGCCAAATCTTCGGAGGCTCCAATAGCTCTCAAAACATAACTTGGCTCCAAACTTGCACTAGTGCAGGCTGAGCCACTGCTCAAAGCAATGTCTTTCAGAGCCATGAGCAAAGATTCTCCCTCAACGTATGCAAAGGATAAATTTACACATCCTGGATACCATGCGATTGGATCACCATTTCGTACTACATGGGTTAATTGAGACATGATGCCATCGATCAGCCTATTACTGAGTTTCGTTATATATTCATGGTCATATGACATTTCATTGTTTGCTAGTTCACAAGCTGCTCCTAGTCCAACTGCCAATGGGGCTGGTACTGTACCGCTGCAAACAAACATTATTTTTATTCAATTAGTCATTATTCTATATTTTATTGAATATTTTTAAATTTATAAAAAATAGTGTTTACCTTCTCATTCCTCTTTCTTGTCCACCTCCACTCTGTATTGGTTCTAAACGTACTCTTGGCCTCCTTCTGACATACAAAGCTCCTATTCCTTTTGGACCATAAATTTTGTGTCCACTAATGGACATGAGATCAATGTTCATTTTGTTAACATCTATAGGAATTTTACCTACTGCCTGTGCTGCATCTGTGTGGAAAAATACTTTTTTCTTTCTGCAGAGGGAACCAATTTCTTCTACAGGTTGTCTCACTCCTATTTCATTATTGACTGTCATTATTGAAACCAAAGAAGTTTCTGGTGTCATTGATGCTTCCAACTCTTCAAGATCTATAAGACCATTAGGCTGCACTGGTAAATAGGTAACTTTAAATCCTTCGCCTTGCAAGTATCTACAGGAATCTAATACGCATTTGTGCTCTGTTTGCGTTGTAATAATATGATTCTTTTTCTCTTTGTAAAATTTTCCAACTCCCTTGATCGCTATGTTATTACATTCAGTAGCTCCAGAGGTAAAGATAATTTCTTTTGGATTTGCACCAATCAAGTCTGCCACTTGCTGCCTTGCATGATCTACAGCTGCCTCTGTTTCCCATCCATACATGTGAGTCCTGGAATGAGGATTTCCTTGGTAGGATGTCAAGTAGGGCATCATTTTATCCAGAACCCTTGGGTCCATGGGTGTTGTTGCTTGGGCATCCAAATAAAGTGCTCTCCCAAGAGAAGGTGGTGCTGCTTGTACTTTTTCCGCATCTTGATGGCTTAGCGATACTTCAATAGTCTGCTGAGCTCCTGTTGTATGAATCGTTTGCCCTTTCTTTGGTCTCAAATGCTTTGATGTCAATATCCTGGCTGAGCGCAACATTTTGCAACGTAAACTTTGATATGCTCAGTATTTGAATAATAATCCAATAAATTTGGAACAGAGGATTGATTAGATCTAGTATCTCATCTTTTAATTTGTCGAAAAGTGTACCTCTTCTTCAATGGACTAGGTAGATCCTATGGAAAAGAAAACAGATCAATAAAATATAAACTTATGCCAATTAAAGTGCAAACTTTACTGTCAAAAGGGACATTATAACCACAATGGCAACATCTACACATTAACTGCAATCAAGTATAATAAGTCATAGTCTTGCTATATCATATCACATGATTTAGGCATCAGTGGTGAGTTGAAAAACGCATCAAAAATATCAAAAAGTATAAACAGATTCTAACCTAAACGTTTGCGATCCCAATGTGTGTATTTTGTCCCGCGAACTTACTGAACTGCTTCTACCCGTACCTATATTAGGTATACCTACACATGTGCTGACAGCGGCCGCTTGTACTGGGTTTATTTCATGATTGTGTGCAAAAACTGTGCAATAAGCAATATACCTACTAAATCTGACGTTTTGACTGTCATAAATTGTCTCTATATATTCTCTACTACTGCTTTTTATTTTGCGCTAAGAAATAAATAAATTGGAAAAATTACTTGTTTTGCCAAAATACGCATACTTATTGAAATATTAAATATCAACTTGTTGCGTTTGTCGTTTGTAGCATACTTTTATGAGTATTGATTTTAATTAACTATGTCTTTATTTTTGTTATAAAAGAAATCGGAAACAAGCTGCCAAATTAGTAGTACACTTACATTAGAATTATCGAAACAGAATTACAGAACGGAGCGATTATAGCGATATAACATTTGCTCAAAAATAATGGATGGAATGACCGTCATCGAACAATATTCGAACCGTGAGTTACCGCAGCCGCGATCGCGAAACTGCAGGTCAATTGCTTGCGGCAACTTGAGAACGCAACAAACCGAGTCGACGGGGACGACGTCGACGACGGCAACCGGAACTACAGTGCTGCAGCCGCAAACTGCCATATGTCAAAAAAAAAATAAATAAAAGAACACGGTTGCGTGAACCCTCACAGGCGTATACTTATAACGCTTGCGGAGCTCATCCCGCCCCGCAACACATATACGCGGCCAGCAGATAATCAAAAAAGGTGTCTCTTTCACTCGCGCGCGGGCAAAATATATAGCCATCAGCAGCAGAGGATATAGGACTAACATGGCGCTGCGCCGAGGGCGGTTCGTCGGAATCAGCGCTGCCTGAATTGCTCTTCCGCGACGACGAGCGAGGTGAAAGCCGTGTGTGTATATATATCCAAAGCTAGATCGTGTCGTCAGGTGCATCAGCTGGAGGTTACGCTGGCGAAGTGCGGCTCTGCAAATGGAGAAGTGAGTGCCGGAGAACGAGGAGGACTCTTGCATAAGATTAGAGGGATAAAGAGCAAGGAAGACGGGATAATCGGCTTCCCGGAGCCGGTGGTACACAGCAGGTGTGCAAGAGGTAGGCGACGAGGGCGATGGGCGATTGGGAAACGATGGCTTTGTCGAGCCTGCAGCTGACGACGCCCGAGCACAGGTACTACGGCGATATATTCATCTACTGCTGCGAGAACGCCGACAACGACCTGGTGCCCACAGCCAAAGTTGGCAAGCTCCTCAGGTCTGCTAACCTGCCCTCTGAGGTTACCCTCCAGGTAAAGATACATCTATAACTTTTCTCTCACTCTTTCATTCTATCTCTCTCCCTGTTCTGTTTACCTGGTTTATCTAATCTGCTTGCTGCTGTTGCTCTGTTTTCACTATACTTATGTGTTATGTCGATTATCTCTGCAGGGCGTATGTGGGTACATTTATGTTAAAGTTATAGACTGTAGTTTTACTGGATCCGCTGCTTAGCTTTTTATGTAAGTATAGAGAAAACGTTGGTGGCACTGACTCGTTGAAGTTGAAGCAAAGTAGACAGGAAATTATGTCAGACTGAGCTACATTTAAGTTGAATCTTTTTAAACTAAACACTGCAGCTGTAATTACTTCAAATTAGTCTGCCATTAAACGGATTCTTGGAATGAGGTTTGGTTGCTGTGTATAATTAACTCCCTAATGGAGGACTAAATTTTTTTAGTATCTTCTATTGAATCTTCTGATTTAAGCCCATTTGTTTGATTTGATTGACTCCCAAAAAATAATAATCTGTAATTTATAGATGTTTCAAAATTTATGATTTTTGGGGCAAAGAGAATTTTATCTTCACTATCATATTTGTTGCTTGTGCTTCTTGGTAGCGTGTTAATTTTATGCATCAACACATTGTTTGGCCTCACGTTTGCACCATGCTATAATGCAATATAGGTATCTGCATTGCAGACCTGGAATTCTTCATGTTCAATCCAACTGCAGCTCTTGATCAATAGATTCTATTGTTGTAATCAGTTGTCATGCAGATTTTATTTGAATTTACTCAAAGCAAAATAATCAATGTATTGATAATGCGCATAATTAAATGATGATGATTAGTCATGCCATCATCGTTAACTTTATTTGGTATGAGAATGAAATCAGAAAAAAATATTTGTATGAAAAAATTGATATCTCTGCTGGAAGAATGATTCATCATTGATTCATGGTACATTTTTTGCATATTAAATTATCATTTTGTAACACAACAGAGGAGTGTATCTACACATTCAATTATTCAGTTTATGTATAGATAATATTTTTGTTTTATTTTATTATTACAAAAATTCATTATTATATTTTTACTTTGTAGATACTAGATATTTGTGGTGGTGCTAAAAGTAACACACTCAACAGAAAGCAATTTTATGCTGCTTTAAAACTGGTAGCAGCACATCAAGCTGGCCTGGAGGTTCACAAGGATTTAATTTGTGCTTCTATAGACGAACTTGCTCTGCCAAAATTCACATGGCCTTCTTCAACGGGAGATGAAGAGGAGGAAAGTAAAAAGCGCTTCTCCAAGAAAAGTTCAAAGATCAGATCTGGCCATATGCCTGAAAGTACAACTGAAAGTGAAAGTGAGGCGGAATCACCTAGAGAGACAGAAGGTGGTAGTACAGACTCACCTACCCCAACGAATAGTGTGACTCAAGAGAGAAATGATGGTGCATTAGGCAGTGAAGCCAATCTGGATTCAGTAACTGGAGGATGGCAAAGTCTTCTCGTTTCTGAAGAACAAAGACAATTATTGGGTACCGAAGAAGAAAGTTCAGAGCGGCATAGTAGTGATGATGGTAATTAAAAAAATCTTTTCGTGATTAAAAATGTAAAGTTTACATTTTATTATTCAAAAACAAAATATAATTTGATAAACTTTTTCCAATAATATGTAAAATAACAGCTATGATATTTGATATAGGCGAAGGCGAAGACGGCGAGAGTTTTCCGCCTGAGCAAGTCTGGACGATCAGCGAGGAGCAACGCGAGTACTACGCGGCCCAATTCGCTCAACTTCAACCGAATCCAGAGGGCCTACTTGCTGGTTCATTGGCGCGCAAATTCTTTGAGAAGTCACGGTTGCCAGTTGAAGAACTTCGCCGCATATGGCAGCTGGCTGACGTGACCCGCGACAGCGCCTTGAGCCTCCAAGAGTTTTACGTGGCTATGCACCTGGCGGTACTGCGTCGAAATCACGTGCCCTTACCCGACGTTCTGCCACCGTCGTTGGCCATGCTTATCATCGCTCCCCAACCGTCTACAGTGCCGATCGTGGCTCCGCAAGTCCCGCCACCGGTGCAACAGGCACCGCCACCACCACAGCCAGCAGTTGTTCCGCCAGTGCCTGCACCCAGAGGAAGTCCAACCTCAAGGTGAAATTTTTTTTAAATGTATAAGCAACACAATTCTATATCTATTTAGGAATTTTCATATAATGCACAGCATTGTAAATGCAACAAAGCTAATCGTCACGTCCCAGTTATCATGTAGATATTTGCTCAAGAAAAAATGCGTTCTTTCTTTTAAAACGAATAAGTTGTTCTATTATTTTATTAGAATAGAATATAGTTGAATAAAATTATTCTCGTGGTTTGAATATGACGTATAAAATGTTTGGATGAGAGAATATCATTGACCAGCAATAAATCGTACAAATAAATAACAGTCACATCAAGGTCCCTGCTATAACTTTAGATTAATTTTAATTGCATGAATAAAAAATTAATATTCTGAATGATATTTTATAAATGTACAGAGCTGCCGCAGCAGCTGCCCACTCAGCCCACAACGTCGGTGGCAAAGACAAAAGTAAAGAGTGGACGAAGTTTGTGGACTCGCCAACAGGCACAAGTGCCGGGAATAACAATAGTGGCGGCAACAGCGGCAGCGGGGGTAGCAACGGTGGTTCACTCACTAGTCCAGGCCCCAAGCCTGTGAACTTTGATTTTCAGAAAGCGGCTCTGGAGCGCGATCCGAAGATTCTCCACCCAGTGCCTCTGAGACTGACGCCGGAGGCTGCTATTTTGGCTTCCAATGCAAACGGTAACAACGGTGTGGTACCGATCATTGGTGACGATGATTTGTCGCTCACTTCTGGATTGCTGCAAAGGCCTTTAGCCAAAAAACCTGGAGGACTGCCACTGCCAGATGAGACTGTGATAGTGACACCGAAAAAGGAGCCGCCACCACCGCCGCCACCTAGACCCTATAGGACCCACACCAGGAGCTCCAGTCTTGATCTAAACAAACTAGGTTGGTTAACTAATAGTCAAATAATTTAATTTTCATTGATACTAGCTTTTTAGTTCTTTTAAGTAGTTTTCTCTTTAACATTTTTAACTGAAAGGTAAAATTACTAATTTAAATTGGAATGATACAAAATTTGAAGGCCTCATTGATAAGTTTTCAAAAAACAAAAGCTTGTTTTATCTTTCAGTGGTAATTCGGCTATTTATTTTTGCTCTGTCACAAGATGAATTATCAATTAACTTGCATTCTTTCTTATTTGCTGAAAATATAAATGAATCTCTAATATTGATGGATTGTCTGAGTTCTATAGGGTATTGGCGCGACTTTTGTTTTCCTTATTTTTTTGCATTAAAATTATGTGTATTTCGAATGATAGGAAAAAATGGACAAACTTTTCTAGGAGCTCCGCCTACTGTACCGCCACGTGTGTCTCCAGGAATCGTAAGTTAAAATTATTTTTTTGTATACAATTACGGTGTTATTGGAGGCCTCTATACTTAATGTATTCTTCTGTGTAACTCTGCGGGATTTTATATCATCAAATTCATTTACATTGTTTAATCATTTAATTAATTTAAATTTGATATCGATATAAAGACGAATAATACTTAAAATTGTTTTTTTTATACGAGTTATATGATTGATTGTTGGAATATTTATAGACAACGAGTACAACGAGAAAATTGGTCGGTCAAAAGAGTGAAGGGGAAGGTCCAAGGATACACAACGACGAACCAGGTTTCATTGCTGATTTTTCGCAATTCGCCCCAAGAACAGAAGAGAGTCAGACTGTAGAAAACAATGTTCCTCCCTCGCAACAATTTACTGGAGTTTACGGTGCATTCCATATTTATAAAAAACCAAGTCCTAGTAAGTTCAATAATGCAAAAATGTTCCTATCAAGAAATGCACGTTTTCATTCAATTAATACATGCTCTTTCATCTTTTTAAGGAAGGGGAAGTGGACAGGAAGAGATGGCAAAAGACGAGACGGATGAAAGTAGTAAAAAACTGACGCTACAGGAGTTGCGTGAAAAGAATGCGGAGCTGCGGCAAGTCTGTGAAGAATTGACTCGTGAACTAGCGGGTGCCCTTCAGGAACGAATAAACCTCAGGGCAAAGCTTCTACTTTTAACATGATCCCACTCTTTATCCTGTCTTGTTATCAAGTACTGAGGTACTGCACTTGCGTGCATTGGACAATTGAAACGTACCATTTAAAATTATCAGACAGAAGACTATGATGCGTGATTTAAGTAACAAAACAAAAGTGATATTCTTTTAGAATTTAGATAACGCTTTTGCTTGCTAAAAGCAAAAAGAAAATAATAATAATAATGGTACATAAAAAATTCTAGTAAAATTTTATTTTTCGTTGACTTTGCAGAACTGTTTTTTTCCATTTGTTTGACTCACTATTTTTTCCTAACTTGTTAAAATAGAACCCGGGTTAATTCACATTTTGTTAATTACTAACAAAATTCAATATAGTTTATTTAGAATCAGAAAAAATCATTTTTGCAGTACTATGCTATAATTATTGGAATTATAACAAAGATGTATTTCTTCATTTATTTGTAAAATCAAATTTAAATTACCATTGCGAGGAATCTGCACTTGTTTCAAGATATAATGATAATTAAATAATTTTTTCATACATGGTTTAGAGTAATATTGATTTTTAAAAAGAAAATAACTTTTCAACGGTACGTTTCAAATCACAAAACATCAATTTATTCATTTCTTTCTTTACGCTATTTCACTTATTATAAATCGCGATCATCGCACCTTTTTTCATTCTCACATCATCTTTGATCATCGATTATTAAAACTTGGATACTAGTCGTCCTTGTATAATAATATTTATACGCTCGTTAATCTTTCTTATATAATATTACTTGCAACTCTTAGAAAAAAAAAATAATAATAAAAAATGAAATCGTAATCTCTTTTTTGGGTCATTGACGCTACACAGATTATATAATAAATAATAATCCATAACAATATTGAATAGATAAAATAATTCTTCCGAGAGCACTAACAAAAGAAGAATCTTTATTATTAAAGAGATTGCATAAAGCTGCATATCAGAAAAATTAATAAAGCTACATTTACTGTTTGTTAAAGTCACAGAGTCTTCAAAATATTGTTGTAAATTTATATAAGCTATTCAACGCTTTGTGAAGTTCAGTTAAAGAACGTTCACGGTCAATCCTGCAGAAACAAAACAAAAAATCGTATTTTCATAATTAACGCTACATAATCAAATCTTCGTCGTGCAAAGGTTTAAAGTTGATCTTAACTGTAGCTCGTGAGAGAAAATGAGATACATGCGTTGGAATTAAGTGGATACATGTTAAGTTTACCTTTTTATTCTTTTCGCTGTTGTAAATATAGATGATTTCGAATTCTCGACGTAGACGTCAGCGATCACCGACGAGGATGTTAAAATAAGAATGACAAAAGTGACGATACAAAATCTTGAAACAAATTAATCTAATTGCAACTACCTTGTCGGCTGGTTGTACCGACATTGGATCGTTTATTGAATCATTGTATTATAATTATAGGCAGAAAAATGCGATAAATTAGTAATGTTGCAGAAAAGAATATAATTAGGTGCGTTTTAAATTATCCATTATACATATATATATTCAAGTCTCTGTGCCATAACTACGAAGCGATATTTTATAATTAACTAATTTGTTAGAATCGTTTTAGTATTCAAACTTCAATTTTTCAATATCTATGGAAACAAGTCGCCTTTTTGTATTTATATAAATACATTTCTATTGTATATAAGAAGTTGATGCCCATTAAAACAAAAAAGTAAAATCGAAATATTGGTTTCTTAATTTTCCTGAAAGTATTTCATGAGACTGTTAAATAGCGATTTTGATAAAACATATTGTTAATTTGTATATTATATGTATACCAAATCTTCGTTATTAGCCGTGCGAATTATAATTTTCAATATTTGTAATTATACAAAATTGAGACAATATATAAGTAGTCATTCAACGCACTCTATGACACAAATAACGTTAAGTGACAATGCTATAGAATTAAAATATAAATAAATCTTATTTAAAAATAAGACAACAGAATGTCATTTAGAATTTTACGAAAACATAGTTATCAATAATTAAAATCGGAGGACTTATAAAAATAAAATAAATTAAAATTAAATACTTGTTTCTATTCAGTTTTGATTTGGTAAATAAGATTGCATTTTTCAAATTTTTTAAAATAAAGTATTGGATTTTTATAGGAAAATTGGAAAAAAGTTTGGTTTACACAATTTTTTTTGACGATAACAACGTTTATTGAAGTTAACGTAATAATGAAAAATAAAATTGACGAGAATTAAAATCACAAAAAAACATCTTAAGAGGTTTTTGTTCCTGGATTACATCGAATGATTTACGTTTTTAACATTATATTTGGCGAATAAATACAGGCAAATATCGATTAAACGATGTCACCTTTACATACTTTAGATACTCAGTTTTAAACATGTCGAAACGGAAATGGAAGGAAGAGATTTTTTCATCAGGCGTGAGCATTAAAAGTTACAACGTACGTTTCTATAGCGAGTAAAGTGAGCATCCTAGAGAGCCTGCCTCTAAATCCGAATTGTGTATATAGTGCCACTTTCCTTATTTCCGTGATTCAACAACACTTGTAACACTGCTACTTATATTTTTTTAGATTGAATCTTTTTTTTTATTTGTTGTTTTTTTTTCGCGAATCTCGAACAACTTCGACTTGCGCGTCCCGTTCAATGAAAAACGGCCGTCGTCGTCGTCAGGGACGTAGGGAAGAGCTCTACGTTGAATGATTATTGTATTTACTGCCAAAACTCTTCCTTTTAACCCTTGTTCGAAAATTCAGCTGTAAACAGTAAACAAAGGTTTTATTTGATTAATGCTAATATTATGATTTAACGAATTGTTAAATTTTTTTATTGTAGTATATGTCCCGATTTGAATTTATTGTGCATTTGTAGACAGGTGACTGACCCAAATTAGCTAAAAGGACTAAATCGGGCTAATTAACCTTCTGGTTTGATTTGGCGCATTAGTCGAAGTCCGTCATTTAGAAATTCAATGACAAAAGTATATGCAAGTACGCCTACAGCACGGGATAAATGTTTTTAAAACGTCACGAACGTCATTAAATATTATAAGTAAAGTTAAATATTGTATTGTTTCAAGTATAAATAACAACTTACTACGCCTCCTCTAAGTCTCCACTCAGCCACTCTGTTTAATCCTTGGACTGCATGTACTTGATGAGGTCGATGACACGGGACGAGTAGCCGAACTCGTTGTCGTACCACGAGATAAGCTTGACAAACTTGTCATTCAATGGGATACCAGCTTGGGCATCAAAGATGCTAGAGTGGTTGTCACCGATGAAGTCCGACGAGACAACGTCGTCCTCGGTGTATCCCAGGATTCCGTGGAGAGATCCACCGGGGGCAGCGGCTTCCTTTACCTTGGCCTTGATCTGGTCGTAGGTCGCGGGCTTGCCAAGACGAACGGTAAGATCGACGACCGAGACGTTGGCGACTGGCACACGGAAGGCCATACCGGTTAGCTTGCCGTTCAAGGCGGGAATGACCTTACCGACGGCCTTGGCGGCACCAGTGGCGGCGGGGATGATGTTCTGAGCGGCACCACGTCCATCACGCCACAGCTGTTAAACAAACGAGTTTTGCTTTAGTGTTACTAGCAACTTCACTTCACTTAGCGAAAGTAGGTATTTTTTTGGAGGTTCTAAATTCACACGTAACAAGTTTTATAGGCTATGTCGTGCACTGCCTGAAGTCGTAAAATTCTAAATATCAGTGACTGTTTGAATATAATAAAAAACTATCCTGATATCTCTTTTTTTGCTTTACTTATCATTCTTGTAAAATTTAAAGTAAATAACTCAGAATTCAAAATCGAACTGCAACCGCGCCCTTTTTTAAATGACTAATCAGACAATAAATAGAACTCCTTTAAGATGGAGCGATCAAAACTTAAAAGTAGGATTGGCAAAGATTGCCTTTGAATAGATTTCGAAGTATCGAAAGTACAACAAACCTTTCCAGACGGTCCGTCGACTGTCTTCTGGGTGGCGGTGGTAGCGTGAACGGTGGTCATGAGACCCTCAACGATTTCGAAGTTGTCGTTGATGACCTTGGCAAGGGGAGCAAGGCAGTTGGTCGTGCACGAGGCGTTGGAGACGACCTTGTGGCTTGGGTCGTAAGTGTCAAGGTTCACACCGCAGACGTACATGGGGGCATCAGCCGATGGGGCGGAGATGATGACCTTCTTGGCACCACCCTCCAAGTGAGCCTGCAAAATTTCGAATATAGAAGAATTTTGTTCTTTATGAAGATGTTTATGTGTAAGTTAATTTACACCTAAGTAAAGGCGAGAACTTACAGAAGCCTTTTCGATGGTGGTGAAGACACCAGTGGATTCGACGACGTATTCAGCGCCAGCCTTGCCCCATGGAATAGCCTTGGGGTCGCGCTCGCTGAAGACGGCGATCTTGTTGCCGTTGACGACGAGGTGACCATCCTCGGCCTTGACCTCTCCCTTGAATCTACCGTGGGTAGAGTCATACTTGAACATGTAGACCATGTAGTCCAGACCGATGAACGGATCGTTGACAGCCACGACCTGCGATAAAATTGAAAATATAGTTATTTCACTTTTATGAAAATTTCCTTTGCTAAATTTTAGTTTATCTTTATTTGTTTTTTTATTTATTCTACAAATAAGATTAAATGTAGCCTGTTTTTTCCATTTCAAACTTGTTTTTAGAATATCCAAATTGAGAAGGAAATTGCATTAACCAGGAAATCAGGTTATGCAAAGTTGCATAACATTTCAAAGATTTGTAGATTATTTCATAATGTGTACACATTACCTGTGCTCCACGCTCGATGGAAGCCCTCAGCACCAGGCGACCAATGCGGCCGAATCCGTTGATTCCAATTTTACTCATTTTGTTTGTTTGTTAGACCTGTAAGCAGAAAAGTTTCCGAATTTTTTCATTTGCAAGAAATAAGTTTTTTCAAATGTGTATAGGAGAAATGAATTGAATGCAGTGTCGTGCTTAAAGTATAATCTGGGTAGATATGATGAAATTTATTTCGTTATCGGTTCATTTTCCTAGAAGTTATTGGTACACAAAATCCGTGAAAACAAGTTCATATACGAAATACATTGCCCCCTGTAGTGATAATAGTTAATAAGTAAACAAGCATCTACAATTATGCTCTGATTAATGAGGCTTCATGTACCCATATCAGTTTCATTGCAAAGAGAAAAATTATTTTACTTGTTTTGTAAGAAACTCCGCTGTCTGGCGATAACAACAATGTCCGTTATATCAAGTTTATTTTCGTCGCGAATTTTTCAATTGTTATCATAGCCGTCATTCACGCGAGAAAACAAAATCGTAAAATTACAAAAATAACGAATTCTTAATTATGCACGAATTGGAGATAACATAGTGAGTATGAGAAGATATTGCCTTATCTTGAACAATTTCATAAGGTAATATGAAATGTATAATGGATATTGACTTGCAAGGCCATTTTTTTATTGCAAAGGAAGGCAAAGATAAAACGGGATTTTTTTTTGTAATTTTAAACGTATAGATACACAATAGATAGCAAATGTGTTGGTCTGTTAACGCGTCTAACCAAACTCGCACCTTTTCTACTTATTTAACACTTAAAAGTCGTCTAATTGTACAAAAAGACAGTTGGAATCATAATTACAATCAAACGAAAATTTGCTTTGTATACCCAGTAACGCTAAAAGCACCGATAGCAGTTCAAGTTCTACTGAATCCCAGTATTACACTGTTAGACTGCGATCCGACATTAGAGGTCAGGCAAGGTTACGACGGGAGGGGACGCTCCCGACCTTGAAATAGCGCGATACGGTGCGGGGGGCTCGTCTTCAACTTGGCTGTTTGCGAGAACGCGGTCAATAATCCGGGCCTCGAAAGTATTTGTCGTTCTACTCAGCCGGTCCACGAAACTACTTATTCTTTTTGTCGAAGGATCAACGCTGAGTTTAAATTAAATGATTTACGCGTTTTTCGATTATTTAATTTTGAATATAAAGAAAAAGACATTTTACGTTTAAAATAGGAAAATTTCGACTAAGAATCTATATTGTTTAGAGTATGTTCTAGATCTGCTTAATACCGAAAGATATATTCAATTTGATTGTGCTAAATTGCAAGGTTGACGTTAGCATTTTAAACGCTCTTGACCCGACATTATACGCTATAATACTCCTCTATGAAAATCTATTCAGCCGAACTTGATGCCGCATGAATCTAAATTTCTCTCAATTTTTCAACTAACAAACATGACGAAATCCGGTTTCATCGATTTCCAGTTGCTCTGAATATGAGCTTTTCAAACCACCGAGATAATTTGCAATCATATCTACAAAGTATGTATACATCAACGAAAATAAACAAAAATTATAAGTAAAGGTAATGACCTATGTTGCTAAAAAAAAAAAAAACCGCGCGATAAACGCGAAATCAAAAGTACTGCAGCTATCAACGATAAATAAACCCCTCCCACAAACAAAAATCAGCTCCTCTACAGGAAAAAAAGATTGTTTCAAGTGCCAAATGCACGTGCAAAATTGACATCTCTCACGGCAAAAATATAAATCCCGGCTACGTGCCAACAGAAACGTCGCCATGTTTCGGGCGCGGATCGATCCGCGGCTGTACTCCTTCATCGTTCTATCTCGCTCTTTCCCGTGCAAAGCGCGCAGAATATTCCGAGGCCGCGAGACGCATCAGAGTGCACGTATACCGTCTATATACGACGACGTGTGCACTACACGGCTATTACGTCACTTTGAGTCGATCTAATTCCTAGAGCTGCACACCGATCTATTTTTTTTCGTTTCTCTCTCGTCGGCATTTTGACCTCGTCACGGTCAAGTCGCGGCCCTGATCGAAAAATTCTCGCTCGGCTTTCGCAAGCACGTACGTACCTAACCTATACGAAATCGAACGGCAGCCGGTTTTCGGGATAATCGCTGATTTTACGGAAAATACGATGATAATAGGCAAACGCGGAGGCGACGAGAGAGAGGGAGATGAGGAGATCTACGATTTGCACATGCGCCGTGAAATGACCTTCGAGAAAATTCCGATATCGAACGAGGCGAGAGAAAATATTACGCCCGACATGGATTATCGATGAGACGAGGAATTTGGGTGAGTAATTAATATCAAATAGGTAAAAGCATAAAGATTCGAAGAGTTGCCCGAAAAAACCTCGGCCATATTTTGCGCACGTAGCAAGTCGCGAAACGGACGCCGGCATTTTGCCCCCTCGAACAGCGAAAATGTAATCTTGTAATCTTGGATTTTCGTACGATATTACCTTGCGATATTCTCGCGCAAACCGGCAACACTTTGCCTGAGTTTGAGGCTAAAGATCGACGGCACAATTGGAAAACGAGGGATGAAGTTTTAGTTTGAAATAAATTCTTTTTCGTACTTACGGAGACGAAGTAGAACCGTTCACTATGCTCACCACAGAAGCAGTGTCATTTGAAGGGCAAAAAGCGGCGATATAAGCGCGGCGGGGGGACACGATTGTCGCGTGCGCGCGCACATTTGCGATGGCTGCGCCTCGCGGCGAGTTTCGCGGAAATCACAGCGCTGGCGCGAATTTTTAAATTTAAACTTTTATATAGTAAGTATAAGTATAGGATTACGTGATGCTGGTTGATTCTGATAGAATTTATTATGCAATATAATTTATGTATGACAAGAGAGAACAAATAGAAAGCTTTCGATTGAATTTTCGTTGTTGGTGTTCAGTAGAATAGATCGATGTTTTTAATTTTAATATTTTATTGAAACTACAAATTTTATTAGTTTATACCCCTTGTTTTTTTTATATTAAAAAAGATGTAAATTTTACTTACTTATTCACTCGTCTGCACGACTTGCCTTGGACATATGCTTGCTATACGTATAGCTCATCGGCTGATTCAACCCGTGGAAAATGTTACAGGCAATTTCGCTGCTTCGAATAAGGATCATTGATCGAGACTATTTCGTTTTGATATGATGAAACATTCGTAATAATTACTAATTAACGGAAGTAACATGGAATCAAAATTTTTTCGATAAAAAATATAAGGTTTATTTACAAAACTCATTGAATATTCGTAAAAATGATGTTACAAATATTGTATTAAACATAATGATAGAGATGGCGCAAAGTGTTAAATATGACTAACATATTATTTGTGTGAATCACGCGGTGGAATCTAAGTTGAGTTCTCCGCGACTGTCAAGTGAGATCTGAGTTCGTCTGGTCGAGCCTCGAACGCACACGTGCGGATGGTGCTCGCGGAACATTATTGAGGGCTGCGTGCGAGAGTCCTTTTCTAAATCGTCCTGAGTTTACATAGTAATTCTAATTTGTATTTGTGAAAAAGGTTGTTTGTTTAAAAAAAAGGTAAAGGTCCATCGGTGATTGAAAAAAATGTCGTATTATTTTTAGTCACGTAAAAAGAGATTATGTGTCAGTTTTTAAAAGAAATATGTGTGCGTTGTGCCTTTTTGTTTAAATACTTGAGTGAGTAATTGTTCCTAATTGATTTCTATGTTAAAAATTAACATAACGGAGGTTTTTCTCGTCTCGCCCCATAAAATGATTGGAAGCATTTTTAGCATGGACTTAAGTCGTTATGCACTGCATTGTTTATGGTACAAGGACTAGTTTTAGAAAAAATTCAATACTGTCACGTAAAAGAGGAGTGTTTAAATATAGGAAATACCACTTAAACCAAATTTTCAAAAACATGTGACTTAAGTCCATTTGCCGGGAAGCCACAGAATATAGATGTCTATCATTTATTACATCAAATATATAAAATTATATCTTATCTAATCTTTACGGCTTTAAACACTATCTACTGTAACCACGTAAAACCGATTTATACAGACTTTATAGGGTTGTATACAGACTGTATACAGACTTTATACAGCTTATATACAATTTTGATCATATAAAGTCTGTATACAGCCTCTATGATATAATTTTACACGGAGACCGTATACAGACTGTGTACGTATGTACCAAGCGTTATAGAAATATGGTGATATTAATTATTTATAAAAGTATATTTTAACAAGCACAATTATTCATATTTTTAGGCTAAATATAAGTAAGTATATCGAATAACTGATACAGATATTAATATGTATAACAATCAATGAGCCTTGAATTAATTTATCTTTAATTAAGATGAACTTTGTCTTTGAATTCCAGCAGTCTAGTTCGCAGACTTTGAGATATCACTTGATCATCCAACTCTTTCCAATCTGATCTTTTCGCATGTTGTTTGACGTAATCTATAAATCATATAATAGTATTAAAATAATGTCTACGTACATACGTAATATACAAAATATATAAAAATATTACTTAGAATGGTATCTACGCCTCCTTTATGTAGTCCAGGTCTTTGGTTTGTAGAGCTACCTAATCCATTTGCAGGCATTCCCCTCAAACTGCATAGTGGTAACGCTTCTTTTTTAAAAACGGCTTCTAACAAGGACCTATAGCCAAAGTTGTTTGATTGTGACAATTTTTCTTGGCATTATTTAACATGTAAGTTTGGATAAGGATCTTTGATCCTTTGATGAGTTCTCTTAACTGAAAAACGTACGTAGCGATTATATATAAGAAATAAAATTTTAGAGGATACAACATATTTAAAATTTACATTTGTCGATCCTCGTCAATCTTTTTATACTTCAGTGTCCAAACGCCATCTTTATCCATATCCGTTGGATAATCTAAACTTTTATTTGATTCCTTTCTGTTTAATTGTAGTGTTACATTCAATATTTGTATTTTCTTTATCTGAATTATCATCGAAATCACTTGACTTATTCAGAGGTAGTGAAATATCATCCCTAGACTTGGTTTTTGTACGTTTGTTTGTTTTCTCTATGCTCAATTTCTAAAAGTAATCTTATGTAAATTATTGTATATAGTATATTATTACTTAATAAGGTTATTCTTAACGTGATTTTTTTCTTACGTTTCGCTTTGGACTAGGTTCATCATCGTCATCGGAATAATCCACTAGGCCTTTTATTTTGCCCTGTAAAATTAAAAGTTTTTAAGTACTGGCTTTACATTAACAGTATTATTTAATATAGTGTCATAATCATTTTAATATTTATTTTACTTTATTAAAATCAGAGGATTCTTCGACGTCTGATGTATTGTTGCCGGAACTAGTCGTTAAAAGTAAGACTGTCGTCTACGTATTTTGTAACTTACCTCCTTTTTATTTCTTGGCTGTGTTTTACGTTGCTGTTTAGCGCCTTCCTCCTCAGATTTACTTGACAATACCTCGACCTTCGAATTCGAATTTTTCGAGGCTTTTACTTCTGTCTGTATTTGTATTGCATTTCCTCCATTAAGTCAAGGAGTTTGTTTTCATCTTCTGTGATATTATTATTATATAACAATAAATAATAAAATTCATTTTAATTTATTTTGCTATACACTTACTAGACATTTCCAGGATTATTCCTTCATAAGGTTTTCCGTTTTTAGAATCCTCCGGATACAAAAATGTAACCTCTTCTCCCTTATACAATTTTTTTTTTTGGGTTATCAGCGATGATTGAGTGTTGATAAATAACACAAAAAGACGCGTCCTCGCAATGAATAAGATACTGCATTTCATCCATTTCTCAAAATTCAGCAATTACTATTTCCGTATACAAACTTTACTAATGAAGGAAATTATAGGTGTTGTTTGTGCGTTGAATTGATCGAATCTATAATAAACAACTGAATATCAAGTCACGTAGAGTGACTAACTTTTTGGCTTCGAGCGCTCGAATTCTTTTCTATCTCTTACGAGTTTTGAAATATTTATTATCAACGATAAAGATATTGTGCAGTACATGAGTGACTTTTGTATTTTTATTTTTTTAATAATTATATTTTTATTTATTAAATACCATGTACAGCGAACAAGCGCTTTTTACATTTTCCCTCTTCTTTTACATCTCGAATCAGTTCGGAGTGACTTTTGTATTTTAAATATGTCAACTTATCGAGCCGATTTTCCATATGTTCAGGTAAATAAATTATTTAACAAATCGTGCAATTGTAAATAATACAAAAATCGTTCGAAACATACAGAATGTGGAAATTTCGGCTGTCACACTCCGACGTTGGAAAAGGTTAGAAATATTAAGACGATTACAAGAATCTCAACGAGGATTAAACAATGTTGCGGAGGGAAAAGAATTGCAGGTAAATTGCCTAAATAGACGTGACACACGCAAAACGTACGCGAGTTACACGAACACATACGTGAAGATCACGATAATCGAGGGAAAATTGAGTTCAGAGTTTTCCAAGATATTATTTCTTATACATATTGGTACTTCTATATCAGTTGGCACTGTAAATATTTAAGAAATAACCAAACTAACTCTATTACCGCCTTTGGGGAGCTCTGAACTCGGTTTTCCACCGTTATGTCGTGTACGTTTTTACGTATGTCGAGTACGATTTTGCGCAAGGATTGCACAAATTGTTGGCGCTAGAAATAAGTGTGCATAAATTTTATTCTCCTAAGTAGACGTCTTGCGTATAAAACAAATATGTTACCAGAAGCGATTGTGCACGGTCTCGCATACATAGATATACAACTGCGATTGTGGCAGAGTGCTCAATATATTTTCAAGCTTTACGTATTTCATTATACTTTTATATATTTTCCTAATATATAGGAAGAGTATATCGGCGACAGCGTACAACAAAACAACGAGGATAATGACTCTGCTATGTTGACTGAAGTTGATGACTTCAGCGATCAATCCTCTATTATATCTGATGCGGCTTCTGTGCAATTTTCGGATACTGATCAACATTCTATAGTGTCCGAATATGATAATCATTCCCAAGACTCTTTCATATGGGAATCTGAAGCTGATTCTCTAAATTCCTTCGTGACTGAATCAGAAAATGACTATCAAGGGTCGCAAGATGAAAATGATTGGATGGACAAGAAAATTTACGACGGTGCTGATATGACTCTAGGTGTAGCTATTTTTTTGATTTTAGACTTTTTCATAAAAAATGCCCTAACTAAAGACGGCTTGATTAGTTTGCTACAACTTTTGCGAGCATTTTTACCTAAGACAAGTTGTCTGTCGAAAACGAACTATTTTCTTTCAATTAAATTTTATGATAAAATAATTTTACCCGTATCAAAAGTAATTAAAAAACATTGTATTTGTGAAGAATGTTCACAGTACATAGGAGAATACAACTCTCATAGTAAAATCCGAATTTGTGAAAATTGTGAAAGTTCTAAAATTAATGGGATTTTTGTTGAATAGAATTATTGAAAAAAATGCAAAATAGTGTTTTTCAAAAATCAAAAAATGGCCATAAAAAGAAAAATATTTGAGAAAATAAAAAAAATGTTTTTCCCGAATTCAGAATCCAAAAATAGATATGCATGTCAAATTTGATTGATATTGACGAAGTAGTTCCAGGAATATTGCGGTACACACACACACACACACAC
>CM053168.1:11400987-11538571 GCA_012977825.3 Pteromalus puparum | reverse complement strand
CACACACACACACACACACACACACACACACACACACACACACACACACACATCCATACGGATATTTTCTAAAAACACGTAATTCGAACTTCAAACATCTCAAAACACAACGAATAGTATAGTTTTTACTGATCTGTAATTTATAAAAACATTTATTTATTTTTATTAATACGTTGTCTCACATATAGTTATATACATATATAATCTTTAATAATAAGTAAATAAATGCTTAAAATCATATTTTAAGTAGTATATTATATTATCATGTGCATCGATAGAAATAGGTATATATAAAGAAAATCAATCCGTATATATCCGTTGAAACGAAGATAATAGAACTATTATAACTGCTTATCGTGTAATTGGCACAGGCAAAAGAAACAGAAGCGTTTGATACTTTTTTCACTTATATAAATTTTATTAAAACTTTATGAGAATATTATTTACAGCGGGAAGCGTTGTGCGAACGCTCGTACTTTCTTTCATGCCATCATATCTATATATAATATGTTCCATGCGCATACGATGGATCGTATATTTTTTAACAGAACGCGTCGCATGGACATGTACAACTGCAGTTGAATTTCTTGTTTTATGTTCATCTAAAGTTCATGTCAAGACACTCTTTCGATAATTCAAAATTAACATATACTACTATTTCTGGGCTTTTTACGACCTCTTCAACCCTTTTAACATGACCGAAACAACAAGATGCTTTTCCTTTACATTCATTCTGTGCGTTGAAGAAAACGATATACTCGATTTTAAAAGTGTTAGAGATATAGGGGATTGTTTCCATAGTTGGTTCTCAAAAAAACATGACAGAAGTATATTTAATTTCTTCAACTCAAACTTTGCTAATAACCTGTTTTTGCTCATCCCGCCCAGGACTATATTTCCACGATACTTAAAAAATATGATACAAGTACTTGAGAAAGAAAACAAAATTATTACGTTCTCTATGGATTTCTTATCTGATACAGTATATGCATTAAGTTAACTAAAATGTAATGTAAAAGGTATCCCGCAACATGGCGATATCAGCAAATATGCAGTAAAGCGATAAGTTTGCGCCGACCACTTATACACTATTAATTATTATTATTTTTTTCTCATTTCGTATCTCCTCAATGAACGAATCACATAGAACAAACGGCAATTATATCCAGGCAGATAAACGATCGACAGAACCTTTCAACGAGATTAAAAAATAATTTGTTCGCAATCATCCACCCTATACACAATATATTTATAAATATATCTTCGTAAAAATTTGTTTGTTTGGTCCATATAAAGAGTGCATCAAAAATTTCAATGGAATAATCGCGAATTTGGAATTTGTTCTTTCATGCACGATATACACAACAGCGCCTTACGGAAAATCCTTATTCCAACGCATTGATTATCTTTACTATTTTTCACTCCCGTAAGAAATAGCAAACCGACATAAGTTGTTCCGATAGTCGTTATTATTATTATCATTATTTTTTAAATACTACTAGTTAATATTAAAGTACAATGCTTATTACGCGTCAACGACACTTTGCTTTTCGCTACAGCGATTACAGAATTATAAACAACACACCGATGAACCATCAGCAAGCTATCGCACACTCGGTAACGAACAGCATCCTCCGCAACGCCAAATAAATATTTTCCGTAAGGCTCCCAACCTGGACGACCGATTGCGTCACTTTGAAGACGCTTTTCTCATAGAATCGACAATAATCCAGCGTATTACAGTATTTTTTGTATAAAAATGGAATGTTTCGACTTACAGGGATGGTATTTTGTCACATCAAGAAACGCTGGTTATTTTCGCGGACGTCAAAGTAACGTAATCCGGTCTGTCCCTATTATCGACTCACGATTCTTCGAAATTCAAGAGCGTCAAATTTCCGCCTACATCATCTTTGAACAGCTCGGTTTTTTTTTTTTTGCAAAAGTCAAGATTCGCGGAGTACCGAGCTACCGTTTGAAACGTTGTCTTCGCATATAGCTGTTCGAAATCTTGCGTATAGAATCGCGTATACCGAGTCGAGTAAAACTTTCTGTCAATTAAGCTTCACAGAGTGCAAGATATGAAAACGATCGAAAAATCACCAAGAAGAATTAAGTAAGGAACGACTCGACGCAAGACTCGAAACGTATACACGAGGAAGATAGCAGCGCGCATAGACTTAGACGCTCTCGGGGACGATCTTGTCGTAGTGGAAGGTGCTGCTGGAGTAGAAGCTGCCGCGTTTTGGCATGTGTGGTGTAGCGATCTCTTCCTGAAGTGGCTTGTAGACGAGGCCACAGTTCTTGCTGTCGATGAGACCAGGTCGAAGGATCATAGGTGTACGGATGACAGGACCACGTCCGCGACGTTTGGCCAGGCAGACGGCGAAGTGGGCGGCCAGCAGGAGTAGCGCCAAGGTGATCAGAACGACGGTGACGACGGGCCACAAGGCGTCCGTATACCACTCCCGGTAGTGGACGTTCGCGAGTTCCTCGTACTCCTGGTCCGCGCTGTTCCACGCGTTTTCGATCTCCTCGTCCTTTGAGGCGCTCGAGCTGTGGCCTTGGCCGTACTCGCCCTGTGAATCAGCGTGAATTCACGGTTAGTAACGTGGAAATGAGATTGTTCCTCGGATTGTTCAAATATATGAGCAGGAGTCTGCACTCACCTGTTTTCCGCTGAACACGACGTCGTCGCTGAAGTCAAACTTAATGAAAGGTCCCGGCAGGGATGGCAGACCTCCCTCTTCGGCGGAGTCCTGGGCAGCAGCGCTGGCTTCAGCACCAGCGGACTGTACCTTCTTGGCGGGCTTCTTGGGTGCTGGTCTTGGTGGTGGGCCGCCTTCCCAGGAGTCGCAGAGCTTCTTGGCGAGGTCGGTCCACTGACTGACGGCGTCGGTATCACCGGTGGCGTAACCCTCGTAGTCGTAGTCGCCTCGTTTGGAACCTCCGCCGTTGGAGTTGCGCGTCGACTCGGTAGGTGTGACGTTGTTGTCAGTCAGCCACTGGACGGCTGCGCTGAGGTCCTCGTCGCAACGCAGAGGATTGCGCGAGATGTCTAGGACGGAGAGTTGGGGCATGGCACGGAGCTCCTCGACCGTGATGCGGGTCAGACGGTTCTTGTGGAGCGAGAGGAATCTGTTGGAGGTAAAAAGTGAGTTTTAAATGTGTAACGATAATCATATGACTTGGCGAATATGGCACAAGGTCGACGTTTCCCCTTGATCGGTAATTGTATAACGTTTAAACATCATTGAGATCGTTACCTCAGACTCTTGAAGGGAAGTCGGGCTTCGCTCCAGACGCGTTGCATGTTACAGAAGCTGGCGTCCAGACGGGCAAGGTTCGGCGTCTTGAGGAAGGGCGTGACCCTGAGTCCGGAGACGAACGAGTTCATGGCAAGGTTGAGCTTGGTGAGCGAGGTGGCGCCTTCGAACACGTCGTCCTCGAGCTTGTCGAAACGGTTCTTGGACAGATCGAGCTCGCGCAGTGACGAGAGCGAGCGCAGAAGGTCCTTTGGTAGGTTGGTAAGCTTGTTGTGGGCCAGGTTGAGACGAGTCATCGCTGGCATGGCGTCGAAAGTGCCGGACTCGATGAAGGTCAGGCCGCAGTTCTCGCACTCGAATCGGTAGATGCTGAAATCGCGTTTACCGATGTTAGTAATTATTCGGTGTTTGTTACTAGGTTTCGGCATACCTGTATCTCTCGAATTCCTGGGCGTTGGTCCTGAAGACCGGCAAGGTTTCTAGATCCGGGTTGTTGCTGAGCAGGAGAACCTGGAGTCGCGAGTTGGTGCGGAAGTGGTGCTCGCCAAGGTTGCCCAGGTTGTTGGTGCTGAGATCGAGGTAGGTCAGCTGGTCGAGATCAGCGAACGCGTGGGAGTGGATCCTCTTGAGGTTGTTGTCGCTCAGGTAGAGCTGGTCGAGGTATGGCACACCGGCCAAGTCGTCCTTGACGATCAGCTTCAGACGGTTCATCGACACATCCAAGGTCGTGAGTTTCGATGCCCTGTTGAAGATTTGATGGAACATCGGATTAGGAACCAAGATCAAGGCAATTTATAATGGATGCGTCTTTTTGAGGATATCTTACTTGATGGTCTTGAGACTGGTGATCTTGTTTCCGGAGATGCGGAGAGTCTGCAGACCCTTGTCCTTGAACAGATCGGCGGGAAGACCGGACAGCGAGTTCTGGGACAGGTCAAGCTCGACAAGAGAATCCAAGGGGGTGAACAGATCCTCGTCGACGTAATTCAGACGGTTGTTCTTTAAGCTGATGTAGGCAAGGTTCGTCATCTTGGAGAAGGCGCGTTTGGGCAGGCGCGACAGCTGGTTGCCCGAGAAGTCTGGACAGGTCAAATTGATGATAAATTCGTTGCACAATGATTATATCCGAAATTTTCTCGTTTTCAAAGGAAAGCACAAGCGTCGAAAGATAAGGCAGTATGTACATCAATCACACAACTTTGAATTTAATCTATAGAGCAATACTTTTCAATTTGATATACGATACACTGTATTTTAAATTCACGTATCGGCGCTAATTGCGAAAGCACATACTATATTATAATCTGGATGAAATTTCTTTTTCGCATGCTCCGCGCATGACGCGCGTGGAATAGATAAGCAATAAAGCGTCTTTGTTGCACAGTTTGATTTGCGAGATTATGCTTTATCGTATTTATGTGGTTTCGCAAATCGATCTTTATCTTTCAAATTAATAAATTCTATCCGTCACTCAGAAACAGCGTAAATAAGAGTCGACTCATCGTTCCGGCATGTCATGTAAGAATATCTCACCCAATTCAGTGACACTCGGAGCATCGAGCAGGTAGTCGCTGCTGCCCCGTTTGCTGGTCTGTAGCTTCAGAGGATTGTTAGCGATGGTGAGAAGGCTGAGGCCGGAGTTGTTCTGGAAGGTATCGGGATGGATACTGGTGAGTCCGTTGCGGGTCAGGTTGACAACGAAGAGCTCCTTGAGACCGTCAAAGGCGGTGCGATCGAGCTCGACGATTTTGGTGTCGACGATGCTGATGGACTCGAGCTGGCGAAGGCCGAGCTTGCGCAGGGCGTGTGGTCCAAGCCGGATGTCTCCGGCGTTCTCGATCTTAAGGTGGGCGATGCCCGAGCCGAAGCCCTGGTCGTCCAGCAGTTTGCTGCATCTGTGATCGATTCGTTGTTATGTATTATAGGTACGGTTTTTAAATGAAACGAACTTATTGGCAAAGGATGAAAACTCACCTGGCAGTGGTGGCAGCGGCGTACTGTCCAACGCATCTGCAGTAGTCGGGGCATCCGGACATGACTTCCTCGTCGTCGTTGATGTCGTCGTCGTCGTCATCCTCGTCCTCGTCCTCGTCGTCTTCGTCGTACTCGTCTTCGTCGTCGTCCTCGTCGTCGGCGTCGATGTCTTCGTTGTAGACCATGTCTTCGGCTTCGAGCAGAGCCTTGAGGGCTTGGCTATCGGTGGTGTTGTAGCTTCCATGACTGGCGGCGATGGTGCTCGACTTGCTGATGGGTACGCGCACCAGAGCGGGCTTCGTCGTCTTCTTCGCCTGGGCCTTGATCACCTTGGCGAGTTCCTCCTGGATCTGAATTTCGACTCTGCGTTATTTATTGTCCCTCATCGGATCACTCGTGAAGGTATGTCGATATAGACGATAAAAAGCATCGCGTCGTACATCAAATGCGATAATGGTGTCAGCATTTCCGCGTTCCACTTATAAGATCTCGCCATGCGTGCGCGTCGCGGTTGCGTCAAAACTTTCCTCGCTTCTTCTCGGAAGCATACTTCGCATTTCAATTCGTGATTCTACGTATGCCCGTAAAAGTAACTGCGCGCGAGGCTGTTGCTTCACGATTGAAACGAGCGCGTCGCGGCGAGTAAATTATGGTTGTGCCGAGTAGAGGAGAACGTGTGTCTATTACCTTTTCATTGTTGTCGTCATCGTCGTCGGAGTGCATGTTCTCGACGAGCACATCCTTGGGATTGACGTTGAGGATAGAGGAGACTTCGGCGTCGGTACTGCTGATCAGAGATTTGGCGGTGTAGACGGCCTCGGTTGCGGTGGCGTTGGTAGGCAAAAGCTCGGGTACTATACGTGTGGTCGAAGGTATGCGTTCGGTCGTCTGCGCCCACGACGAGGCTGCTAGCAGGACTAGCAGCAGGGCTGCTTGTCCCTTCATCCTGGCGGTCCTGTTCTGTAAGCAAACGATTCGACCGTTTAGAAACTATTTGATGATTATTTTTTTACTACGGGTACCGGTAATAAAATCGTTAGCTATCTCGGCTAAAATGAAAAAGCGTAACAACAGCAAAGAATAAACAAAGTCTAAATCTAAACCTGGGATAAATTTCCAACGACTCAAACGATCAATTAACACTATAGCCATCTTCGCGTCACACGCGTACATCAGCAACAATAAAAACATCCGATGATTAATAGCGTCGCCAGAGCGATCCATCGATCATCGTCGCGGCACCGAGAAAAAAAAACGAAGAGATCCCCAAAAGCATATCCCCAACACGTCGGGACACCCAAAACCCATCAGCCAGTCGACAAAGAATACAACCTTATACAGTATACACCCACTCGCGCGAAAGCTATCGGAGCAACGATAATATAACGACGGCGGGAAGTGACAGAATCGAGACGCGCATTCCCATAGGCTTTCCTAGAAGAAAAAAGTCAGCCACATATCGTACGCTAAGCGCGCGCGCACGCGCTCGGCGCCACGGTATTAAAATTCGGTCCCCGATCGGGTATCGGGCCCTGAGAAACTGGAGATTCGTCGCATCGCTAACAGGAAGTGTCTCGTGCATGCGTGAGCTTCCAAGTCAAGCGAGAGAGATAGACAGAGTTGCTCGGGATAATGAGATTAATTAAAGGCGATTGTCGATCGAAGCCTCTGAAAAAATCGATTCTTGATCTTCGGGTCTTTTGTTCTCCGTAGACGAACCGCGTGGGAAGGATCGGTAGACTATCCGGTGAGATGTACGCTAAAAATCCACGACGACAATAAAACTCATCGCGACGATCGTTACGCGTCATGCAACAACGAAGAACATATTGTTGGAATAATCAGGGCCCGCTGTTGCGCAGAAACCCCTAATTATCGTCCGAGAGAGAGAGAGAGAGAGAGAGAGAGAGAAAAGCATCTCGCAGCCGATCCCGAGGCGCGTAATGAATGTTTCCGAGCTCGCGGCCGATTCGTCGCGCTCGACTATACTTACTCGCGCGGCGCAGTGAGTAGGCTTTATCGGCCGATACTTACAGGCGCGCAAGAGCGAGCCGTTATTCGCGGCGCGAGCATTATGTACATATATCTTCTCTCACTCTACTCTTCCTGCGCTCGTATTCCTTATTTTTTTTTTCTCTTCGAACTGTATATGCGTATTATGCGAGAGAGAGTAGGGGGTAAAATACGACTCGGTTCAAAGTATTATACACGAGAGCCGATCTACAGCGAGTAAATCATTGCCGGGCGCAGTTTTATAAGTTGAAAATTGCGCGCTGGCTTTTATATGTGTATTCGTCGCGTCGGTTTTCGCCTTGTTTATAATACGAGTGTATATAAGCTGTTGGGATGCAACGACGCGACGACTGCTTTATGAAGCATTTCGCTTGATTTATCCTGAGGGAATCGCATGCGGGTCGTTTATGCGCTGAGATTGCGCAATTACGCTCCGATCGAGAGAGAGAGAGAGAGAAAGAGAGATATAGGTCCTGATTTATCGCTTCGACGACGCCCACTGGTATACACTAATTTTTCACTATATAGCGACTATACAATACGTAATTCATAACTAAACTCACTGTATATAAATAAAGCACGACAGTTCCTTTTAAGTATAGTAAGTAACTTTTATTTTCACCGCACAAACTCAGCCGCGCACTAAACAGCGCGCATCAGAGCTCGTCGCACTCCTTACTCAAGCACTTCACCGACACGACTGCCGCAGCAGCAGCGTTCATTCAGCGTCGAAGCGACTGCAGCGCCGAAAGAGAGAGAGAGAGAGAGAGAGAGAGAGAGAGAGAGCTTCTTCCCTCTATACTCGCTCCGCTAATAGATAATCCAAGCGCGTGACTGACTCTCAACAGAGAGCTGTGTGCTGCACTCGACGGGATTTTAGAGCGAGTTTTAAAGGAGCTTCGCTGTGTTGCCTACTTTTTCGAGTAGAGGATAGAGAATTTTTTTTTCTCGCTTCTTTGTACATAGCCCGAGAGTAGAGGGTAAAGAGGATTTAATCAGCTTGAAAGGCTGTGCTTATGGAAGAGAGAATTCACTCTCGTATAAACAATCGCAATTAGCTTTTATATTATAGTGCTTGCTGTTAGCGATAGTCTTCGTTTCGGTAGATTAACGGATACACGTTGGCATTGTTAGTGCGATAGATAATTCGATAGTAATGATTATACACGTGCGAGTAATCAGCGTCGACTTGAAACTTATATACGTATATACATATACCTATGCGCGCGGAAGAAAAGCACCGCCGCCGAAGAGAATTTTCTCTCCTTTCTGGCGGCTTATCAGCGCGCGCTCTTATCGTGTCCGGGGAATGACTCGAGTGCCTCTCTACCTGGGCGACCTGATATGCAGCCGGTCGGAGGCTGGATTTTTATAATTTTTTCTTTTACGATGCGATAGCGGGACGTATACGTATGTGTATGTGTATTTTAATTTTCTTATGTAACGTGTGCAGCTGCGGAATTCGGTCGATAATAAGGTTCAGCGATCTTATAGTGATTTTTGCAATGTTATATATATTTTCAGAGGTATAGAGAAAAAAAGAAACAAATACCTCAGTTTTGCAGTCGTCCGATAACACTGAGAGCGAGATCGTCAAGTTCAGCAAAGTTCGTCGACCCGTATACCTTATATATGTACCCGCCGTCCGCACGTACGCGTAGCCTCAAGTTCAAAGCAGCAGTCATAAATTTCGCTTTGATTCGCGCCGAAAAATTCGCGATTATCCCCCTTGAGATCGTCTCTCCCTTGCTTGCGGGCGACAATGAGCCTCTTGTATACGGCGACGATGCAGCGGTGCACGTATATACGTGACGGTTGGAATCTCAGACGGCGATGCAAAGTTACGTTACTTATATACTTATATATATATATATATATATATATATATATATATATATACTGTGCGCGCTTTTTTCGCACGTTAATATTCATATCGCGTTGTCGGACGAGCGAGTGCGCAGCTTTTTTGCAGCGCCGACGCGGGTGCGAAACGTTTACGCGGATTGAATCCGTATTTTCATTTTCCTATGCTCTCTGAGTACGTCTGTGTGAGTGAGGTGGCGGTGGAGGAGGAAAAGTCGAGATGGATTCCATTGCGATGGCGTCATTCTGTATGTGCGCGCGTATTATTCCTGATGAATTTTATGCGTATTTTAAAATTGCTATACTATAATTATTATGGTTTATATATTGTACGCTGGAATTTACAATACTTTTTATCGTGTTGCATAGAAGAGAGGAGAAAAAATCTCGAGGGAGACGCTTCGCGACACTGGACACCGCCGCGCGACGTTAAGCTTTATTAATCCGCCTTCGGGAGAATTAGCGTCTCTTCAGCTATCACGGATATGTTTTTCTTTATTTTTAAAATGACAAAAAAGCGTCTTCCTTTTGACATCAAACTTCATCCAAGTTAGATCCCAAAAAAGACGACTTACACCACGAATTTCACCAAAAACGCAGCAGCGCGCACATCGAACAGTATATAGTCCTCCTCTTCCTTCCGTCACATCCACAGCGCGTTTAATCGGAAGATACATCGCGTCTTTGTATTCCCTTTTCCGGCTCCTTTTTCGGCATTGCTCAATCCGGTCACGCGCGACTTTTTCTTTGCGGCGCTTTTACGATGGATTTTCCTTTTGTTTTTTTTTCCGAATATACGACCCGCGTGTGGCTGATCGATCGGACGACGTTTTGTTCGTCGCTCCTTTTGACGACGCGCGCGCATCGACGTGACGGAGTTTATTGCGGCGATAAAAAATTTTTATTGTCTAATGCGGCTATAAGGGAGCGAATCTATATTCATCGCGTAGATCGTTGTAGAGGAAAAGAGGTTTTGTGCGGTGAACGCGCTGATGTTTTGTCATTGTAATTTTTACGCTCGTTTTTCGAAATTCAATTATATCGTAGTCGTATACGCGTATATAATCTCGTTATTTTCATCGAAGTATAGAGGATATTAATCGATTTCGATCGAGTCACGTAGGGTTTTTTTATACGCTACGTGAACTTGATAAACTAATTACAATCGCTGCAGTTCAGATAAGCTTCAGTGTCGAGCGTATAAGCATCGATCATCTGTAATGAATTTTCATTATTCAGCCACCCGAAACCTCCAGCACCAAAACCATAATATAACACAATCCAGCACAAGGTGCATCTCGGCAGCATCCCTTCGGCTAATATTTCCACCGAGTCATCATCCATCGCAGCGGTGGCGGGCATCGCAGCTGCTCTCGTCAGCTCTAAACACACTTCAGCGATGAGGAATTAACGCGCGTATACGTCGACTCCCGAGAGCAGTGCAAACTCTTTCGGATTTTCAAAAGCGCAAAATAGCCATAGCTATATACTCTCGTCATCATAGTAGTCGTCGAAGGAAAAATTTTTTTCCACGCGTGCCTGCACTTCGGAGTGCAGTAATCCTGGGGGAGAAAGCGATTTTTGGATTTTCCATAGTCAACAGGATTATCCGGCGTATAGCTACAGGGGACGAGGGGGAAAAAAAACGTGAAACTCGCGCGCGCGCAGGTATCGGAAGAAGAGAGATGGAATTACTTCGGCTTAGTTGGTTCACTGGGTGCAAAGTGTATATATAGTACGTATATACGGGACGTTATTATTATTGTTACGAGTGTGTATACGTGCACTGATGCAGCGCTGAAATTTAACTGCTCCGACGTTTATTCGATGTTTTACTCTCTCCTCTCTCTCTCGCTTTTACGAGTGCTTATAATTAGCCGTCTCGTTTTTTCCTCCTCTGCTAGATAACTTTGTAGCTTTAGCGCGTATCAGGTATACGTACACACACACACACATTCGAAATAAAATTGCGCGTCTTCGTTGCGTCGCAGCGAAGAGAGAGAGAGTCATATTTCGAGCGAAAAGGCGTGTCGTAAAAGAAGGAAGCTCTCGTCCGAAATCCCTCTCTCGGTAGGCAGTAATTAAGAAAAGCGCGATTTACAGACAGAGCGCAAGCATCAAGAAGAAGAGACGAGAGAAGGGCTGCAATAACAATAATCATCGCCGCAGAGTCTCGTGCGTCCGTATGGGAACGATTATTTATGTCATCCCGTGTGCAGCTACTCTCGGACACACGACACAGCAGCCCCGGAGGCTGCGGAGGAAACGCGAACAATCGTGTTTGTGTGTGTGTGTGTGTGTGTATACAGTCACAGACACACACATACACGTGAAGAGACAGGTATGTCGGAGCGAATAAAAGTAAAGGAAAAAGAAGGAGAGCTGACTATACTCTTCGCTTGCAGTCTTGGGATAAAGGCGAATCGAATAAAGTGGCCGAGCCACTACCGTCTGCCGGAGGGCCTGATGTTTCTTCTTCGGGGCGAGAATTTCCGAAAGAATCATTTCGTGTGTGTGTGTGTGGTTCCCGGCTGCGAAAAAAGATTTCGCGCGGCGCGGAAGAGAAAGAGAACGCGCACGCGGAGTAAATTGCGCGCGAGCAAATTGAATGGAAGACATAGTCGCTCGAAGAACGGCCTCTTTGTATTCTCACGCTGCTGCGTGTGTGGGGTGTATACCAAGTTTTTGACTGTGTGCAGCTTTAATTTATCGCAGGAAGCTTCTTCCTCTTTTTGATTTCGCGCGAAAGTGATTTTGAGTCGGCGATCGTGAGAATAACAATATCTTGTAAAGCAAGTGTTTTAACATGTACAATAAAATATACTATAGCGGTGAATAGAAATAGCGCGTATAATTGAAACAATCGCGTGATCTCGTTCGCAACAAAGCCTATAAGCAGTATAGTAGACTGCGAAATGTGTATAGCCACGAAAGGGTCGGAGGACGTAAGATTCCATAAGCGAGAGAGAAAAACGCGCGGTCGAGTAGAGCGATAAGGTGTATGAAAAAAGGATCTCTGCGCGGAGAAAACGAGCGCGATCGGGAGATTGGATACACACGGGAGAGAAAGAGAGAGAGAGAGAGAGAGACAGAGGTAATGAAGCGCAGGAAAAAAGCGAGCGACGAGAGAGCGAATCACAAGTAAAACGTAATGAAAGATCGGGCCCTCGAAGAAGCGAGCGAGCGAGAGAGACAATAGCGCGAACGAAGAGAGAGGGAGGGAGGGAGAACCTGAGGAAAAAGGAGAAGCGAGAGAGAGAGAGAGAGAGAGAGAAGTGGACCAGCTGGGTCTCGGAGAGCCCTTTCTTTGTTCGGAGCCGCGCCTGCGCACGCAGAGAGAGAGAGAGAGAGAGAGAGAGAGAGAGAGAGAGAGAGATCGGTCAGGTAGAGTTACCTGCCCGCGATCAGCGCTCGCTCCTGCGCGCTTCCTCTCCTCCGGACGGACCGAGAGAAGAGGGAGTCGAGGCAGCTTCGCTAAGCAGGTGGTCCCTTCCAGTCCCATTTTTCGAGAGGAACACGCTTCCATGTGTGTGTGTGTGATGTGTCTGTGTATAAGTATACACACGCACACAGAGCTCCCCACTAAATCCCGGGATGCTTGACTGCCGAGTGTGTACTATACAGACTAAACGTCGATGAGGCCCCGATTCTTCTTCGTGCTGTAATCTTCTTGACTCTCGGTGTTGCCGATTTTTTCACGTCGTTATTGTATATACCCGGTAAATCGATTTCCGATTAAAATTCCACAACTTTTGTGATTAAAAGTACGAGCTTTTTGTGAACAAAAGAAAAAATCGTAATCACTTTCCGCGTCTAGATCTCGTTTAGGGGTATATTATGGATCCGATGACGAGGGAAGGCGTTCGGTATTATATATCTGAGCCGGGAAATCGGTTAATAGCATATAGCTTTTAGGACTCGAGGCTTCTCTTTATATAAATCTTGCGTGGCGGCGCCTCTTTGAGAGAGAGGGACGGCGCCGAGTTTTCGGAAGGTCCTGAGAAAACTGGAAAAAGTTTCTTATACACATATTCGATCGGCGATCTTAACGAGCAGCTGCGGTTTTACGTTGACTGCCAGTCGTTGAGAGAGGCGTGTGTGTTCAAAATAAAAATGATTTAGCGTCGATTAGCGAGATTTACAGCCTTGGAAATTCGTCTCGAGATTTATCGAAGTTTGCTCAAGGAAGCGCGTACTGGTGTGTGTTTATTGAAAAATGCAAAAATATTAGCATACAGTACGTGCATTAATTTTTCAAAAGAATAATGAAGCGGTCACAGTAACAGCGCAGTAAATGCGCTTGAAACACTAGGCAGCTGTGTATATAACAGTAGCGTAATTGCGGCTACTTGCGCTTTAACTTATTGTTCCGTTCTCATTTTTCCATAAACGCAGATAGTGCACACGTCGCGCGTCAAGTTCTGCGTGTACGTATGTAAAAACTAGCGAATGTTATACAAAAGCAAAAAAGTACATCAGATAACGATTCGAAATGAAACGATCGTCGCGTATATATACTTTTTTGCACCGCATCCTTGTCACTGAAAAAAGTCATTGCTCTCTAGCGCGAGACGCACTCGAGTTTTTTTAAACCGCAGGCAGCTAAATTTACCTCACGCCCCCGCGCGCACGACTTTGCCAGCAAAAACAAATTACACGCCGCTCGCGCGCGCGCAAACCTAATAAATCACGCGGCGGTTAATCAAACAGAGTCGATCAATCAAAATAACAGCGGGAAAAAAAAATTGCGCACGCAAAAAGTATACTTACGAGAGAAACTGACGAGGAAACGCCGCTTATGCAATTAGTGGCCTTAGCTACTGCACAAAAGTCTATAATAGTGTGGGTGTAAATAGAGAGAGATTGAAATGCGAAGTGCGACTATTGTCGATAAATAAAGTGTCGTCTGCGCCAAGAACGTCGTGAGTGCGAAGAGGCGCTTTGCTTGCAGTGAGGAGATATAATATTATAGTGGGAGTTGAAACCTGGCTCTGTGAGCGATGTTTCTCGAAGGCTTGGACGCAAGCTTGGACGAACATGTGGTTTTATAACAATTAAATTAATATAACTGATTTCGCGTAATAGCAGTCGGTTATAGCATGAGCGGCCCTACAAAAGCAGATCTAACAAGGCTCTTTGGCATATGTATATCACACCCCTATATATCCACCTATGCGCGCTAATAGTGATGATGGAAATGGAAAATCGCATATGCGCCACCTAACGACGTTTGCCAGAAACTTACACGAAGCCAGAGCTGAGGAAGGGACAGTCCAAAACTGTTTTCAATTCCGTATATATACCATCAGGGTATATCTCCCACGCTAAACAAAGCAGCAACGAACCTCGATTATTCACTCATCGCCTCATAATAAAGCTATTCATCCTACATAACCGCGATACCATCCCCACCCATCCCGTAGCTGATGCAGAGCCTCTCGCACATTGTAATTACACCTGGTATACGCGCATACACATAGCAGTCGGGACCGCCCTTAATAATAAAAGCCATAAGTCCGTGTCACCACTTCGTTATCGCGTGCACACGTATACACGCTTATCGCCTTCTCAGTGTGTATCTATCTGCACACCCACATATCTCCAAATGTTTGCTGTAGAGCCGCGTGTATATTTGTTTTGTCTGACGCCGGCAACATTCCTCGCGCTCGCGCTCTCTTCGCATATCATAAGTTTGCGGTGCACCTCTGCACGAATCTGCCAACGCGGAGACTTATAGTCGCGGTTTTTCTTTTATTATTTCGATAGTCGTACTGTTTATATACAGGAAGTGATGAGATAAAACGTTTGACGTGTGCTTACGTTATACGTTGCAAAAGTAGGCAAAAAAGTTCGTGGGTGACCGCGTGTTCGGTCGTCCGAAAGAGTGATCACGAAAAAAAGTAGGATAAAATGTATATACATAACGAGACCAGTGGTTCGAATTATCATAATCAATCAGGCGAATGCGTAAATGCATCGGCGATCGTGGAGATCATTCGAGAACGAGATGATTCTATCGCTGTCATATTTTATACCGTACGTTTCTGATGATGACTTGCAGAACGACGTTCCTCGCATTAAGTAGGTTTACGACGAGGATTTCGCGTTCATTTGATTATGTCTGCTGCGGAGACAGCCGGTTTACGAGGTTATAACGAATTAGAGCTTGATTTTACGACGCTGCTTTCGAATCGAAAAAAAAAACGAATCCCTTATAATACGATACAGCAACAATTAACTAGATGTTACAAGGATAAATTACGGTCATCGCAACCATAAAGCTAGTACGACCGTAGGTATAATTTATATATAGTTTGTAGGACTCGATTCGCATTAGTGCTAGTGACATAATTCTATTGTCTCTCTTACACCCAAGAACAACTTGTAAATCACATAAGCGAACAGCTACTATACTCCTCCGCAAGTAGGTCGTCGTCGCGAAATTTATTCAGAATAAAACTAAAAATCCAAGGCTACAATAAACGAAGAATCTTCTCTCGTCTCATCGATTCTCCGTCTCCGTTTTTAGATAGTACACGCGGATATTCTCGCAAAATGTGGTGCAGCTGCGGTGAGAGGCGCAACGTATAATCGCATCACAAGCTGCGGTCTGTCCTTAGCTCGTCTTTCCGGGGCTGTAAGCGAGGACGGTTTGAAGAATGACGAAACTGTCGTTTCTGTAAGCTTCGCTGCTGTGCAGTGTGTCTTCTGGGAAACGACGAATATGCTAAGTGGAAAACTAACCGTCGCCTGTGCGCGGCTTTGCGGATCCGGTTTACGAGTGCATAATATATTTTTCTCGTGAGATCGGCGCTTGAATTGCGTCGCGAGAGTGATAATTGCTCCTTTTTTCAAGGAAGCAAAAATATGTATCTAAGCCGCGTTTAATATTTTTACAAAGCTTCTCGTCAGAGAGAAAACCGGACGACGATCCTGTATTATAAGTATAATACCGTTAAAGCACGACGCGATCGTCGAAGCAAAAAGCGCACACGCAGTAGCGATCGAATTAAAACACACTCGGCGCTGCGTAGGCATGTGCACACGGCGTATATACACATGCAGACAACAATCGTCGCTTCTTTTTTCACCTCTCGCTGCAGTCGTCGAGCGGCTAAAAATAGACACCTCGACACCGAGCCTCAGCTGTGTGTATTATACGTGTACAGCACAATACGACACAGAGAGAGAGAGAGAGAGAGAGAGAGAGAGAGAGAGAGAGAGAGAGAGACAATCGCCTGGCGTCGCGATCGCGGAAACGATATCAGAGGGAAAAAAACAGAGCCAGGGCCGTCTCGGTATCGCCAATTTAGGAGCATAAATTTAAGCTCGATCTCTTCTCTGTCTTTCCCTTCGGCGAGTCATCGACCGGCGCGACTGCGTGAATGCGAGTATATAAGAGCACGCGACCGCTTCATGTCCGAGTTGTCGCTCGGTTTTTCTCTCTCTTTGGTTATATGTGTGTGCGAGAGCCGCTGGAGATTATCGGGGATTAGTTGCGACTGGTTCTCTCAATTTTTTTTGGAGCAAGAGATGCAGTCGAGGAGATCGTTTTAATTGATTTAACGGACATTAGCGGGAATTTCATTAGTTTCATGTGTATTATATACGAGGACTGATGTCCGGCGGAAATCCACCCCAAGGCGATGTATATAGTCAGCAATAAATAAAGGCGTCGTTCCCCTGAGAGGAATAACGCTATACAGCGAAGTTTACTCAATAACGAATCACTTAATCCGTCTTCCAATTTTCCTTCCACACACGCACCGGCTGTGAAAAACCGAGTCAATCGCCGGAATTCCTCGTCGGTGTATATACAGTATAACCCCGAGTTAATCGCGGTGCAGCAATATAAGGGGCAAGAGCCGGACCGTTGACCCCCTGTATCCACGAGTGTATATACGAGCTGAATTACACACGAGAGCATAGCTCTCTCTCTCTCTCTTCCCCCCTTTTGTTTTATTTGCTGCAACGCGGGAGGAGATGAAATTCGATCGTCGGCTCTTTCTCTCTCTCTTTCTGCATATGACCATCGCTCTTTCGGTCCCGTATGTGTATATGGGATCAGCTTATATATTTGCGAGATGCCAGTTCGTGGACAAAGAGACACTTTTTTTCGGCGCGAGATTCGGCGTCGTTTTGTTCAAAACTTACGTGTTGGCTACTGTGGGAGATTTTTCGAGTAACTCACCTGGAACAGAAAAAGATTTAGATTAGAGTTGGGTTCTAGTGTTTGAAAATTATTTTAAAGGCATTCTCTCGCATTCACACACACACAAAAAAAAACAGTTCAAGTTTCGCCTTCGAGCGATAATTGTCTCTCCTTCGTTTTTGTCGCGTTGCTTCGATATATAACGCTAAACGCGAAGGACGTGCATATTGTGTGCAGTGTTCGCCTATTCTTCGCCGTGCGATGTAGTATAGAGGATCGTAACCGGCACGAGTCGTCGAGGTTGTAATAATAATACGCCCGCGCGCTCGCGCGAGTTTCTTCTGCTTTTTGTTTTTCGTAATTCTTCGTCGTTGAAAATCGTCGATTGTATTTTGAAGAGCTGCGTCATAATGTATCGCTTGACACGTGGCAGAGAAATAAATTTTGTTTATATCAGGGAAATTGGATCTGGTATGTGCAAGTTTTGTGCGATGAGTCTTTAGTATAGTATTATAGGTTCGTTAATTTATAATCGAATCGTTGATGAATTAGATTCAATTTTAAAAATCGATGCTATTAGGTTAAATTGAAAAGTATACACTCTTACACGAATCTTTTATTTATGAATCAAGTAGGTATATAATACCAGGCACGCGGAGAAAACGCTTATTAAGCAATCAGCAAACGCCGCTTATTCTGGAATCCTCTTCAAGAAAAAAGGTGTTGTAAATCGATGACAGCTCCGCATCAGGTGAAAAGACAATTAGGCAAACCCAAACAACACAATAATCTCAGTTTCAAAATATCGAAAAAAACTTGCGCGTCGGGAAAACCCAGGTGTCATCGCGTAGCGTTGATAAAACAAGCTTCGTATCATCACGACAGAAGGTGAACGACACGTATACACAGCACACTTCGATAACCCAAATGTTCACTACACATTATACTCCAGAAACGTATAGACCCAATTCAACTTCGTAACCCACCCACGCTCGCAATTAAACCTCTCTCCCAAAAAAAGGCATCAGTCGCACACTTTTACGTCACGTCCGCTCTCGCAAATTCTCCTACACCACAATATGAGCACATGCATATACGCGTCGCGTTTCTTCGTAGGTAAATAACCCGACAATTTTCGCGCAATGCAAGTAGTCTCTCTCGTCGTCGCGGCGCAGCGACGAAGTCATTGGGCGCGACCGGTTTTCACGATTTCAAAGTGCGCCTAGAGAGAGAGAACGGAATGCGCGCTTCCCTACTATACCTCGCGCGCGACACGAGTACTTAGTGTGTTTCTCGAAAGGTGCGCGCTTACGTCGGCGGTTCAGGTATGAGCTGCATTTGCGCAACGTTGCGCTCGTGTGTTTTTCTGCATCGATGGAGCTGTACGATGTTGCGTGCGGGGGTGCGGGTGTCGACGCTGTTTTTTTTTTAGGTGTGCATAGTAGGTCTATTTCATGTATACTGTGAGATAATTATGATAGATGAATAAAGTGAGTCATTGAGCGACGATTTGGGGACGGGCATTTGTGTGTGTGTTGTGTCGATGTTTAGTTAATTGGGGAATTGTTCGTTGGGCTATTCTTCTGTTATAAGCGGGAAATCCGGGTATAGGACGATGGCTCGTATGTAATGAAAATCTGTCGAGGACCTGACGTCATCCTACTGAAGGGCGTCGCTGTGTTTAGCATTGCGTTACGTCAGGTGTGGTGACAGATTTTTTTGAAACGAGCATACGTTTTTCGAAATATCATCCAATTTAATTATAGTATACGATAAACCTGCCGAATTTCCCAGATAAAACAAACGCGCTGTATTATCCATATCTCCGCAATCGATGATCGGCCGTCGACGCTTTTCCATTTTTATCTCTCTCTGTCCTACACACATATGCGCGTTCACCGCGATTCGAGTTCTCTGGCCTTGGAGAGCCTCTCGTCGCCGCGTAATTATGCGCGTCTCTCGCTCTCTCTCTCGCCTCTTATGCTGGCTTTTTAATACGCGCAAACGAGAAAACCTTTGAATATCGCAGCAGCTGCTGTGGCCGCTGTTGCTGCTCAAGATCGGATGTTAATTTTCTTTTGAAACTTATTTCATCGTGATATACAGCGACTTTAATCAAAGGCACTTATACCCGTGACTTTTGGCTCTGACGCAAATAGCGAATTTAGCGGTTGCCGATGTTTACTCGAGCAATTAGTGCTTTTCTCGAGAGGTACCTATAAGTGATATTTTTTTCGAGCGAGCTTGGATATTTATCGAGGGTATTGTAATTTATCCGACTGGGATTACAGATTCTGCGTTATATGTATTATTGTATGAAAAACTTATATTTACTCTGGTTTGCGGCGAGGAACGGATTATCGAAGATCGAACATATGCGCCGTTTTAGCAGTGTAACATCGTCGAGAGTTGAGCGAGCGTTTATCGCGTTGTCAGGACAATCGAATTTCCAGGTGAATCAGAACGGAAGATAAGGCCACTATCGCGCTTTATTACATAGCGCGTTTTCGGTGAACCGATCGTTACGGCCAGTACACACTGCTTATATATAAAACAATGATACATGTGTATACTCGAAGCGATGTTATTGCCTCGCAGATTGCTCTTGATTTTTAATTTAGCCCGTTTCAATCCGTTTCGAGGATAAAAAAAACACATGTGTATAAAGATGCCTTTCGATACAGTGGACATTTGAGTTTGATTTAAAATTAATTTAGACGCGCTTCGCGCGCAGTTATATAGCATGAGTGGCCGAAGCAGTAGACCAAAGCAACAGGCAGTTTTAGCATTGGTGGCACACCACTGTATCTAAACTCGGCGCGCATACTGCTCTCGAGGGAAACGGAAAATTGCCTGTGCGCCACCTAGTTTCACCTGCCACAGACACGGCGAGTTTTGGCGGTTTCGAAAGGGCCAATCCAAAATTGCTTTGTTTTGGTAATTGACGTCGCTCTAGCGCTCCACACGCACGTTATGTACAGTAAAAATTAAGTTTAATTTTTAGACTCGCAACTATGTTAAAATAAAATCTTCGTTCAATTTTTCCAGATGACCCACAAAGAAGATCGATTATCCACGGCAGAAGATAGGGCTGTCACCAAAATCTTTCAAACTGTACGGCAGTATATACGCTGCGTTGTATCGAGTTTCAGGGTCGAATATCGGCGAGCCCGTCCAAACGCGTTACGATTTTCTACGCCAGGCTCTCACATCCTCCCTATACACACGCGTTCCCGGCGATCTCCCCAATCAGAGCGTAATTCGTTCAAAATATCCAATATCTCGAACAGTCATCGTGACGCGAGCTAATACAGCTAGGAAAACACGAGAAATCACGTGCGCGAAGACGAATTTCCCACAGGACGCACGACGATATACCGATCATCAATCTACACACATCTCCTATCCTCGAAACGTTTTTTTCCTCACGCGCTTATAAATCTAAAAATCAACAAAGCCTCTCGAAAAATCATACAGGTATACGCGGAAGCTCGATAGAGATAATACAGTCTCGAAGAAAAAGTCGAAAACTCCTTGAGCCTCCTAATAAATTCCTCGGGCCAACCGAGCAGGCATTTCTGACGTCTCTCGCCAAATCGAACAATCGTCTCGGCCCGATCCCCGGCTATATTGTTCCCTAAACACAGCCGTGGCGGCGGCACACGAGGTAGGAAAAAAGGGAGGCTCCGCCGCGCGCACAGAAGAGAAAAAAGGAGCTCACGTCGGCAATACGAGAATAGAATTCTTTCATTGTGTTGTTATTATACCGCCGTTGCGCTCTCTCTCTCTCTCTCTCTCTCTCTCTCTCTCGCGTGTCCTGTTCCTCGAAGGAGGGAAGTTTCGGAGGCGGAGAGACTTTGGTCCCCGGACGTGCGGTTATATGTGGGACTATAGATCCCTTTTCTCTCGCGCGCGCGTCTCATTTGCTTATATAGGTACTCTTCCGCCTTCTTTTGCGCGTGCGATGTGGAAGTGTGTTGCGGAGAGGAAGTTTCTCTTTTGTGCGTTGGATGCTTTTCTATATACTTCTGGTGTATTACGTGCTAAGGGGGTTGCGTTTGGCTTAATTCGATCGGTGCGTGTATAAAGGAGTGATTTTCTCCTTTTTCTATTGGGGAGATTCGATGATTTATTGGGTCCTAATGATCGGCGGAGAGGCTTCTTTGAAACCATTTTTTTCCGTTCTTTTTTTATCGAACTTCTTTCATATAGGGCTTTTAACTCTGGATCGAGACTAATTTTCGAAAATCTATCCCATTACAGATCGGCCTCTTTCTTATACAATCCTTAAACAAAATAATATAAATCGAACGGGAAATTACAAATCACGCACCGATAAACGAATCTTCCTCGAAGCCAAATTCACTCTATAGTAAAATAGAAACTCAAGAGTCCATAATACCTAACTTTCACTCGAGACGCACAACTTCCCGAATAAATACTCTCCAAAGATTTATCGTCAAAAGCGCTGCACACTCATACATACGCACTCGAGTATACAGCGACAAAAGCAGCATTATCGATTCCTCGGAAACTGAAAAAGCAAAGCCCACGCCACGGTATACCCGCAGAGAGCTGCAACGCCAGCCATTATAACACATCGGCTCGCATCATTCCTCGCGCTGTGCCTATACACACTGGCCATATGGCGCAGTTGGTTCCCTTCTCTCTCTCTCTCTACTCTTGCGGTGCAGCCTCTCGTCGTCGGTGGCAGAATGAAACCCGATAGACGATCGCCGCAGTAAAACGAGTCTGCATCAGCATCAGCTTTTATTTGCTCCGGTGAGATGCTGCTGCTGCCACTGCTGCCGCTGCTGGTCTCTCGTATATAAGTCATATTGAAAATCGATTTCGCGCCGAGAGCGATGATATCGGGTGTCGCTGTTGTTGCTTTTTTGCATGGATTTTGCACTGACTGATGCCTCGAATCCCTATGGCGTGTGTGCGCAGAGATGATGCTTTTAATGGAGGGTTATCTAGGCTGCTATGTATTATGCACTTGTTAGAGAGAGCAGCCGGGGGTTTTAATGTCGTTCACTGCAGTGCATTTTTTCATAATACCGATATCTCGCTCGACGTTCGACGTGAAAAGTTAATAACGCGAGTCGTTTTGTTTTCGCGCTTGGCAGCTTTAATCGTCACGCGAGACTCTGTTATGAAAACGTTGAATATTTTATGAAAAAAAAAGAATGAACGATCTCGCGAGAGAGAAAAGTGTGCATAATACGCATTGCTCAACACAGCCTGCATGTGACATCTGCCAAGCGTCGAAAATTAGTCAGCTATACATATCGCATCACGAAATTCTTGTCCGTTTCATCGACGAATAATATATTATGACGAGGAGCATATGGTTTCCGTGTCTCTTCGACTTGACAAAGGACCGGTTTATTATTTGTTACGAAGAAAGATACGACAAAGGAAAAAAAAAATAAAGTGATGCACTTACAAAAGCGATTTTTACGCGCGAAAAATGACACACCGAGCGCATGTCATTGTCGCGAGCTCCACGCAAAATTTTCCACTCCTTTCTAACGTTATCTCATTAACAACGCATGGTAATCTCTGCAGTTTATGACACTATAGTCTGTCCCGCTCTCGTCTGTGTGTGTGTAGAGGTAAATATTCATACGCGAGATAAAGGCTATATAGTAATGTCAGGAGACTCGCTGTGCCTTATTGTATATAGACGAGAAGGAGGTTTTTGCATCAAGTTAATTGATCAATTAGTGCGTTTGTTTGTGTACAGGCAATTTATTCCTTTTTCGATTAGCGCCACAGTGTGCATACATTATACTATAACTTGTCAGTCCTGACGTCAGTCACTGGCTGTGCAACTATGCTGATGGCAAATTGGATTTGAAAAAAAGATTTCAATTACCGTGTTTTTCACCGAAAGATTTATGTTTATATTTCGAATATACTCGGTTCTTGAAATCCTTTCAATTCCTTCCTAAGAAACTATGTAATACTTTATGCGAGAAGATACCTCGAGCTTTTGAAAAGCAGTATTCAAAGAGAGACCAATTCGAACATCCGCCATTCAGCCCGACGAAAAAAAAAGTCAAAAAGTCACGGCAGACAATGATCCATAAAATCACCAGAATCGACAAAAAACGATAGACAGAGAAAACAAAAGAGTCCACAGCCCCGTCTCCCAGAGTAGTCGACAACCTGTTGCGCCAACAAGAAGCCGCACACGCGAAAATTCCGAAAAAGCCCCAACCGCTCTTCCTCTCCCTACCCTCCTTTCTCCTTCACAATGTTTTTTTTTTCTACCCTATATCCTCTCCCCAAGACTCCTGTGTTTGGGAAAACTCCGACTGCGAGACGTTCGTCACGCTGAGAGCTTCTGGTGCTCGACTTTACTTTCCTTCTCTCTTATAACTGTGAGAATTTTTTCCGAACGAACGACGAAACTGTTTAGCGTCGCGGAGGAGTAGGAGGGCTTTATGGGGTGCGACAAATTTCCGAGGAGCGCACGTCTGGTCTTGTCGAGTGGCTTTATATCGGATAGTTTTACGACGGAGCGTAGGCTTCGAGGGCCTTCTTATACAGACGAGAGAGAGCTATTAAGTTTTCTATTTTTCGGGTATGTGAGTGGAGGCGCGGCGTTTGATAAGTTTATCGAGTGCGGGGGGTGTATACGGCTAAGAATAGAACGTAATAAATAAGCTGTATGAAAAACTTGCACGCTATCGCTTCTTTTCTCTTACACCTGTGGTATCTTGGTTATCTCTCGATTTTTCCTGTCGCACACGCTGCACCCGTTTCCGGGAATTCGCGCATCTTCTGAGATACACGAAAAAAGAGCCAAACTTTTTCTCATCTCACAGATGAGAAGAAGAGCAACTGATCTCCATATCTCGCGACCTAACAAGACCCGAGAAAAATACCGATCGGCAAAAAGGACCTCACCGCAAGGAAGAGCCCAGGCTCATATCTCGGGTCGTGGGCTATCTAGTTCTCTTCTCAAGGGGAGAAGGAAATTGCGCCGCAAGAGAGTCGAGAGGAAGGACACGAAACGGCACGACGAGGACTGCGGGACACGGCTCTGCCGTATAGCAAAAAAGGGATGCAGAGGACACGACACGAGGTTACTCGATCGGCTTGGGATCGGTATGAGCTTTTTCAGCACAAGAGACAGTATATACACACAGTGAGCGGCAATTATCGAAGGAAATTTTCGAAAGATTTACACACGCTTACATTTGACGCTAATCTCACACAGATCGGTATTGACAGCTTCGCTCGGCACGAGACTCAAAAGGTCGTGTTTGCACTTTTGTAGACAGCAACGCAAGGGAAAACAATTCTGCAGGTCGGGAAACAGAGACAACGGGAGGTCCGAGTTTCGGTCATCAGCTGCGCGCGACGAGCCTCCCTCCTGACTTTTCGCCTTGGGCTTGAAGGCGGGGAGCGTCTTGTAAATTACCGGCTTGTCACAACTCGAGTAAATGCGCGCGCGCGCGAGCGTTTTTGCACCGACGCCTTGGAGGGTCGACCTCCAGTACCGATCTTTTTCTTTTCTTTCTTTTTTTTTCACCCGAGTCATGCCTTCATTCTGCTGTATAATAGCAATGTGTAGGAAGTTCGAGGGACCGACGCGTGCGGACTGTTTGCTAAACATGCCGAGCGGAACGAAGAGAGTGATTTATCTCTCCGAATCTGCTGGAAACTCGTGACTCTCTCGTTGGAAAAAAAATTTAAACGCTTGAAAGTCTTTAATCCCACGAGTTACGCGCTTATATACGAAGATTCAGACTCGCCCACGCATCCTTTCTCCAGATATCCTTGCGGCTGCGTTTATGCATCGCGCGAAGCTGAAATTTGCCGCGAACCGCCACTGCATATACAGTGTGTGTAGGAACATTAAAATAAACGGCCGATGATTGAGCGGAACACGTCGGGGAGGTCATTGTCGAGAGAGAGAGAGAGAGAGAGAGAGAGCCCAGCGCGCGACACAACTTCCGCCTGGCCTGCCTCTAATGGGATTATGTTAATAAATGGGCTTTTTATGCTACTAGACTTTTGGCGCAGTGCGCTGCGCGCACTGTAGTAGAATATTAATTCATTAACTTATTAAATGAAATATAAATGCTTGATTGATATTTTTAATATTTGTTTTCTATTACGGAAATATATCAAACTTTACAATATATGATTGATTCATTTCGCGCTCATGTAAATTTCAAAATTGCCGCGGTTTCGTCACCAACTACCTTTTAAAATTTTAAGGTTATGTCTCAACTCAGTTCGTGTCAACGTTCACATCATGTCACTTTTTGTAACAATGATAATATTTACAATAGAATATTATAAATACACAACTAATAATTATTGATATGTATTATAGTAATATATTACATTCTTTGTATTAGGATCAATTTTAGAAATCAAAAACAAATCAAAAAATTCTAACGATACTTTTGACGCATGCGCACTACACGAGCCAATCATATTGACGCATTCTTGGCTTCACTTCATCCGGTCATGACTTTTTTATATAGGGATACGTCCTCGTCGCGAGCGTTGCACCGTAATACACGTTCCTCCTTTTGATGATGCATCGCTTACGGCTTGGAACGCGCTGACCGAAGGGATTACAATACCGGATTTATTTTTCATTCAGAGGGAGAAGAGGAACGACTTGGACGGCACTGCAGTGTATAACTAATGGTGATAAAATGATTCGCTTGTTGTCATTGGGTATAATAGACACTGGCGCGACAACAAGACGCGCAATGTGCCACCGGACGATCTGATTGTCCGCCGAGATAGAGAGAGAGAGAGAGAGAGGTAGGGATTTTATTGAAAAATTATGAACCCGACTTTCTAGGCCAACCTGCGCTCGTATTATAATAACCAGCGGCGGTGGCGAGTGTCTGCTTTTCAGGCTGTACACAACTGGGTTATACGGAGCTGTAAACTAGTTTCCAGCCTCCTACAACCCGGATGACGAGAGAAGTCGCGAAAAAAAAAATTCGAAAACAAAAATGAAAACTCAACGAGTACATGTACCGGTATATCCCTCTATTCAAATATTAGCCTCCACATACAGCGCATTGTCCGAGCCTGTTACCACGGATTTTTCCCGGAGCTCGTCCGCCTATACACATACATGCATATATATATATATATATATATATACGTATATGAAACGTTCGCAGCAGCAGCAGCAGCAGCAGCATAGATCTCAACTTTCTATCTACTCGCGAGCGAGAGAGCTCGGGGCCATATAGCGGACGTTTATTCATACACGAGCGCGCGAGATTTCGAATTGCATTTCGCGGCGGCGGCCAGCTGCCTGCAGGATATTATTCATTCGGAAAAAAGCCCTCCTTATCGAGCGGCAAATAATCTACAATTTGTCGAACGCGCTGAATTTTCGAGCGCGCGAGGCAGAGAGATGCTTGTATTATTTATGAGCTTTCGGGTGGAGAGTATATTTATTTTCGAGTTTCTACTCGCGCGCGCGCGTGATGCTTTTCACGTTTATTGAATCGGGTATATTTTATATATAGTTGTGAGATTAAAAAAGCATTAAGGTCAAGAGAATAAATTATCCTCAAGGTGTTAAAACAATAATTATATATACGTTTCTTTTTTTTCGATACGTCAGCTCTCGCGTAAGGATTGCTGAGATGATGCAACGGATATTTAAGTTGTAGTGTCGGTGCACGAAACTAAAAGGAAGAAACCGAGAGCGTTATGACTATAATAATATCAGTACAGCTGTGAGTCACGCGCGCGAGATCGTTAATTTCGTCCAAAAAAGGCTTTCCTTCACGCGCTGGAGAGGAGAACAACCGAGTGTGTAATTGGAAGCTTTGAATGTGCGGCTACTTATGATTCTACGTGTATAATACGTACACTCGATTACTGTTAAAGCAGTCGATTCGGAATTTTCAAGCGTCGTTTGCTGGAAAATCGAAACTTTCTAAAAGCAACGATAGAACGGCTTCGGGTATTATTGTTTTTTCTTTTGAGGATTTACAAGACGCCTCCAGCTCGAGCGAATCCTTTATCCGCCGTCTATTTAGCTAACTCGAAGGAAAAACAGTCGAATCATTGTGTAACCAGGCTCAAAACTCACGATGACCCGCAGCCAAACAATGACTCATACACAAAGCTGGTTGGCTTTCTACACTACGCTTTTCCACCGAATTTTTCCACTTTCTGCACACCGCTCGACTCTCCTGAAGAAAATTTCAAGATTCTTCCAGCGTCATTGTTTCCGAGTCAAGCAGTCACGCTTCCTCTGCACAAACCAATTAAAAACACTGTTTCTCGAGCCTTGCAGTAAAGTATAACTCAACAAGATCGATCTTGTCGCAGCTTACGTCAACCAGTATACTAAAACGTATAAGTAGTTTACCGCTCCCGTGCATACGAAATCGCTGCACCGGCAGCTTAATTCGAAGACTAGAAAAAAAAAAACGGTTTCCTCAAGCTACTAAACTCCCGAAATTCCAGAGGGACGCTTGTACATCGACACGCCATCGGTCTTCTATAAGCGCTATGCGGTGAGACACTCCCAAAAGCGCCGGCAATTAAGATTCTCGTGCGCATCTATCCCTCCGCATATAGGATTAGTCTTGTATAGAATAGTTGACCGTCATTAATATTTATACTACACGTGGAGGTATACTTATATATTACCACCTGCCCACGTCGAAACGACGTCTTGGCTGCATCAGTTGCGAGTATGTTATTTTGTACGTATAGTCGCACGGTGCGATAAACCCGAGCGAGATATCGGACGTGCGTGTATAGGATGTGTGGACGGAATATTCCTGTTTTTGCGGAAATCGTCGAGACACGCAGGTGTGTATGTGATCGTGAGATGATGCTTCTGGTTTTCTACTGCAGATGATGGATGCTTCCTTTGCTTTTTAGACGATTGCGAGAGAAAGATTGGACTTTGTTTCGTGTAGGTAGGAGAAAAGTTAAACGAACTTTTGAAACACTCGATAAAGCGTCATACGCTAATTAATCCGATGATCCTTTGAGCGACGATAATTCATAATCGATTGTATATACTCGTATCTAACACGTCAGATATACATTCAATTAATTGCTCTTCAAGACCAAGTGTGTGGTAATTCTGATGTGCCACACAATGACTGAACACTTCTTCAAATAGACGCGCGTATATACGACTCCGTTATATTCATGTGCGCGCATATGATTGATACTTTATCCGCCTGCAGCTAGAAGGGGTGTCTATATATTCAGCGATGCGCTTCACGCGCGACGTTTATTTTGTTGTTTAGTCATCTTAACACTGGCAATAACAATCGAATCGATCCTTTGAAAATTGCACGAGCGATCATAAATTCATTTCTGTTTGCACAAGCTTTTGTATTCAGAACATCGTCGCATGCGTATATACCTAGCGTCACAGCAGATATGACTTCCTACTCGTTGCTTTATGTATTATTATTATGTGCTATTTATAATTTGAGAATGTTTTATACGATCTCCAGGTGGTAGCAGGGATGTCTATTCGAATTGTCAGGATAATTCCGTTAGAGATGGAGGTCACAGGAAGTGTAATATAACAGTATAAGCGTTTGATTCGATAGAAACATTAACGGTATGAGTATTATAATTAAACTCGGACGAATCAACCGTACGAATTTTCGAGCGTAATAAAATCTAATTCTCCGTGAAAATATTTTCGCTTATAGTCCATAGTTTGATATCTCCGTCATAATCAGGAACATCGTAGCGATAGGCATCGAGGTCTACACACAGAGATAACATGCCCGGAAAAAGACAAAGCCGGTACAAAAAAAAAGCTCTGAAAAATCACGTAGCTGGTATCTCGTCGATGGAGTATCGATAAAAGCGCCACGCTCCGATGTTCGTGGTATATACGCAATTATCTCCGTCTTTTTTCCCTTTTACACGACAACGCGTCGTTATCGCGCAGCTCCCGATTAAGCGAAATTCTGCATAAACACTCGTGTTTTCGTATAAATCATCGTTGTTCTGCGATCCTTTGTAAAACATACGTCTGCAGTACTGATGTGTCATTATTGATATGTACACTATATATAAGAAAGACGCGAGACGAAAGAGGTGGAATCTGTCTTTAATAAAAATGACAAATAAGAGAATTTCGCAGGCTTATCAGCTATGTCGTTCGAGAAATTCATGCGCTCTTGTGTTGAACGACTGATAAATTTTCTTCTGGAATCGTTATTTTAATTGAATACTCGGTTATCTCGGAGATCTCGACTTTTTAACGACTCGTCTCTATTTTACCGCGCTTGATCCGTAATTTCAACTGCAATCTCGCCGTTGTACACATAACGAGCCGTATTTATTTCACATTTGATGTATACTCATCATCGTAAACAGCTCCGAGCATAAAAACGTCACTTTTCTTTTCATAAAATCTTTCGTAGCTGGCTCCCGTTGAGAAACTTGATTTCATTTCCGAACTCGCTGCTGCAGCTGCAGTCTCGAAAACTTCAATGCCTCTCATTACGGTGTATACACTGCACCGGGCGCGACAAGGAAAGAAAAGGAAGTAGGAGAAGCCTCGAAAGCCTATACATGCACGAGAGGTGAAAAAAAAAAAAATGCAACTCGTGTGTAAACAGTCGCAGCGAGAGCTTATCTCGCGACTGCGACTACATGTACAGTGTGCCCCGCGATGACAAAACTACGCCTCAGGTAGGTATATATGGAAGAAAAAAATTTTTCGTGAGTCGCCACTTCCAAGATCACGCGCGAGCGATACCAAGCCTGGTATTCCGTGACAAATCGAGCCGCTCTGTGTTGCTGAGAGATGCAGCGTAATGCTGGTATTAAACACGATTCTTTCTCTCTCTCTCTTGTTTTTACGAGCTTATACGCATCAGGTAAAAATAAGACGTCGTCGTGTACGTCTCGGTATAAAAAAGGGGAATCGAAAATAACATTCGTCCTGTATACATACCGCGCACACCCTCTCGTCCTACTTTATACTCTCTTGACTTTTCGGAAGGTAGTATAAGTCCGATGTATTTTTACGCCCAGTCGTGTTTATAGGAACCGTTCGATTCGGATGTGGAATGCCGCGTACGTACATACAGAGAGACGCGTTGCAGCGCATCCCACTCGATAAAAGAAAGAACGAACGAAGAAGAGAAAAAAAAAAATAAACCAAGGAGACACAATCTTTCTTTCTCTCTCTGTCTCGATGCACGTATATGCACAGAGCTTTGAGAGAAAGAGGGACTTTCCTCCGGGCGCTTTCGCCTCGCGTCCCCGTTCTCGATTTTGTGTGTACCTATAGCCGTACACACACGGAGTGTGTATATGTATACTGAGGAGGTTGGGAGTCTGTACACGAACTCGTGTATGCGCGGGCGAGTCGAGGATGCGGACAATTTTCAATGAAGTCGAGAGGAAGAGAGAAGAACGAGTCGTCGTTCTTTTTTTCACGTGGGAGTTGCCGGGATGCAATGTATGCGTATGTATTCGAGTGTTTTGACAATCGCGTGAAAGGATGATTTTTTTTGTTGGATGTATCGGTGAGCGATTTTTTAATACTCGCACGAACGTTTATAGTTTGGAATACATATACTTGCGGAAATCGGTGCGATATCACTTCTGCTGGAATACTTTCAGGTTTAACTGATAAGCCGCTATCTTTGCATACCCCATACGCGCGCACGAGTATATACGTCCGATAGATAAAACCGAATTCCAAAACACACAGATAATATGCCAACGGCTATGTATAGCGCAATACGACGCGCACCTATGGCGAATCGCAAAAACATCACGTCCGAGATCGGTAAAAATTCAATCACCTTTCTCGCAACGTGTAAAACTCGCTAAAACAAGGCCCAGTCTCTCTCTCTCATTCTCTTGAGAGATCGTCGAAGAACCAAGGAGAGTCGTTCTCGGAAGGTATACTCGGGCGCTTCTCTCTCTCTCTCTTTCTCGAGGTGAAGATCGGTAGCCATATTTCGTCATATATAGCCGATTAACGGTTCACGGCCTCGGCTTCGCTTTGCCGCCGCGATAAAATCCCCTCCAGTATGCACATACGCATACGTATAACGGTGGGTGGGTTCCTCGACTTTTTCTTCATTTCGGAACACACAGCTGCAATATAGCGGCCGATCCCTCCTTGTCGTCGTCGCCTTAATTTGCTTTATCTAACTAGGGCTCTCTCCTGAGAGAAGCTGCGCTGATTCATTTCCATTAGCCAGATAAACGCTATACACGATTCTAATTATCTGAGTCGCGCATCTCTGGTATACATACCGTTTCTTTTCTTACCGATACACTCGCGTATCGGATAACCGAACCGATTTATATTACCGATCTCTCTAGCGCACGACGTTATGTAAAATCAAGGAAACTCTTCTATGCATGCGTGGAGGTAGTGTAGAGGAATGTTTATCGTTAATATCTTGAACAAACGCAGGACGAGCGGCCAATAAATACACGAGCGGCAATCTTGTTTATGAACGGGAGAGAAGAAAAAATAAGCCGTAAGAGCGCGACGTCTCGGCGGCGAAGAATTTACATTAGCGATAAAAGTGCGCACACACACACAGAGAGAGAGAGAGAGAGAGAGAGAGAGAGAGAGAGAGAGAGAGAGAGAGAGAGAGAGGCGTCGATAAGATAAAAATCTGCTATGCAGAAGTGCGTATAGAGAGAGAGGTACGAACCAATCGCTTGAACGACCGAAAAATCGGCAGTTTCGTAACCGCGCTGCTCCGAAATAAATCCGATGAGTCATTATTGTAATGAGTTTTTTTTTCAGTTTCAGAGCGCGTAGGTGTGCACAGAGGAAAATTGCCGGTCGCATACGGAGTAGGAAACTATTTGCACAATGTAAATTACACGGTATCTATGTCTCGGCGCTATGCGGATACTAAACATCGGCATTCTCCACTATCATATTATACTTATTCAGAGCTATACTGAAGCGCAGTCTCGGTAATTTTCGCGCAGCCGAGTCCGAAAAAAAATCGGTAGGGGAGATCGTTTCGCGACTCGCGGCTACATCATAATCCTCGTAACACTGCGTGTACGCGCTCGAGACTGGATTATCCCCTCGCACACACACACACGCACATAGGTACTATTATACATTATACAAGCGCACCCAGACACACACACACACACACACACACACACATATATATAGCCGCAGCGGCAGCGCAGTCACGCACACGAGTCTTGCACTCGCTCTTTGTTGGAACTCAACACGGCATCGCAGCGGCACTCACCTGAAGGTGCGCCTCTCTTGATTTCCTCTCTCGCGATCTCTCCTCTCCGAAGCTTGTGTCTCGTACACGCGGTGTCCCTCGTATACGAGCTCGGTTGGGATCTATCGATCGAGGTGTGGAAAACGACAAAAACTATTTTCTAATGTACTTGTGTATTTGGCTACGGCGCACAGCACGCGCGTGTCTCTCCGTGGGTATACGCTGTACTATATATAGTACGAAAAATATATATACGCGGCGGGGACAATGTATGTGCACGGTCAGGAGACTCGTCCGGGACTGCCGCGGCGCAAGAATTTCCGATCTACGTAGGCAGTGTATAGAGAGAAGCGAGCGAGTCCGTGTATCGGGGGCCAGGCTATGCTTAAGGTGGGGAGAGACCAGGGGTCCGCCGTCTCTCTTTCTCCGTGCAGTCGGGTTTTGTCGACTCTACGTAGGTAGAGAACGAGAGAGGAGAGGTGCAGCTTATGCTGTATATACCTATATAGATGGTGGGGGTATCGGGACGTGCACCGAGTTCTGCTGTTGCTGCTGCAGCTTGGAGAAGCGTTTGTATATAACATCGCGCAGTCGGTCTGGCGTTGGCGAGGTTTTTGACGACAGGTAGTACTCTTGCTTTGTTGTTGTTGGACGATGCGATTTTTCGGCGTGTTTAGTATTATTGCTTATCGCTCTCTGCTTTCGGAGAAACTGGGCTAACATATGTTGTCGGTGTTTTATTTCGGATTGTAGTTTTTTTTTTAGGGGGATTTGATATTGCGTTTCGATGACAGACGATTTTTCGGCTTATTTTATACGATTGATGAGATACGAAGTTTATCATTTATTGGAGAACGAACATTTATTCAAATGTCAAGTAACACGCAAGTGATGATGTAAAAAAATATATGTGAATAGTAAAAATTTTAATAAATTATTCAGGACTCAGTATTTTTTGCAAAATGATTCATCAATTATTATTGCACGAATGTTCTAGAATTGAGATAAACTATATTGGTTGTTATTATGCATTTATCTGATGGAGCTTTTATGAATTGACAGGTGTCCACTATACAACGTCATCTGTTGCAACGATGAGAAAGTTTGAATTCCCTTACGAAATTCATTGAAGCAATTTTGCAATACTATTAGGCATGCAAATTTTATTTCATTGATACTTATATAAATGCCATAAATGGAGTTTGAGCAGCAGTTTCAAGTTATGAGAGTATAAAATTATTATTAATTACTAACTATCGATACATACTAATACTTTAGTACCGATATGCGATAAATATGATTAAAGTGCTATAGTAGTTGTATGTTGTACTTCAACGATGAATGACAATAGAGAGCTTAATGTGCATTTCTGTAAATCGACGTTAAATATTTAAATATTTCGACAACTGATGCTTTAACAATCTGTATTCGATAACGAAGGGATCTGTTTATACCGATCATCGTTGAGGTAAAGCACTATATATATATCCAGGCCAGTGCAGAAAGTATAGCCATCTCGTGAGCGTGGGTGGTAGTAGTGCTTATTAAAGCTGCAGTCGATACGATCGATCACTGTATTTAAAAATTGAAATATTTATTCCTGCATATATTATATCATTTTTATCAATAATTTAATTAATGTTGATTTAAATATTTAAATGTAGTTTTGACCTTCTTCAAGAATTATTTTCATCCATCAATTTTTCGACCAGGTGTGTAAAATTACTTGAAAAAATTGTTTAATCATCATAATTATATATTTACTCACAGTATAGATAATCATCATAAATATTTTACACTTAAAACGGTATGTATTCGGCTAAAAGTATGCGCATAGTGTACTTAAAAATGAAATCGATTCCGGCGATGACACCTTGCTATACCAGGTAAATATTTCTCCACAAATGCAAACTGTGTATACACTATAACGTTATCAGCACCTTTGGCTTTTCATATCATTCTTTCGCAATAGAACAATTAAGATTAGACAAAGATTTAAAAATACGCTCGAACTGGTATAACTTTTTAAATAATATATATCTCCGAGTAGCTTTATTCGATTTCACGCTGCAATACAATATCGAATTCATATTTTTTTCAGCACTTATCTGTAATAATCAAGTCGAACAATCATTGACACGGTGAAACATATTCAACGAAAAACAACAGCCTTATCGCTCCGATTACGCTGAAAATATATCCTTCTCCCGCAACTTATCTCCCGCTCTTTTTCATATATCCTATACCTACTCTATCTTGTTCCAACTTCACTTGAATGGCACACACGCCTGAATTCAATCGCGCATTTCATCGCAGCACACCGATTACCGGTGCGCGAGCGCGACAGACGTCTCGAAAAAAAAAAACGATACATCACGCTTCGCAGAGCTTCGAAAAAAGCTGCACCAGAAAACCGTCGTCAGTTTTCGCACTACATCTCTCTGCGGCCATTTGGAGACAAAAAAAAAAATGAGAAAAAAAGAGTTGATTCTCGACTACGTAAGCGCCTGATACTGTCTTTCTGAAACCAAGACGCGAAGCTAGTTTGCATAAATCGTCGGAAGAAAAAAGAGACGAGCGGTGCAAATATGCTCGCGACAAGCGCGAGAAAAAAGATCACCGCTCGCACATGTGTTTGCGCTCGTGGTTTTCCCCTATAACACACACATGGCCGATGATGTGTGCGATATTGTGTATACCTCTGTTATAATATGCGCGCATGAGGGATTTTCCGACACCTGGTGGTCGCCTCGTTGACATTCTTTTTTTTTTGTCGATAAACAATCTATAAAAGGTAGTGGAAGGATATTAACTGTATATCTCAAGGTCTATGTTGCAGTATTTTAGATGCTATAGGCTGCGTGGTTTATCGGATTTTAATGGGTTTTTAGGAGAATAACTCAGCGGGGAGCCCGTTTTACAACCGTGGAATGTTTGATTTTTTTGTTTTTAGTTTCACGGGTTTGTTAAACTCTCGCGAAGGCATTAGCATATTATAAGGTTGCATTTTGAGTTTTTATAAGGGTCTTCATATTCTTGAAGGCTATGAGCGATTTTATCAAACTCTTTTAACTTGGTATAATTCATTCATTCATTTATAAGCAAATATTTAAGAAATGATCATGTGTTTCTACTTTACATTTATAATTTGTAGGATACAGTCGCCAGACAAAATAGTTTTAAATATTAGTAATAGCATAGGTAGGTGGCACATCGCTATATCTAGACTCGAAGCGCATATTGTTATGAGAAAAATGGAAAAGTGCATACGCCACCTGTTTTCACTTGCCAGAGACACGGAGAGTTTAGGCGGTGACGAAAAGGCCAGTCAAAAACTGTTTTGTTTTGGTATGCTTGATATCGCTCTAGTGTACAAAAGTAAGCTTAAAATTTTAATTGAAAAATCTCGAGGTTCCCGCGAAAATACAACGAAATAGACCTCTGATATTTTCTCAATCTTCACTTTTTGAGGTATAAGGAATTAAGACATACGCAGACATTGCTCGGCAAGACGAACAGCTGATCAGTGGACGAATAAGATAATTACAATATCTTTTTAGAGTAGGAAAACTGTATAATAAAATATATACTTGGTATCATACTTCGATTTTAAGTAAAATAAGTTTGAAAAGTCGCGAGAAAGATTTTACTTCTTTGCGAATGAAGAAAACCGCTTTGATTACTGTTTACATTCTTAAATATCCGGGACGTCTGGATGCTTCGCAAAACCATGACTCGGCAGAGGAAGTTTGCGCTTCTATAGATTCAGTAATGACGCCCACCTCGCAGACTTTGCCGAGTTAGTTGATGCTTCATTTTCGCTCAAAGTATCCTTGTATAAAAAAAAAAAAGTTTTTTAAAAAACCTTGAGCAATATTAAACTTTATTTTAAGCAAAGTGCATTCATGATTTATAAAATCTTAACATAAATATAATGTCTATGTGCATGTTGGCTATGAAAGTCACGTAATGTTTAAAATTAAGGTTCATTTTATGTAGCTTTTTCAGGTACGTAAATGAAATACTGCTTATCCTCATATTAATTTATTTATGTGGCGCGCTCTTTTCGTAAAATTCGTGACTCGACGAAAACGGATCCTGTTGGATTTAACGTCAAAGCCCCTTCCGAATGTAATAATGACGTCTTCGTTTTCCTTTTTTGTCTTCCTTTTTTGTACATCACGATAAAAACCCCTGGGTTCGTTGGTTCGTTGAAACGACTCACCAAAAGCATATAGTGTGTTGGTAGCGTAGGTAATAAAAATATAAAGCTCGGCATGTGTGAATGGAATTTAAATTTTTTATTTTCAAATTAATAATTATTTTTTAAGCATGAAATTAATGTAATCTTTTTATATCATTGTTCATAATCACCAAAAATCAATTATGAAGTTTATAGCAATTGTTATAATTGATAATGCATTTGACATTGAAAACAGGATAAACCGAATTCAAACTTGTTGCATTAAAAACCACAAAACGTAAAAACTTAATTTCACTAGCCTGTAATCATTCCGCTAACTTTTGAAAAAAAATGTTCAAGCGGCATCGCGTACAACCTGTCCAGTACTATAACACAAAAAACACCATCAGCATAATATTATGTAAGTGAGCCACAATCAATTAACAAATGGAAAAAGAATATCTCCTGACAAAAAACATATCAGAAAACCTACCGAACAACCCAATCGAAACACTACTTTGTTTACTCAATGCCATCCACACCAGAGAAGTCCACAACAGCATCAGCGACATTTTCAATTTTCTTGTCGATACTACTACAGATCAACGCGTCACGGAGAAATGTCTAGCTATCGCATTAGCGATGCGGCTTTTTCCTCGACGTATACGCGCAAAACGGGCAGCATCTCAGTATATAGCAAGTCCGCTTCGGGGATTCCGTCTAAAAGCCGGTATTTCTCGCTTTCTAGGCCTAAACGGCTAACGACTCGCATTTTTCCTCGCGGCTCGCGAATAGAGATTTCTTTCTCTACCCCCTTGGGGACATGACTTCAGGTGTGTATATATATACTTATCAAGTGTAGAAAGAGTGCGTTTATTGTTGTTGCCGTCTTTTTTTTTTTCATCTCACATGTATACGCGCGTTTCGGAGAGTGAGAGACGCGCGCGCGAGAGTTTTCAAGATTATGCGGCACACGTTCCACGCGCTCGACGTGCCTTTTTTACACGCCGGCTAAGTTGCTGTTTTATGAGGACGTTTAAACGGTATTTACATCATTCTCGGCCGATTTGAAGTTCGCGTGTAAATCAAGTTTATGCAAGAAATCCTGTCCAAGGCTGTGATTCTTGCTGGTTTTTTTTTTTCGACGGGCGCATAGTTTTCTGCGCGCTTTTTATCGGTGCAGGGGTTTATTGCCGTTTTTTCTTCCATATATTGTCGCTAAAGCTTGATTCGAGAAAGTGCGCTCTGCACGAGCTCGCTCTCTTATACATTATAGTTGAGCAAGATAAATACGAGTACGTGACGAGCGTTGCGATTGTCAATCGATAAATAATTTTACAAAATGCTCGCTTGCTCGCTTTACCGTAATTACAACGAAGGCTACTAATAATAATGAGCTAGTTTTTGCACAGAACATTAATTAGAAATTAAAAAATTCAAATTCTCTCCAGATTCAGAACGAGTCAAAGAACTATTATGCATCGAAACGAAGCCTTCGTAAAAACTCGTCCAGGCGCTGCATTTGCATGCGCGCCGACAACGTCATGCAAATCCCCGTCGAAAGCCGAGCGTCGTCGTTAATTTTCGATACGTATGCTCGATACAGTCGAACTTGCGCGCACCTACGGTGTCACATGCGCGCACAGGAAGGAAGCTCGTGCGAGAGAGGATCGCTCGAGGATGGCCGTCACGAATTTATCGACGCGCGACCGGATGGAAGAGGGGACACTCCTCTGCTGTTACAGCGCACAGACCACCGCGTAATACGCGCGCTTCCTAAACTGCAGGCAGATGCAAAAGAGCGGAGAAAGGAATAAAGGAGCTGACGCGCGTATAATAAGAGAGACAAAGAGCCGCGCAGGGGAAGTTGTAAAAGCGAGAGAGACGGAGGATTTGTTTGGCTATATGGGATAATACGTATGCAGCGCGTAACGAGCTACAGACTTGGTTATATATTGTTCGCGGCGCGCGGATTGTCGTTAAATTGCCGGGGAGGATATTGAAATTCACTTTCCGGATGCGAGGAGCTTTCGTTTATTGTTGCTTTCCGTTTTTCGAGGCGTTATCTGAATACCGAGAGATAGGCACTGGCAGGTTCAAGCAACTGACTTATCTTATGTTGTGTATAGTGGGGAGGTTTATCGATTATGGTTATTGGATCAATGATCTTTGCTTTTTCTCGAACGTCTTACTGTAATCGTTTACGGCTTTGTAAACGAAGTAACGTTTGTTTCTTAAAACGGCCGATAACGCATTTTTGAACTGCGTACTACTTTTATATAATACGTTATTTCGCTCATGGCAATGCACTGCAATAATGTATTATATTCGGGACTGACACCGTTTGATACTGTGTCCCGCTGTGGCATTTATCGAGGCTCCTTTTATCCTTCTTTAAATATACAACGCACTTTGCATCTCGTAAAGCAGCCACACGTGATTACGTACGTAATAAAAGTCAAACACCGGAAAAACTCGACTGATCTACGGGTTCAAAAAACTCGCTATTTGACATTATCTCAACCACGGCAAAACCTATACTCACGCGATCGATCATTATTTTCCTCTTGCGCTGCGATACATACTTCATCTCAATTCATGTAACGTCGTTCACATGACAATACCCCACACTCTCCCACACCTCGTTTCGTCCTTTTTTTTGGTGCTGCTGTGCCGCACTTACGCGCGTATTTACGCACGACTCGTCCGTGACTGAAATTTCGAAAGAGGCGCGCGAACACCTTCTTAATACCGGATTTGCCCGTCATTAAGAGCTAGGCGCGGTAATATACTATATATACTGCCACTCATTTGCCTTTCGATACGCCGTGTGTGCGTAAGCGCGATGTCTTTTTCGCGGAAACAATATATACGTACGCGATGGTTTTGGAATTGGGAAAATCTGAGAACGTCATATATCGTGAGCTTGTGGTGAAAGAAGAGAGTCCGATTCTTGAGAGCCGATGGAAAATTTTGTTATAATTTTGTATGAATTCGTTTTTATGAAATTTGTAAACACAATTTTCGTACCAAAACATTCGATTTATTTTATTCTTGGTATGCCTGCAGCGTATAGTTTTTCTCAAGTTCGATTTTAATGAACTGAAACGTTATTTGATTATTAATAACGAATAAGAATAAGTGCATATATGTATGCTATTGTAATATTTATTTAATATTTAAAACAGGTTTTTATCTAGTCTCAGCTTGTACAAACCCGATTGTTATTCCAATGACAACTCTGAGGTTCATACGTTCTCGCCGTCATTGTTTGTGGATGCACAGTGTATCGAGCTAGTAAAAAGTAATCGATAAAATAGTCGTTGAATTAATTATGCTATTTTTATCGAGTGAAAGTCTATTTTCAATTTCAAGCACTGCCTGCATATACAAATGTATAAGAATTTTCGTTATTTGGATTAGAATAATATCAAAAAATGATGACGTTTAATTAATTTCGGTGGTATACGATATACAAAACACGTATAGGCTTCTATAGTGAATGCGTATCATCGATATTGTTGTATATGAAAAATTTCTATTCAAAGGGTTTATCAACCTTGCATAATTTATTACGAGTTGAACGTGATATAAATGTGAGTGTGACGATAGCCTTTCTGTTATTGGAAGGCATTCCGAGATATATTATTCAACGAAGATACTCCAAGCAAATTTATTGTGAAAATTATATGAATATATAGAATGTACTTTCAGAACATTCTCATTTCTCATTCATCTTCCTATTAATAATAAGATTATACAATAATCTCTACTTTATATGCTCATGAGATAACGTTGTATATGTATTATATTCTTGTATTCTTTATATACGAAAAAAGTAAAACAAATCTGACTCGTTTCCATTAGCAATGAACACATACAGGTCATGTAAGTATATCAATCTCATAATCTCATGATCAGTTCTTTGAAGAATGACCGAGTATTGAAGTTAATGAAAGTTGCAATGCGAACTGAAGAGGCGTACATTGCACTAAATAGGATATGATGAGTATAATTATTAAAACAACTTAATTAATTGAATTCTCGGAACTGAGTTTCGTATAGTTTCCAAAGGTTTGAGTATAATATGCGAGTACTCGAATCATTATCCGAGTCTGAAAATATTCGGTATACGTACCGAAGGCGATATGCACGGTGCAATAATGGACTACTTTAGTCACAGATAGGTGTGATCTAAGTGCGAATTTAGGTCACCCAGTAATAATATATGGAAACATTGTATGGATGGTATGCGAATTTTTAGTGAAATTTTCTGACACGACGTAAGCGAGGTACTGTACTAAGTAATTCGGGGTAGCGTATTGAATGGGTTTCACGTTCAAACAGTATATTTTAGCATAAGAGGTATATTGTTAGCATATTTTACGATTTTCAAAAATGATTTTGCACTGATTTCATATCAATAAGAATTAATTAGCGCAATTTTTAACGTTGTACCACCAGCGTTCGGTCACATGAAGCCGTCAAGTTAGACGTAAAAGTAACTGATTATACAATCGCGATGTACAAATTTTTTGAAATGTTGCAAGTTGCTATATTACTTCACCACTAATCAACTCTTAAAACAGGAACATGATAAGAAGGAAGAGTTAATGAAGGAAATCTTCGTAAAAACATATGTAAAGAAATCGAGCACTGAGTAAAAATGCGATTGTTCCATATTCATGTAACTACTACTAGTTTTTCAGATAATTCAAATTTTATTACCGAGTGCGAAAATTCTTTCGATATTTATTCGAAGACAGAACGTGGAGACAGCCATTTATCTGTCGGCTTATGATCGGAACACTTCAACGTTTGGACTTGGTGTGCAAAATTCGAATTGTTAGTAAACTTATAGATCTGTATACTTTGAAAAACCAGTGATCAATCATGTTGCTTTATTTCTTTATCCCGGTATTGTGCTTAGTATGCTTTCACGTGTATGTTCGATATAGTAAATACGGAAGAACAATTGATAAAATTCCTGGACCACCAGCGTTACCAATTTTTGGAAATTTGCTGAGCCTCACTCATGGTCCTGGTAAGTCGAATCATTATTTTCGGTCACAAAAAATACGTGGGAAATCTGGAAACAGAATTTTTGTGTTTTAGTGGAGATGTGGAATTATTTTCACGGTATGATGAAAGACTTCTATCCATGTCTAAGACTTTGGCTTGTTACATCTGCAGCAGTTTTTATTCCAGACCCAGATGATCTCCGAGTATTTTTATTTTTTTAAATCTTTTTAATGCCTTGAAAATTTCTATTTTCTTATACATAAATTATTCTTGATGGTTGAATATAGATCATGCTATCGGATAAAGTTAATATTACCAAGGGAATTGTGTACAAGCATTTTGGTCCCGCGGACCATTCTGGCCTCCTTACGAGTACAGGTTTGTACAATATTTGTGATTGATGCTTGAAACTTGATTGTAATAACCATAAAAATTTTCAAATTCACAATTTTGATGAATTTTAATGTTTTGAAGAGATTATCAAGTTATAAAATATGCCTATAATCTAAAATCTCTTTGAGAAAGCAATCTCCTGAATCAGTTAGCCAACGTTTTTTTTTTAATAGGTAAAAAATGGCAAGACAGGCGAAAAATCATCACACCAGCGTTTCACCCAAATATAATAAAAAAATATCTTGAAATAACGTCTGAACAAGGAGAACGGTTTATCGAATCAATAAAAGCTCAAGGGGACGAAACTGTTCAGAGTCTTAAAGCAATATGCTCGGATATCACTTTAAGCATTATTATTGGTAAACTATATAAATTATAACTTTCTATTTATAGCGGAAAAATCGTAATTTATTATACTGTATTGTACTGTAAATATACAAAGGCTTTTGAAATATCTATACAGAAGCAGCAATGGGCATTAAATTTAAAACCATGGGAGATAAGGCAGCAGAATACAAGGAGACTCTGGAATACTATTTATCTTCCGCTGTGTACAGGTATAGAGAAATGAAAGTTGTGCATTTTAATAAAAGTTACGAAACAATAATTTTAAATATGTTGCTGCAATTATAGAACGGTTAGGCCATATATACAAGACTGGATGCTGATATTTTTTAGTAGAGGGCGAAGAACCCTAGACTGCGTTAAATTTCTTCGTAAATTTACAGATAAGGTAATAAAACTGCTTTTCTTTTTGAAATTTCAAAGTGATTGAATAAAGCGGTTTCTCATACATTATTCAATAGATAATAGAAGAACGAAGAGAATATCATGCGCAAACAATACAACAATCCTTCCATCAATACGCGGATGATGTGGATGACGCGTATTCCCATAGTGAAGGTAAACAGAAGCATGTCAATCGACTTCAACTCTTATATTAAAAAAGTCATATAATTTGTATCGAATGCTCGTAAGTTATATATATAAATATATCCATTCATTGTTTTAGGGCGCAAAAGGAGACTGGCCATGCTCGACCTTTTACTATTAGCTGAAAAAGAGGGCTTGATTGACGAGCACGGAATCAAGGAGGAGGTGGATACATTCATAGCAGCGGTAAATATTTTTACATTGATTATTTTAAGTACTCTGTTCTGACTTTACCATGCGATGAAAATTTTATAGGGTTATGACACTACTGGAATGGCAATGGTTTACATCTTGATGTTACTAGCTGAAAATAAAGATCAGCAAGTAAGATATTTAAACAACTAAATATCCAGCAATAAGTTTTAAAAATGATAAAATGACTTTGGATTTAATTAAACTTTAGGAATTGGCAAGGGCTGAAGTTAACAGAATACTAGGCGCATCCGGCGGTAAAATTACAATGACGGAAATTCAACAGATGGAATACATAGAACGATGCATCAAGGAATCACTCAGGCTGTTTCCAACTGCGCCAATTCTAATTCGTACAACCACCGAAGACATGCAACTAAGTAAACCGTAATTTCCCGATGATTCTCAAATAAATCGGCCTCACGTGTAATTGAAAAATTAACTTTCAGAAAATTACATGGTACCTGCTGGAACTGAAGTAATTATTCCCATATTCGCCGTTCACAGAGATCCGAAATATTGGCCAGATCCATTAAAATTCGATCCCGATAGATTTCTACCAGAAGAAGTTAGTAAGCGTCATCCTTTTGCTTACATACCTTTCAGTCATGGGCTCCGCAACTGTATCGGTGAGTTCATATACCGAGTATATGGCGCTGAAGGACAAACGCAAGTAATGCAGTCATTTTTTATGGATTTATTTCGAAATTCTATTTAATTCATAGGTAAAAGGTTCGCCATGGTTGAGGTGAAATCGTTACTTGCTCACGTTCTGCACAATTTTTACCTCGAACCCGTGAGTTACACCAAAGACTTGCAGTTTTCACTCCACATAGTACTACTGCCGACGCTACTTCAGTATATAAAGTTTATCAAGATTAAGAATAACGACTAGTTAGAAATCAAATGTGTTATATTGTTTAAATAAATGTATGACTCCTTCGGCCTACAAGTCTCCTTCCGTTCCTTAAACACGCACACACATACACGCACACCATGATTTCACCGAATTTCACATTTAATTTTAAACTATTCAATCAGATACATTCACATCAATTCTCCAAACAAATATAAACAATTTTGAAACACATATGATTTATGCTTCTTCAATCGGATCCAATATAGCAACCAATCAACCATGGGACCGATTAAAAATTAAAAATTTCTTAAAATAAAATACTATTCAGGGAATGGTCGCAAGCGTTTTCCCAGTTTGGCTATACATAACGCATCAGTATAGTAGTTCGCGCGCGTCTGTCGCCCACGTAATATTCTAGCTTCTCTCCCGCTTAGATTATGTGAACGTCGTTCGCTCGTTCTGACTTCCCGGACACGCGGTAAATGCGGTGGACGACGACGACTGCGACGACGCGCCTATGACAATGACATTGCCGCGTGTGCGCGCGCGCCTGGCAGTCGCGTCGCGCAATTTTCCGTCAATGGGCGCCGGGTCTAAAAACTCCCGCCAAGAGAGAGAGAGAGAGAGAGAGAGCCGCAGGCATTCCCGGCACGTAGCTAATGCTTGTTAGCTTTGGCTCATTGATCATTTTGATGATTCTGCGGATTGGCGCGCGATGGAGTTTGCCTTGATCGAGATCTTCGTGGATCTGATAAGCGGAGAATATAGTTCATTTTTAGACTGTTTTTAGCGAGATATTTAGTATAGTTATTCAAGCAATTTTAGTGGTCGTACATTGTGTCTATCACAGCGTAAAAAAATTCGTACTTTTGATAATTAATTTTCGATATACCTTTAAATTTTTCTTTCGATACTGATGGTATATGTACACATGCAATCTTAAATAATATATGCAACATCGAAAGCTCGTGATAACTTATTCAGGAGAACGAATGAAAATGCAGTTAAGAATTTATTTCGTGAAGCCTCGGATGTATAATGCATGTATACGCTTCATAGAATATTATCAAGGAAGTGGGATACAATCGATTTTTATTTATTATATGCATGTGCCAGGCGAGCCGGTCACGTTAATCTTTTTGACGCCCAGTCCAACACTGTATGAGCGGCGAGTTATTTTTAATTTATTTGACAGATAAACTACTAGTTATTCGTTGCGTTGCAATAAAGATGTAGGAAACGTTCGATCGCTTAGCTCGTCTATTATTCATCAGAATAAAGATGCAAGTATTTTTATTCCGGTATATCGGTACTTCTGAAAAATTAAAAAACTGCAGCGTATGTCTCTATGGCATAACCCCCGTATATATACACACGTTACACACATCCCACACAGGCAGAGCGCAGCAGGTCACGTTTTTCCGCGTGCTGTTCGCTCGGCGGGCTAATTTTAAACGGTCGCGCGAGCTTGAGGCGGAAGTGCGAGCCGTTCTCGTGCGTTGCACTCTTTCTTTGCGCTGCAGCCGCTGCATAGCCGTCGTCGTCGTCGTCGTCGTCGTCGTCGGAGACTTTGTGAATCTCCGTACTGTATCGCACGCACGGACGGACTTTGACGCGGGTATATATAAGTATACCCTATTGAGGCCTCTCGCTTTCGATGACTATTTGGGTTGATGTTTCACGCATCGTGGGAGACGACGTACCGACGAGTTAATCGGAGTAATTGGCTGGAGTTTTATGAAAAATCGAAAGCCAAGAGTATAGAGAGCAAGATTGGAAATTCCTATATGTTCGATTCTTCATCCGAGAAGAGCGTGTACTTACTAAGAATACAAAACAGTATAGTGTTCAGAGAACCCCAAGCAGACTGTTATATATTTGCGCGCAACATACCACACGGCCGTAACTTCTCATCTAATTAACGATCTTTGAACTGAAAAGCCATTGTTGTGCAAAGCACGACGCGCATCATACCGCCACCGATGCACTTATACTCGTCTTCTTTAACTATTACTTACTATACAGAGAGTATACCACATTATAGTATGATTATATTATAGTATTATTATATGATTGTATTATAGTAGTATGATTTGTGTGTATTTTGATTTTCTTTGTTCGTCCGGTCGTGTACGCATATTATACTTACGTATACACAAGAGCCGATTGATGCGTGAGGATATCCGCTCTTTGTTGACATCACACGCGTTATGCCGACCCTTTTTTCGCGCGAGGAATTCGCGAGAATTACTGCATATACATAGGATGTATCCCTTTGCGAGATGTACGTGACGTTGATTTTGCTTTTATTTTCGCGAGTTCACGTGAGTTGGTTGTGGGTGATAACGAGAAGCTGTGAACCGATGCTGAGTTGGCAGCGGTGTCATTTTTGTTTTGCCAGCTTTTATACGCTAATTATTGTTTGTTTTCTCGTACGATTGGATGACGCTATTTCACATTTTCTTGACGGCATACAGTTTCTAAAAGTCTAAAGTTACTCTAAAATAAATGTTTCACAGAAAAGTTTCATAAATCGGCCCGCAGTAGACAACCAAAACTTGTTATCACACAAGCGCGTATTTCTTCCAACAACCGTCGTCGTCGCGAATCAGCGCTGACCTAGGGACAGCCCTGCAATGTCATCTCTTACCTTCTCTCTCTCTCTCTCTCTCTCCCTCTTCTGGCAGAGGTGCATCGCATTACAAACTGCACACAGAGAGCATTACAAGCACCTATATCTATCAACGCACCGAGTGACCGGCCGCTTGATAATAACTGCCGATTGCCGGCACGTAGCCGCGCTTACGCGTGCGCTTATATAGAAGGTGCAAGCGCGCTTGGCGCGCGATGCCAATTGCAGGCATCCGCAAATTTAAACCAGCCGCGCTGTTGCTGAACTGAAACCCAGTCACGTGTACATTGTGCGTATAATTGCGATTTTGCAGCAGTTGTGAGCTATATCCGAGAGCTAAGAGAGAGAGAGAGAGAGAGAGAGAGATGTGTGTACGCGTTATACGTTTCTATATAGGTATATACTAAGGTTGCATGACCCACTTTCTTGCTATGTGGCTTTTCATCAATCTCGGATGGACGCTCGATATCTCGCGCTAGGTTTTTTCTTTTTCGGCCGATGACGCGTCGAGAGGCTTCTCTTTTTCTTTCTTCGGAGCGACAACGCCGGTTATAATGGAGAAAGGAGGTGATGTAGGCGGTTATACGAGTTCGCGGTATATCGATGATGCAGCCGATTGAAAAGTCCTGCGATGGAAGATTTCTGCGGCTACTGCTGTATAATGCGACGAGATTCGGAGAGGAGAGTGTGTAAGTTGTGAAAGCTGAGAGATATCGGGTTGACCCTTTCAGAGCGAGCTAGTTGTGGTGCAGCTCTCGCAAGATAGATATGATTTAATTGAATATTAGGATGCAGCGTTGAGATCTTTTCTGTGTTGCTGATGGTGGTGTTTTTGTTGGGACGAGTCTTTGCACGAGTCGGTTTTTGGTTTGTCGAATGATTCCGAGTATTAGAAAGCTTGGACTTCTATCGAGACACTAATTGGATAGTGGAGTATTTTTTTTTAAACTCTGACAATTTTGAATCAATTTCTTCGACGTGTAAGCAGTAATAATCCACCCGTATCAAGGTCTCCTTAATTTTCCCAGAATTTTTTACTCAAAAAACTTAACAACTTCCTTATATCCCTCATTTTCAGTCGTAAACCCAATGCGTTACAAGCTTGATAAATTAAATCCGCATAAAATGAATTCGCCCGGCGCGCGGAGTTCCACTCAATATAAACGTATTTTTCCCTCCGTACAACTTAATAAATTTCTGGCGTATACTCATTGCACACGCGGCGCCTCGTCAAACAGCGCTCGTAAACTCGAGCGCGGAATTTTCAGTATCAAGCGTATATAATTATCGTCTAAAAATAGAGACCGAGGTTAAAAATTGAACGAGAAAAGGGTCTCTCTTCGCATAAAACCCCAATTATAACCCGTAGGGGACAAGATCGGCGAATATCTCGCTGCGACGACGAGAGATAAGAGCTTCGTGTATTCGCTGGTCGTTCGCGCCTAATATATAAATCGCGACTGGCATTACGAATTCACAGCGAGGAGTCGGTATAGTGGACTCTGTGCTGGAGTCTGTGTGCTATATAGATGCTTTCGGCGAGACTCTCCCTATTTTTCCTGCGACGATCTCGTTATGCGCCCGACGACTGGCGCGCATTTGCATGCTGCTCTCCAATGCACTGATCTGTTCTGATAGTGCGGTGTATATTTTTGCGGAAGGTCGTCTGCTCAGTTTTTCCTGAATGGTATTATAATATATTGTGGAAAAATAAAATTTAGTCGGTCGTGATACTTATTTTTGAGGATTGTTGCGTGATTGTATTGCTGGATGAAGTCGATTAGGCATTTTTATGATTTCTTATCACGTGTTACCTTGATACCTTCGCTGCTAAATTTTAGCACGTATATAACTGTCGACGAGCTGAGCAGTTAAAGTTATAACAGTTCTTTTTAACATACTTTTTATTGCTACTATTAAATTCGCATTATATATACACGTTTTCACATTCGAGATGGGAGTAAAATTCGAATACATGATTTTTGATATCCATCCAAACGGTTGCAGAACATTAACTGAAATTCGAAGACGTAAGACAAACAACCGGAATCTGCAGATTTTTTTTCGTCACTGTATGCAAAACAGTGAGGAGTATATGCTCAATCAACTTTAATCCTAACATCTCACAGTGTATAATAAGCATTGCTAATAATACCCCTTCTGTCACGTAATGTTTGCAGACGATTTTTTCCGCTGTCTCCAGATAATTCTCTTACAAGCTTGATCGAGAGAAAACAAGATGTATCTATGGCTAAATCTTCCAAGTCGTCCACAAAATTACACGTTCATCCAAAAGACGCGTCGTCGCTGCATATCGCGATCTTTTTTTCCGCATTAGACCGCACCACAAACAATCCAAGCCCTGAGGCGAACGACAGTAACGATTAACGGGCTTTTTGTGCCGCTGTCAATAACGATGGCTACTTATAGGGCGTCGATAGAGCGTCAATTGAGTCTTTGATGTATCTCCAAGGTCAGCAACATTTTGCATGTGCTGAGGATCGTATTACCCGCGCGGCTGCAGTTTCGCGCGCGCGAGATCTCATTCTCTTTTATACTTACTCTTTTTTGAATCTCGCCCGATTCCCGCTTAAAATTGCATAATTCAGCCGGTTGTGCGTTTGCGTATAATAATTCGCTCGATTATCTGGTCGTGATTCGAAATTTGATAGTTGCGAGGTTTTTTTTTTTGGAATTTTTCTCTCGTTCGCGAGCGTGTAATCCAGTAGGAGACGATGTGCGATGATTTTTACGAATAGCCCATCGATGTATACTGTACCTATTACAGATTTATCGCGCCACCTTTCACCGGCCAATCTTCTTCCTTCGGAGAGGACCGTCCGAAAAGTCTCAATAGCCAGCGATTAACTCCATCAATCGAGCCATATAGCGGTGTGTATATCAAAAGTATATATACGAAGATACGAAATCTCAATCGCGACGAGCAGCTTCAATCTGAATCAGTTGCCGACGGGGTCGTTCTATCTCTCAAAAAAATGTACAGCTCTCGAGCCAATGAAAACGCGTCTTACGATGTGCGCTGACACATACAGCTGAATAGCCGTCTCTGTTGAGTAACGACTTTGGCGGCAGCGGCGGCAGCGGCGGCAGAAGGAAAAAAGAAACGGGAGCCACCAATTTTGATCAATCGTGCGCAGTTCGCTTTATTATCAATCCTGTGCGTATATTCATATATAATAGGTATATAGCATAGTCGCTTTCTTTTTCTCTCTCTCCGCTGCGGGCGGCTTTGCGATACTCGACTTGCTCCGCGGGCTTAGTCATATCGATTCTCGTTCGCCGGAGTAGAGTAGACGACGTTGTCGTCGTTGTCTGTATACTTATTGACCCAGAAAGACACGGTTTGCGGATGAGAACGACGATGATGATGGGAGGAGACGCGAGGGAAATTCGATGGAAAATAATAGCGCTGGACGCGATATAGATTTTGTGCGCGTGGATGTGGAGAGATTGCGGCGTGACCAATAATTTTATTTGTGTGTAATTTAAAATCACTTATTCGGATTAAGCTAGATTCTTTGAGAAATGCGCATGACTGGGTGATGAACAACGTCTTATATCTTATCAGCGAGGAATACTATCGAGATTAGTCATATTAGAGATTAATGTCTCTGCGGTATAGAAATTATTTATTTCGAGGGAGTACAAAAAAGAATTGGTATGATCTATAGGTGTTTACCAGTAGCAGTCACAGCACGATTGGCTCAGCAAGCCCATCAAAAGGCTGCTTTGTTAAAAGTGACAATACCGGTATATATGCACCAAGCGCCCATCAAAGTGATTCGGGAAATAGAAAAGCGCCTATGCGCCACCTATCGTCACTAGTCGGCTACTATTCCGCGTACCGATGAATTGAAAAATCACCCGCGAAAATTAAGCCGCAAACAAGCATCACTTTCTTCACGAGCCAGGTACCTATATATACACACACAAAAACATCATCAGCCTTGAGAAAAGCAAGAAGCAGCAAAGAGCGGAGACACCCAATCGTTTTTAATCGACGCGCGAGTTTGCGCCTCTCTCGATTATGCGCTACTTCATAATTACGCCGCTGCCGTGACAATGGCCAAGTATATATATAAGCACTAGCAGTGGCTTCCACGAAGACGCAACGATTGGGCCGTGTGTGTCGGCAAGGCCGACTTGGATTACTGTAATCTCCGGGGCTTTTCAAAGGACACCAAGGCTTCTTAGCTTCCTCTTGGTCGTTCCTTCTTTACCTCTGCACTGCTCTCTTTTACGAGGCGTGCTAGCCTGTGACGTCTGTTTCTATATGGATGGGTTGGTCTGGATTACCTGCCGCTGCTCCTGCTGTGACGTCTATCTTTGTGTTTGTATGAACTTTATGGCTTATAGGTAATAGGGATCAAAGAGATTCCGGGTGAGAATTCATCCGTGTATCTTTGATGGATGATGCGTTTGACCTACTTACTGTAAAAGATCGGCTATGCAGGTGCGGTTTGTTTTTAAAATTTTTTTAATCTATTAGTCATATGCAGATAAGATTATTGCATGTTACCTAACAGTATCTTCCAGCGTATTTTATTCACCATACACCAAACGTTTTTTTCTCTTTCTCGGTATTATCATATACTTCGCAGTTTTTCAATTTAACTTCGAAAAAGGGACGCGTTATGTCTGAGCGCGGCTAATGAAGCGTGTTTTACGACTCCATAGAGAAGACAGAATTGCTTTTTTGTTCTCGCGAAGATTTGAGACCTGAATAATTGTTCCTATATCCCTACACAGCGTCACGTGCGTGCGTACACGGATTTCTCGTAACATCCGTTTGAGCTAGAAGTCAATCGTGCGCGAACGCAAAAAGCTAAATGAATTTTTTTTCAATCGCGCGCGTGGCGTAGGTATGCAAAAAGAGATATCGCGCGCGTCGGTCGTCATTGTGTTTGGAAAATAATAATAGCAGAGGAGGACACACAATGCAAAGTAAAAATACATTATTCTTTGCTGAGGTGAGTAAAAATTGTTGTGCGAGTTTTTTTTATCAACGGTATGATGCTATGCGGGTATACGTTGTTGTTGGTATAATAGGAAAGCTTTTTGATGTTTAGTTTAAATAAGATGACGGTCGTAAAATCTGTTGGAGAAACAATGGCGTTATGTAAGAATTTTAACATATAAAAAGGTCGTTCGAATTTTCGAGTATGAAGTCGCTTGATACGTCGCTCCCATGTTTGAGCTTTTCCCACCGAATGAAATAAGCGGCGAGGGATAAAAATCGGATTAACGGTTCGAAAAATCCTCACTCCGTAAAAGTCGTCGAACTCGTTTACGGCATAAGGATCGTCGGTAATCGCATAAGCGGATAATGTTAGAATTATGTCACTTATATGTGTACATTGTTTTCGTATGAAATGATTCGTCGTATAATTCTACGATAATTGACAGTCGATTCGCAACCATTAAAATAAGCATAACTGCATAGAAGTGGTCAAGTGTGGCGAGACCCTCATTTTAGATCAAATCAAGCTCGTTCTTAATTTTATTTCATTACGAATAAATTTTAATTGCTCCAGCTATACCCACAGAAAATGCATTCCTCATCGACCAAAAAGATCAAACCGATCTCCACCACACCAATAAACCACCCCAACGCTTCTTCCCCGGCCGTCCAGGCATCTCTGCCAAGCGATCGTCGCTACCGATCTTCCAAACCGGCATATCGCGAAACACACGCAGCTCAGCCCAAGTGGTGGGGACCTTTACACGGAGAGAGAGAAAAGAGACAGCCGATCGGAGATACCGTGAGTACGACGAGTATAACGAGCGACTCCGCGGAAAAGAGTAGGGGGGCTTCCACCGCTTCCAACTGCCGAGAAGGAGGAGGAGGAGGAGGAGGAGGAGAGAGAGAAAGAAAGAGAGACATCGGCGGACCTCAGAAGTGCCTGACAGTCCTAACTCGACTTCAGGCTGTGATAGATTACGCGCGACGATATACCCACGGAGGCACACGCACACACAGTCAGCTTCTTCTCAGCGCGCGCGTCGTTGAGAGGAAAACTCGATCAGTGCGTTTTTCGTATATATTTCCATTTTTTTGTCTTCCCGCGCTTTCACTGACAGCGCCCTCTGCGAGGGTGGTGCGAAGGGTTGCGCAGAAGCGGGAGATTCAAATAAGTGCGGGATAATAATTCGACGGAAATAATATAGTGTCTTGTGCCTAGGAGAATCCGGAATACATCCGGATAAAATACACAGTGTTCGTGCAAGTGCCGGAGGTAAGGGACTTTTCTTCTTTCTCGTTTGTCTTGCCGCCGCTTGGAACGGGATTCTCAATTGTAAAACGCGCGAGATCTCACGTTTCTATGTATCCGCGAGTGTGTTGTTGATTGGCGTTTTTTTTTCTCTCGATGAATGTCTGCAGCGGCACTCGTTGCGAGTAGATTATGTCAGGTTTGAGAGAGTGAAAGGTATAATTCGGACTGTTGCGTTTATTGTGCGAGCTTCCGCGCGTATAAATGTACTTATATACGCGGTTTTGAAACGAGGCTTGTTGCTGGGGCGAAGGTGGGTCGTTCAGGGAGTGATTATGGTACCTGTTTGAGTTGAAATTGCGACGAGATTATTGTGCTTCTTTTGCTTTGTATAGCGAGAGAAAGGGGTTGACGAGAGCATAGCTATTGTCGTTCATTAGTCATCGATAAGCTTTGTTAACGTCGCTGACTTGCTAATTTATTCTACTAGGAAATATGGGAAAAATGAGTTTATCAGATTTTCCTATACTCGCTTCACCCTAACTTTATTTATAAACCTTTCCAGCGTTACGTAATCACCGAGAAATCGCATAAATACGCAAATTTCGATTAAACGCGTCAGGGAGTAAGAGATAAGCCGACGATTAAAAATATTTTTGGGTGATAGCCTTTACATTTATTGTTGTAAAAAAACGTCTGCCTTGACGGCTTTGATAACGAGAGCTGATTCGATTATAAAACGAGCATATAGTCGGAAAGACACGTACGATTCGGCAACTTCAAAACGTATTTACCCGACTACTCTGACGTCTGTAGAAGAGCGATAGAAGTGGATATAAAAAGTTCTTATCCTTGCAGTTATGAAACGCAAAAAAAGAGGGGCAAAAATGCGCTTCTCCGATCAGCCTCGAATAATTAGCAAAGAGATTTTTGAAATTGACTAGGAAGAGCAGACGATAAGTACGTTTTTCATAGGCATCGAGTATTACACTCTGTGTTACGTAAAGGTATGAAAAAATCATACGCTTCGCTATACGTCTATACCGTCTCGTGAATGAAACTTCTCCAAAAGTCGAGGTAGAAAACTACTCATCATGCAAAAGTCAAGAGACACACGGATCCGATGATTTCATTTAAAAAATAATATCTCCAACAAATTCGCTCGTTTGTATGACCAGTATAACCTACGGTCGTTTTTGCTTAATTCAAGCATGAAAATTCGCGGTGCGGACGTCGCGAGCGCTGCTCTAAATTCGAAGAAAAGAAAATGAGCGATATGCGCGCGTTTTCGCTTCATTCATCACTCTTGCAGAGAACGACGGTGAAATCGTAATAATTGTCGCGTTAAAAAGTCTACAGCTCATCGGCTACTGCCGAGAGCGAAACCTGACCGGCATAATTAGATTTCACTATACGTGTATCGCTGGTTTTTGTCCTCTGCGATGTATATAACTGGGAAAACTTATTCGCCTCTTAATTGATTAATTTTCTCTGCTGGGGTGTAATTGAAGATTAGCTGTAACGAGATAATAAACAGAGCAAAAAATCTGTTTTTGTATTGTCAGCGATAGCATTGTTTATTGTGAAGTAACGCGAATGACACAATACACGATAAGAGTTTTTCCTGTAAAAAAAGGTGAAAATTCCTTGTTTTCCATAACACACAAATTTCCAGCGGAATCCGCTCCAGATACGCATCGAAAGAAAAGCCTCTCCTCACAGGATTTATGCGCGCATGTACACCGTGACAAGTTGCCGTAGCTTTTACGGCGATTCGCGGAATGGCATTATCGCTCGCCCCTTTTGTCCATTGTACGCTCGATCGTCGATCAACGTCTCTCTCTCTCCCTTCGTCTTTCAGTCGATATGAAAAGCTCGAGTAGCTGTTCGCATTTTGTATACACACACGAGTGTGTGCGTGTAATCTAAAGTGGCCTTTTGCCTCGTTTTTTACCGACTATTGTTCGTGGCTTTCGTTTTACGCATCGATGCTGCTGCTGTACTGTCCGCGGTTATAAGTGTTCTTTTCGCTATAGGCTGTGTCTGTGTGTGTGTGTGTGTGTGTGTGTGTGTGTGTGTCGCGACGCCGTAATCGTCGTTATATACATCAATGTTCGTAGTTTTGTAGCTATGCAGCAGTTTCTGCGATTAGCCAGATTGAAATTGCCGTTATTACTGGAGGACGAGACTGATGCAGGGGGATCTTCGTCGTCGTTTGAGTCGAGTTTTCAGCGAGCGCTGATTTGAAAATTTTGCCGTTCCTATTTTTAGAGGCCGTTATAAGCTCGTAATGCAATACCGTTTTTCTATTCGCTCGTTATATTTGCGAGAATTTGCGAATATAGCCAATATGAATTCCAGGGCATTCTTGAACTTGACGTCGTCTATTTCGGGGACTGCAGCAGAAAATCGCTCCATCAGAGCTAATCCGCCAGAAATCTGACACTCACGGTCGCGGCCCTATAAACGGAACGCAATCAATCCATTTCCCTCATCAGCGTAGACCACCTCTATGTAGCATTATATACATATCTATAGAGAACCAGACTCTCGTTAGGTAACACCACACGGATCTCGGCGCGTGTACTCTTTTTAGCGTCTCCCTCAGCAGATGCATGCGTCGAGGCACGTAACACTTTCGAATTTCGTCGCATTAGAGTATTAAATCCAGTGCAACTCCTTCCTTTTCTCTCTTATGCAGGTGCGCCTTATTTTCTTTCTGCAGACGATCCTTTCTTTCGGGGCGGGCGCATTCTTCGGACTGTTATCGTAGGATATAGCGACTGATAAGATTGGCCCGAGAGAATCGTTTCGCAACGTCGAGAAATTTTTTCCGTGGATGCGAAATAAGTCGCTGGGAGAAGGAGAGAGAGAGAGAGATTGTTTTGTCACTTTTCCTACCTTCTTGAGAGAGAGAGAGAGAGAGAGAGAGAGAGAGAGAGAGAGAGAGAGAGAGAAATGCTCTGGGTTTTCCCGCGATATGTCAGAAGAATTCGTGGTGATCGTGATCGATGTGTTTGTTTTTTGATATTATGATTTGGTAATTAGAAGTATCATTATGAATAGTACCGGTCAACGTCAAAAAGATCTTTTTTTAATAATTGTCTCGCAAAAATGTTGGTAATGCGGAAGGTACACAAGTTTTTTTTTTAACAAACTGCAGTAAATTATCTCGAGCACACGAAAAAATATTCACATTAAGTGTTTGTTTATATAATAAAAGATTTCTTCGTACATTACGTTTTAGTGAGCGGTTTATTACCCCGCAACGTCCATAGTTAATTTATATTTATATTGTACAGAGATTCATGAATAATAAACCAGACGTCAGTATGCGATTCGTTCCGGTGAATCATTGTTTTTTCCCCAAAAAGAAAGCCCAGATTTTCCATTCAGAACGTGCTCGTATACATCAAGTATACCATTAGAATCGTCAAAAAGTGACATTTGATGATTAAGTAATTCGTCAGAGAAAATGGATTTAGAAAGCTCGAAAATGTTCCTCTCTCAAGGCCTTGATCCTCGTAAATTATCGGCGTTGCGTCATCAGACGCATTTTTCTTTCTCTCTCTCCGATACATTTCACACACTCATGATTCTCGTTAAATGCATTTGTATCAGCAGCAGGAGCTTAACTTATTATTAGATACTTAATAATTGATACAGCTATTTTATGTCCCTGTTTACGTTTTCTTTTCGGGCTCGCTAAAAATCCTCGATACGACGAGACTCTCTCGAGAAAGAGATGACCTTCGAGTCGCGTTTATACAATTTATAGCGCAGCTTTTGCAGCAATTTATATAACCGCGCGCGGGCGAAATGGGTTTTAAGAAAGAGAGAGTATAGATAATTTGCATGCGCTCGAAACCGCATTTTTCGATGAAATCCGCACGCACACACAAAAGATAATGCTTTCCGTACTCCTTGCCACATCAAAGTGTTCCTGCGTGAGCAGAACTTCTCCTTATAAACCGCATCATCGCGCCAAAGTAGTGACAGACAAACCGTGTCAGCCGCTGCACGAGAGCTATGTAATCCGTATACAATATAAAAGCCGCGTGGAAATTCCATGGAATCTCGCGAAATCCATCTCTCTCTCTCTCTCGCTCGTGCGAACGACTTCTGCGAAGTTGCCGCGTGCAAATCATTACATAAGGAAAAGTAGGTAATCCGCGCCGCTCCGTGTGCGCGGGCAAATCGGTGAAAGAGAATATAAAAAGGTGGTAACGGTGGCTGCAGCAGCTCTCGTGAAATTAAATACATCGACCTTGGCGCGTGTTCTCCACGGGTCTTCTCTCTCGTGGCTTGGCTACTGTACTGTTATACACGAGGATCAGCTGGGATGATGGGGATCGACTTTTTTGCGCAGGATAAGGATGTGACTTGAAGTTATTTTTGGAAAAGAGAGGTGTGTTGCATAGGGATGTTAGGGGGAATGGAGAGTGAGTTCTTTAGCAATAATAAATTGTGCAATGGGAGGTATTGTTCGCATTAGAATGAGAGGTGAACTCGTTTTTTAATCGTATTAGTCCACTTCAGGAGGCTTGGGTTTTTTTTTTATCAAGGAACCTGCAAGAGTTAGCAGTATTCTCAATTAACTAGCGCGCAGTTATATCTAGACTCGGCGCGCAGATTGTTATGAGGGAAATGAAAATCGGCCTATGCGCCATCTATTATCACCTGTCACGGACACAGACAGTTTTAGCGGTGGCGAAAGGGCCACTCCAAAAAAACTTTGTTTTGGTAATTGATATCGTTCTAGCGTTTTTTTAGTTTTAAATGCTCTAGTCTTTTTTAGAGTTAGAGTAGGAAAAGTCACTGTATAATATTTTCTTATGAAAAGTTTTTCGAAATCTACTATTTTCGTCCTCTTTCAAGACGCGCTTGAACCGATGCAAGTTTCGTAAAAAAAAAAGAACTGTATAATTCTTGACTGTGTCGAACGCTAAAAAAGGAGCTTCGTGAAAGAGGCGATAAACTTGTTAAAATAAGTAGTTTTGAAACCGTTCACTGCGTGACAAACGCTTTGTTCTGTTTCTTCTTCTTATTATTCGGGAAACCGCTAATTGATTTTTACCTCGCAATCTATGCAAATTAATTTCAGCGTACGTTTATGCTTCGAAACGTAAAATAGAAAAACCAAGATTTAGAGAATGTAACATACAACTGATTTAGTGATTCGCAATTTTAGGACATTTTTTCTCGATCTTGAGCTTATTCGAAATGCATTTATGCGCATAGCCTTAACGATCTCAAAAAAGCAAGTCACAAAAAATCGCCTTCGAACACCGACTGAGAGTCACGTCATGCTAACAAGAAATCTAAGTAAAAATAAATGTCTATAAAGTGTATATTTAGGGGTCAATTTTTTATTCCGATTTACCTCCTTGCGCAGAAAGAAGTGTCGTCACTTCACTAGCGATAAGGATGTAAATGCACTTTGGTTTCTCCAGACTGAATTCGAAAGCCTTGATTTTCGACTGTATAATAAAAGACTCGGCGAGACATATGCTTATAGAAACCTTATCGATGGACTTGAAATCGTTCAGGAATGTTAACGTCCTTCCGTTGCAATATTGCTGCGAATATCGTATACTTTCACGCGATTTTTTTCAATTCAATAACTTGATACTGCATCGGAGTTCCTTTAAATAAACATTCGCGTAAAGCACATTCTCCTCGAATCGAAAATCGCGCGTCGAACAAACTTCGCCAATTATTGCGAGCGACACTTTGTGACCCAGTATCGAAACACCCTCACAAAAAAAAAGTGAAAAATGTCGCTACTTCAAGTACTTAAACGCTCCGTGTCACAACTTACACACGATCCTTAATACTCCAAGCGAGTGCAAGAAAAGCCAAACACACTTGTCATTCAATCGTCGCGTGTACACAGCCAGTATAGATTTGCGTACGCTGGTATTATACACACATGTAGCTATATAAAAAGCGTCTGTCCGTGACGACGACTGTCTTTTTTTTTCTCGTCCCGAGGTAGTACAACGTATATGACGCTCTTGACGCGTATTACAGTTTTTTTCAGCCTTTCCATTGAATTCCACGGCTGTTTTTTTCAAAGGGCTGAAAAAGCGACGAGGGATCTTCCAACGTTGACGAGATGATAATTCTATATTTGCCGGTGTCGGGCTAATTTTAGCATGCATACAACGTTGTCGACTACCTTGAAAGACGCTTCCTGCTTCGTTTCTTATATATCTTTAAATATTATTGCGTCACTTATATTGTCGTGTGCCGACAAAATTGCCGCGAGTGCATACTTGAAAGAGCACGCAGGAAATTCCCAAAAAGCAGCATCGAGTCGATAAGGGAAAATATAAGAGTGCCGATAACGCGCTTATGAGAGTTTCAGGCTCGTAGAGCGAAAAAAACACACGTGGATGATTCAACGCGATAGTCATGTGGTTTATGTGTGATAACGAGAGTGACTATCACGATCGATGAGGTGGTTATCTTCTTGCGGCGCCTACCTGTACACTCCGTGTGTCGCGCGAGTGTGTTTTCGCGTTGCTGCTTTCCCGAAGAGCAGTCGTGTGTCGAGATCGATTTATGGAAAGGCGGATGGGTGGACAAGTCTCTCTATCTTTCTCTTTTACTTCGAGGCGTAGGTTTCTGGTGTAGGATCTGTGTATCATATAGTAAGGTAGGATTGTGTCTTTATATTTTTTTCAACTAAGACTAACATTATATTTTTATAATTATTTAATAACAAACATGAAGCGCAAATTCTATAATTGCACAGAACACAGCCAATCTCCCATTGCAAACAGCATCTTCTCACAAAAAAAGGTTAACTCAAGAGCAGGCCTACACTCGCTCGCGAAAAAAGCGGAGAATTAGTGTCGTTCACCGCACTCGCGCATACACACACGTTCCGGCGTCACTCTTCATTGCACCAGTCGATTTTATCGACTCTCTCTCTCTATATATCCGCAGCAGTGCGAGTAAGGCGTCCGCACAAGTGTACTCCCTAACAAAAAATCCCTCGTTATCTCGTCCGCGCGCGCATTTGCCCGCGTCTTTATCTCGTGCTTTTAAAAAGCAATCCGTACACATTGGCTGCTAATCGGCGACGTTTCGAGGGCTGTTATTGTTGCCGATGGCATACGCGAGAGTTCGAGGTTATTGAGCGTCGAAAAAAAAAGTGAAACTGCACACGAGGTTTTATCGCCGGCCGCGGGCAATTACATGCACGAAAAAACGGCTTTAATTGCGTTTACGTGTGTGGCTTTTTGCCGAGGTACAGTCCCGAGGACGCCCTGGCGTAGTTTTTCGTGAATCATAAATTTATATCGATGCATCGGTTGGGAGGCGAAAGAGTTACGAAATTTACGATGAGTTATATGCTCGAGCCTCGCGTGAATCAAATGAAAAGCTGTGTTTGCCGAGTGTTTTGTTTGCACAAACTTTATTGGATTTGAAGAAAATTTCACGCATACACGTGCTGTTGGCATATTTGCTTATTAGCATCGCTAGTGTACAGTCGAATTCTCATGGAATAGTTACGAAACGATCTTCTCGAGAAATTGTGAGATATAGTGTACGGATCAATTGTAATCAATCAATTTGGCAAAGTTCTCAGCTCTCTTTCGCTTGTAACTGATAAAACTGTCATTCACACTCTCAATCTACTCTGGACTGAATACCGCACGTGAAAACAACAATATAAAAAAGCCTCGATTAAATAATGCATTAATTACACTCGCACAGAATTATGTAAAATAAAAGCGTATACAATCCAAATTTACATAATAATCCAAGAAGCAATGTTGCACAAGCTAAAAATATTATATGCAGCGTCAAAATTTTCCCGGAGTCATTGTCACGGTATAGAGTGAATAATTATCCGCATGACGGATCACGGAGAAAATCGGTTCGGCCAAAGTAAATTCGATCGGCCGAGAGAGACTCCGAGCCTTGAGCTGTCGGTCGCGAGCCTCGGAATCTTGTAACGTTTCACGTTCTCGGCCAACGAGAAAACGAGGATATGTAAGTGGATCGATCTGGAGGTTTTGGATGGTTGCTCGATGTTTTCAGTTGAAATATACATAGTTGTTATCTGTTGCTGAATGACGGTGAGGAGGCATCAGCAATTAAATTAACTTCTCTGCGATGGAAGAGTACTGTAATTTTCTTAAAGCAGTAATTTCTTGTCTAGTTAGGGTGTAATTAAGGTGATGATAATTTCGCAATGATATTAATTCTACGTACTCATGCGTATTCGCTCTATTTTTTATATTAATCGTAAAGTCGGTAGATTTGGGTTTTATAATTACTGCTCACTTATTCCACGCTCCGAAAGCGTGTAATTCCCAACCCTGGACTCACATTCACATACACACACACACACTGGCACAATAAATCTTCTGCCCGCTTCTCACGAAAAATATGTAGAATCACGCATTAATTCCATAAATTACCGTAGTATAATAAAACCAGAATAAACAAAATGCGTAGTATATTGTCATGGTTATTTCGAGCGTACTGACTTAATTCAAATTAACGTCCTCTTCTTCATTCCATCGTTAACTTCATATACAATACACACAATGTCGTTACAGCTTTTAATTACAAAGTTTTCCCAAATGTCTTTGCTCGATGCGGTGCGATAGCGATAAGTGAGGCGCGCGACGATCGGTCATCCGCAGTTGAGGCCCTGAATCGCGAGCACCGTCTCGATTTCACGACAGCGAAGGTCGTCGCAGCAGAGGCACATTAGCATTGCTGATGCTCCCGCGAGCCGTCGAGATGGCCTCTGACCCCGCAACGCGCATTTGCCTTTTATCTCTGCGCGTGCGCGAGTGCGCGTTGCTTATACACATGTGCACGTTTTGCATCAGCCATTCAGTTTTGCGTGATCTGTGATTTAGTGATGATTCGATTTGCTTTTGAGCTGGATGTGATACTTTTTGCAAAGATTTTTTTGTTATCTCTCAACGTACGGTACTACAAGGAAATTGGGTACATGATAAGCATAGGTATATAAGACTGCAGAAGCCATAGCATAAGCGGCCGAAATAAACAGTTTTGGTAGTTTTGATGGTATACTTTTATATCTATACTCAGCACACAGATTGTGATGAGGAAAATAGAAAAGTGTCTATGCGCCACCTATCGCCGCTTGCGTAAGAAATGTAGTGGTGGGAAAGGCCAGTCCAAAACTGTTAGTTTTAAAGCTACTATTGCTTGCCGCTGATATATACGACTGATTCCAATCGATTTGACGATGAAGGCAGTGGGAGAATTTCCGTTATTGCCTCACTTCATTGACATAATTTCTGTATACAAAGATTTAAATACCAGGGGTTATCGCTCTGTAAAGTTAACCTGCTTATGTACTCATACGAGAAACTTTTTTATATGCCAATTACATTTTCATTGTTTTACTAAGGCTTGTAAAAAGAAAATTATTAAAATTCAACAAAGAAGTTGCTATTCATTGCGTTAGTTTAATAAACTATTATAATCAATTATCTTGTATTGATTGTCAGTGTGTTTATAGACTCATTAATCTTCCGCGTGAAAAGCCATATTCTATTTTTATAGCTATAACACACTCGGGTTCAGGTTAAAAAAGTGCGATACACAAAGGCTTTTTTAAATCAAAGCATTATATTTATAACAAGCATGAGCAATATTTTTTATGCGTCCACAACATTCTATCGTGTACCTATGAATACAGAATTGTACAAGTCTAAGGTTATAATGGTCTAAGGTCAGTTGAATTCTTGTATGGATTTTCTCGCTGTATACTAGCACCTGGAAAAAGTGTATCAAATATGCATGATAAAGTTTGAGATGACAAAAAGTGGGTTACGTGTTGAATATGCTCAAGAAAATTGCGAAAAGACATATACGTATAAAGTGATTAAGACGCTCATTAACCTTTTTAAAAAGAAAAACAGGATTAATTTGCAGACGCTAGTGCGTAGAGTCGTTTATGACATGCACAAGATTTGCAGATTAAGCATTTCAAGCGAAAATTATAATTTTCTAAAAAAAAAACACGTTTCCATTCAACACTTAATGCTGTTAATCGCAAGAAATGGATATGAGACAGTGAAAATCAGCAGTGAAATATGCCGTCTGATTAGAAGATTTCAAAAGAAATGTATGATGATTATGTTATTATTTACGTAATGATGTTATGCGGTCAAAGGTTTTAAAATTGTTTCACGTACTTTTTTTCTCAATTGCTAGTTCGATATAGGTATCTTTGTGAAAAGTATCTAATTATAGGTTCGATCTCACACGTTGAAACTCGTAAGCCAGTGTAGTGAGACTTTTCAATTTTTTTTATAGCTATTGCCATTACTCGTATTAAAATTTGCCGTTGAAAGTCAACAGGGTCACGCATATTTTTGAGACGTCTCGATGCAATCGATAAATAAATGTGTCTAAAAAAGGTATTTATAAATAAAGTTGACAATCGCCTTAAGATTTTAAAAATAGCTCGTGAAACAAGGGGAAATACCTTCGTTAATTTTTTTAATTCTGCGCATAGCTCTGCAGTTAAAGACTAAATTACGCAACTTGATTTATAAATTACACGACAAAGTAAATTAAAGAAGACGTTTACAAGCTTTCGAATCATACTTCAAACGACCTCGTTCGATTTTTTTTTAACGACTTGCACACCGCGTCGTTACATATTTTTCTGTAAAGCAAGTCGTTTTTTCGATCAGTTTTAAAAATCCATTCCACCTCTGCGTCCAAAAAAATTTATTTCCTCGTCGATGAATCAGACCAGAAACTTTTCCCGCCCAATTCGTACACGAAACACGGGCCATTGAACGCTTCTCGTACCCAAGAACCGACGAACGACACGCGGGCACATTACGAACTCGCAGCTGATTTATAATCCAGCTGATTATCATCGGGAGAGGCGAGCGACGTTGGGAAAGAGAAGAGACTCGAAAGTAGAATAGCGTCGCACGAAGATGTGTTAATCCCCTTCCAACACGGACGGCTATTATAATAAGCGGTGTGCGATGTCGTATGGTATACCCGACCGACTGGTTTTGCCTCTCTCTCTCTCTCTCTCTCTCTCGCGAATGTTTCGCGTTGACGAATTTCTCATTTCGCCCGGACTGTACGTTTTATGGTTGGATTTTTCTCCTTTTTGTTCGCTGGATATGATCGGGTAAAGATTTTAAGGGGAAATCGGGTGTTTGAGTAGATTGGAGGTCGATTTATGTACCGGTTTATTGATTGACGGGATGATGGTTAATTTTTGCTAATCGATAATAAGTGTTGAGTTAAGTACATACTTGGGGTAATTAGTGTCAGTTTATTTGGACTTTTCTTAATGATCTCGTAATGACTGACAGGTTATTGATATAAAGTTTTAAAAAATCGGTAATGACGGAATTGCTTTATAAACGACTTGTAAGAGAGTCGTTCGTAGAAAATTGATTTAGCGATTAACGTTTTTATCAGATTTTATGTGAATCATCTTGGATATCTAAAGACTTTTTAATTGACTAAAAAATTTGATTTTATAGCAAGTAAGGACGTTTAATAATCGCCTTTCCGGCGATCGTTCAACAGTTTTCAGGTTTGCTGAGACTATCATGACAGTTTCGCAACCTATATTTAAAATTATCTAGTTCACACCAAAGTCAATGACAACCAGTAGACTTGTAACAGATACGTCTTGCATTGAACTTTGACCACAGACGAGGAAAGATGAATACGACTCGTTGCTAATTATAGATTTATGTTTGCGTCCGCTTATTACTTAAATCTTAACGTCGATCACATAGCCGAGTTAGCTTCTAAATTTAGACATGCTACAAGAAAGTAAATAAAATAATATGCTCTTAGCGCCTGCCGATTAACCGTGGCGATAAACGCTCGCTTCAAAGAAAAGTGTACTCAGAGCGAGAACGTGTAAAAATGCAAGAAAAACTTGACGTCATCGAAACGACTAACACGAAGACATACCTATACCTCTATACCCAATATTTTAAAACTCCAAGCTACACTAAAACACCAGTAGCAGTCGATTATAAGCCAATAATGAGGTTGCCTTCGACGCAATACCTGCAGCGCGTTTCTTTTCCACATATTACCCCTGCAGTCGATCATTCAATTAAGCGTGCAGCCGTGCAATCGCTAATAACACCCCGGTGTCGTGAATTTCGCAAAAGAGAAGCAGAAAATCGATTCCCGTGTACATACGCTTACACTCTCGATATAATACAAAAAGTTCGCGGACACCTGTAATTATGACGTGTATACAGCAATTATATATAGGTACGCCAACAGCAGAGTTTCTTCAGACGTGCACATACTTGCAGCAAACTCATCGCGGTATCAAAGCAAATCGCGGTTGATCCTTGAGACGAGAATAGGTCTATCGTACGTGTATACATATATATGCGAGGCGAATAAATAAGCGTTTAAAAAGCGCCGCTGCAGCGCGAGAGTTTTTGTCAAACATATATCCAGCTGGATTAGACCCTGAATTTATGAATTCGGAGCCTTTTGTAAGTTCGACTGTGTTTTTGCTTCTGATTATGTACACGTTTTTTTAAAATAAAACTAATTTATGTGCTAGATCACGACATGACATTCTCACACTATAAGCTCAATACCGCAGACGCGATCGCTTAGACGATGTATACTATGAAACCCGAAGACATCACAGCGACATCGGAGATCGTTCGCTGTGTCTATATAGGCGAGAATTCACGCGTCGTCGACCGAAACGCATTCGCCGCTGCATCGCGGTGTGTGTATACGTATAATTAATAATGGACGAGTGCAGTTCGATCCTCTCTCTGCGACGAGTGTGTTTCTGTCTTTTTTTTCTCTCGCATCAGGAAGTGTCGCTCCACCGGTTGCCGAGTGTATGTGTGTGTATACAGGTATACATACGCGTAACGGGAGCAAGAGGAGAGCTTTGCGTCAGGCCCTTTAAGGACACGCGCAACCGGTGCTTCATTGATACTCTGAGAATTCTGTCGTCCGCGAGTGGTGGTGAAAAAAGTTGGCTCTTCAAGGCTCTATCTCTCTCTCTCTCTCTCTCTCTCGCTCTCAGCGACGATGGACTTGAGCGATTAATTAATGATGACACTGTTTCCGAAGCGTCCAAAAGCCAACTATCATCAAAGCTTATTACCATCATCATAGTGATTTTTTTTTGCTCGTGTAATAAGTACACTTTGTAGTGAATGTGTGTATGGGAATAATTAAAGGCGTGAGTCTTCACTATTTTTCGTCAATGTCGACTCGCGCTGCAATATATGCAATGCAATGACACGCACTAGAGTATATCAAGAGCCGTTCATTATATATTAGAAAGAACATTTTCCAAATAATTACCATATTCATTAGTCTGTGGGAATAAGTAAATCAAGCTCGTTAAAATTCTGTTGTTTTTGTTGAAAACATTATACCAATGATGAGCATTGGGAGTTTAAAATAAGGTTGATCGCGGGCAAAGATGGCGGCGTCCTACCTACAAATCATGTTTATTTATTACGATTTTAATAGAGTTATAGCTGGAAAATTGGTAAATTATTAAGTTCAACTCGAAAGAAAATGTTAATCTAATGTTACAATTTAAGAATTTTCCATCTAAGTACATAAAAATTGTATATAATATGTGTGTAGGTAGGACGTCGCCATTTATTTTAAACTGCCAATTATACCAACCAAACAATGAAGTTGAGCTTAGAAGCTTTGCGTGCGAGACGACAAATTTCGCACGAATGGCCCAAGTAGATCCAACAAAAGTTTTGGCATAGTTACAGGCACACCTCGATCTATATCTGCAGTGTGCTCACCTTATAGTGATGAGAGAAATGGGAAAATGCAAATGCGCCACCTATCTTGGCTGGCTAGAAACTCTCGGAGAGTCGTAAAGTTCAAGTGTGGTGGGGAAAAGGCCAGTCCAAAACATGACTTGAAACTACGACGACTGACTTATGAATGGGACGGTTGCAATCGCATATGTCGTGATTTTTTCAAATAAACTTCTCGAAAAGCATGTTTTATATTAGTCATTTCTCTCGAGCGCGACAAAACTTTATGCAAATTCTTTTGATGTATACGAATCATCGCATGAAAGTCAAATAAAAGTGATAGTATAATGGCTCGATTAATCATCCCGATCTCGTTTGCCGTTTTCTCGAATATGAAAAATCGGCGGTGTATTATACATAAGTTATAAGCGACAAAACAGTCGTAACCCTGAACCCACGACGCGTTCTCGAAGCTCTCCATATACACACGTGAAATTAAGTGTATTTAATTAATGCGTTTAGTCTCGCTCGTCGCACTAAGAGCTACATCACACATATGACGTGCACATATAGCTGCGACGTCACACACGAGTTTTTTCAACGTATAGATTTGAATATGAATTATATTCCTTCAATGGTTAAAAATCGTGAATCTTCTGTTCTCCTCTTTCACCACTGCTTCATCGCACTTCCTCTATAGGGTCAAGTTCGCGGAACCTCGAACGCCGACAAAAAATTAATTAGTCCGCGTTGCTGCTTCTTTTTTCGCGCGCGTGCCGTGAAAGGCACTGGTTCCCGTTTTCGGGTGAAATTAAAATACCGTATACATACGCGAGAGAGGCTGTAATAAAAAAGAAACGAAAACTTCTCTCTTTTATTGTCTCTCACCGGCAGCAGCGACAGCGGCAAGTAAGTGTATTTTTATGTAAGCGCGCGCGCGCGTGCGCATAAGTGCCTGCGCGCGGGAAATGAAATCGCGGAAGAAAAAACGCACGGGGAATGATCAGACGGTGCGCAAGAAATCGCTCTCGTGGTTTCGCGGACTGATTATTTTAATTTTCGCGGAGTGTGTGCACGTTTTCTTTTTTTTTTTTTTTGAAGCTGACATGCTTTATTGTTATCTGTCTGCAGGAATAAATTTTACTTAGTGTATCGTAGTGCATCATTTGCATGAGCAAGTTTTATTTTTGCAGTAGAACATCGAGATTATTACAAATAAAGCAAATAAAGTATGTTTGGGAGAAAATTAATAGTTAACCTGTGTGTAATTAGGCAGCATGACTCGTCGCAAAAGTGCGTTATTTGATAGACGTAATTTTTACTGAAAGACAGATTCCATCACAACAAAAATTTAATAAGTTAAACAGAGTGATAGCTTTCTCGAGTACAATAGGTATACTGTACAATACACTCGAAACTTCACGTACTCGCATTTTCATTGCCATACTCTGCATATGTATTAGAAAATTGTAAACATTATTAGACATTCAAATTAAAAGCCGCACGTCAGATTCACTTACGCGGCTTTTTGTCGGGACAAGCTGTGCATCAGCTTCCGAGAGTCAAGACTTACGTACTGTGTACAGCCGCGACTGTCTGGCTCATCGCTCATTTCTTGTACACGCGATGCGTATCTTTGCAAATCGTGTGCTGACTACTATATAACCCGCCGGAGAAAGTATACACGTAGGCAGACACGAGTAGCTACACAAAGATAATGTATCTACGTGTACTTCTGGATTTTCTTTGAATGGAACGTTTGTTTCATCGTTGCGCAACTTTTCGGGTATTGTAATTTTGCAATAAATATCTATAAATCCGGCAGTACCGTTTAAATAACGTCCTGTTTCACATTTGGTCCGAACGGATATAATCGCTCGATACAGAAATCACCAATTTTTTTATTAAAATCTCATAATCCGTATTAATTAACGCACAGGCCTCCTCTCTGCAAACGGACTCATTAGCCAATTACTTATATATTGCGCAATAAAAACCCCCCTGTATCGCAACATTCACGCACGAGCCATTAATTTCGCACCTGCCATATACATCGAGTATACTCAAGCCGAGATATAAAATAAAAATAAAAAGCCTCTCGATAAGTCAAATTACCACGCACGATTTCCGCAGCAAGACAACCTGTTGAATTTTTCGCAGATATAGACAGAACGCGTGTACGTATATCGTGGGCTCGGGCTATCTATCAGACGACGACGAGTATATACAGCAAACCCACGTGGTGTTGGCGAACTGGACCGTCGCGTCGTCGTTGGCTTGTACCGTTAGCATCACACAGCAGCTCATGTATGTATGTGGTAGCAGTGGAGAATTTTTCGAAAAAGGCGCGGCTATACCTATCTCGGGTTGCATTTGACGGATTTCTTCCTTTTTGCTGTCTTGAGCGACGCGTGTCGACGACCATTACGCGATTCTTGTCTTCTGCGATGCCAACGCGTTTCGTTGTATATAGTATTCAGGTTGCGCGAGTTTGTTTGTTGGATGTTTTTCGTTTGATTCATTATGATGAAGATGTGGGGCTATTGCGTAATGTGGGATGGAGGTACCGATGTGGGATTTTACCGCCGGTGTCTGGACTGAGCGGGAATGTGACTACTTACTTGTTTGAATGAGTCGTGTTTTAGCGGCTAATCGGCGTGCAAAAGTGTATACCGAGAAGCCAAGCATTTTTGTAATCTCTTATCAGGGTGTAATCTACGATTGATCCGATGTTTGCTTGACGTCATGGATAGAACATAAACCCTCGATAATTCTATGATACCATCAACGTTTCAGAGAAGCTTCAATCGAGGCTTCAATATTGCAACAATTCACGTTCGTATTGTACTGAGAACCTATAAACATGTTTTACCTCCAACAATCCCTGCCTAATAATAAAAAAAATTGTTTTCAAGCAGGTGAACAACTGCGTCAGCCTCTCGCATAAAAACGAAACAAAAATCACACCTCTCGAGATTACACCGGTGCCTCTCCGACCTTGAGCACAATCTCTCTCTCGCAAAAAAAAAAAAAAAAAAAAAAAATCTTATTGTTTTCTTCGCCCTGAAAAAGAGACCTATCCAAACAAGCGTCGAGAGAACAAGTGTGCGGAGAATCCATACTCTCGCATTATTACCAGCGGTTCACGGCTTCGCAGAGTACACGCGCGCTCGAAGCCGAAGACACTAATAAGGCGGCATCGGTACCGATAGCCCGCACGAGAAAGAGCCACACGGAGTCTATTAATAGCTCGCGTCGTCGACACTGTGTGCTGCGATAAAGAGCGAGTTCGAAGCTCTCCACATTACAATTGTAGATTCGCGCATTTCTGGAACTTCCCCGCCGACTGTACTTGTATACGTTCGCTTCTTTGCTTATTGGTGATATTTCGTTTCGGTTTCGAAAAAACAGAAATAGAACTCACCGGTTTTTGGGTTTTTGGATTCTTCTTTAGCGGATGGTAATAAGATAGGTATGCGACTGCTGCAGAGAGTAATGTTGAAAAATAAGTCAACGCGAGTGAAATCGATATGATATTATGTATACGAACATGCGCATGAATAATTTTCGATATACAGGATGTTTCCATAATGAGACCAGCCGGAAAGGCTTTAGATACATATTAAGTTTGCGATAAAATCCACTGGATTTATAATTTAACGCCCTTTTATATATCGCGTTGGACATTCCATCTTGTCTGCTCGATTTAAAATAATTTCCTCATACATTTAAGCATTGATTTAAATTCGAAGTATATACTAGACAAACATTATCCAAAGACGCGGAATCGATAGAAAAGGATAGCTTGGATATTCTTCGGGAATATAAATCAGCTTTGCAATAACATCCACGTGTTATTACATCAATAATCATGCTGTATTCGTTTGCTTTCTCCTTCCGCGTATACGAAGCGTTTCTTTTTCATGGAATACCGATGTTGCCTTGAGCTACAAAATCGTCGCTGCAGCTTCGTGAGACGCAGAATCAGAGCTTCGAAAAAAAGTTCTCACCGAGAGTGTATACTTCGACGGCTTTTGATTTATAAATCTGACGCTGCGGCAATTCAAGCGTGTCACGTATACATTATGTAGCTTTAGCGAAATCAAGTGTATATGCGCTACTCGCTCGGCAATTTGTTTGGTAATTATTCAGGCGTTAAACTTTTAAAATATACGATCTGCGCGTAAAAGTTTCGATGCAATAATCCACGATGACGATTCAATTTTAATAATTGCTACAGGCTTGACGAGGAGATACGAAGTGGAGAACGAAAAAATAAGGTGTCGAGTGTCCGATGCGAAAAAATGTAATTGAAAATTGCATATTTGCATGCGGGCATTAAATCAGTAGAAAAGGGATGTTGTCCGGCCAGACCGTATGACGCTCCGGACATAAAGCTTCAGCACCGGTGTACAGTGTATTTCACGATTAATGTTCTTCTAGGCGATAGGAAACTTTACACCTAAGAAGCGGGATACACCTACTCGTTAGCATTCTCGTTTATGGCTGACGTTTAGTATTCGAAGAGTCGCGATGTGTGAACGGCGTTGTGCACAATTTTTGCGTTACTTTCTTTTTTCCCAGACGGATGATGACTCCGCAAGATTTTTACCAAAAATTATTTCTGTGATAATTTAGATTATCTCCGGACCTGAGTCGCAATTAATACCCGGTGTGGCATCGACAAATTTAGCCCCCTTCTTAATTAGAGTTCGTAGAATTTAGATAAAAATGTATTTCTGTGATAAATTTTTTTTCTAAATTCTACTAACTCTAATTAAGAAGGGCTAAATTTGTCGATGCCACACCGGGTATTAATTGCGACTCAGGTCCGGAGATAATCTAAAATATAGGTTAATTGAAAGCGTAATGAGACTATGTTAGTAAATATCCGAGTAACACGTGCACGTTTTGCTGATATGTTACAGATGGTACGTGGACCGCGTTGCTGCTGAGGCCAAAGTCTGAGTAAACAATCCGTGAGTATATTTCAACTTGAGACTCTTCTCTTTCATTCCCTGTCTATTTCTTTCACTTTTTCCATACATATGTTTTACACGTTCCTCTATAAGCTTATTCAGAGTTCAATAGAATCTAATGAAGAGAAATAGACAAGTGTAAAGACGGCTTGTTTTCTTCTGCAGCGGTGAATAAGACACTAAAGATGTGTTTTACGTTGAAAGTGTGCAAACGTATGTCAAATGGAAAACCTCATAGATATAAAGCTGTACTTGTAACATAATACCTGTTTTGCGTTAAATACTGTAAAATAATACAATTAATATATCACCAGTGAAAATGATTCATTTTCTTACGTATATATTAGGCAAAATTTAGACAACTTTTCTAAGAATGAATAAATTAAAAAACTCATATTTCACCCTGAATAACCCCTAACAGCAAGCTATAATATTTATTTATTTATTTATTTACCAAAAATAAATAGTAAATAATAAGAGTAGGCTTGGACAGTTATAACATGAGCGGCATAAATAGCAGCTAAAAAGAGCAGTTTTGGCATAGAAATCACACTCCTTTATATAAATTCGGCACACAGCACAGATTCTGATGAAGGTTATTATCCCTAACTGTCCATTCGCCACCTATCGTCGCTAGTTAGAAACACGGAGGGATCAATCAGTGGGCGAAGGCCCTGAAGGAACAGTCCAAAATTTTGTACACCATCTAGGTGGCGGATTTTGTTTTCCGTAATAGGCAGATAATATCTGTGTTAATAGTCGCAATTTTAAATATTTTTCTGCTGATTAAACGGAGAACATTTTCGAAATTTTTAAAGAGTGTTTTAAAAATTAACTGGGAGCGGCCACTTTCAGCGAAAGATCTTATAAAAATCATAATATACTTCCTATGAAATGAAAATGTAGTTTCCTATCCTAATGATTTTTTGCGACTACGCTCTTTTCTGCAACAGATCTTTTCCTTGTTTATGCGCTGGTGTACTCCTAAATAAACCGCTGTCGCGTTCTAATGTAAAACTAACATACCTATACTATATCCAGCAACTTTAAACCAACCCAGACGTTTATTCTTACACCTATACCCGCTTACATATATTTTTCCTCCTTTGAATTTTAAATACCTCGACCATATACGCGGCCGAAAGAACTAGCACAGTGACGAATCAAAACAAAAAAGTAGGCGAGAAAAAAAAAGTTGGACAAACTCGTTTCTCGGATCATCGCGCTCGACTCTCCTTCGCACACAATGACGATCCTCATTTCGTGCATATACGCACATTCGCGGACTCGACGCGTCAAACAAGCAACTCACCTCCTATACCTACAGCCGGAATTTTTCGAGTCATTAATCGAGGCAAAGTGACGCAACCGGGCCAATCCATCATCCGTCAGACTCTCTCTCTCTCTCTCTCTCTCTCTCTAAATCTTCATTTTTTCGCGTTCCCTTATAACACACCGGCTTTCTTAACCTCGCGAATTTTTTCCTCAAGATGTCGTCTCATTTCTTTTTTTTCTCCGCGTATGACCGTGATATTCGCTCCGATGACGCCACTGTCACTTTCGCGGGCAGTATGCAAAACTGTGAAAATAGTCCGCCGAAACTCCAGCGCGATGATGACCGCTATGTTATACTTATAGAATCACGTTCCATCTCTCTTTCTAACGCGTGTGCTTTAACTCTTTGCTTCATTTTTCTGAATTCGTTTTGTTCCTGATGATACCTCGGATACACCTGCAGCTTTCAAAAGGAGAAACCCGCTGGAATTTCAGAAATGCGATTACAGTTTACTCGTCGTAAAAATACGCGAAAAATTACAATCGTTAGCGATAATTCAATTCCCAGCGCAAACAGCAAAAGTCAATTAGCAGCTTACGCAAACAATATAAACGAACCGCCGCAGCGGCGACAATCTAAGCAAAGCGTGTATACGTGTAATACGTTTCCTTGACATTTAACGACACATATATACGTTCGGATTCCCGGACGTTCCAGCGAAATAATCGTTCTCCAGGAACGACGATCTTCATCCTCCTCGGCATTCCTCGCTTTATTCATCCCCATACCGCGTGACTCTTTCTATACTCTCCTCCACCTAAGCCTTCCTCTCTCTCTCTCCATTCATTTCTCGGCCTCTCTCTGGAGCGGCGGCTTTCTATTTTCATCCGCGCGCGCGAGCCGCAGTGTCGCTTCGCGCGTTGCCCGGCGCCGATTTCCGCGCGGCGTATATGTGCGAGAGTTGATATGCGGCGTTTGAGAGAGATAACCGACTGTAATTCATGGTTTTTATCGTGATAACAATATAGTCTCGGGGACAGTCAAATATTTGGGCTGATAAGACAATCGGGCAGGTCTTCTTTTTTCGGCGTTGTCTCGTGATGTCGGCTTTGTTAGTCGGTGAGTGTTGTTGTTGGTTTTTTTTTATGTGCAAGTGGTGACTTTGTGTGTAGATTGTTAGCAATGATTGTTAGCGAGATCTGTGTGTTTTTCGGGATGATATTTGCTGGGTTATCGAGGATAGATTGCGCGCTACCGAGATATGCTTCTCGAGGAGGTGTATTCTTGAATCGTGATTTCATTCGGATTCTCAATATTAATAAATCTTGTTGGCCAGTGATCGCGTGCTCGATTCGAAGTTTCTTCAAAAACACCTGAAAAAATTTTGAGGAAAAAGTGTGTAGGCTATTAAATATGAGCAGTCAGCGTATATTCAAAATTATGCAGAAGCACCAATCAATCTCCAGACAACAGCCACTTTGACGCTCTCGATCACCATCACCATATACGAATTAAGTTTCTCGAAAAATTCATCCCCGATTTATCACCTTCAACGCAGCGTATAATATAAGACAATCTTATAGCTGCTGTCGACAGCTCGTCGCTCTTGGAGCGCAGTGTCGGTAGAGAAAAAGGTGACGGGGGCATTGTAGCGCATCAACAGCAGTGCCGCTGGAAATTAACGCTAACGCCGGCTGCAATTATCATCGCGGACGGCCGCGTAATGATGTCTAGGTGTATTACGTACAATACAGTATATATACAGTGTACCGTTTCATTCGCTGCGGCTTACACGCGCGATGACGAGACAAGGCAAACGAAAGTTTTGCAGCGCATGGCATTAACCTCCGTCTCTTCTTTTTTCGTCTTCGCGTGCACTTTTTTTCTGAGCGGCGATAAAATTTGACGTAGATTCTCTCATCGGAAAAAAGCGTGACTATACTACTCTCGTGACGACTCTGGCATGTCATTATCGCCCGAGAGGAGGAGGAGGAGGAGGAGGATTCCGAGAAAAAGAATAAGTCTCTCTCTCTCTCTCTCGAATCTGTTTGCTCGAGATTGTACACGAAAATAACCCAGGCGCGGTCGATAAAGTTGAATCGCGAGAGTGTGCTTCATTTTCGCGCGCGATATACCGTATCGAGGCTTGGATTAATTTTAATTTTTAATTAGCCGGGAATCCCGCACGATTTAATCGTTCGTTTCGTATGTAATGAATTATGCAATTCGATCGTTTACCCACAACTGTCCGTTCATTACTCTTTTCTAAATTCAATAAACTCTATAAATATTCTGATTCAAATAGTACAACGACATCTCCTCTGTTGCAGAACTGTCAGATTCAACATGAAGTCCTTCAAGCTGGTCCACCTACTGCTCCTGCTGTTCCTTCTCAGCTGGGACGAGGTCAGCTGCCTGTGCTCTCTGGATAAGACGACCGCGGCGAGATGCCACGACCTCGAGGACGCCCGCTACATCGAGACCTATCACCTACACACGCTCCGAGCGCCTTCCTACTCTAAGGTCCTCGCACCCGGCAACTTCCGCAACCTGACGAGTTTGCGACACCTCGACCTGTCTGGTGGTCGGATCGAGAGCATCGGGAGCGGCAGCTTTGCCAAGCTCGGGTCCCTGCAGACCCTCAACCTCGCTGAGAACAAGCTCAGGCATCTGGAGGCTGGTGCCTTCGATGGACTCAAGCACGTGCACAGCCTTAGGCTTGGTAACAATGCCATTAAGCAGCTGCCTTCAGCCCTGATGAGCCTCAAGGAACTGAGGCTTCTCGACCTGTCGAGCAATCCGCTGAACTGCAACTGCCCGAGCATGAAGCTCAGGGATGCACTGCTGGCCAGAGGAGTCAAGATTTCCAAGAAGACCACCTGCGCCGAGCCTGCCTCCGCCAAGCACGCCTCGATCCTCAAGCCCGACACGAAGATGACCTGTCTGTTCGAAAAACAGGACGAGGAGATGCAAGCCGATCAACCGATCGAAGAGGGATCTGGAGAGGCCGAGCCCCTCAACGAGGAGGACGAGACCCTGGACGAGGCCGAGAAGGACCTCGACGCAGAGGAGAAGGACGTGGAGCAGCCCGAGATCGGTGAGAACGAAGCCGAGACGCTGCCCCCGGTTTCCTCTTCCGAGCCGAGTTCCTCAGTCGAACCGGCCGAAGTTTCATCGACCGAGGACCTGTCGGTCACGACCATCGCCTCGAAAGATGACATCTCGTTCGACGACACCGAGACGGAAGCCACGACGTCGATACCGATCGAGGAGGAGAAGAACACCAGCGACGAGCCGATCGTCTCGTCTAGTTCGGAGGACATGCCCCAGGGCATCACGGACGACCTCGTCTACGCCGTCGCCGAGAAGAGGAACACCACCGACGAGCCGATCGTCTCGTCCAGTTCGACGAAACCCGAGAAAACCGACGACATCATTGTGCCGGACGAGGGCTCCGGTGAAACCGACGCCGATCTGGACGAAGGCTCCGGGGCCGAAGGCTCCGGTATGATCGCACGAATGCCCGCTATCGACTTCAACGAGACCGGTGCGGGTGAAGAGGAGGAGGTTCAGATAAGCCCATCCTCGACCACGTCCACCTCGACGACGACCGAGGGCTCCATCTGGGGTGGCTGGAACTTCGGCAGTGTCCTGAGCAACTTGAATCCCTTTGGCTCATCCGAGACGACAGAACAGCCCCAGTCCCCGGAGAAGAGTGCCGAAGAGGAGATCAAAGAGGACGGCTTCATTCCAGCAGGACAGGAGCCTCCCAGAGAGGTCTTCGATGTGGTCGAGGATCCCGTACTCCCGCCGAAAATCGTCGTGCCGGACGAGGCACTGAAGCAGAGTCCCAGGACTCTGGAGGTGCCCAAGGACGTCGTGGCCGAGGAGGAAACGAACGACCTGACCGATCCCGAGATGTCCACCGAACCCAAGAAAGGCATGGGCTCGTACATCGTGTTGGCGGCTCTACTGGCTATCCTCGCCGGTCTGATCGGTATCGCCGCCTACAAGGGCGACTTCTGTCGGAAGAAGCGGAAGCGCAACGACGTCGAGCGCGGCACCGAGCTCAAGGACATGCAGCGCTCGCTTCTCGAACAAAACGCTGGGTCCGCGCCGCCTAAAATCCAGGCTAACGGCAACACCATGGAGAACGTGCCTCTGATGACCTGCACTCCACCGGAGGAACCCAAGGACAACCAACGTAGCTACGACATCACCCCGACGGCGCCGGCTCCGCTGACCAACGGCAACGGCAGACCTGTTGGCTTTAACCAAGAGGTCAGCGAACCAGTCAAACCGCCCAGGAAAGGCCAGGAGATCGAGGCTCCGCTCAACGGACTGAACCCACCCATGGAAGCCATCGACGCCGTCGATGACCCCAGGACGAGTCTGAACAGCAACTGCTCCGACGAGCTGTTGCAGAACAGCGGGGACTACGACGGTGAAAGACCACCTCTCAGTCCCGGCGCACAACGCGTCAAGATCACGATGCAGGACAACCCCGACAGCGTACCCAAGACGCCGATCCTCATTACGCGGCTCAAGGGCGGTGAGAACCTAGTCAAGACGCCCTGAAACGCTGAGCGATGATTCGAGTGACGTTCATTACACAGTGAAGTGAGATGACGATGATTTTCATATTCAGTTCCGCGGAAACTCTGACTCGACTGCGAATGATCTAAGTGTGGAATCCGAGAGAGATAGTAGAATGCAATATGTGCCTTTGTATATCCTATATAGAAAAGATATCGAGTACGACGTTGCTTCTTTTTTTTTTGTTTTAATTGTTGTCAAAGATGAGCGGACACTAGTCACTCCTTGTACGATTTATATACTTGTTTCACGAGCCAATGAGAGATAAGTTTGTATTAGTGCGAGTATACGCGTATGCGAAGAAGAGAGACTTTTTCACTGTTGACTAATGATTTCGATTTCGGATACGAAGCACAACGATATGTAAAAGTTGTATGTTTGTATATGGAAAGATTGTAATGACTTGGACACTGACGTACATTTGAAGATTCATCTTTTGCTCTTCGCGTTGTGAGCAGTGGTCGTATTTCGGTATTATATACGAACGAAAACAACGTCAAAACAATAACGAGTTTACAATTATGTAATATATATTTAAATGCACGTTTAAGTTTGAATAAAAACAATGTTTTTCGAGCGCGTGCACTTGTCTTCTTCATCCTCCTGTTTGCGTATTTTAAAACAAATCTGTTTTCGTGGAATATTTCAATGAGAAGGTATATCAAAATTGTTTTTATTCAAATGTAAGTAAATCGTGCATAAACTAAATAAATCATGTACCATATAGTGAAGCTTCGATTTTTATATCCATAAGCAACTATTCCATAAATTTAATTATATTTGTAACTTTACCTATACATTTAGGTATAAACTTCCTAGATCATTAGGTGTGTAAGAAATACGAATAGTATACAATTATATTTTTGTCACTTTTTAACACTTCTCGCGCATAACTGTAAGGTTGAGATTTGTATATTAACTTATTCGACTATACCTGTTTGTTAAATATGCATCATTATAGATTCTTCTGTAAATTTTAATTTAGTTAATTAATACATATTCTAATACAAAAACGAACAAAGCTGCGCAAAAATTATTTACTCATACGAAATTATCTTTTTAAAATGTACGTACGTATTTGCATGAATGAAGAAATAGATTCTCTTTTCATCCAAGAAACAACAAAATAGTAACATATACGCTGTACAATTAATGTTATAAGGCTTTTAATTTATAAATATAATAGCTGTCTTAAATCAGTAAATCGAATCAATATTTTAGTTTGTTGCAAAAAACGAATAGAGATTTTTTTTTCAATTCCTCGTGAACCGGTGCGTTGCTAAGCGAGCCTTTTCACATTTCATTCGTTATCTCTTCGTTCCAGCCTACATCGAGTTCGTCGACCTTATCGGTTCGGCGTATCTACATCGGATAAGGCAGATTACACGCAGCTTTTATTATTGCCTTAAGGAAAAAGTGAGCCATCTTCTTACAAATAGGCATAGGTGTATACACGTAGACTGTACGTATACACCTTAGTCTATTTGTATAACCGTTACAAGCGCGATATCATGTATGTATACGTATACGTAAAGTATGTGACAATGTAGGTACTACAAGTTTTACCGAGAGTTTTACGTTACGTTAGAGTTGAAATATTTTTTAATGACTGTAGCTATGTTTCTGTATATTTGTACGTAAAAATGATGGTTATAGATATTTTTGTAATAACGAAAAAAAAACCAATGTAATTTAGAGATTGAGTAGTTTCAGAAATTATGTAATTGTCTTCTTTCAATTTTGTAATAATAATATTTTATTTACATAAACATCGATAATCTATATATTATACACCTAATGTTTTGTTATTTATTTTACACAAACGATTCTTTATACTATTAATTATAATATACAAACGATCGATATATATTATTATAAGATTTTAATAAATAAATGTACAAACCATTATGACATTTACAAATCATTCTATGAAATTATAACATTTTTAAAAATGATTTTTATTTATACAACAATAATCAATATCTATCATAAATATATTATTATACGAGTATAAAAAAGCAAAAAATTATTTTTTAGAAGTAAAAGACAGCCATGCATTTAGATATGTAAATTGTATAAAATGTTTTGCAATCCGATTACGTCTCTTATAAGAATGCAGCATTACTGATTGAATTTAATTAGGCAATGAAACTGATGACTAATGAACACGCAACCATGTCTTTGTACTATTTTTACCATCTTAAATCCCATTTGACTTAGAACTTTCCAGGAAGCAATAAAAATAGTTTAGCTGCATTCCAACATCAGACTTAATTCATTAGTCTGATTCTATTGTGCAATAAGATACTCATACATTTTTTCCCATAAAAAACGTTTCACTGTTTTTCAACTCTATACAGTATATCTGAGTAATCGTATCACATTCCATGGCTTTCAAAAACTATCACCGCTGCAGATTCATTTTGAAAATAGTTTTATTCATATGGTTTGCATTGTCCTTTTGATATTTTGTTCTTATTCAGAGCAGTTTTGGTTGTGCGTAATGTAGACTTATGACTACAATGATAAATTTAATGATTTTCATTTGAATTTTATAAAAACTAAATTGATGCAATATCTATATACAAAAATCACTCTTAAGTAAAAATTAGTTTATCGAAATTCTGGGGACTCTCGCTATACCTATCTTATTAGTACAATGACGACGATTGATAAGTTAATTTTTAATAAAATAGCAAAATACGTTTGGAGTATTCCAGTTATAAAAGCTCGACCAACGTGGTGCAACCACTTTCTTCTCGAAAAACTGTTAAAGAAGAAATCATGCGACTTATCGCACTCTACAAATATTTGTTCATATTTATAAACCATCTTCAGAGATAAACAATCTCATCGACTCAGCAGCTCAGCTATCGCCATCCGTGGACGGTCTATATCCGCTTCTGGGCTCCCTGTACAAATTCCTTATAACCGTCCTTCCTATTCTTCTTTCTCCAGCTTCACCTCCACCTTCCGAGTCCTCGTCGTCTGTTGAAGTTCCGTTCCTCGTCGACATTCTTCTGATGCTCTTTCTTTTGGCAGCTGTGGGTGTGGGAGGCCTATTCCTAGACTTGCCTTCTTTGTCATCTGGATCATCTTCTTGCCTGTTGTCAACGTTATCATTCTGTTCATCCGTGGGAGCCGTTTCTCTGATTCGTCTCAGGCGTTCCTGACGACGCATCTCACGTCGTGTGAGATTGTCCTCACTTTGAGAACGTAATCGACGAGGTCTACGTCGTTTCTTACTACCTCGAAGACTCTCTGACGAGCCGGTCATCCGGATGACCGTCGTACTGCGGCTCTCGCTGGTTACGCTGTCCAGGGCGTCGAGGGAACGAGCTAGACGTGGCATCGTCACCGCTTCCTCGTAACTTGGAGGCCCAATCAGTTCCATAGGATGGATGCGTGGCTCCGAGGCGACTTCTCGGAGTTCCTCTTGTAGTCGTTGGCTCCTTTTGAAGAGAAACGGTAGAATAATGAAATTACGATGTGACTTAATGTTACATTCATCGAATTGACGGTACAAACCTTCTTTGCAAAAGTCTTAATCTCTCTCTGACTTCAGCTCTCTCAACCTCCAGTCTTTGGTTTCTCGCTTGTCTCTTCATTTTCATCGAATGCCTTATCGAGATAATCGTGCCCGTAAGCACGACCACAGTTAGAAGACTCACGAGGATGAGTCCCCAGGTTTTGTTATTGCTTTTGTGCAGAATCTCTCTTTTCCATTCATTGGCGCAGGCAAGTTTCCAGGAAAAGCCCGTCACGTTTTTCGGACTGTGACATATCAGCGTCTCCGTCTTAGCCGCTAAACTGGTCAGAAACATGTAACCCGGATAGAGTTGTGTGCAGTCGCATATCCAGGGGTTGTCGTGCAAATAGAGATGGCGTAGATTAGGATTGTCGAAGAATATTTCTGGAGTCACGCCTTTGGTCAGCATGTTTCCTGGAAACGAGTTGAAAGTTGTATTTACAATCTCGTTAATTTGTTGCATTGAACAAATAAAATATTTACCAGAAAGATCCAGCTTTTCCAATTCAGGAAGGCCACTTAGGCTAACGTTCTCCAACGCCGTGATCCTATTCCTCTTAAGGATCAGATTTCTCAAAGTCGCTGAATCTAAACCACTTGGCATCTCGTCAATAAGATTCTTGCTTAAATTCAAATGATACAGGCTTGGGGTTCCAGACAAACTGTTTGGATCAACTCTGTTTATCAGATTATGCGAAAGATCCAGACTGATCACCGAGGTTGACAGTTTTGGAAAATCAACCATGTAGTTGTCCGACAGATTGAGAAACTGCAGTTCGATGTTGTCGCGAAACGCCATGGATGGCACGGACTTGAGGCCGTTCGCCGAGAGATCGAGGACCTGAAGTCGCAGAAGGTTGGCGAAGGTGCTTTTGTTCAGGCGCTCGAGGTGGTTGTAGTCGAGAAAGAGATGTGTGAGTTCGCGATTCTTGGCGAAGATTCGATCGGGTAGCATTCGAATCGAGTTGCTCGATAATCTGGCGTAGGTCAAGGATGGAAATCCATGGAGACCAGGTCGGTCCAGATCACAACGAGAGACGTCGATCTTTTGAAGCTTTTGGTGACGTAGCGTCTCGTATCTGAAAATATTTATCAAGACTTTTAGATTAACCGCTGGCTCTTTATCTACTTCTTTTGAATATTAAATGATTGAATATTTATTGGTTCAATTTCAGTGACTTTAGGCGCACTTCGCGTGCAGTTGAAGGGTGAATGTATATCCAGATTCAATGCGCGTATTGTTATGAGGGGAATGGAAAAGTGTTCACGCGCCACCTATTTTTATTTGCCAAAAACATGCAGAGTTTAGGCGGTGACGAAAGTGCTCGCAAAAAAGCCAGTCCAAAACTACTTTGTTTTGCTATTACCTTCATTGAAATATTAAGTTTCATTTAGACTCGCAACGGTGTTTTTAAAATAAAAAAGGTTCCCGCGACAATATAACGAAATACATCTACACCACTTGTTATCATATTTTCTCAATTTTCACTTTTCGAGCTTATAGGAATTATAACAATACGCAGACATCCCGTGGTAAAACGGAAAGCCAATCAGATAGCGAACGTATAATGATTACCAAGTCTTTTTTAAAGTAGGATTCTAAAAGCATCGCTTGCCAGTAATAATAATTAAAAGAGTAGTCAGTTTTAATTTTCCATAATAATTAAAATCTAACACAAAAAACAACGTATATATGAATTTTAAAGCATGAAAAACACGCTTTTATCATCATTATTCGAATTCGCTTAATTCACGCGTTCAAATTAATACTTTGCGATATAACCAAGTCGGCATTCGATGCGGGTAAGTATAATTCCGGGAGCACCCACCTAGTACTATATACCAAGGTCGGATTGTCGGCCAAGCGCAGATCAATAAGCTCCGGAAAGCCCTGAAACGCGCGTGGACTCAAGACTTTCAATTGGCATTTCGAGAGATCGAGCCCTTTCAGTTTCAGACTGTAAGGATCCTTGACGTCTTTCAGCGGGTTGCCGGACAAACTCAACTTCGTAAGCTCTGGCAGACCTGCCAATGATGTATTTTTAAGCCTCTCGATGCCTGCAAAAAGTAAAAGCGTCCTCGATAAGTTTTTTAAGTATCTATACTCTCTTTTTCAATGTATAGCAAGTTTAGCCTTCTTTCTCTCTCATTCAAAAAAGCTCAATTTACCGCATGAATCAGCGCCGAGGAACTGCAGCGCCGCGTTTTTGAGACCATCAAGCTCGGCCAAGGGATTGCCTGCGAGATAGAGCGTCTTCAGTCGTGCCAGGTGAGCGATGCCCGCGAGATCCGGCAGAGGATCCTTTAGTGCGTTTTCGCTTAGGTCGAGCTTGCGCAAATTGCCGAGACCCCGTAGATTTGCCGGCAAGGAGCTTAATTTGTTGCGCGCCAAATTGAGGTGCTGAAGCTCTGTAAGCCGATTCACCTCCACGGGCAGCACTGTAAGCAGGTTACCCGACAGGTCCAGGTGCTCTACCTGTTAACAGATATGTGGGCGTGTTTGTAGACGGGAGTGTCGTGCGAAGCGATGGAATATTTTTTTATATGGTAAAGAATTTAATTTGTGAAACGTTTTTGTTGCGATGTTTCGATAGCATCAAAATTTACGTAATTTTTTCTTTTTGCAAATCACAGAGGTATAATTAAGCAGAAAAACAATGACCGCAGAATCAGTGCAAGAGTCAGTAATTCACAGTGGAATAAAACGTATTGGTTTACTCTATATCGACTCTAATTTTTTGTGGTTATACTCCAAGCAACTAAGTATACAATCAGATGTAGCTGCGCGATAAGCCGTGAATCACGTAGAAATGGCATTACTCACGCGCTCGCGCCTCTCTCGCCGAGAAGAGAAATCGTATCGATTCCCGTACTAATTTTCCGTTTGTAATTTTTCAGCTTCGACGCGCGACGAATTTCCTACCGTTCGCCGGTCCTAATGGAAACCTCCGAAAGATAAAACCGACTCTTAATCACCCGGGTTCCAAGTCAACCGTTCCACCTCACAACCGTATTTTTTCCTCCAAACTTACGACATCGCTGACGTTCTCGGGAAAAGTTTGCAGTCCCAAACCGGCGCAGTTGACGGTGCGCGGCACGTGAACCAGGTCGCACTGACATCTCGCGGGACAGCCATGGGCCTTGACTCCTAGCAAAACCAGTAAAACAAACACCAGCCACGAGACACAACTTCTTCCCGACGTCTCTTCCGCCATTCTCTGTCACACCGCACACCACTGAATCAAACGATCTTCAGAAGCTCGGCTGCATCACCGGTTGGAAATCGGCACGAGCCTCATGTCGAGTTGCACACGGGAGAGAAGAAAAAAAAAACGACGAACGAGTCGTACGCACACACCTGTGCTGGGAGAAGGTGCGGGCGTCGACGTGCGCCGATAGCGACTGCGAGGGAAAGAGACGGAAGAGAACAGACGCGCTATCAGAGATAACCGAGTGCGCGAGCTGGCCGCGCTTAGCGCACACGACGCGCGTCGGAGATATCGTGCTCAGATAATTTTATTTCGACGACCGCCAGAGTCACTGTCTATGGCATAAAGCCTTCCACTGAGTCAGGAATTTTCTGGCTTTGTGCTCGGATACGCTGTTCTTTGCTTTTGGAAGTAGGTATAAAGCAGGTGTAGGTCGGGATGCCGGAAGCGAGAGGAAAGAGTGTCGTTGTAGAAATTTGGAACTCTGGTGTTGTGTGAAACGCTAGGTGATCAGTGTGTTGATTTGAAGACGTGTTTCCTTACTCGTGTTTGTTGTTGACTCGGCATTCTTTCCAGACATCTGAGTTAACGCGAATCTAATTTTTTTATTATTTCGTAAACAGAGCAAAGAAGTATGCGAGATAACGATCGCAGATTAGCACCTTTACTGCAAACAGCTCGATTTCATCAATCTTTTTACCATATAATATAGCATAAGGTATATCTTTTTTAAAAACTAAACAAAAGTGGTTTCATCAAACAAAAGGCCCGGAAGCTATACGATTCCACTTCGGATATTAAAGCTGCCCATCAAGCGTCCATTCAATATCACATACACGCGCGTCAGGAAAATTTAAAGGGGCATCTCGCTGGAGCTCTCTCTCTCTCGTAGGACATTAGATTAATACTTCGAGTATCCCAAAGCCGATATTGCCGGAGCGTCCTCTTCTCTCTTGCTCTCCCGTGTCCGCGGTCTAAGCTCCTCTTCGGGCTGACCCATGCGGATATTTTCTCGAGACGACGTCGTCGTCCACTTCGCCGGTAATACGACCTCTTGCGATCCGCTCGAGCTATACGGGCTTGTTCGACGAGGTTAAGCGAAGCGAGACGACGATCTTGTCGTCTTCTCATTCTTCTTTCGTTTTTTCTTCTTCTTTTTTTTATCCTCTCTCGTGTTCTCTTTGCGGTTAAAGGGCGAAGCATCGAGGATGAGCGACTGGCTACCGGCTATTACGAATGAAAGATTGATGAGGATCGTCCAGTTTTTGAAGATTACTAATGTACTACAGCTGGCTTGATGCGGCCGATGAAAATTTGATGTGTTGCTTCATTTGAACTGTGTTGTACTGTAGTAAGGAGACGTTGGATTTATTGTTTTATCTATAAAGAAACTTTGTAACTTTTTTAGAAGCATCAATTTTCTACTGAAACATTCATGTTGTTTTATAGTTTTTTAATATTAGATTCAATTGATTCTTTGCATAGGTTTACGCACATGGCTTGATACCTTCATGTGATATCTTATTGATCGTATGTACAGGAACTACTTCATACATTTTTTCCACAGGTTATACATCCCTGTGGGTAGAGTTGTGTGATGATGATAGCTAAGTACACAAACAAATTCAATAGATCACGAAAGCATAAACATTTCGACACAATAAAACCCAACACTCCACCCTCAACGAGAGGAGTATCCTCACACGTCCAGCAGTTGAGCCAATCCAGCCAACAGAGCTACGCAGGTCACACCCTCTTTCACTCTCTCGGAGGGGCTACGGCTTAGCCGCGAGTCTCGCGCCGGCGCTTAGCCTCGCGGCTTATCCAAGCAGTGGGGGCGCGAATCTACCTGTTGATCAGCCAACCCCTTCGTCGCTTCGAGCTACCGAGATTTCGCAAATCCACCGAGGCTGGACTGCATGGTCACGCCTACTTCGTATGGCGTTGGATTTGTTCCGGACGTAACGTGGGATAGTCAGGGAAAAGAGCAAGTGCGTCGCGTTGATATTTACGAATATTTATTTATTCATTTTGGTGAATTGGTGGTGCTTTTCGTGGCGTCAGGCCAACACGGTTAGGAGTGATTTTGAATCGCTCCTAGACTGCCAGATCTCACATAGGGAGTTTTACTCCGCAGTTGTGAAGATCAACACGGTGCAGAGAAGCCGATGGGCTGATCTGTGACTGCCAGGTCAGAGGTCGAGTGGTGGGAGACGTTTGCACGGGGAATATGACTGCACTCGTAGATATAGATATAGAGGAGCGTTCACACTGGCTTCGAGTCCCTTCGGTGGTCTTCGGGAAAGCCCTTTGTTTTAGCGGGCCCGAGTTTTCGAGGACCTTTTTTATATGATAAATAAAGTTTTGACTCAAGATCGACAATGGGTTTTATAGTTTATTTAAACCCTTGATAATAGTCTTGTCCCATACAGGATTTCTAGAGTCGTTATAGTATGTAGTGTACCTAATTCGTATAGAGAGTACGATTCTGATGAGTCAAGTTTCGACCCAAGTGCAAAGAGCTACGAAATATTATTTTGAATACTCTCATTAAAAACCACAGTATATACAGTTGGTTGTCTATGCTGCGCAATTTTTCTACTTTATATTAAATATCCTAGAACATTTCTTGAATGCTTTTTGAAAATTTATCTTTAGCGCTACATTTCACGAAAAAAATTTTTTTTTAATTTTCATACAGGTATATTATCATGAATATTTTATAGCTTCGTGCCAGTAAAACTAACTATAAAAATCGAACAATACGTCCTGAATTTCTGCATTCTCGTTGCCATGCAGTTGACGTAAATGCAGACTTGCACCTAATTATTCAGATTGTACTCCGTTTTGACTGCTCAACTTACTAAATTTTCACATTCTTTCGCCAGTACTTTAAGAAATAATTTGCAATGCATAATTTGAATTTATTATGTTGGACATTGCTTTGTTTAACTGAAGTATTCGCTCTGAAAGTTGAAGAGGTGTTTTTTCCAATTCGCAATTTTTCTTTCGGTATCACAGATTTAATAAGTAACTCTGCATACGGGAGACCACAGTTCGATCTCCAACGGGTCCCTGTATGGGGTATTATTGAGGATCGAGAACAGGATCTACGTTTGTTCGCGAGATTCTTGGTATATGATTTTTCACGTATTTATTCAGCTTTTCTTTTTAATAACATCGAAGCATTTTTCATATAATTAAAATTTTTTATTTAAATTTTTATTTAGAAATCCAAGAATAAGACTACTCCTACGGCATGGGATCCAGAACAAAACTATCACAACCTTCCTTTGATGTCTGAAAGTTTAGTAAGTAAATCATAATCATTATCATACCAATACAATTTCTAGATACTTCCGCTAAATAGAATATAGCACGTTATGCATATGATAAGCGCCAGCTTTTAGCTAGTTAAAAAGTGAAAAATTATCATAATTTTAGGATGTTTTTGTGTCAGAGTACGGACCCTATAAGATTGAAGAACACTCTGTAACAACAGACGATAACTATAACTTAATACTGCACAGAATTATACGTGAAGATGCAGATGAGCCTTCTGAAAGGAAAAGCAATGGCGTAGTTTATATACAGCATGGATTGCTTTTATCATCTGATGCTTATGTTCTTCAGGTTCATAAAAAAAACATCGGTAACTTTATTTTCCCAAGATACATTTTAAAAAGTCACATTTGATTTATTGTGGGAAATGACTGCAGCAGATTATAAGACGTTTTCTTTTTTCAGTATATACATTATTAGAAAATAATTATGACGTGTGGTTAGGAAATGCTAGAGGAAATGCATATTCGAGAACACACTCAAGTTTTACAACAAACGATCCAGCTTTTTGGGACTTCAGGTAACAATTTTCTCGTTTCTCTTCTAGTTATAGTTTAATCGCACGAATTGTGATATGTCAAANAAAAAAAAAAAAAAAAAAAAAAAAAAAAATTTAAGAAACATTATTATTCGCTGTAATGGAAATTACAATTAATTACCTTTGTTTAGTACCATATATTATTTTAGTTTCCATGAAGTCGGAGTGCAGGATTTAAGGTGTTCCATTGACTATGTCTTAAGTAAGACAAAATCACGTTATTTAAATTTCATAGGGTTTTCAATAGGAGCTACGGAGAGTTACGTGCTTATCTCAAAGTATCCTGAATACAATAAGAAAATTCGTTTACTAATCAGTATTTCCCCACTAATTTTTTGGGAACGACCACAGAATCAAAATTCTCAAATCGATGACATTATTGAGAAAATCGAGGTGATTGACTAATTTTCATATTTCGTAATATCGTAACTTTTGTTTGACATATTTTAATGCTTTATTATGTCAATTGTACATATATTAGAAGCTGCGCCACAATTTTGACGAAGGCGATAGTGATGACACTCGCACTGGTGAACTCTATCCACTATCTTCATACATGACATGGTTTGCTTTTAACACGATGAGCAAATGTAAAGAAATTTTTTCAAGCTTTTTTGGAGATTTGCATACAAGCATCAGCTATGTAAATTTTGTTGATTTTTGGCATATTATTGTTTGCAAATATACTGCATAACTTGTTATGCTAATAAGAATTAACACATCAAATGTCTTTTTTAATCTAGGGAACCTGCTCACTTCTGGTGCGCCATATGCCAGCGGGAACATCAGCGAAAACTCTTATTCATATACTTCAGCTCATAAAATCAGGTATAGTATACAAGCTAAAATCGTGGGGCTATGACTTTATATCAAAATAAACAGAATTTAACGTTATATATCGTTTATTACTTCACTTATTTAATTATTATGTTCATGATTTATTATTGCTTTTGTAAGGACGTTTTCAAGAATTTGACAACGGATATTTGAGTGCTGAGGAGTATGATTTGAGTAAAATAACTCTTCCTCATGCTATTTTTGTAGGACCTGACGAAACATTTCTTTATAGAAAGGTATGAATATTTAATTTTTAACAATCATATTGATACTAATGTGCAGACGTTATATGATTGTAAAAACAACATTTCAGGATACACATGAACTACAAAATAGATTTCCTACCGCCGTAATATACAAATTAAAATATGAAAATGGATTTTACATGGATGACTTGGATTATCCATTTTCCAAAGCATCGAAATTTATTGCTGCCGCTATTAAACATCTCTTACCACTTTATTGAAGATTGAAAAACTTGCTTTCATATAAACAATTTAATTATACTTACAATAAAGATCCGTACAATTTATTCGAATAAGCATTTAATGAAATTACTCGACATATTATTCAAATAAAGCCTCACCCTATATGAAGCCGAAACTTTAATGCTCGCCATCTTAGCTGTTCCTGAATACAGTAGCAGCCGATCATCTTCGTACTTCTGACAAAGCTTTCCGATTCATCTGCGGCCGCGCAAGCTCCCCTGTATATAGCTATATAATTAAAAGTCGATCAGAGAACGGCGACTCCTTCGATAAAGAAACTCCCACCCTGTTTAAACGAAGAGTCGTCGCTCGTTTTCTCCCCGACCCTTGCTACTTCTTTCTCTTCTTCTTAGATCCGCCTCTGTGTTGAGTTGCACAAGGCCTGTATAGGCGTATATTTTTAACGCCTTCATTTCCGGCGATGCCGGCTGTCGCGCTGCTATCCGTATAAGAAGGAGAGGCCGGAAATAGCGAAGCGCGAGATATACTTCGCGCCGGTGTTTCAAGTATTGATCAGTTCGAGGAGGGACTGCAGCAGCGCCACTATCATCGCCCTCCTCCTACTGGTCTCCTCTTTCATCCCTCTCTCCTGATGTACCCGGCACATTCACCATCACCGTCGTTATGCTGCTACCATCTCAACGAGATAGTAGATTCGTCGAAAATCTCAGTCTTCTTCAAATTTTCGACAAAATTAAAAAAAAAATTGAGAACTCTATAGACTTAATAGCAAGTATGCTTACTGAATACAATTCTGTTGTTAGCGTGCGCTAATATTTAATTTTGTGTTTAAAACAATCGATCACAGATGCCCGTGGTAGAAAACTTAGCCTACATAAGCTAATTTTTCTACCTGGGCAAAGCCTGCGAATTCACCCGTAATTTCAGAGTATTTGCAAAGGCTTGTATTGGTTTTTCAAGGTAATAATATAGAGACAAAATCGATCTTTATTATAATATCGCGTTTTTGTCAACGTACAACCAACGACTTTTTTAGTTTAAAAATATGCAGCAAGCTGTAAAGTAGACCTTTGAGTTTGTCGTACATTGGTTAGTTGTCGTACAGTTTCAAATGTTTTCGTATATATTTTAAATTTCTTGTAATTTTTAATGAAGCGAGTATGCCGATGAATACAAGTTTAAAACAGCTAATTACTAATATATCTCCATATCATTCGAAAATTATTGTAAAAAGTAATGAAGTAGTTATGCCAAAGGAAAGCAGTTTTTTCTTCACAAAATAATACAGATCTTTCCAACTTTAACAATCGATTTGTCCACTATTGAAAACATCGATGGCTATCACAGTTTTACAAGACACAGCAACTTATTGTATCCTAATTTGATGATATTTTTTTTTCAAAGGAAATAATAAAAATACTGATGTACAAATTAGGAGATTTTTATAAATTTTGTGGTAAAGTTAACTCCAAAATTCACACGACCTAAATGTTTGGTTGTATATTTTGTTACTCATTGGTTAGTGCGAAACTCGCTAAATACAATTTTAAAATATGCATGGAAAAATAAATTATTAAATTTTACTATATTGGAAGTTCCAAGTAATGTAAACGTAAGCTCTTTTTACTACCTAAATCCATTTTTCAACAAAATAAGAAAAAAAAGTTTATTCGATATAGGCAGCTTTTTCCTAATAAGCTACTGCGTAACGACAATGGATATCCATTAAAATTACCATTGTTCTAACTAACTATGGATAACAGAGGTAACATCCCCAACAGCATACAACGTTTTCAAACGTTTTTAAAACGTTTTTTCACAAACTTTGTAACGTTATTTTTTAAGTTTTAATAACGTTTTAAAAACGTTTTAAAAACGTGAAAAATGTCCGAAATTTTTTAAGAAAAATTTTTGTAGAAAATATTGAAAACGTTTATATGACGTTTTTATAACGTTTTTAAAACGTAAAAAAACGTTTATAAAACGTTACTATAGTTTTAAATAAAAATTATATAAACAATCATAAACAAATGTTTAAATAACATTGAAATGGGGAGTGGTTACCAAAATTCGGAGTACCATCTGGATGATTATTTAAACATTTCATTTAAATTGTTTAATTAATTGGTATTTTTAAACGTTTTAAAAACGTTATATAAACGTTTTCAATATTTTCTACAAAATTTTTTTCTCAAATTTTCGGACATTTTTCACGTTTTTAAAACGTTTTTAAAACGTTATTAAAACNGATTTTTTTTTTAAGAAGATGATGTGTATTTCTAAGAAGATGATGTTGTGTATTTTACGTGATCTGGTGTTTTAATGATGCTTTTGTTTTTTCATTTTATGCTTTGTAAAACCCGTGCATATCTGTGTTGCATACTTCGATTGCATATGTATTCAATATAATAAAGTTATTGGACATTCACAACTCTTTGCAAAATTGAAATTTTTCCTATCATAATGCTCCCAAAAAATTACTCATATATACATCTTTGACTCGATTATTCAAATTACATTTCTAACATGTTTTTTACAAAGCTTTCTCTATAGTACGTTAATTTACTATTAAAAATCTATTCTTACAGGGTCTGATTTGTACAGGCCTACAACACATCAAATATTCGAAACAAAATATAACAAGCCACTCGCTCTGCATAACGCAATAAACCGACACAACCCAGGTGAAGCTTACCCCGCGTCACCGAAACTCCCCTCTTTATATCTCCTGCTCATATTATACAAACAGCGGCTGATCCGCAACGACTGTACATTCATCCGTTCACACAAAAGCGAGGTACAGCCGTCAAAAGCTCGCACTCGCTTGGTCGCGCTTTTTCTCTTCTCGCCTCGGCTGAAGGGCCACAGAGTAATTGCTGTGGATGTGCCGCGTTACCTAAATCAAATCCGACAAACGTAACAGAGTACGTCGTCGTTTATAAACCGAGTTCGCTTCGCGTATCATACCTTTCGGCGTATATACACGTAGTAGGGAAGTAGATACGGGATTCCTATCTCGTGCAGTGCCTTTCTCGAGGGGTTAAGCTCTTTTGCAGACTCTCCCGCTTCTCCTTGTTGATTCGCCGTGTACTGCGCGTGTGATTTCCGGAGACGAAAGATGCGTAAGTAGAAACGGAGCGTGAGAGAGGGATGGGGCGAAAGCCGGCGTTGAAACGAAGGCTTAACTCGCGAGAAACAACGAGGTAGCCGCACGCGATGGGTAACAGGAGTCAAAGTTTTTGTTGCATAAGCTTTTTACAATTTTTTTTGAAACCTTGAAATTTTAGGGTATAGTACTCTTAGTCGCTTATTTATTCGCATTTTTGAAGAATAAAAGTATTGGAGTTTCATCGTACTTTCGTCTGTAACTAATGCACGGTGTACCGCTCCTATATTATTATTTTTTTGAAGAAAATGTAAGAACAATATTTATGCATACAGTCTTGTATTATTATTATTGTGTAAGACAAGTATCTAAGGAACAAAAATTTATTCATATATATACCAGTGCAGTAAGGTCAACCAATACCGTTGCGCATTCATAAAGTTTTTATGTCGACGTTTTACGATCGATTTTCTACGTCAGTTTTTGCCAAACCAGTAAATATTGCAACATATTATTTTTTACATACATGTAAATAAAATATTACTGTACATACATAAAAATACGAGGAAAATTTTTTTCTCCTGGATAGCATATTTATTGCTTGATAAACTTGCAGTAACGTCATTTAAACTGTAAACTATAAGTAAAACATGGAAAAAAAAATTTTTAATCGAATCACTAAGTATATCATCATCTGTACAATAATTTTAGTCACTATAGACATCGCAACAATCGTAAAGCAACGATCGAAAATCATCGCATCAACCAAACCATAATATACAGTACAATTCTGTAATAGGTGCGAAACCTCATCTCTCCCAGTACGATTCCATTTCCAAAGCGAGCTTTGCGTCTCGATAGACGCATTGTCTAATCGTCACCGCAGGCCCCAGACACGTCGTATCGGAGAGTATATATACGTTAATGTGCACTGAGCGAAGAGGAGACGACCCCTGACACCTTGCTGTCGCCTATGCTCTTGTCGATGTGGATCGTGTCAGACAAATCCGCCATCCGAGTAGGAATTATATATACTGGGGCTCTGTCGATGAGAAGATGGGGAGCGGTAATAAGAGATCGAGGTGAAACGAAACGTGTTTTATTTTTGTTCGGCTGAAAGGATTGTTTTGGATGGCATGTTGAATTGTATAGTGAATTCAAATATTTCATCATGCACGGATCCACAGAAGAGTGTAGCAGAATATATGTGCACTGAGCTCGCAAACACCGATGCGGGAAATAGCTATATTCGCTAGTAAGAGACACAGAATGTTCAAGCTGAGCGGGTCCAACGACACCGAACAAACTGTACACATTAAAACTCTACACAGATATTTTCTACACGGATATTCTCTACACCAATATTTTATTATTTTACTACACTGCAAAACTCTACACAAGCGTATAAACCATATTGTTGTGACAATGATCCTAACAAAAATAAAAAATAGGTGTAGAGAGTATCCGTGTAAAAAATATCTGTGTAGAATTTTTTCGTGTAGGAAAATATCTTTGTGTAGAGTTTTAATGTGTACAGTTTGTTTGGTGTCGGTCCAACGTCCAAAGCTTTTCTGCTTTGATACTTTGCGGCAGACTAGAGCACGTACGCAAATATATAAATTAGGTCTAGGTTAAACCAGCAATACAGATTTTAATAAAAGAGATTATTTGTTTTACTTTTTAAGCGGACAAAGAATCTGATTTATACCATCCCGTTTTAAAAGTAGAATCTAAAAGTATATCAAAGAAATATACAAATTCCAATCGACAATACAAATCAATAATTTTCACAAAACCCTAGTTCTTACAACATTATTGCAACGACATTCAGACATTTACAAGAACCCCGTTCCTCAACTCATCCCCACGACTGCCGGGCACTTACAAGCGCTCAAGAAGAGCGAGCCCACAGCCCACGAGCCATCCTCCCACGCTATATATACTTTTCCTCTCTCCACGTAGCTGCATCGCAACCCGACTACACAAGCGCGCCTGCGCAGGCTGCAACGAGTTTGGCAATGCCGCGCCGCGGATGAGCATATTTCACGGCGCTATCTCGCGAGCCACGGGCCTTTCTCGCACACGCGCGCATCTGCCTCTTTATTGCCCGGTACCGATAAACGACTTGCGGCCTTCTCCGCGTATACTCTCTCTCCTCTCGATACATACATATACACAGCCGAAAAGCCTTACACGCGTAATCTGTACGTATACGCAAGGCTGTACACCGGTGGGAGTGAGGTCCTTTCTTATGCGTCGCTCGGTGCGAAGGAGACTTTATGTATAGGGGGTGGAGAGACTCGTAAATCGAGTGGGAGGTCTGTGCAGCGCGGGGGTGGATCGTAATGCGCTCGGAGGAGTTTCGCCGACTGCTGGGATTGCTGTGGGCTGGGGTGTCGATATAGAACGTTTTTTTTTTATCGGACGCTGGTTAACGGGGCAAAAGCTGTTTTTATGGCCGATTTTGCTTTATTTTTCAGCGGTGAGGGTTCCCCGCGAGCTTAGACCAACGTAATCCGACAGTTTCACGTAAGAGAGAGAGAGAGAGAGAGAGAGACGTACACTGCAAAGTCGCTCTCGCATCTACTTGAGTTGTAAATTAGCCGACGCAGGGAAAGTTCCAGCGCCGTGTTGTCTTAGATTAATTATGTAGGCGCGGCTGAGGATCAGCTTCGCAGTTATTCTTCTTTCAAACTCGAACCTTCCTGTATACGCAGCTCGTTTCGGACGTCGTCGCTCATAAAACACAAATTTTCAATCCAACAGATCCTCGTGAACCCACACATCGCCGCTATAAATTATATCTCTGCAGCTGAGTATATACCTACGGAAGCTCTCGGCATCTCATAAAGAAAAAAACAATAACCCGTCCCCGCGAAAAAAAACGAAGGTGCAAGGATGATCCCCGAGCTCTTCATCATAGTTAAACGCTTATACTCTCGCGCGACACACAGCTTCCCCCGTCAGGTCTCCCACTGCGGATTTGGTAAATTCGGTTTACCGAGCGCAGTTATTTTCAATTACCCTCGTGTGCCGAAGAAGAAGCGGCTGCCGCGCTCGTTATAATGTATGCGAGATAAAGGCCCGTGCGCGAGCGGAGACTAAGATATTATAGGGAAATGGTCGTATATAAGACGCTCGCGGGGGAGGCTTTGCCACGTTGTGCTATACGTATACCGCATAAGAGTAAGCGAGAGAGAGAGCGAGAGAGAGAGAGAGAGAGAGGAAGGAAGGAAGGAAGGAAAGTGCGCGCCGCCCATAACTTATCGCAGATTTAAGGCTCTTAGACTTAAGGGACTCTAATAATAATATAGCGCGCTAGCAGCCACCTCCCCGAGCACCAGCATTCGCTCGGCCTCGTCTCCTTACCTCCTTCTCTCTTGCGAAGCTCGTGCCAGCGAACTCTCTGATACTTAGTTTACGCCGGTGAGCGATTGGAGAGAATGTGCATAGGCGAGGCTAATATTTCGCGGATATAAAAATCGGCGGGAAATCAAAGGGCAAAAGAATGTATACAGAAGAGGGCAGTTACCCGTCGTGCGTACCGGTAAACAAAGGCAGAGGGACCACGATAAATTTTCTAAGTCGCTGAATTAATAAAAGATTACAAGACACCGTGCGCGGTTACGCTGCTGCGCCGGCCGTGAGATAAGGCGTCTCGAGAGCGCGAGAGAGAGAGAGAGAGAGAGAAACGCTGCTAAATCATCGGATATCTTACTCGTGATACATAAACCACCCTTCACGGCTTTAGCCTATATATATAGCGGCTGTGTGTATGAGGCGCGCGCGCGCTATCTCGACGGGTAAAGAAGAAGTTGCTTGTTGTATATATATACAGAGTGATGGGCGAGTTTAGAAGAAGACTTTGGGGGGTGTGTATAGCCGTGCTGCAAGTGTCCTTTTGCTCCGTTGAGATAAGGCTGCGTTGCAGGTGACTTTATATTTCTGCTTGCGATTTATTTTTCTTTATTTGTTTGGATCATCGTCTCCAGTCGAATCTACATACGTATATTATTAATAATCAGGTGTCTTCTTTTTCCCCGCAAAGTCAGCCGCTGATGTACACACAAAACCGTCGCGCACCGTTAGTCTCGATACCATCGCATATCGTCCCCCCCTGACGAAATCGAGTGTATACACTGACGGCCTCTGTTGACTTACTATTACGTCGCAGGGATAAGACGTCTCGAGTCCAGGACAGCAAATACCTACTCCTATAAGTCCCGATATTAATTGGTCGTCCGAGTCTCTCTCTCAAGTCGGAAAGACGCGCGGCGCGGAGCTTTGATGTGTCGCGCACCCTAGGGTCCATTTTCTCAGGCCAATTAACTAATTGACACGAGCGAAAGGGTGCAGAGGCGATACCGCGCGCGAGAGATGGAAAATCTCGTTAGCGCTGTACTCGCGCGCGCGCGACGTTATTTTCTTGAAGAGTGCTTTTCCATTTGCGCTTTCTTATATAATGTGAAAAGAGAGAGTTTCTTTTATCTCTAGTGAGCTAAAGCTCTTTTTTTATCGAGTGATGAAAGATCTTGAAGAATAAAAAGTACAACTTGCAAGTCTTGCCATACCCGTCTTGTACTACTTAACGCAGATACAATCGAGCTTACCGAATACAGCGCTAGATTAGAAAAGCTTTCATAAATATATCGTTTACAGGAAAAACCCAGCCAATATATCCAGCAGCTTAATTATAATCCCCCCAAAAACTCACCGACGGGAACAGCAGCTTTTCGACAATCGCGAGAAAAATATTATTCTTCCGCTCCGACATACTACACAGTACATATACGGAAAACCCGAACGTTCTATGTCATCCTAATGCGCTAGAGAAGCCGAGTGATACCCTGCAGTATATCCATATATTTCTCTCTCTCTCTCTCTGTGTTCACGTATTATACCGGCATCGGTCCTGCATTATACATACGTGCGGTAAATACAAGGCGGGAGAGAAGGAAAAGCATAAATATCGGAATATAATACAGAGAGAGAGAGAGAGAGAGAGAGCAGTCGTCGACCGGTGGATCCGAGAGTAGGATAAGGCTTCGTTCGCTGGGGAGGGAGCGATGAGACTCTCCGTCGATTGATAAGGGATAAAACCCTCGCGTAAGTAGCCGCCCGTGTAGACGCTTTCTCTCTGATGCTGCGTGTGTGTCTCTTGTTCTCCAGACAGGGGACAAAGTTATACATTATACGGATGATGAACTTTTCGCGGACGCATGAGTTTGATCAAATTCGCCGTCGAGCTTTATCGCTTTATGCATCCATCGCGAGTTTTTCGAGAATTTCCATCCCGAAAGCTCAAACTTATATACAGCGCAAAGTTTGTATAAAACAATGAAAAATCAACACCAACATACCTGACGGCCGTTCGTCTCTCAATCCGTGTTGCAGCAGAGCTTTTTTCTTCTTCTTCTTCTTCTTCTTCTTCCTTCGCGCGCGGGTTAAGTATGAGTTAAGTCCCCGGGCATTAAGACGCGAACGCGCTCGCGGGCAAGTTCGTATATATACAGCATAGCGGCGTCAGGAAGCGAGGCGGGCGGCCGGCAGTAGGCGACGGTGATCTATGGTAGGATTACCCGTGGCGGTATTTCTTTATAAAATTTCGCCTCCGCGCGCGCAGAATCTCACGCCGGCGTTCTCCTTACGCTCCTTTGCTACTAGTGCATAGGTATAACGTGGCAGGATATCACGGTGCTCTGCGCTTTGGTGCGGGGGTGGTCTGATTACTCTTTGCGTCTTTTTTCCTGGCAATGGTTTGTTGGCTAATTTTTATGGTTTTTTTTTTTGCAACGCGATATTCAGGTTGTAATAGAGCTGCGTCTGACTACGTTATTTACCTAGACTACTGGCTTTGTCAAAGTATAACATCATCACTATCGCGATTCGCAGTATATTATACTCTCGGTTAGTTCATCTTCGATTTCCTCACTCTCCCGCTCGCTATCCGCTCTTTTTCAGCTTTCCGCCGAAAGAGTCCATAACCAGCTAGATCTCTCGCGCCGTAGACGCCGGCAACGCGCTCTCTCTCTCTCTCTCTCTCTCTCTCTCTCTCGGCTCGAAGAAACGAGGCGGGGGTTGTATCTTAATAACATTCATGAGCTCAGATATACCCGCTAGATTTATTGCCCGCTACTGCGCGCCCTGCGGAGCTCGGATTTCCCTCCCCCCCCCCTCTCTCTCTCTCCACCTTTTCTCGCCGAGCGGAATTGGCACTCGCTATCTCGTGCTCCGCGAGAGAGAGACCGCCGGGGTGTGGAAGGTGTCTCAACCCTTTTATACCAGAGTCGAGGTGCGGGGGAGGATGGATTTCAATAAGGCGAACGCGCTTTATTTACGAGCGTCGCGATCTCATTTTTATGCTAAAGTGTGTATGACTTATATCATTCGAAGAGTAAGATTACAAAAGCTCTGGCTATAATTTCCCTTTAAGTTACATGCCATGGATCAGCTACAGCAGTACACACTCGGACAAATTCTTTCAGCCCCGTGAAGTGTGCGCACACAACACAACACTCCCGGCATCGAGATCGCAGCCAGCAGCAGCAGCAGCATCAGCAACGTCGCGCGGAGGTGGCGCTCGCCCGGGCAGAGCTACGCTGTCCCGGTTCGCCTCGAGCGCGTGTACAGTAGTGGCGTGTATAACGACCGCTTGCGCGCAGCTAACGGCTGCAGCGTAAGCTCCTCAACTCCTTGCGCCGGCAATACAGATTTATGTAAGTATTTAGCGCTCGGCCGGCTCTTTGCTTTATCGCGAGCTGGCCAGCAGCGACGCCAAGATGCAGCCTCCTTTCGACGCGAGGAGGGGGATGGAAGGACTAGGAGAGAAGCTTCTGTATACGTTACTACTGGGTTTGAGAGGAGCTTTCCTTTTTCTGAGAGGCTATGTATAATAATGTACGAGCTGGAAAAAAGTTTACGAGAAACTCGATTATCAGTTTTGCATATACTCGATTCGCCGGACTATACCTATGTACGGGGAATAATACGCTGACCAATCGTATAATTCATAAGAAGAACGTCCCACGAAAATCCTCGATAAGAGCTTTGTATGCGGTCGATTGTAATCCTGTGTCCGCCAGACCGCGTAAGAAAGCCAAGAAAAGGTCATCCTTCAGATAGAGAGAGAGAGAGAGAGAGAGAGAGAGAGAGAGAGAGAGCTGTTTTCCCTTCGCCTTATGTACCCCTGATCGGTTCGTGACCCTTTTCTTCGGTCGAATGTCGATAGCTGGATGAGATGCGGTTTTTTTGATGATATGAAAGAGCGGTCTACTGGAGCTATTAATCGTCTGCTTATGAGCTTGATTATGTCAAAGAGGAGTTATTGTCTAGCGAACATTTTTTTTTTAATATTTCAGTTTTTGAAGTAAGTAATTGAATTGAATAGTTCTGGCTAGACTGGTTAATATAGAATGGAAAAAAGGTATTTACTTTCCTTTTCACTTCAAAAATACATGATGAAACAAATTACCTTGGTAGTTCAAATTACAATTCTCCTTAAACTATCCATAATATTGATTTTTTGAATAGGTCGCTCAGTATTCCATTTCAAAATACATTGTCAATAACATTAACAGCCGATAATATTGATTTTCTCAAGATCGATTTGCCCTTTATTTGTTCAAACAGTTTCTTACTCACTCGCATTTTTTGTTTCATTTCAATTGTCAGTCGTTCGGAAAACTTACTTCAGTCAACGCTATCTTACGAGAAGAAATACTGAACCAGAGGTACCAGGTGCCCAGGGTAGACGGTATGAACGTCGTCTCCGAGAGTTTTACCGAAAACCACCGAGTAACTATAGTTTCGACTTACTATGTTACGATTTACAGTAAAACTCTCGGAGACGATGTTCATACGGTCTACCCTCGGCACCAGGTACCTCGGTAAAACGGTCAGTTCCATTTGAAAAATGGTTACTTGTGTATATAATTCCACTAAAACTGTCAACGTGTGTTAAATAAATAATTAAAACCCAACCAGCGCGTAGCATAATTTCTCACAAATCACTTCAACACCGATCAAACTTAATACAGATCCCCATCGCTCAAACCCTCTGCTCATAAAATCAAAAACGACGACCGATAAAGTATCCACCCTACATCCATCTCCTCTCGCACGTAAAGCCGCAACGCGATCCCCCGCGATCAGTTTGAACTTCCATGCACTTATAATTGTAGGTCCAAGCTCTCTCTCTCTCTCTCTCTCTCATCGTCGACGTCGCAATAACCAAACGAAGCTCGATTTCTTCCTACTTCATAATTGACTGCAGTATTAAGGATCTGCCGAAGCGGATGCGCGGGAAGACACTATGCGCACGCCAGCGAGGCGTATAAAGGAGGGGAACAATCTTGGATGCTTAAGTCCTAAGCCTACCCCTGGCCACATAAATTATGTATCGTTCGTAAGATGCTCGAGATCCCGCGAGCACCTGCGCGAACCGCGTGGTATAATATAAGATGCACGCGCGTATACTGCTAAGATTGTCGCGCGTCGAGAGCGAGCTCTTGCGAATTATACCCTCTCGCCTAGTGCTCGCCTACAAGTTGCGCGTAACTGTGGCTGGTATCCCCTTAAGCGAGTTACGCCGGAAGATTAGTGCAATGGATGTGGTGCTGTGTGTAGGTGAGGAGCCGAAAAATGGATTTGGTTTGAGCTTTCCTTATATACGGGTAAAATGTTCAAGTTCAATTTATATTGATAACGATTCTCTCGGAAAGGGGCTGAGTAAAAAAGGGTAAACTTCCCCTTAGAGTCCATACAAGGGTTAAGGAATTAACTACGTCGGGAAGAAGCGCGACTATAATGCGAATTCCGATACGGGGCGAAGAGTACGTATATAAGAAGAATAAGAGTTCAGAGAGAGATGATACCTCGAAGCTCTACTCGGCGAGAGCCATTACAAGGATTTCTTTTATTTACGGTCCTGCGCAAGCCCGCGTGTATTCCCTTCGCGCGCGCCTTCTCATCTTTTCCGGCCAAGGGGCTAAGTGGCACGATCGCCGAGCGCTTAGTGTGCGCTATATATACGGCCGGTACACGCGCGCGCGATACATCTTACCGAATGACCGTAGAGGAGAGTCAAAAGCTCTTAAGAACCTTCGTAAGAGCCTAATATTCGGCTGTAGATCAATTAAGACGATCCTATCTCGTCGCTCGCGCGCGCACTGCGCCAACTGGACTTTTCGACGCGAGCGGCTGTAATCTCTTTACGTGATTTACTCGATGGATTAGACCTGATTACGAGAGCTTTTTCGAGCGTGTGTGCGGGGCAAGCTCTCGATTAGAAGTAAGGCTTTGGGGATGATTGTTGTATTGGATTCACGTTTACGAGAATATCAAAACGTCAAATATGACCTTGTCAAAATACAAATGCTTTCAATATCAGCTATACAAATTATAAGTTACTTGCAGAATGAAGAAAAAAACAAATCCCAATCCGGAGCACCGATAATAAATCGCGAGATTAATTAACGGTGCTCATACAGCGCGGCCCAACGGAGAAAATCCTAAATGGCGCGCCTATCCACTCGGCGGTAGCGAAGAATCCTTCGGAGATGACGAGCGAGTATAGCGGGAGACTTTGCGGAAAATCCGTCGCTATGTCTCATTACTTTCAATCGCGCGGCGCAGCCGAGGGAAGATGACTCTCTCTCTCTCTCTCTCTCTCGGTCGCCAGCTTTTCCCCCCTTAGCTATATAACTTTGCGAGAGCCTGGCTTTTATAGCCACGCGATCGCCCCCGCCGGGGTGGGATTAAAGAATAAGAAAGCGCCGGGGGTCAGGAGTTCATTTGTTCGGGGGTAAGTCGCGCGGGAGCCTTTCTTGTGCGCCGCCAGCAGGGCTTGTTCTTCATGAGCTTGCGTACTTCTCGCTCTTTACATTTTCTGTATAGACAATCGCTGTGTACGACAAAATAGGCTCTTTTGTGTGCTCGATTTGTCGCGTGCGGGTTTCAGTTAATTTTCGTTGGGTTCGGAAAGTTGTGAAGAGATTTTTCGTGGGTTGAGAAAATACATGATTTTTGTTTCTCTAAATATGAATAAGGGTTTTCATTCTCGCTTGTTTAATCTATAGACTAGACCTTCCACACAGTCTTGTAAATCTGTTACAGACTGTTATTTTAATTTAATCAGACAATTTTTTTTCTTTCGCTGCTACTTTGCTCATTTCTTTCATCCTCTGGTTAGCTCATACACTTTCTTTCTCTCAGAGGCTGTGGTGCTTCGCCCCTGCGTTCGGATTACGTGGCCAATCTTGACGCTAATTTGCGAGCCCTCAAACGCTCGTTTCTCTTCCGCGCGATTCTCACGAGGAAACGCCAGCGCTTCTTCTCTCTCGCTGGTCGCCAAGCTCTAAAAAGTACATTTACTTGGCTTCAAGAATAAAGTCACTTAAGAGAGTTGGCCAATGAAGGGAAAGACGAGTGCTGATCCTCGCTACCGAGATTTCTTTTATGCTCCCCCAGAGCCGCTCATGTTCCAGCGTAAAGTAATTTTTATCAAAACCTATTACTATAGTTTATGCGTAAATATATCATAAGTTTTAGAAGAACTTGAGCGAAGAGTACCAGGTATTCGAGGTTGAACAGGATCTAACCGAGCCCAGAACCTTAGCAGCAGAGTACGTCGGTGAGAAATTTCAGACAGCGGAAGAGATGTTCAAAGCGGCACAATTCATGGTGGCTCTGCAGTTGGCCAGAGAACCCTTGCTGAGAGAGTCGGTGAGAAAAGTGTACAAGCAGAAGACCAAGATATCTGTGCGACCTACGAGGCAGGGCATAAAGTCAATCGACGAAAATTATCCAATTTATAAAATGAAGTATCTGAAGGACAAGCCCGTCACGGATCTTGTGGGAGATCAGTTCTTGAAACTAGCGATTGCCGAGGAGGACAAACTGATCAGCATATCGTTCTCTAATTCATTCGAAGGATATACCACTAATAACTACGTCGAGCAGACGAAGCAACTCTATGTCAGGACTGAATTCAGCAAAAACGTCCAGGAATGGAACGCTCTCCGAGTCGGCAGCGTAGAAATAGCCCTTACACACATGGTGATACCCGACTTGAAAAAGGAACTGCACTTTATGCTTTTGAGCGAGGCCAAGGAGTGCGTGATAGAAGTCGCCCCATATACTTGCGGGTTTTCTCACAAGAGGGCCAAGGAGTGGGACACGAGCGAAGGGCTAAGAGTGATGGGTCTCGCTTACGTGCCTGATTTTTCCTCCGCTGCGTATGCTTGCCTCATAGCACCCAACGGCGAGTGCACGGACTATCTGAAACTGCCGCACCTCCTGAAGAAGAAGAACAGCTATAGACATGAAGACATGAAGACAGAGTTGCAAAAGAGGCCGATACAGTTGCCATAAAAAACTTTATCATCGCAAAGAAGCCTCACGTGATCGTCATTGGAGGAGAATCGAGAGATGCATTAATGATTGCCGAAGATGTCAGAAAATGCATCGCAGCTCTCGTGTCGGAGAAGAAGTTGCCTAAAATTGGCGTCGAAATTATGGACAACGAACTTGCCATAATATACTCCAACAGTATTACAGGTATCTCAACGCCGACAACGAAATCCTGTCTTTGAGATACCACAGCTTGCAAGCTCAATTACCCAAAGAGGAGCTTTTGGATACCATCAACTTGGAGATTGTAAATCTCCAAATGTCAACGAAGTCGGCGTGGACATAAACAAAGCTGTCCAACAGCCTTGCAGTGGAAATCTTCTGCAATATGTGTACGGCTTGGGAGCGTGCAAAGCCCAGTGTCTCACGAAGATGCTTAAAAATAAGGAGAACAGATGTCTGGAAAACCGAACGCAGCTAGTTACATCATGTCACCTGGGTCCAAAAGTGTTCGTGAACTGTGTCGGATTCATAAAAATCGACACAAATCGCCTGGACGACGGTACAGAGACCCACGTGGATGTTCTCGATGGTTCGCGCGTCCACCCAGAGGCGTACGAGTCGGCGAGAAAAATGGCCGCCGACGAACTGGAGTGCGACAGCGGGGACGCGATTCCGGCCGCTGTAGTGGAAGAAATTAACGAATCAGCCGAAAAACTACAAGTTCGTGGAAGCCACGGTTACAGCTTTCAGCTACAGGAAAGCTCAGTGCAAGCAGCTCGATGCGGCCACCTGTCCTGGCAAAGCCTGCGGTATCCAGTTGCGATTGGACAATGGGGTTTCGGGCTTCATCCACATAAGAAATCTTTCGGATAAGTTCGTAGCGAATCTAGAGGAGAGGGTGTGCGTTGGTCAACGCATTCACTGCCGCATCGTGAAAATCGAGGCTGCCAGATTCGGCGTCGAGGCTACTAGCAAGAGCAGCGATCTCCGAGACAAGCATCAAACGTGGAGACCACGAAAGGACCCCTATTACGATACCGAGGCCGAGATCATCCATAACCTTGCGGAAGAAACAGCCAAGACAGCACAGCAACGGCCAGCCTATGTGAAGCGGCTCGTCTCGCATCTCTCCTTCCACAAAAGAATTCGCATTACCCCATGCTCAATAGCTTGCGGGAAAAAAGCACATTGCGCAAAAATTCGTGTGCACGAACTTTACAAAACTTTTTTAGTAAAGTGTACGATACGAGTGCACAAAGTATAGGTCGCTCCCGCTCGAGCAAAGCAATAAGTAATAGGTATACTATTTTGTAATTGAACATTTTTCTAAAAAGAAAAATGCGAATATTTAAATCAAAGAATGAGGTGATTGTCCCATGTAATTATCTTCCACTATAGCAGAATAGGAGGAAGCTAAGTGCCAACGAGTTGGCAGCGGTTTTTTTATTTTATATCGTACTTACCGTCTCATCGTCTTCAATGAAATTAATATTATGGATTATTTTAAACTGTAGTTTCAAGTAATTTGCTCCCTTCTGTATTTTTGAAGTGAACATTGATTTTAAATTTTGTGGAAGGTATAACTCTTTTTGTCTATTCTATGTGACTAAGTTTTGCCATCAATGATATACTATATATATTGAGTTTATTAAATAATTTTTAAAATCATCTATTCCCCATATTATGACAATGCATATTATGGTTATAGTGTCACCAGTATCGATTCTTCCTACTCTAATTGTAATTACTGATGGCGACACGCTGTTAGGAATCGAACGTCCTAACGTACTATATTGCATGTTCATATAAATTCCTAAATTTTCGCCATTATCCTACTGTTTCAGTAATACAGTTAAGTACACAATATCATATTATTAGCGAATTGCAAATTATGTGGATATGTCAACGTAAGTTTGTATTTCTTTTCATTCGTTGTATACACCATTTTTCGGCGTAAACCTCGATACACCGCAAGACAAAGTATAGGTTTGTACAGGTCCTTTTCCCACCGCTTGAATTCTCCGAGTCTTCGGCGAGCAAAAATAGGTGGCGCATAACACTTTTCTTTTTCCTTTATCGCTATCTGCGAGTTCAGTGCACATATAGCTCCATGACACTTACGCCAAGAATGCCTATGGTTGAGCCTGCTATTTTATACCGCTCATGCTATGACTGGAACCGAGTTTTGTTGTAGGTTTTTTTTCGGTTTAAATAGCAAATTTTTCTCCCTACAAAACGCGAGAAATTAGAGATGAATCGAAGAATTAATTCCAGCAGAGTAAAACGTCCGCATTTCCATCAAATCTCGGATATAAAATCCAATTAGCATACATCACACGTTCGCTCCCCGTTGTTATACGCGATTTGTCACTTCCGCGCTTTCTCAGCGCGGAAAGGCGCGTAATCGGATTTTTGTCACGCAGCCGGCTTGTCTCCTCTACATACACATGTCTCGGCGAAACGTCAACAGCGACCTTCATCGAATGGAGTACGTACACCAGCAGCTACGGAGAAAGCTCGAACATTATCTCTGTCACGAAGCGTCCGGCAGTTGTCGAGACGAACGTGGAATCGGAGAATAGTTGAGAGTGTGTATTCCAATCGGTTCGAAATAGACACTGTGGAGGCTGAGTTATGAGATGGAGAGTCGCGAATCTGAGGGTGGAATGGGTATAAGAGAGATGCTTCAATTTAAGCATGAGAGAAGGAGGTGTAAAACGTTGGAATACAGCTATTCGATTGCAAGTGAATTTATTTTTGACGCTTGAGATAATCTTCAAATCTCAAAGAATCTAACTCCCATCCCTCAGACCCGCAACACAAAAAACAATATCTCCACCCACCCACACACCCATATGCAGAGAAACAGCGTAGAGTCATCGCAAAGCGTCGAGTCCCGTAGACCGTTATTCAGGAACTTTGCTGACAGCTCTGGCCGAATAGGCAGATAAGAACGTCCTCTGAATGCCGAAGCTCTGCACAATGCTATACGTCGTACATACACACGCACACACACACATAGGTGGTACTCGCTCCGCAAGCTCGCCGCGCGCGGAAGCTGCTGCTCTAGCGCGAACGCGAATCGCACGTCGAAGAGAGTTTAGTTTCGCGGCGCGCAGCCTTTGACGCTCTCTCCGGAATATAACATATGATAAACTCGGCCGTCGTTTCGCTTTTGTGGGACGCGTCGTCGTTGTTTCCCTCGCTGCTGTGTGTCGTCGAGAATACGGGCGATGAAAAATTTGATGTAATTTTGAGAAGGGTTGTCGTTTAGTTTGCATTTGTCCTCGTAAAGAATCCTGATGCGATTTTTATCGATACCTTTGTGATGACAAATGTAGGAATATGTTAGCGAAAACTAGAGTTGAATCTGTATAAGTTAATAGATGAAGTAGAACAGAATCAAATTAATTATTTAAGGCAAACCTCGCAAAAAAATAAGAGTCAGCACTCGGTTGAAATAGAAATTTTCCTACACATCTAAAGACATCGCAAGCCATCCCCTCCGACACCAATTCCTCCAAGACTCACCAGGACGAATTCGGTTAGCGCAAATCCGGTGACGAGTTCACCGCAGAGAAACTTGGAAAAATAAATTAACGCCATTCGCCTCTCTCTCGTCTCCGCGTCTTTCCTCGGCATAAATCAGCAGCTTCTCCTAAAATATCCCCGAGTGTCGTTTCTTTCTTCTCTCAGCGGGCTCAGCTCCACCCCCCCCCCCCCCCCCCTTTTNCCCCCCCCCCCACCTTCTTCTTATATTCAGGAAAAGTCTCGTCGGGGGTAAGTTTGTCGGCGCGATTAAATTAAGCCGATGTCGTTTGACAAATGAAGATCAGATAAAGGGATGATCTCTCCTGCTGACATTCGGACTTTTTTCCGCTGCCTTGCGTATAAAATTCAGAGGAGTAAGCCAAAAGAGCTATCTTACTTATACATACAAAGAGTCGTGCGTGTATTATATGGTATATTCGACCGTGTTATATAGTTTGGCTCAATTTTCTTATCCGAGAAAAGCACGACGTGGCTTTGCTCACTTGATTTTCGAGGTTGATCATTTTATTATACCTAGATTAATACGTATAGTGAGGAGTTTTCGGTAAAAGAAGAAAACGCCTCCTAGCAATCTCTCGAGACGTCGCAAGAGCGATTCCTCCAAGAGATCGCATTCAGCTTTGCTAGCTACCCACACACATTCGACTGTAGTATAACAATGATAAGGATAAAAGCGTCGGCAGGTATTACGCGCGGAGCAGGTATAGTCCCTCTTTCTCTAAGGATAAGAAGGGACTGCTGCTGCTGCTGCTGTGGCCTCGCATTAGGAGAAGAGTCGGAGATGGATGTTTTGCGAATAAGTGAGAGAGAGAGAGAGAGCGCGGAGAGGAATATGGATCCTTGTAAGACGTTTTAATTGGACAAATCCGCCTATCCTCATTAAATCCAGAAACTCCCTGGCTCTATCTGCCTTTTGCTATCGCTCTCTACCTCTATGTATCTCTCTCTCTCTTTTCTTCCTTCGCTTGAATCCAGACACGTGGCTCCTTTTTCGTCTCTCTCTTGTGCTAAATTGAAAATCTCGCGTGTTGTATGTGTATTTTATGCCGTGGCCTCTATATCTGCGGGGGATTCTTTGGCTTTGCGTCTCGCTTCTTACCCTCGTTTGCGCTCGATCATACTCCCTTCTCGGCTTTTTATCTACCCCGACCACTTTTTCTTCGAGGTACGACTTTTTAGCTGGCTGCGACTAATCTTGTCGATAAGGATTTCGTCTACGGCGGCTCAACTCGCTCCGAGCTTATTTGCTCGCATCATGTATACTTTTATTTATTGCGAATAATAAATATATCACTTTTCTAAAGCAAGATCTTTGAAATTTTCAGAAATCAAGGAGCTTTTTCCCCATAGCTCCTCCACTACTAGCATCTAATTTTCCGGCTTTCTCTCGCTCAGTAAATAACCCACACGACTGCAGTTTCAATACACACAGTACCTCGGCATTATGCGAAATCGCGGCAAAGTCTTGAGAATAGATCTATTGTCACATATACACATACCTATGCTCCGTTCAGAGTTAGGGTTGTTGTGTCGGCGTTATTGCGCTGACAGCTCGCTCTGTGTCTTATCTGTTCCGCGAGATTGCGCGCGTATACTCGGCCTCGCTCTCCGCAAGCTCTCTGCTCGTGCATTGTATACACCCGAGAGCTGACGTTATCGCAGCATAGAGGCTTATTTTTCAAGAAAATCCAGCGTCGAGGTTTCCTCGATCCTATACTGGGTATAATGAGATGCATGCATATATGTATTGATTAGCCTCCTTTTGGAGTATATAAGGAAGGGGACACACGTTTCTTTGGAATTATAAGGAGCGTCGAATGAAAAACCAAACGATGAACGAAGTAAGCATGGTTTATACTTTATTTCGAGATCATTACTTATCATTCATAATAATAATTAATAATTAATTACTTAAATATTAATAATTGGTATATTCATTATTTACATATATATCATGACAATTATATCATTATATACTCGTCACGCGAATCGTTACAGCGTAGGTCATACCTCCCGCTGAGAGATAACTGCGCGCGCATCGCAGTGTGTCCGTCAACGTCGTCTGTATACGTGTGTATGTGTTTATATTTTTTCAGCCTGTGTGTATGTGTGTGTAGCACGAAGTATCCGCTAAGTTTACTCCTTATTATATCCTCGGCTAATATCCTCTCGCTGCTTTTTAAGTATCAAGGGTGCAGCCGGGAGCTTTAACGGTCTCTCGTTCAATGTACAATCTCGCTGCTGCAGTGGCCGAGAGCAGAGCCGCGGACGAGCTTCTCAGGGGCTATTCAGCGTGATAGGGATGGGGCTGGGGTGACTCGCCTTCGAATAGAGCCATTTTCAGCCGTTTGCACTTGGCCCGACGATTTTTGAACCAGAACTGCACGTTCTTTGGCTCCAGGCGAGGGAACTTTTGGCGGTAGGGCATGCGGTTCAGCTCTTCCGTGTACTTCAGGATCAGCTGTGATGAAAGATTTATACATTTGTGGGATTAGTTTTTTTTTTTTTTTTTTATTGAAAGATATTCGGTGTATACTTAAAAAAATTGGACCTACCGCATGGCTGGGATGCGTGTTATGCGTGAACCAGGTCTCGAGTCGCGGAACCTCGGTGACCGGGTCGATGAACGTCCTGTTGCGCTTCCTCCTCTCGTCCAGCATACTGGTAGGACAGCCTGCTGGTCCTCGCGGCGACAGATAGTGCGACATGTACATGACGCTGTGGCCGAACATTGGACTGGGTACGAGGGAGAAGCCGGGCAGTGGTCCACCCGTCGGACTCGCCTCGTCGTCCTCCGAACCCGAAGACACGCCTCCACGGCCCACTTCTTCTTGCTTCACTGTCGATGAAGTCGTCGATGGGGTTTGGTTCTGCTGCTGCTGCTGCTGCTGTTGTTGTTGCTGCTGCTGCTGCTGCTGCTGTTGCTGGGCTTGGTCTTCGGGCCTAGTTGTCAGGGATAGCGGACCCACCGGTGGACTCGCTGGTGGTAGAGGCGACGGCGATGTTGACTGTAAGGGTTGAGTTTTTCATTAGTTATTCAAAATGATGCATTGAGTACAAATAAGTAACTTCGGTCAATCTATATAATCGACTCACCTGGAGTCTCGAGTCCTCCTCCTCATCGCTGCAGTCCTCGCTGACATTACTCGCCCCTCTAGGACTTAATCCCGGCGGACTATAGCCATTGACACCCCTGGTCTCCGCCCTCTTCTGCGCAGCTCTCGCATTTTTGAACCAGTAGACGACGTTGTTAACGTGCAGAGGTTTCCGGTCCCTCCTCGACTCCAACGCGTTCAGCTCGTTCACGTAGTGCTGTATCTGCTGTCGCGTAGGATGCTGGTTCTCGCCGAACCAGCGTTGAAGTCGCGGAAGTTCAAGCTCTGGATCGAAACTCGTGCGCATGCGTGACTTGTGCGAGAAGGGCAGAAGCGCCGGGTGATGATGGCCGAGACCAGCTGCAGCCGCTGCCGCCGCGACCGCCGTACCCGAACTCACGACTTCCGAGCCGACCGTCTGGGGTGATTGACTCCGATGATGCGGGTGTGTTTGGTGGTGATGGTGATTTGCGCTCGGCTGCAGAAGGGGATTTAAGCCGAGACCAAGGTGTTGCTGCTGGAGCCAGGACTCGAAGTTGCGCTGTGTCTCTTCCGTCAGGTCGTTGCCGCCGCGACAGAGAGATGACAGGGTCGTCTGAAAGAGACATTTTGAAAATCGTTTACGTTTCGGTACACATAATGATTTATCTGCCTTATCAATATTAGTCGTCGTATTAGTGAATTAGCCAAAGTTGATTTATGTCTTGCAATGCATTAACCTTTGCGAAAAAAGAAAGCCTCGCACAAAAGCTCTTACGGATATAACACAACCAAAAAAAATAGCTCTAAATCTGTGCTTATCAGCTCGTCTTATCTCCACAGAATCTCAATTCCGAAAAAAACCCATATCCTCTAACAATAATCAAACCGCGAATTCGAGACGAAAAACATCGTCTCTCTATTCGCAGCTCTATAATCACATGCATCAAGCCTCTGACGCACGCACAACATCATCAGCGACGCGACACCGCACCGCATCAAAAAAAAAAAAAAAAAAAAAAAGAAGAGCAAGAAGGACGTCGACTCGTCGACTCTCGGGATTACGGAAAAGTTTTGCGCCCTCGTACTCCGAAGAAGAAGCGCGTGCCTTATCGCCGCTTGATTTACAAGAACAAACAACGACGCACCGATGGCTGTGCGCGAGACACGAGAGGCGGGGATCAGCGAGCGACGCCATTTAACGAGGTAATCTGTGGATCGAGCCGTATATAGAGGTATACTCTACTATATAACTATACTCTCTTTCTGCGCAGAGTTTTACAACCCTCTACTTAATCACTCACTCAACGTCGCGGCAATGCGGCGGGTTACTTAAACTCCTCTCTCTCTCTCTCTCTCTCTCTCTCTCTCTCTCTTGCGCTCGCTCGCGAGAAATCACTGGGCAAACAAGCACAGGAGCCGCGTTTTCTGGCTTATCTTGCGACGCGCACACGGGAGAGCGTCGCGCTTGCTTCTAAGCCTGATTTACAGGTATTTATGCGAGTTATTACAGTAAATCAATCGGCAAAGCACGGATCTTGGGAGAGGAATCTTTTTCTGATTTTTAGGAGAGGAAAAATACTCGTGAGCTGATGCAGTCCCACAGTTCTTTCTTCTCTGCGGCTGATCGATGAGGCTGTTATTGCGCTAATGATATGGAAAATTATTCGATATGCTACCGGTATTGCGCTTGGTTATAGCCTTGTTTGCCCGAATGCACTCCAGACAGCAGTATATTACAGCTGACTTTTTTCTCACCGTTAAACTATTATCGTCTCTGTTAGATAAGCGAATTTTGCACACGCGCTCGTAATATTCCATCAACGTATAGACGTAATAGATCCTCTCTCTCTCTCTCTCTCTCTCTCTCTCCATCATGCGAAACTTGCCCCGAAATTTCCAGCAAATCTTCATCGCTCGCGGAAAGTGGCCCAGGAGTCGGAGAAGTAAAGGGTCCGCTACGGGGAAAATTGGTAATCATAGAGCAACAAGCAAAAGACGGCTACGGCATTAAAGTTTCGGACTGGGGGATCTTCAAAGCGAGACAGAGAGTGCACTTAGATAATGCCCGTAGGGGGGGGGGGGCGGAGACGCAGCAGAAGCAGAAGCAGCTGATATCGTCGTCGTCGAGGTAGAGGCAGCAGAGGCTTTTGATGAAGGCTCCGCGAATTCGGTTGAGTAAAGGGTAATCCTATCACGCGCGCTACGAGATCTCGCCGAGATGCACGACGACGAGCTATATAGACTTCGGAGCGGGCTCTTAAAGATTCCAAGGTTCGACAGATGCCTCGAAGCTATATGTGTAGATGCTCTTCGGATTCGCGTGTGTCTATATGCGGTGTAGACACTGCGAGAAAGAGGAAAGGAGCGTCTTTTGTGATTTTGGCTACCGATCGCTGGAGGATGGACTCTAAGTTTTATGGGATTGGTTGGAAAATGGGATTGTACTTTTTTCTTTTTTAATATGTCGAGCTATTCTGAGTCGCTTGTTGTTTGCGAGAGATGATTCAGAGCGAGGTTTAACAATTAAAAATATGCACGGTATGTTGCTTCTGGAACGTACTTGCTCTCGGGAGTCTTATCTATAGGCTTTCGCGCGTTTTTCGAGAAGTGTCAAGATTTACCTTTCCTGTTGATCTTTCCGTAATCTTCGGATGAGCGTTTCGTGCAAAAAAAAACTTTTATAATTACAATTCATTCGCGCTAAAAAAAAGCAGCTAGAATAACGATTAATACAATAATACTACTCCGCTCCGAAAGAAAAGCAAAAGAGAAGCAGTAGTAGTAGTATAGCGCGACGAAGCATTTATTCAAAAGCGGGCGGAGATCAGGAAACCGCAGGCGAGTTTCCGTTTCCGGCGAAGATTAGGCAGCGCCGCTGCAGAGTGGATGGAGCTGGAGGACTTCTTAATGAGATTAGGCGAGACCGACGACAAACACTCTTCGGCTAGATTTACATTTTATACATTTTTAAGCGGTCGTCTTATACGCGTCGAGTCGCTGGACTTACTTCGCTCCGTGGGAGGATGTCGAGCTTTGTCGATCGCTGACTTTGTATTTTTTGAGATTAGCGGACTCCGAGGCGGCTGTTGTTTTTTTTTTTGCGGGAGTTTATTTGTCGTTTGGTTGGGAAATGATAGTTTGAATTACAGATTCTTCGGGTTTTTCGTCGTTATTTAAAAATTTTGTATTTTTAGCTAGAGGGAAATTTTGAGAAATACATTAGAGAGAATGACATTAGAACGCAATCTTATCGGTAAACTATTTTAGCTACTGATGTTTTCCAAATTCAAAAACTGATATCAAATACACACCTCATCAAGCGGACATCCAGCAGCAATGAGGACCGCATGGCTGCGCAGCAGTAGCAACCTAAGCAGTTTGTCTCTGACTTCAGCCGCGGGTGTCGGAGGTGGCGGTCTCGATCTGTACACCTGTATTTTGAGGGTAGCCACGTTGATCAGTTCGGCGAGGATGTCACCGACGGTCAGAAGCGGACCTTCGGCCACCTTTTCCGTTGGCAGAGGCTTCCAATTTCGAATGACGATACTTCCTCGGGCGCTCAGGATCAGGTCGTTCGAGTAGCTCAGACGCATCAGCGCCTCGCCCACCAAGTCCTGCGATGTGGAAGAATAATTTGTTTTAGTTTTACGCTTACAGGTGATTATTAGTTGATTGGAAAGAATGAAGGATTTAACGAACCTGAAACGGCATGTTTGCGGGGATGAAAACGTACGTGTCCATCTCGACGTGTGGTCGTCGCCAATTATCTCTCCCGCTAGTCGATCGCGTCTCGACGATGCTGTGGATTGCCTCGACCACGCAATGCACTGGAAGACTCTTACCTAGAATCAGAAAACAAAAATTGCCTGAATAAATAACACCGTACAAGAATTTACAACAATTAATATACAGCTATACGAGCAGACAATCATTACACACTCGTCAACTGCTATAAGCGGGCGATTGAGATCCGCGCTAACTCGAGGAAAACTCATAATGCGGATGTGCGCTTTCATCCGCGAGAGAGTAAGTCTAAGAGAAAGCAGAGAGAAGAGAAAGGGTTGCAGCGCATCAGCACGTGGGAGCGAAGAGAGAGAGAGAGAGAGGAAGGCATATAACCCTCGCGGCTGCGCTAAGCATATGCAGATCCACTCGTCTATCCCCGCGAGACAATGGGCCTCGGCATTTCGCGACACAATGGCGACGATCCTCGTTTAACCCTGACTTAAGTCTTCTGCCTCGGCTGCCGTATATCCCACTCTGCGATTGTAATCCTACGACCTCGCCTTCCGCGGCTCCTTCAACCTCGTCGAATCTGCCGAAACTCTCTCTCTCTCTCGCTGCATCTATATACGCGTACACGCGCTGTGCTCAAAGGCGCACGCGTGTATCCAAAGCTTCTTACAGAAGTGTATATAGGTCTACAGTCTGGCTTCAAATTGGCTGCATCGAACTCTTCGCGATTTCGTATAACGACGTACACAAGCATAGATATTGCCTCTAAAGCGGAGGACCATCCGCTGACCGGTCAGGTATACTGGATCCAATCGCACTGGGAGGGAGGGAGGGAGAGATGCCGATTAAATTGCCCGCGGAAGGCAAAAGCTCCCGGCGCACAAAGACGGCACTGCTGCCCCCTCCGGAGATCGTAGGCCAGTACGGCTCTAATGAAAACTATAGTACCGAGCCCGGGATTACCTGTGCAAGGGGGTAGCTAGCCTCTGGTCAAGCCAGTAGTCCTATATAGTGGTATAGTAGCCCGCGAACGTATTAGATGGAAGTTTAGGCATTAATACCTAATAACGCCGGAGCCAACCCACTAAATCCTTTGTTGGCCATCTTAGGCAGGACTTAACACCTTGTGACGCGAGCTTGTTTTACTGTGTACTAGACGCGTTATATAATACTCGCGATGTATGCTATAGCTGATATGCACCGCGAGAGGAAGACCAAGACGATGGAGTATTATACGTAGGTGTATATATATATAGCTTATATAATGCAGTGGCGATGGTCGGTTATTAGTTGCTGTCGATGGACGCCCTGTGCTTGCAAGGAGCTTAGCTCCGGGACTGTAATGCACTGCGGTGTAATGGAGAATTCATCAAGCGCGATTTCAAATAAATATACTCTCAACCCACGCGATAACTTGCCTCGATGTACACAATTGGTTTAACGCGATCCGATAAAAAGTACAGAATAAGAGAGAGAGAGAGAGAGAGAGAGAGAGAGTCGGAGCCAGTCTTGCCATTATCGAAAAAGTGAGAGGTTGTCACGGCACCGACACAATGAAAGCTCCTCCGCCGCGAGTTTATTAAGAAGCGCAGCGAAGGGTATAGAGTTCGATCATCGTTTTTTCCCAGTTCCCTTCCTCTGTCTGCAGCGCGAGAGAAGTTCTTGGAGAGAGAATCTTTAATCTCCAGCGGCATCCGGAGACCAAAGACATTTCTCATTTCTGGTGGTGCCCGGCAGGCCCGACTCTATCTGACTTCCGTTATCTATCGCTGGCCGAGAGAGAGAGAGAGAGAGAGACTGACGGGAAGCGCGACGGAAGCTCCGTTTGACGCGATGCCGCGCGGTGTGGCTGCTCCCGTCGAAAGATAAGCTGCTTCTCGCTCCGCTATTTCAGTTTCTTCTTCTTCTTCTCCCAAGATTACTTCGTTCGTGTCAATATTTTTACAGTGAATTTGTACAAAACAATTTGCAAAAAGAAGTCAAATACACTTAACCCAGTTTATAGCGACAAGTGTCGCAAACGTCTCCAACTCGCTTATATTCATCCGGAGGGGGTCGAGCTTGCGTGAGTTATCGCCGCCGAGTTTTGTTTGTCGGAGAGAGAGAGAGAGAGAGAGAGAGAGAGAGAGAGAGAGAGAGAGAGAGAGAAGGACGCGCTCGCGCTTGGAATGTAGGCGAGGGATTTAGGCTCCTAAGGTTTCCTCTTCGCGTCTTCGTAGCCTCTCTCGTAATCTAAGACTGCTCAGTCTAGTCTTTCGGAATCCAATCGCATGTCTCGAAGCCGTTTCGCGGGTGCCTCTCTATGTACCTTCGTACACTTTCTTCTTCGATGCGCGTCAACTTCATTCGAAAAAAAAATGGAAAATATCCCTCAATAAGCACAGAACGATTATCACCGAGCGTAAGCGGGAACTCTTAACTCTTCGTCGAACGAGGAAAGCGTGGGCGTACGTAGTTCTCGCGGTATCTGGAGGCTGATCCGGCGGATGTCGCTGATAACTCTTTTCAAAGTCCGGGATTTTTTATCGCCGTCTGCCCGCTCTACTCTATATCTATCTTTCCGACCGGCTTCATCATCTCGTTATATTACACGCTCGCTCGTGTTCCCCGGAGCGAACTTTCTTTATTAATTTCTGTAGCTCCAGACTCTTATCCGCTTTTATTCTCCCGGTCGGGCTCATTAACGCCTGTTCTCGCGCGCGAGCTTTTATAATACCCCGACGCTGATAACGCGATATCCAGCTGACTGTTTGTCGAATGTTTTACGCTCGCGTGTAATTAACTGTTCCTACCGTTCTAAATAGATTGTATATATGTGCAAGCGCGTTGTATTACACGAGGCAGTCCTCGACACATCGCAGTCGAACAATCGAGTTAGGCAAATCCGCGGGGCATAACTCTTTTTCCTATACCTGTAATGTATGTACGTGTATAGCTGTCGTTTGCACTGTACACATCATCCTCGCGTGTGCGCCGGGCCTCGCGTGCGATTTAAGCTTGCGCGAAGCTGCGCCGCGTAAGAAGCGGAGCAGCTTTAACACTCGCTCGCAAGCTCCAGATAAAGCGTAATGAGATAACCTTCGGCAGCTTACGAGATCACCGGCCACGCGACGAAACCCTCCAAATCCCGGCGTTAGCTACGCAAGCTCTTCGAGCTGTGGCTCTCGATGTGTTGACGGCGAGTTGATGTATGAGAGAGCGAACCTTCGGTCTACGGGGATGTATACAGCTTGAAAAGATTGACTGACCAAGTGTCTCGTCATTGCTCGTTCGAAGCTATCAAAAGCTTGTAACGAAGCTTGCAAGCACATCGATACACCCGGCCGTCTCATCAAACTACAATAAAACGATCTCTCCGCCGCATATCCAATTAACTCTTCACGCAGGCAACATCTGCGTCGCCGCGTTGCGAGCTTATAAACAGCACAACTTACGCGTTCGGCAGTTCTGCGGCGCGCCTGTGCGCGAAAATCCTTCGGAGCGTTTCGCGATTTTCCCTTAAACTTGGCGCGAGACTCCACTCGTCATTCGTGCTTGCAAGCTCCCACACGAGAAAGGGTTAAAACTCTCGCTCTCTCTCTCTCTCTCTCTCTCTCTCTGCTCGTAAGACGCTTAGGAAGTAAGCTCTCTTATGCGCGGGGCCGAAAAGACGCGCTGTCGCTCGCACGCGCAAGCGTTCTTCCGATGCGTGAAGTTGCCGTGTGTGTGTGTATATATATATATATATATAGAGCGCAGAGGCGTCACGTCTGGCCTATGCGCCTCCTCGAAGATTAAAATTACTTGAGCAAACTCGAGAGGCTCGCTATATGGCGTATGTAAGGAGGGAAGGAGACTCTCTCCTCTCTCGTAAATTTCTCGGCTAAGGAGCTTAATTTGGGATTTTCGGTAACGAGTTATTGTAAGCGCAAACTCGTTCGCGGGGGCAGTCGCTGCTGCTATACTCCTGCTATTGTTGGCTGATTTATGGATTTTGTGCGCGCGTGTGTCGCATTTTTATTTGCTTTTGATTCTCCTTCCTATCAAACGTATGAAACTCGTCATATCGCTCGAGTAATTAGTCCAAATCCTACACCTATCATACAACAATATAAGGGCAAGCCAACAACAGCTCCTTCATACACACAAACGTACACACGTCACACAAAGCTACAGAGGCCAGCTCGATTGTCTAAGGGGTCAGTCTCGGCCTACATAAGACCTCCCGCTCTCGGATTAGGTCGCGCTTAAGCGTCCCGGGACGACGTCGACGACGAGTGTAGAATCCGCCCGCGTTTGCTTCACTCCCCCTTTACCCTCCCCCCCCCCCTCCAGCTCTGAGACTATATGCAAACCCTTGCGGCTTAACCCACGGGCTAAGGCCGAGTCTCTAGCCCCTCGCGGGATTACTACGTCATCCTGCGGAGGACTCCGACCACCGCTGCAGCTCTTATTCCGTTTATCTCCGGCCGCGAGCTAAAGGGAGAATTGTACTTCTTTGTGCTCTAGACGGATAGGAAGGATATGTGTATATTCCGTGGTATCTTTTCTCGCGGTTAGCTGTGTATGGCTGCGGGATTCGCTTGAGGATGACCGAGAGATCGCTGATGAGTGCGGAGTTGATATAGTGTCTTACCGTGTTCGGGCGGTATCTACTTAAGGTGTGCTTGCGTTACTATATTTCGGATAAAACAAAGGATTTAAAAAAAAAAAAATGAATCTCAGCTCCTAAAGCAACAAAAGCTCAGTTCACCAGCCTCTCGAGCTTTCACCCGATATTACAGAGAGTCCAGATAAGCAGCACTTCCTCCGTCAAAACGTCGCTTGTCCGTTCGAATTTCACGACAAGCTCCTCAGGCTTCTTCTCGTAATTATTCTTCCATTTTAAAACGTCGCGCTGCGCCACGTAATCTTGGCCGCTACGCGCGTGAGCGAGCGAGACACGAGAGGGAAGGGAAGGGAAGGGCGAGCTTGCGCGCGTAGAGGCTAAAGGGGCTCCTTAGCGGAGATCTTAGGCAAATCCAGCGTAAAATCGCATCAGGGCCTGCTACTCGCCCCCACTTACCGAAACCACCACTTACTCCGACCAGCAGAAGCAGTAGCAGCCAAGGTGGATGCTGTACACTCCAGAGGAGGGTGGGCTAAACTAAATTTTACAGTTTCTCGATCAAGCTCGTCTTGGGAGGAGACTTATTGCGAAGGAAAAAGATAAAGCTTTCGAGAGGTCACTTTTATGATGCCGAAGACGCGGCTTTTTCAGCGTAGATCTGGGTTTGCGTCTGTTTGAGGGAGAGATTTTCATTTATACATATCGTGTATGGACTTTTTGTCGAGTTTGTGAAACACGTGACATTATCGGCATAATAAAGTGTTTATCTACTGAAGCGGTTATAGCTTGAGCGGTTTGAGCAGTAGACCCAACAAGGCTGTTTTCAAACAGTCTTTTGGCATAGGTGGCACACCGCTATGCAATAAGTGCACTTTGTGCGCAGATTCTTATATGAGGGAATTAGAAAAGTGCCTATAATTTTTTTTTTTTTTTTTTCATCAATTACTTGAACTTGGCGCTGCTATTCTGAGGAAAAACTGATCCCAGCAGAAACAAAAGTGCACTCCCGTGAAAGCCAAAGCGTGTAAGAAAAAAAGGTCGAAAAACTGAGTTTGATTCATTGATTTTGTCTGATTTTACTGATTTAACAATTGATGGTCGCAGAGTTATTTATTGCGAAATTCAAAATACATTGTAAATATTCAAATCAACGAGAAAAACATTCAAGTCTAAAAACTGATTGATAAATTTACAACGGAATTACTGCTGTTTTACGCGCATTAACATTATTTAGTCGTACGAATGAAAATTGAAAAACTAGCTAAACCATACATCAGCACCCGCATAATAAAATAAGATCGAATAATAATATTTTGCTTACAACGTGGAGAAGACAATCATAAAGGAGATTAATGATAAAAGAGAGTATTACGATCTCTCGCGCGCGCGCTTTTCCGCGAGTCAAGAAACCAGCTTTTAACGATCTCGTAGCCATAAGCCGACAATTACTCAAAGCTATCTCCCTCTTCTTTCTCTTCTCTATTCTTGCTCTCTATCTACTCGCTCATCTCTCCGTCTTTGTCTTTCTGTCTCTTTCTTATTTTTATGACTTTCTGTCGCTTGATAAGAATAAAGTAAATTTTTTCCAGTAAAACGCGCGAATATAACTGTACAATCTCAAAAATTCTCTAAATGTTCTAAGCCACAAACTCGTCGATGAATCAATTAATCTCCCCCCTCTCGCAATAATCCCGCCCCTCTCCACCGTTTTCACACATTCCCTTCGATCCTTCTTTATCTCCGTTTCCTGCGCGCACTAGCTCCTTATCTCCCTTTCTTTATTCTCTCTCGCACTTTTCTCTCGTCTCGTTCGCGGCATCGCCTCGAACTTGCTTCTGCGCTGCAGCTAGCTCTTAATCAAAACCGCGAAAGACATTAAAAGCGTGACGCTTTCTATCTTTCTCGATCCCTCCTTTTGAATTGCGCGAGAGAAGGAGAGTTAGGGGGAAGATAAGGGGCTCTCTCCCTCGGTGACTCCGGTGTTCACTCGTGTAACGAGCGTTGTCTCTTTTTCTTTTTATGCGAATGTGTATTAGGAGCATATTGGAGATGGTCTCGGCTCTTTAATTCCTGATCGATCGCGTGTTTAATAATGTTAGTTCTTCCTATAATAAATAGGATAAAGCTTCGCAAGAGAACAAAACGAACAAGAGGCGAACACAGGGGTTAAGATACTCTCACGATACAGCCGATAATGTTTGTACGCAGGCAATAATTATAGACCAAGTTTTTCCAAGTCTCCAAGCGGGAAAGACGAGATTACGCTGAGCGCAAGGACCGCCCGACACGATCACGAGCGCAAGAGTAACGATTGCGAGGTTTAAATATAGTCTCGCGTAAATAATCTATTAATTATATGCGCTCAAGCGCTTAAGGCGCGACCGAGACAGCTACGGAGCAGTGGCTAATGTCAATAACTGTATAAATCTCTTATTCTCTACCAAGAGATGCGATACACAATATTTTTTGCCTTTTGAGAAATGTCGTGCGCGCTACTGCGATTGTGTCGTCGTTGCCGTTTGAAATTTATGAATTATTATAGCCGACGATAAGACGCTGCTATCAGAGCTTTTGACACGTTCTTGTCTAAATAGAGGGAATTCCGAAACTTTTTTCTCCGTTTCGTTGTATAGTAAAATCGACGCTACTGTTACACTGAAAAGAAAGCTAAAATTCGTCTCATGCATCGCATAGACCATTAGCTTCGATAAAAGTGTTAATCTCGACAGCGAACGCGAGCAAACACAAGTGCCGCGGTATACATATATAAATTAGGATCTCAAAAGACATACGGCACAAATTCACTAAATCATAGTTATACACAGTATATATCGATCGCGAGCTTGCTGTACTATCATCGATCTTAGGCTGTCTAAGCACAGCTGGCAGCAGCTGCTCGACTGCAATCCTATTTCTTTCTTATGCAAAACGCCGAGCTCGCTCTCGCGAGTTAAGGGATTAAAAAGCGTGTCTCGTCGCGCGCGTCTAAGGGTCAGCCTAACGCTCGCGTAGAGTCTAGAGTAGGCGTCTAACAAGATTAGCCTTAAGACGTCGAGTTGCGCTCTGCAAGCTGCATACCCCGAGGATTACACATTATGTATTCACCCGCGTGTTATTTTTCGAGCCCGAGATCTAGTTCGCGTAACGGGCCTGTAGAGACACCTTCGGTTTCTATATATTATACTACGCTGGCTGTCAGCTGCTGAACTTCTTGGAGTTTATATTTTTTACGTAACGGAAGTAGCCACTAAGTAATTAAGGATCTTTGCTTATTGCGCTCATTGTCCAGTTTGCACAAATTCTATACGATACACTCTCGCGGAAACAAAAGTCATAAACACCCACTCGAACTTTTACGCGGTCCTTATCGAAAGCTCGTCGTTCTTTCCTCCGCATAGCCTTCCCCCGTCTTAAAGTAAACTTTTCGCCTCCTTGTATTACAAGCGGAACGGAATGAAAATTCAGCCGCGTAAAACGATTATCACTGTCATTGTTTTCGTCCGCCGGAAGAAGCGGCGAGACAATAGCCCTCTATTCTGTGTGTTTTATAAGGTCCGAGGGCGGAAAGTTCGCGGGTCGCTCGGATCATTTGGCAAATCCTATTAAAAATGGATAGACAGAGAGAGAGAGAGAGAGAGAGAGAGAGAGAGAGAGAGAGAGAGATAGAGTGGCGGTTCTTCTTTGATACATATTTATACTTCTCCGCGCTTCGCGGAGGCTCTTTGTACTGCGATGTCTGCATTTTTGTTTAAGAGTATTAGAACGTCGCGGGGAGAGTTTCGCGGAGAGACGGCATTGTGGTGGAGGGGTATATATTTATATCCCGGTAACAATGAGGGTATGATGGAGGAGAGTCTTCGGTGTCGATTAATAACTCGTGGAGAAGAGACAGAGAGGACTTTTAAGTTTTTTTCCGCAGCTATTGTTTGAGAAGCTATTCTGTATAGGTATATCTATGTACAATATTATAATATTATATGTTTAACTAACGAAATTAAAAAAAAAGTTTTAAAAAATTTCGCCAGTTTTCTTCAACTTATTATATGACTCAGGATCAGTGATACGTGGAGGGAATAATCGTCGGCAGCGGCTTTGGCTGAGCTCGCGAATGTGGACCGGGAATTCTAAAAGAATTAAGAGATAAATCGAAAGCTGAGCACTGCAGTCGCGTTAATGCGCCCATATACAGAGAGAGAGAGAGCGAGAGAGAGAGAGAGAGAGAGAGAGAGAGAGAGAGAGAGAGAGAGAGAGAGAGAGCTGCCGGCTGAAACTTTTGCCGCGCAAATCCGCTGTTTCATTTTACAATTTATTTTTATTTTCCTTTTCGATTTTTCGAAAAACGTTTAATTCTCCAAAATCTCAAAGTCTTACACCGTTCGCATGAATAATTAATCTCCTAAATTTTCATTATCCTCTAAAAAGTCAAACGCACATCACTTTATTCAGAAAAAAAACAATATTTTCCATAAAACCTTCATAATTCATCCGAGAGTCGGATTAACCCACATCGAAAACGAACGATAAAAATTGAAATAAAAAAGGAATATAGTCGAGCGAGAGGATCGAGCTAGATCCGCGCGAGATTTAAGATTATACCTTTTTTGCGTTATCAGCTGTGCGTATACGCGTACTAAAATTTATACGCGCATGCGTGTGTGTACTCGCGCGCTTGTATTAAGAGCTTTAAGAGCACACACACACACACACACGCGCGCGCATGCGTGTAAAAAGAGAGATCGGCCAGAGGATACACACAGACCCAAGTTAATGCCGCCGGCGCACATATATACATACGACCGGACGGCAGTAGCAGCAGCAGCAGAGCGAGGGATTATCCTCCGGGGATATTTTTGATCGCGCAATAATCCCTAATACGATTTACACTGCTTCGTTGAGCCGCTCGCGCGCTTGTATCCTGCCTATGTGTGTATGTATGTATGTATATATACATATAACGTTCGCGCGCTGCAAATACGTAATCAAGGATTCGCGCACGTGAAAAGCCGCCCCTGCTCGCGTATAATCCCGCTTCGAATGCGATTTTTGACAGCGCGCGAAGCTCGAACGCGACTCTGACGCGATTTCGCGCGTGGGATCCGAAAATTCGCGTATATAATTTTACAAGCGACCTCTGCGCGAGTGAGGGAAAACGATTTTTTGCGTCCTAGTTGGCCCGATTATTCCGTGTTGCTGTTGTTTGTTGCGCTCTTTTTTTTTTTTTTTTGTTGTTTCGTTGAGCGAGTATTTACACCGGAGCTGTTTGATCATGCTTCGTATATATTTATACACGCGCAGTGTATTATTTTCGAATCGTTAAATAAATCGTTCTTTTTTCCATTGTACAAATCTGATATAAACAGGTTATGCAATCGTCATTACCATTATCTCTCCCGAAGCATTAATCAAGCTCAACTACACACACACACGCAAATATATATAAATAAAGACTAAACTCCCAAAAATCCAAGCGAAACCACAATCGCCAGCACAAAAAAAAACTCGAGACAAATCCGAGCCGGTCGGATTAGCGGCGGCGGCAAAAGAAAATCCGAGATAAATCGCGTATATATTATATGCGCGCGGTTGCGCAAGCGAGCGCATTAACGTCGCGCACAGACACACACACACACACACACACACACATATATATTCGCGAACCATAAGCGGGCATCGGAAAATGCGCGCGCGGGAGAATTTAGTCGGGAGATTATACCGGCCGCAGCGGCTTTCGGATTATGTTAAGGGCGATCGATGTATGTGTGTGTGTATACAGGAATCGTCATTGCGCAGTTCGATGATAAAAGTACGAAGACTCCGAGGCTAATCCGAAAAAGAATAAGGAAACGAGAGTCGATTGTTTGTATCTCGCGAGTGTATCTTGTTTACGGAGGGGTTTTCTATTTTTAGCTTGACGCTTCGCAATTATACGCGTATAAAGCTTCCCAGCTATACGATCATCAGGCGAATAAGCTGATACAGTTTTTTATTTATAAACCGCGATGGTATTTATCCCAATTATACTCCACCCCTATACTGATCCACAGCTCAAGAAAAAAAGTATCGACACAATAACCATAGACCCTCGTTCGAAAAAGCCAATCCCTCCCCGCTCATTACATCCAAGTGCGTCTCGCGCATATATACACACATAGCTGAACGACGCGTCGAGATTGAGCCGAGCGATCGGTGACCCGCGAAGATAAGCGTCATCATCCGGCAAAGCCGCTTCAGTCGTCGGTCCCTCTTTTTCTATTTATAAGCAAGCGCGTGCGCGCGTATAGGGTTTTTATCAACCCCCGGGATATTAACTACTGAAAGGCATTGTTGTATACATCGCGCGCTCTTGGATTTGACGCCGCAGAAAGCGAACCGATTTGTGATGAGAGAGCGGCGTTCGTTGCTCTTTCAGTGTCTGTATAGTACATCAGCCTCGATTAATGATGCCGCGGCTGTTTAGTAGTTGCGAGTGCGGCAAAAAGACGCAGTTTTAAGCGATCTTCTACTTTGTTTTATTTTTTTTTTTTTTTATATTTTTTTCATGCAAATGATAAAAATATGATTCCCAAAGCCTAAACAAGAGATCCTCGGCGTAATCAGGCAAATCCGCATCAGCAGGCTCTCAGCAGCGAATTTAGCACGAGATAAATTCGAAATCGGTACATACGGGAAAAGCTCGCAAGCGCAGGGCTCATCGACAGTAGCCCATCTCCCCTGGCGCAGCTCCGGCGTAATAAATGTTGGAAAATGCCGTCAAATATAAATGGCACTAAGAGCCTCGATTAGCCTTTCATATCTCCCCATCTCTCTCTCTCTCTCTCTCTCTCTCTCTCTCTTCCACACATCCTTTCGAAATCTATCCATCAGCCGTATACCTCCTCTTTCCGTGCATACGTACGCAAAACTCGACGTGTATGTGTGTGATGGTCGACAACAGAGAAACTATGCTTTAATCCTCGAGCTAAAAATCAATACGCCTCTGTCTCTCTCTCCCCCCTGTATGCAGGGCTGAAATCCTCCCCCGGGATAAGCCGCTCGCCGGGACATAGTTAAATAAATCCTGGATCAAAGGATAAGTCCTCTTTCTCTCTCTTTCTCTCTGTATATGTGCGACTGTGTGCGCACATCTCTTTTTTCTCTATGATTTTTTTGCCGCTCCCCTCGGTATATCCGGCCAGCCTACGCCAAAGGATTTGGCTGACGCTCCCTTTTGGCTTTTAGGCCTGGGCTTTCGTATATTATATACGCGAACGCATCAGCGCGGCGCGCTTATATAATGAAATAGAGTCCGCTAATTCTACTGTTTGATCGGGATACATATCTCGGGTCGAGCTTATCTGCTTCGGAAAAGAGGAGCTTTTTTTCGGGGGATATATTGAATCTGGTGATTTTAATTGCGAGGATACCTATATTCTATATGGCTGCGGTGCGGGGTGATATCGAATTCAGAGGAGCGATTTAGATCCGGGATTGGAAATAGAAAAAAATCCGCCGCTCGAGGGGAGATATGGACGCGACTGGCTTATGACCCAGAGCCTTGTATTATCTACGAACGTTTTCCTATTTGTACGATTGTGAGGATGAGCGAGAGCCGATTTTGAGCCAGCCTAATCGGCTGCGACTACTCAGCTAATAAATGATATTATTCGATATCGCTCGTGAAATTGGAGCTGTATTATGTTAGAACAGAATAAAAAAGAAGTTTTACAAATTGCTTTACCTCGAAGATCTTAATTTCATCATTCAATCCGATACATCGCGTTACGTTCACAAGACAAATCACCTTACTCATCTCTCATCACCTTTCTTGTCACTGCCGTCTTCTCGAGCTGACGGTGGCTCGCCGCAAGGCATCTGAATTTCTTGGACGACTGAAATAAAGATTTCGGTGTCGTTGGCCCACGATTTTAGCAGCAGGATATCAAAAAGTCGCTCAGAATTAAGGTTGACGCTTCTCTTTCTCGCTAGGGTTATTTCTGACTCGTCGCGATCGTGTATAAAAAATACGAAAACGCATTTTATAATCCCCGTATTAAGTGCGTGCCTCTCTTTCTGTGTCTTACGTGCGCTTTAGATGTTCTTTGGCTCTTGGTGCTGTATGCAGACAAATCTATTATGGATTCTGTTTATATAGTTGAAAGAATTTGATATCTATATACCTGTGGTAGTACCTCCTGGGGATGAACCTCCGACCCTTGCCCAGGAAGGCTTATAAAAGAACCTGCGCAGCAGTTACAGCATGAGCGGCCCAAGCGGTATAAGCCAAACAAGGCAAATTTGGCATGGGCAACACACCTCTATATCTACACTTCGGAGCACAGATTTTGACGAGGTAAATGAAAAAGTACCTATGGGCCACCTATCTTCGCCAGCAAGATACTATAGGGTGACTAGAGCAGTAGAGGAAATGCCAGTACAAAATTGTTATCGTTTTACAACATAGTTCAACATGAGTCAAGAACTCGATTTTATTATAAATATAATGATGATGTTCACTTGGTTTTAGACGGACAAAAGAGTTTTTATAATTTTTTTGGGCTATTTTGACTCTGCATTAGTTAAAAATATTTTATTGAAATTTTTCTTCTGCATGTGCTTATTCATCAATACTTATCTATGATACCGTACAACAACTGAACAACTTAACCGAAACATTTAAACTCATATTTTTCATCCTCGATTCAGCAGATCCATTCCGAAAGAAAGAATAAAAACACCAAATCTCCGTCTAATCTTATCCCCTCCCAATCCCTTAATCCTCTCCAAAACCATGGCAGTTACGCATGATTTACGCGAAAAGTCACTCGGTTTTCCCGCCTCCAATATCAATAATCCCCGACGAGAAAAAAAAAACAACCCTAAAGACGCTCGTCCAACGATATCCCTCTCTCTTGTTGCTCAAAGCACAAATAAAAAAAAAATCCTCTCAACAGAATCCCACAGTGAAATCCGCAGGATCAGCGCGAGCATAGCATAGCACGGAATATACCAGGATCCTCCGGTTCTGCGCGAGCTCTTTAAGGATAGTCGAATCCTTGAGGCAGCAGGGGAGCATAAAACGCGCAAAAGGACGATCGACGCGCACGAACTACGCCTATACGTATATGATATACACACAATAGCGCGCACAGGACCATCGGAGGCGAATTTCGGCGCTGAAGGACAAGAGCGACTATACTCCCCCCCTCCATCACGCACTACAGTATGCCGAACCTGTTGCCCATGTGTATAGCTATATATACACCGCTGGCGAGAAGGAGAAAGGAGGTGGGGATGAGAGAAGAGAGAGAGAGAGAGAGCGTGACGACCTTTTTCGCAGCGGCACACGCTGAGGTGCGATGACCTCGATCCTGAAATTTCGGCAGTGTTTAGGGGGTACCGCGATCAGGAGAACAGAACGCGCTTGGAGCTCTTGAGCGCTGGCTGGCTCGGCCCCCGCACACTTCCTAATTTGTTATGTGCCAAATCCGAGAGAGCAGGAGTCGAGATGCTACCGGAGCAAGGACGAGTATCTGGTCATGATGTTTTCTGTAAACGGTGTTTGATGTTGGTGTAGATGCTTTTGATGAGTTTGATGACGAGGTTGCATTTGTTTTGTTTTAGGTGTATACTTATTATAAGAAGTTATGATAATTTTTTGGAATGGGTAAAAAGAAAGTTAGTAGAATATTGGGACATAATTAATATGATGATGATGTGAACCATCATTGTCTTTTGTAAATGATTAATGTTTGAATGTGCAGGATTGACAAAGTTTGACTTCTGTTTGGACCTGGGAATTCGAGGATTAGCTTTTTATAAATAAGTAATTACAATATTTCATCTGCGGTACCGACCCAATTATTTTACTGAATTCATCAGTAGCTTATTTTCCAAAAATGATTCATCGCCATGATGATGTGTAAATAAGTAGTAATAATTTCACAGCATATTAATTTTTAATGATCATTTCATCACAACACGTGCTAAAATTTTATAAATAAATTATTGATAATCAGCCGATTGTTTTACAAAGTTAAAAATAATGTACAGAATCATATCATAGCTATCCTCGCGACGAAGAGGGAATATCTCAGGATTGCGCACTATCGTCCTGAAAAATGTCGTGCAAAGCTCATGCTTTCCTAATGCCTGAGTAAACAACCCTGTCATCCGAGATTGCATCTGATGCACGTCCAAAAGAAAAAGTACTGATCACATCTTCGAGAACTGGGTTGCTCCAACTCTTCTATTATTTACCGATTTTCAATTTTTAAACATTTATGCTGTCAATGGTTATGAGCGTTACTCGAGGAACAGTCCAGCTTATAAATGCGGTCATCTAATCCTCGGGCAATTTACTGAACTTTTGAGAAAAAATTAGTTGAAAATTGTATACAAATTAAATTTTTTGTTAGAATACTGAAAAAAGGGCTTATGCAGTAATCTATAGGAAATAGTATAGCCACCTTCACAGCAATCAATAACCAACAACGTCATCATCTAATCAGCAGCTGTCAATACCTCAAGTATCGTCACTACAATTTCCATCCCATAATTCAGTCGCAACGTTCACCATACATCTACCCTTGCAGTATACAGCCATTCATCTCGCAAGCGTCACCACCTGTAGTCAGCTCACGTCCACCTCTCATCGTATTCTCCTCCACGTTCACGTATACAGAAGAGCTAGGTCATCACAGTATCCAAAGCTAACCCTGAACAACGTATACGCGCAGTCTATATTTGCCCGAAACCCTGAGCTTGGTGCGCGCGTGATCCCTTCCTTCCGGCAACGTCCTGCTCCCCTGGGACGGAGAGGTCACAGGCTAGCCTTACCCACATTCCCATGGGGGTGCTGCACTCGAAGGATCCGCGCGTGTCCCCGTCTTCGTCTTTATCGCGGTCACGCTTTATGCTGATGCCTACTGCACATGTGTGCGATACACTACTGCGGGACGAAGCGGGACAGCCCAGGGCGATTTAGAAGGGATATACGTGCGAGGAGGAAGCAGGAGAACAGGTGAGTGGCGTGTGTTGACAGGAGCGGTGTGAAAAGAAGACAAGCTGTTGTGTGTCCTGAGGGAAGGATCCAGTTGTGCTTTTATAGTGTTTGTAGTGGTTGAGTTGGTGTATTGTTTGTTTGAAGGAGTGGATGGAGATGCAAGTCTTGGGAGCTGGCTATACTTTCTCTTGCACTGTTATGACGGCGAATTGCGAAATAATTTGTTTAAAACAAACAAAGTTGACTGCCAGAGCGATATCAATACCCATGCAAAACAAAGCAGTTTTGGACTGGCCCTTTCTTGAGACCTTTCGTCACCACCTAAACTCTCCGTGTTTTTGGCAGGTGAAAATAGGTGACGCATAAGCACTTTTCCATTTTCCTTATAACAATATGTGCGCCAAGTCTAGATATAGTGCTATGCCACCAATGATGAGAAGTAAATATATTTTATTTTTTCTAATTTGAAGTACCAAAAAGTAACCAGAAATGTAAAATACGAACACTTGGAAAGAATATTTAAACTGATCAACACGTGCAAAAGAAAAATGTTTATAAAAGTGTTGTAACTTTTACATATTTTATAATCAACAAAAAAAATTTTGCAATCAACATTATACGAATCAAATAAACGAGACAATTGCTATGGTAAACCCCGATTTTCATTTTTTTTTCTTTTTTTTGCTACCGCGAATACAGAAAACAAAGTCCTGATAGGAAAAGAACAGTACAGCTTTCCCGACTATCAGCTCCTGTGAGTAGTGCCTACGTTGCGTGGGCGGTAGAAGCTTAAGCCGATCCCGAGGGATGAGTTCCTCGCGGGTCACGAAAATTCTCCGCTTCCTGAAATCCTGATCGGGAAACCCCCGACAAATCTGTCTAAATCCGTCTAACTGATCTTATCGTGTTTCCCTCGCACTTGTTGTACACCTCGTGCGCATCGCGCGATGCATACGAATTCATCTTTTTATGCGCGTTTTCTCGTTAGGTGCGCATGCATTATTTTGCAGTAATAAAATGAGTCATAGATATTGAATCAATTTTCTTGTTTTTATAGCATTTGCTTGTATATTTTCAAATTGTTTATAGTTTTATTAATCGTTCATAAATAATGTCTTTTGAATTTTTTAATAAAGGCGGTTATCAATATAAGATAGTCTACCGTACGATACTTTATACCAGAGTCTCGAGACTTGGGCTCTTGAATTCCGAGAAGTATTTGCATTGTATTACAGTCGTAAATCAACAATTATTACGTTTACTTTCAGCAATAAATAACGATGACGAAGGACTTTTATATTTCCAAAAGACGTTGCCCCGAGAACCGCAATATAACATACCTAAAATTACAATTTCGTAACATTATATTTTTGTCGCACTCTAAATAATCAACGTCCTTCTACAGTAACGCACACCCTTACCCCAAACCACTCTTTTCAACCCCCTGACTCCCCACACCACAAGCCTAAGCCAACACACCCCACTTTTCTCGCTCGCATTTTTTTCGAAAGATTCGTGCGTAAACAACTAGCAGGATAGCATAGTCCTCCTACGGGATGCGGAAGACGACTATATCCCCCCACTTGGTCGCGCAGGACTAAATGTGCGAAGCCTTGATTCTGTAACAGCGTGTGTGCGTGCGCGCGAGACAAGAGCTCTTGTATACGAACGAACGGAGATAGAGAGGAGAGGAGAGAAGAGAAGAGAGTGCGTAAGGACACGTTGGCTGGTCTCCTGGTCGTAGGGGTCCTACTAAAGCCCTTATTCGGGTCACGGGGCATATCCCGAGGGTCCGCGTGAACGCAGACGTTCCAATTCTCGAGGAGTGAGATTGGGAGACCTACGCGTCGATCCTGCTGCCCTGGAGGCAAAAATAAGCCGGCAGGTATCGAACAAAGAGGCTGATTTGCATATTTCGACGGGAGGATGATGGTGGCGGAGAGAGTTGGATGTGCGAGACGTTGGGAGAGGACTGCTGCGGTTTATGAATAAGCTGGGTGATTGCAATTTTTTGTTTCTTATCTTGCTTTTTCCTGCACAGCTGCGTTGTGAGGTGATGCTTTATGTTGTTTAAAAATTGTTATTTAAAGTTTACCTGTTGAGTTATCCCTTTCTCCATAAAAACTTATAGTAAAATAATTAAATTTACTTTAAAACAAAATAAAACAAATGACCTACAGCACTTCAAAAACTTTTTTCTATAATAAACAACTTCTTCACACAGAAATAAGTTATCCATACATAAAAGTTCAAATCCAGATAAGAAAAATGCTTCACTCCTCGAATACGATACTATTGTATGCCTAAGCTGGCTATAGGCACGTCTACATCACCAATACGCCCCCGCAGTCTCTCTATACATATACACACAGCGATTTCGGTTGTATGCAGGCTCGCACAGTAGCACACCGCTTGGCCCAGATACACCTCCTCGCTCAGCTGCTCCCCTGTTACATGAGACGTCTGGTAGGCCTACAAATTATCCGACATTGATCGGACCTTAACCCTCAGCGGCCAACTGCATTCGCGAAAGCTTTTGACTCCACAACATAGCTATGCTCGATTACGTCGAATGTGGGCGTACGTGCACGTACACGGAACGGAATGCGAGGAAGTGACGATCGGGTTTAGGAAAGGATGAGGATCTCAGGACATGCGGGTAGTGTTTAGTACTGAGTTTGTTGACTCATTGCTCGTTTTTAGGAATGACTCATGTCGCGGTGGGTGAGCTTGATTGTGTGTTGCAAGGACTGCGCTGATAATATACTTTTACGAGACTGAGCGCGAGTTTTGAGTGTATTAATATAGTAAAAGTAGAGGAGTGTAAGTGAAAATATTGAGAGTTTTAAATTTCATTTTTATATAATTATCAAATTAAAAAAAAAAGTAAACGCAGATCAGCATTTGGCATATACTGACAAATGTTGAATAAATAAACATTTTTGTGTATTTATTCTTAAATTAACGGTGTAATTTATTCACATTTACGGTCAAAATACCCAAAAGCTTTTAAAAAGTTTCAAGCACAAAAATGTTTTATACTTGCCGGAATAACGATAAACATATGCGAAATTTATAATACATGAAACGGAAAAGTTGTCGATCACAACCGCAAATCAATGCTCCCTGTATATCCCCAAGCTATTTGATACCTGCGAGCAACAGCTGGCCAATATTGCAAGCTCCTCGTGAAGCGTGGCTATCAAGACGCAATCGTACACGACCATCGCAACAACGCACAGCTCGCCGAAGACGAGGCTAAAGGAGAAGCAAAAAAAGGGTAGCTACTGACCCTTGATCATCAGGATTTCAGAACGAGGTGTCAAGGACGCGATGCTTCGGCTTCCCGTTCGCGCCAACCTTCTGCTCGTTACACGCTCACACGTACACAGCTCGCTCCGCACCCAAACAAAGACGTAAAAAGCTCAGCGAGGTCTATAGCGTGTATAGAAGAAGCAGCAGTGCCGTCGGACGAAGAAGGAGTAGGAGAAACACGGTGGCGTCAGCATGTCTCCGAGGGAGCGTGGGCTGACTCGCCCCGATCCCCGCGGAACAGGCCGGCATATCCGTGGCAGCGTAAGCTCGCGAGAGCTTGCGAGCCACGCGAGTGTATACGAGGGGGCGACTTGCTGTTCGAGTCTACGCGCCGGATCGCTAAGTCCGCTCCTTATCCCACGCGCGCCTTTGCGGAATATCCGCTCTCGAGGCCGGAAATCCGAGTGTCGTGCTTGGCTGAGCTTGCGGAGATAGAGATAGAGAGATGAAGAGCTTTTGGAGAGAGCGAGGGTGAGGCGATCGAGTGAGAACGCTAGAGTGCGGAGTGTCTCTGTTTTATCGGTTGGGACACGATTCGAATGTTTTTTTTAGTGTGAATTGAAGATGTTCAGGCGAAGACAACAATTTCATTCTGTTGTATAGGAACTTATTAATTTTATTGAAAAAATCACAAAGAATAAAGTAGCTCCTATTAATGATTTGAATTCCAACTCGAAGTATAGTACAGCCATACTCGCACGATAAGCTACAGATACAGTATCTCATCCATTCCTCCGAACAAATCGATCGTTTAACAACAAAGGCTCCTGTAAAGCATAGTCGGTCATAGCTATATGCGCACGCGTGGGTGTACAACCCGTCGAGAGAATACGAGCGCGGGGAGTGTGCCACCCCTTGCGCGTCGCTGCAACCCTGGCACATGAAACTCTCGAGACGCCTCGGAATACTTCGACCAAATTCTTCAGCCCCATACTTTTGTTCTGCGACTGCGCACTATATTGCGTGATCAGCGAGGGTTGGATAGGATCAGGTAGGGTATGTTCGGTGGGAATCGAAGCTGTGTTTTGGAATGTTTGAGTTGGTCAAAACAAACATTTGTTAAAAACTTGATCTCTGATAAGTACAATAGATAAAAACGTCAACCTAGCGACTTTAGACGCGCGCAGTTACAGCATAAGCGGCCGAAACAGCGGGCCAAACAAAGCTGTTTTAGCATTGCGGTGACACACCTCTATATCTAGACCTGGCGCGCATATTGATATGAGGGAAATGGAAAAATGCCTATGCGCCATCTATCTTCGATGGCCAGAAACACAAAGAGTTTGAGCAGTGACGAGAGGGCCAGTCTGCAAAACTGCTTTGTTTTGCATGGGTGTTGATATTGCTCTGGCAGTCCACACGTTCGTATATGTGTACCAGACCGATTTTTTCCGGTTCTATAGGTCATCCGGAGTGTAAAAAAGCCCGCGTGCACGCCCGATCGCTTGCCAAACTTTTTTGCCGGACACTTTAAATTCTCTTATAGGTAGTTGAAATTGACCGCTCGGATCAAAAGTTATAAGGATTTTAAAAATGGGAGTAAATTGCTGATTTTCATAAAAAATCGTGATTTTCATGATTTTTCGCTATATTTTTTTTCTAGGCCACCATTTTTAAGCCACCGGGGCTCAAATTAAATCTTTTTTCGGATACTTTGAACGTATAAACACATTTTTCGATTGCGGCTTCTGACATAAAGTCGAGCTTTGGCTGGTTTTCGTTAATTTTCCCCATGTTAAATTCCCATAAGAGAATTTAAAGTGTCCGGCAAAAAAGTTTGGCAAGCGATCGGGCGTGCACGCGGGCTTTTTTACACTCCGGACGACCTATAGAACCGGAAAAAATCGGTCTGATAGGTGTGCCCTCAATTTTAAATTTCTGACTTCCACCGCCGAGTTGTTTTCAGTCGGCCGCGGATTTGCACATCCCTATATAAAAAAGTCATGACCGGATGAAGTGAAGCCAAGAATGCGTCAATATGATTGGCTCGTGTAGTGCGCATGCGTCAAAAGTATCGTTAGAATTTTTTGATTTGTTTTTGATTTCTAAAATTGATCCTAATACAAAGAATGTAATATATTACTATAATACATATCAATAATTATTAGTTGTGTATTTATAATATTCTATTGTAAATATTATCATTGTTACAAAAAGTGACATGATGTGAACGTTGACACGAACTGAGTTGAGACATAACCTTAAAATTTTAAAAGGTAGTTGGTGACGAAACCGCGGCAATTTTGAAATTTACATGAGCGCGAAATGAATCAATCATATATTGTAAAGTTTGATATATTTCCGTAATAGAAAACAAATATTAAAAATATCAATCAAGCATTTATATTTCATTTAATAAGTTAATGAATTAATATTCTACTACAGTGCGCGCAGCGCACTGCGCCAAAAGTCTAGTATATAAAAATGAAGTTTAATTTAGACTCGCAAAGGTGTATTTAAAGCTTCGAATTTTGATTTAGAAAAATCGACATTCCACTGTTTGAATACGTTAAAACAATAGACGTATGTATCATATATTACTGACTGCGAGCAAAATCAAATTACAAATTAGCATTATTTTCATCAAACTCGCAAGTAACAATCAACCCAAAAGAATCATTCGAAAAATCACTCCGAGTATTCATCTGCTCGATCGAACTCCAAAACTAAAAACTAAAAAACGAAAAACGTAAAAAAAAAAAAATATTTCGAAAAGTCGCGCAGCACAGTCTGCATATCCCTTGCATCGGGTGTACGGCGATAGTAGCTCTGTATCCGGGTGCAGCTCGGGGAGCGACGTCGGCGGCCCCCGGGATGTAAAGCCTCGCCGAGGGATGAGCCGCTTAGCCTCTAAACCTTGTATGCTCGCCCTCTCTCCTAGCTCCAAACGCTGCGGCGACTGCGGCACACATATGCAGTGCCGCCAGTTTCGACCGGGATCTCTCGCTACAAAGAGCGAACGCTCACACACATACACACACACACACATGATGCGCATATCTATGCACATATAATACACGTACACCGAGGGAAAACGAGTGGGACAAGTGCGCGGGCGAGAGTAAAAGCACAGGGATTATCCGTGCTCTGTATTCGCGGCTGGGATTATCTCCCGGGCCGCACACACACACACATACACATGCAAGAGAGAGTAGCCAAATCCTTTAGTGGCCGGGCAGCGCCATAAACTCGCGAATTCTCCTAAACGGGCCTTTTACACACCGAGAGCTCGCTCGCTCGCTCGCTCTCGTCCCTGTTTGTTCAAGATACGCGTGTTTTGCGCACTTCCTCTGTATACGTGCTATGAGTGTGCGTGTGTGGGTGCGGATTAATGCGGGGATTATTGACGGGGGCTGGCCAGGATTCCACAGAGAGAGAGAGAGAGAGAGAGAGAGAGAGAGAGAGAGAGCACACGTGCGCGTGAGAGTAGAGCCGAATCCGAAATCCAACGCACACACGGAGCTCGGATAATCCTCGTGATGCCATCCCGTGTGTGTGTGTGTGTGTGTGTGTGTGTGTATAAAGAGGAGAGGCTACTCTTCTCCCTTTTTCCGCATATGCCCACGAGCGCGCGAGTGCCGGATTTTTGCAGTGTCTTTTTTTCAGCGTCGATGCGCTCGCGCGACGCTTGATCCGCTCTATGCTCTGGCTCCGATTTTTCGTTTCGTTTTGTTTCGGGACGACTGATGTGAAGCTTCGGTGTCAGCGACGACGATTCTTGCGCGCACGTGCGAAGAGAGGGACTTGATTTGGTTGGAAGGGCGCGAGAGATTATACACGTTCGGAGATTAGCCCTGGTGTAACCTTCTAAGTTTTCGATTGTTAAGGCGCCGAGGTGCGAGTTTCGTAATCGGGTGTGTGTGTGATGGCTTCGTTGGTTTCTTTGTTAATAAGAAGATTAACGCTTTTTGGTGCGTGGCTGATAAAGATATTCGTTTTTATCTAGTTTCTATAGCATTAAAAATAATAATAAAAAGGACGAATTCGAGAAATAAAAATATAACATAATCTCAACCGCCAACGTTCCCGCGCCTAATCCCATAAACCCGGCGAGCATCATGATTATCCAAAAGCACGCGCATATACATATATATAGGGTCATGGCCAGTCGCAAAATCCGATCGTCGGCGAGCGGCAGGTCCGTCTCTTTCGCATACATAAAACCGAATCCTTTTAATGCGTCTGTCTCGGCTCCACATCCCTTCGACCCCATCGCACACACACACACACACACACACACACACACATGGCGATTATCCCTTAACACCAGAGCGCGCGTTTTGTCACCAACACATACTCGCGTAGATTATTTCCCGACAACTCCTCTCTCTCTCTCTCTCTCTCTCTCTCTCTCTCTCTCTCTCTCTCTCTCTCTCTCTCTCTCTCTCTCTCTCCCCTTCCCGCGTGACGAAACA
>CM053168.1:11357248-11400436 GCA_012977825.3 Pteromalus puparum | reverse complement strand
CTCCTCTCTCTCTCTCTCTCTCTCTCTCTCTCTCTCTCTCTCTCTCTCTCTCTCTCTCTCTCTCTCTCTCTCTCTCCTTCCCGCGTGACGAAACAAGAACACACACGCGAGACTGTATATGTACACCTTAGCGTATATATATATACGTCGAGTCGCCTCCGGCTGAAGGGGATATATTCAGCCCCAAATCCGGATTACCGCACGAGGGTCACAGTATCTAGACGCGGGCCCTTTGGCTTATCCTCGACGTATATGTATAGTATATTATAGTGTCTTCTCCTCTCGCGCCCCGAAATCCACGTTAGAGTGAGCTTGTGTGTGTGTGTGTGTGTGTGTGTGTGTGTGTGTGTGTTGATGCTTTATTCTTGGAGCAGTATACAGTATATACAGGCAACTTTTGCAAAAGTGGATCAGAGGAATCGGCCGTCAGGGGATAGTTTGCGTTATCGAGAAACTATGCGAGATTGAATAAATCGTCCGAAACTTACGATAATTAACGCCAGGTACAAAACACTCGAAATCCCGTCAACAAATATCTACTTAATCGCATCGATCCTCTCGCAGGCGCATCTCTCAGCGCCTTTCCACGTGGCTGCGCAAACCAACCCCCTATATAACGCATCCGCTCAATCTCCTCTCGCTCTTTGTCCTCGCTCTCTCTCTCTCTCTCTCTCTCTCTCTCTCTCTCTCTCTCTGTACCTCTCGACGTATATATCCTATACCCTCTGAGCGTCAACCTCCTTACGCGTCTAAGGTACACATCGAGGTCTGTGATGTAGACTCGGCTCATCCTCGTGAATGTCCGGTACACGTAGAGAGACGTATACGCACATCGTACGCGTATGTATATGTAGAAGTAAATCTCGTGCACCCGCAGCAACAGCAGCAGCTCTGCGCGAGAGCAATGAGAGCCTGAGCACACGTGCAACCCCGACTACTGCATGTCTAAGCTGTCTTAATCGGCTAATCGCGACGGAAGAGGGGAGAGCTGCCACTGCCTCGTTGTCGGCTTTGGAGAGAGAGAGAGAGAGAGAGAGAGAGAGAGAGAGAGAGAGAGGATTGTCGGAGGGGTACGTGTGTGTGCGAGGTTTTTTTTCAGGACATCTGTGCGTGCGCAGTCGGCCGAGAACGAGAATTAGATGACGGCTGATGCGATGTGTAAACAGAGCTGTTCCGAGTGAACGAGGCTGCGATTATTGCTTGAAGATTTGAAGATGAAAGTCGCGAAAGTTAAAGTTAAAAAAAAAGGAGTGAAATGATGATCTTACAGGAAACAGGAGAGAATAAAAAAAGCGGCTCGGATCAATCGCATCGTGACGTTTCAATTTTTCCAAAGGAGTTACACAATATACACACGCACTCAAGAAAAAAAAGGAAAGAGAGAGAGAGAAGCGAAGGAGTCATTAGCAAAATAAGTCGACTAATTGATGCAAAAACATACGCGGATTATCGTGAGTGCGTCCCTGGGACGGGACTATACGAAGGCTGTATATAAAGGGAGGGGGTTAAATCCGACGCGAGCTGCCGCGCGCGCACAGCTTTCGCCGGCAATAATTAGCCCCCGAGCATGATTTTAAGCCGTAAATGCCATAATCCGTTAATACCCTTAATCCACAGACTAATGCCATCCTGTCGGGCTGTTATTTTTTTTTTCGCCGCTATACTACTCGCAATCGTGCAGAGCGAAGGGGGGATCGAAACGAGGATGAAAAAGAAGAAGTGCGTAATCCAGATTCGCTGTATACGCGAGACGCCTGATATGGTATATGATAGTGCGTCGTCTTTAGTTTCGAAATCGTAGCTGCTTGTAATCCGGTGTCAATATATTGATCCATGTATGCGCATTTGATTTTCACGAATTGATTGTTCGACGCTTTAAAGAAATTGCTTTCATTGTGTTTTTCAAAGGAAAACTCTGGTTCCTCGACTCTCGATTAAAATCTCCCCTCGTCACCCGTTAAATACAGCGTGCGATGATCGATCGCTCAAAACAACCTCCGCGAGCTCATAATATAAGCGAGCAGAGCTTTTCACCCAAGAGTTTGCTTTTCCCTTAAAAAGTCTTAATCCGGCGCATGGGCTGTCTGAAGCGATTTTCGCACGGTTTCGCGCGCTCGCTCTCGGCTTCTTTAAAACGCCGCCGGCGTCCCGCGGAAGGTGATTTAATTCGTTTGCGTTCGAGATTTATGGCGCCACTATGTGTGTGTAGACCGTTAACGGGGCTACTTATACACCCCATAGACGGAGTAAAGTTTGCTTTCTTTTATTTGGGGTGTAAGGGGTGTGTTCAGTCATCTGGTGGATTGAGCGTGTTTGCGTTTTCATTTTTACTGTCTAACGATATTTTTTATCAATAACGATCTTTACCAAAACTGTATCGTATCCCTTCACCTACTCACTATCCGAGATCCGAAAAAAAAACCCACGAAACCAACGCTTCATAAAAAAAACATATCTCACAGCACATAGCCAAACTCACCGGGACCAGATGCAGTCTTGCTGAGATCGAATCCCTCCTGCTTTGGACTACTGGCCAGCTCCTGCTTGAGATGCTGATTGTGGGCGGCGTAGGGTTGCTGGGCAGCCGCATTTGCAGCCGCGCTTAACGCCGCAGCCGTTATCGTCGGCTGACTCTGATGAGCGTTGTTGCCGCTGACCGACGACGGTTGCTGGTGCGCCGACACCGGCACGTTTTGCGGCTGAGACTCTCGCTGCTCCCTCGACTGGGACTGTTCTCGTGACTGTGACTGGGACGATGCCTGGGATTGCTGGGACTGAGAGGAGGGAGGACTACGAGGCAGCGAGGGCTCACTGCTCGGACGAGAGGGCGGAGATGCCTTGTGCGTTAACGCCAAAGCCTGGCTCTGGAAACAGATAAGTGATTTGCATGTAAGTACATTGTTTTGCAATCGTAAGCTTGGTTACTCGTAATAAGTTTAATTTTAAGAATGATTATCGATCGATATATCTGACTGATTACTTTAGAGAGTTCGCGCGTTTAGATCGATTATGGATTATCGACCTTATCGCAATTTCTAATTTACTCAGTATATGCGAGTGTATAAGACATTTACATAAATTGATTCTATGTCATTTCCATCATCGCGTATAGCTTTGTTATAGTCATTATAATTCATAGCTACGAGAAATCGTAATCCTCGGGCGATTGCACAAGGCCGATTCAATAAATACTTGCCACATATGGATTCTATTTTCGAAAATTTTGAGCTGAAAACCATCTCGTTGGATTGTCTGATGGCGACGCAAAAAACTTTCAACACACAAACTACTGTACATTATATTTGTGCCTAAAATATGAACTGAATCTCTCACATCATAATATTATATCAAGCACCATGAGTAACCAACCAACGATAGGACACTTACAAAAGCTGACGAAATCGGCATCGAAAACACGACAACAACTCTTCAAGCATGTGGCATTACAGTCGCGAGCGATTTCGCAAAATTCAATAATCAGTGATTTGAACGCCTATATATATATATATATATTTCCCGCGATTAATCCACTCGATTATATTCGCTCGACGTACATAATATATACGATACACACAATCCCATCCGCGTCGATTAAGATTAGATACTCTCGAGATTATTCGCGGCAGCTTAAGATAAGTTGCATCAGTTATAAGATCGGCTTCTTTTGCGAAGTTATATGGTATAATATATAGCTACTTGCGAATCACTTCGAGGTAGATATACGCTCTTCAGCAGCATAGTATCGGTGAAAACAAAAGCCGTGGGGGAGCTTGCGCGGCGTCGGATCAATCGGACGATATATATAGGTATATATACTACGTATGCGTATATTCAGCTTTACGTGTGTGTAATCGGTAGAGAGAGCTGATCGCGCGATGATCTCACGACGTGAATGCGTGTATATAGCTTATTGCGAGATGGACGACGACGGACCGGTCGATTATTGCGATTAATGGGTAATTGTTAAGCCGAACCGCGCGCTCGTCGATTATTTCCTTGAGCCGCTGATAAGTTTGGACGAGCGCGCGAGCTCGATCGTGAAATCTTCGGTTCAATTGTGACGCGAACCAGTTGTAAATCTTCGTTAAAGTACGATCTCGTAACGGATTATATATTTCACGAATTATCGTATAAACAATTTCAAAAATATAATTCGTCTAAAACCAAGCCCGAAATGAAAAACGACGTGCATCGTAAAAGTCTCGCGAGAGTCAACAAAGCAACCGAGCGACGATTAAAATATCCAGAAGAAAGCGGTATATGGATATATCACACTGCATCGGTAGCAGCTATAAAGAAGTTAGTATAGGCGTATAGCAGAGCAGAGTATGAATTCTCGAGGAAAAGAATTAAAGGCGGATGATCTAAGAGCGAATTAAATCTGAGCGCAGCACGTGCTCAATTCGCGGACTTAGATTTATGCGGCCGGTCGCGCTGGCAGTGGCGAGGATTGGAGGCGCGAGAGAGCACGGCGTTAACGCTCTCTAACGGCTAAGCCGTGGCCCCGTGTCAACTGGGGTCAACTGGGCCCAGAATGCGACAATCCACACGACGTCTCGCGGCTTATAGACTTTGCGCCGAGTGCGAGCGTGCGAGAGATACTATACGATGTGAGGCTGTGTGTACTCTGATGTACTTTGCTGTTCTCTTTCTTGTGTATTTGTGGCTGGTGCGATTGCACCGGCAGTGATCGAGTGCAAGAGGATGAGTTGGTTTGTTATTGTTTCTTACCTGGAGATTTTTTTAATTAGGACGTTTTTGGTTGAAGACGAATTTTGATAGTGTGCGTGTTTCTGAGATAAAGTAAAAGGTTTTAAATTTCATGATTGAAGATTGATAGTTTGAAGAGATCGGCGTGAAACAAGAGAAGTTTCCAACGGACATGTAACTTCAAACTTCGCTTCGACCGTAAAAACGGTCATCGCGGGTACACGTCGATTCAAAACTCACTTCATATTACGTTGATCTATCGCGCTCGAATAATCAATCGGCTCAGATAACTCATTTCACACTTCTGCAAAAACAGCTCATAGAGGTTAATAGTTTGCTGAAGTCTATACGATTTTCATATTAAAGTATAAATACACAAGGTTGAACGAAGCTAAGTGCCAAAAAAATAACAACGGTTTAAAAATCTCTTTGTAAAGGGTAAACAAATGTACAATAACTCGTGTCAAAATTTTTACTACTTATATTTTGCCATACATCTTGCCCGACCTTCCCCTACACCCGAAGCCACCGCGATCAGCTCCCAAAGCTGTTTATCTTGCGGCCGACTGTACGTCCCCGGGCAACGGAGCTACTGTTTCGGGAGCTGTTCTGCGTCGCTGCTCTCCTCTCTCTCTCTCTCTCTATCTCTCTTTCGCGAGCCGCGTATGGTATGCGCGCGCAAAAAACACGTCGGACCGCCGAACGAATCGAGCCCCCCGTTTTGCCCGCGAGCGCCGCACGGCAAGTGCAGGAGAGAGAAAGAGAGGATGAGGAGAACCGATGCCTTGAATTTCGCTTCGCCATAAAGGAGCCAGCACAGAGAGGGTATACGCACGCTGATATTTTTCTTCAAATTGCTCATGAGGAACGACAAAAATTTGAGATGTCTTTTTTTTGGAATTTGAACTTTTGAACGACGCAGCCAATTTGGAAACTCTTTGCGAGGGATATTATTACTTTTTAATTAAAGGTTTAATGATGCTGAGAATTTTCGACAATGTTTTTGTCAACTTGTAAGCAATGCTTACCAAAAATAATTTTCGACTCCGATGAGTCTGATGCAGAGCGATTCAACATTCCTGCGACTGAAACTAGTTCTGATATTAATAATCAATTCGAAGTGATCGAGCCCACGGCAAGATATTCAATAACCCGAAATAATAGAGCAGAAAAAAAACGCTAACTACTGTTTTCAGCCTGAGCCACGCGTATAATATATCTATACGGATCGAGGCTCGGAAACCCTTTGGAGCGAAGCGAGAGTCCAAAATTATTGCCGAAGGGCTCGACAAGGACGGGAATACTCTCCTCTTCTCTTCTCTCTCTCTCTCTCTCTCTCTCTCTCTCTCTCTCTCTCTAACAGGCCGCAGTAGTTTGCTGCTTCGCATGTCCGACGAGCCTTCGCAAAGGACCGAGAGAGAAGGAGAGAAGGTTGATGAGAAGAGAGAGAAAGGAGAAGCTCGGAGAAGATGAGAAAGCGACAAAGAGAGCAAAAGATAAGAGAGGAGGATGAGAAGCACAAAAAGAGCGAGAGAATGCCCGGAGAAAGAGAGAGAGAGAGAGAGAGAGAGAGAGAGAGAGAGAGAGAGAAGCGACGTGTATACGAGAAGAAGGGGGCAACAGGTGGATGGGGTTAGCGGTTTATCCGGAGCTAACGCCCCGAGTGATATCTCGCGACGGCGTCTATAAGGCAGCGCGAGTTACGCAGGGATGAACGTTTCCAAACTGTATATCTTTTGAATTTTTAAGTTTTTTCTCTGTCTATTAATTGCCTACCGCTGTCATTCACGCTGTGTATTTTTAGTTTGTCTTGATTTAACCGAATTTCGTTATAAGTTTGTAGGCTTTTTCGGGGATAATTATTCATAAGTTAGTGAAATAGAAAATTTGTAAATCGTTTTGCGATAAAAGAGTTGACTAAAACTACGGTAGATTAGCTTCTACGCTTTGAAACTTTCCCTGTCCGACCATTATTGGACTCATTATTCCGATTTTCACAACGAGTGTGTGATTTACGAAGATTTATTAGATTCGTTTAATTACAATTGATAATCTCGTGGCCATTAATCCCCGGCTTTGTTTAAATTATTGAAATTATTTGGTGCGCTGCGCAAATTTTCTGAAAGTCATGCGCGTTCTATCTCAAAATCACTCGTCTGGGTATACGGTTATAATTTCGATCAACGAACTCCGTGAAAATAATATCAATCACGCGTAATCATAACTTCTAACTTATAAATAGCCGTCCACGTTATCGATATTCTATTAATAATGTGTTACTACATACAATTCGATGTGTACATTCTACTTTTTGAAAATTCAAACGACGGCAAATATTTATCGACAAATCTCAATTTGACGCAGTGCACGACTCCAAGCAGAGAATACAACACTGATGTGTCCTGACCCAGCCGATGATGAGTGCGCGTCGATCGATTCAAACAAACGATCTAATATGCAAACGCGCTTAAATTACTCGCGCGCGCGCTCTCGCCGAAAAGACGTCACCACGTCACTGATATTTGGCAATTGAATGACTCTGTGCGTCATACGTACTCTCGCTTCGGATTTAGAACGTCAAATCCTAAGAAATTTTTCATCGGTTTATTGTTGTATTTCATAATCTACATGCTATTTCAAAAAGTGGTTTTAATTTCGGCTGCTGTGTGAATTTTCACTGACGTACATCGCCGTGATAGTTCGCTCGCTCTCTATTATGAATTATTGTTTTTACAGCGATATTACGAGAGCTGTAGGTGAATATATTATATTATAGCTCAAGATCGCGGAAAGTACAGTAGGAATTTTGATCCGCACGTGTCTCTAAAATAGAAAATCGTAAAAACAAAAGGCTATAATTTGGAAGTGCAAAAATCGACGCTTGAATTACAACAAATCTTATCTTGTACGAGGTGTGTCGCGATACACAAATGATCAAAAAATATACATATACGTTAGACTCTTCCACAAATTTGAGTTTTTAACGCTTCGGGTCACGGTTAAGATAGGTGGCATCGCACGTATCATATAAGGTTGGAGGCGTATCTCTGTACCACCGAAGCGTGTGCAGTAACTGGGGAGAGAGCGAGAGAAGGAGATAACAAAACAAAAGCAACAGCACCGTAATGCGGTAATACGCGCAGACGCGGCAAAGTTAATAGTTGGAAATATCAACAGTAGCGTCATTACCATAATAATGCGAAATATCCGAGGAAATATCATCATAATAACCTCTGGACTGGATAAAATTCGAAAGACATTCGCCAATATTCAATTTCACCGAACGAAAAAAAAAAAACTCGAAATTTTCAATTATAACGAATGAGTCTCGCGCATAAAAGTGTCCCTTTACGAGCTGCTGCTGGTGTATAGAGCGAAGCCATAGCCAGTCGGCGAGTATATATATATACGCGAGCTCGCGCGCTATCAAAATATCGGATGGCCGATATCCGCCGATAATTGGAGCCGCTCGCTCGGAGATAATCCGCGGATCGAAACATCTGCGATTACGTTACGTAAATCACGTCCGGTTCGGCTACTCCGAGCGTAAGGGATTAACGAATCGAAAGGCAAGTTAGCCGCGTTGTTATTCCCTCGTACTATACTACGTGCTCGACTACGTGTGCGCGCGCGCGATTGCTCTCAGGAATTATACATCGAGAGGAGATCGACCTTTTGGAGCGAAAGGTGCGAGGATTTGTACATGGAATAAAGTTTTGATTTTTTCTATAGAGATGAAAGGTGTTTTTTATTGTTGAAAATCATTAAATACTGCAACCTTCGGGAGTTGCGAAGCCCGAAAGAATTAGTATAATCTTCTGAAAAGGAAAGGAAAGCTTACAGTTTATTATAAATCCGATTCGAATTATAAAACTTGGACAACCACCCAAAAATATCGTTCTTCGCATAAAAAATAAGGTCCCGCAAATAAATAAATCAATACCCCCAAGCGGATCCCAAGCGTGTAATGAAAAAAAAAAAAAAAAAATCACAAACAAAACAGCACTCAGAGCCTATAGAGGAAGCATCACCTCAAAGGCAGGAAAGGAAGAGAGGCAACCAAAACAGTCGAGATCCATCCACGCACCGCGAGTCTATGGGAAAAACAGGAAGAGGGAAAAACGCCAGGCTCTCTCGTTCGATTCGACGTATCGACTTGGCGCATACATACGCAATATACGCGAACCTCCGGCATGGTGGAGGCCGGATAGATGGATTACAATCATTCCGGGCGCAAGGGGTGGTCAAACAGCGTGACCGCGCGCGCCCAGCTCACAATGCCGGACGACAGAGAGGAGGACGACGACGACGTGCATGCGTATTATGCAGAGCTGCTACTGCTCTGCTGCTACTCTATATAGATGGATCCTCTCTGTAATTCTGGATTCCAGGAGCTACCGTGGTTCCGTTCGCGTATGCGGTTTTGCGCGCTAGATGATGTCGCGATTCTTTTTTTTTTTCTGCGGTGTACATCAAGCTTCGTTTCAGGGAATGATATTATACCCGCGAAATACAAAGCGTCGTTCGAGCATTGAATGTTTATTTGATTCGAAGATAAAAAAAAAGACGAGCTGCTACACTACAGCGTAACGGCACGTATAACAAGCAAATCCACGAGACGATTCAAATTCGACCAGATGAGATAAACCTGTCCGATTTCGGAGCTAAATATAAAACTTTCGTCGCGAGAATTTCCATACGACGCGTATATTGTACTTGCAGAACGCGGCGATCGGAACAAAGAAAGAATCACTGATCCGTTATACTCTGCAGTCACGAGGATTTTTCGGCGGTCATTCCTCGAATTTTATTCAATGAGCGCGGCTTACTTTTTTACGACTGCACGCGATATCTCGCGTCGCGAGGATATGTCGACTGCAATTATCGGCGTTTCGAGAGAGGGAGAGAGAGAGAGAGAGAGAGAGAGAGAGAGAGAGAGAGAAGAGAAAAAAAGCGCGCGACTCTTTTCAGGATTCCCGCGGACACAGCGCACAAGGGGAGACGTTTAACCGGCGGCAATTTGCGAGATAATCGCGCCAAATTATTACGGATGATTCCGCTTTTATGCGTGTCTGCGTGTGTTTTCACACCGTAAGTTTGAAAATTCTTCGTGTCAGCCGCTCCACTTTGCGGACAGTGTGCAGTGTATTGAGAATTTTTCGGAAAAAGAGGGCTTATACTTTATAGCGGTGATTTCTCTCGAGACGTTTTTTGACTTCCTCGTTAAAATTGTTTTAAAACCTTTAACACGCGTGTACAGAATAGTATTCCACATTTGACTCAAAAACAGTCAGAAAACGCGCTGCTTATCATCGGTTCGTTAGCCAGCCACTAATCCATCGTGAACCACATTCAACACTCGCTCCCGACGGCTGGTAGACACCAGCGAGATTTATGGCATCTGCTACAGTGCCTCGACGAGAAAAAAGCTACGCACGAATTATCTCCGTCCCGTCTCGCTTGTATATCGTTATATATGCAGCGCGTGTGTGATACTCTGTATAAAAACGGAAGTGTTTTCGTGAAATTTCGTCAGCGCGGCTGCCTAATCCCCTCGAATCTAGTCAGCTCAGAAGGCAAACACACGCATATACATAGTCGGAAAAAATGTGACTGCTATGCGCGTGTGTACACATACGTCGGGAGAAAAAATGAATTTAGAGAAGAACAGAAAGCTGCGACATGTGCGCGAGAGAGAGAGAGAGAGAGAGAGAGAGAGAGAGAGAGAGAGAGAGAGAGAACAGCGATAAGAGTGACGGCTCTTGCGTGGAGGAATTTTTGAAAAGACACGAATTTCTTTCGTATCAATATCCTCTCTTCTAAAAAAAAATCAGATCTCAAAAATCCGCTGAAAAATCGCTCGCGACTCTCTTCCGCAGTCGACAGACCCTAATCCACACACAGGCACGCACACGCGGTGTAAGGCCTCGGGAGAACTATACCCGCACGAAAGAGTGTTATACATAGGGACGAGCCGTTGGCGCAGCGCGCAGGTAACTGGATTAGCGGATTACTCCGCACGCTCGCACGTATATACGTCTGTTATTCCGAGAGCTATATATACACGGGCCCTTTGTGCGAGCGATGCATACGCTGCTTTCTTTTTTCTCATACACGCGCGCGACCCTCTCGGAATCGCAACGGACGGATTTCGTGAATACTTCTCTCGATTCGCTTTTAGATCAACGATTATTTTTTCTATAACACTTTCAAAATCAGTAGTTACAGGCGGATCGGTCAGCCAAGCGAAAACACAGCCTAACCCAGTTCAGCCACAATTCGCGATCTTCCAAATCCGATCCCATAATCCCACCGGTAGCACAACACATATATGTATACAATCACAACTCGTTAGTGCACATAAGCGGTGGCGGTAGCGGCGGCGACCGGCCGGCAAAGGTGTGCGTTAAACCGCGGCCTCCTCTGCAGCGCCGCAAGCCATAAACGTGGTCGCGGCGGCAGCACAGGAAGAAGGCAGGGGCACATCCGTATCGTGGTTACAGCCCGTGACCCCCCACATACTCTGCTCCACCTATGTACATGTATGTGTGTGTGTACCTATACTGTAGGAATCGGCAAGATACAGTCGCGGTTTTACTGGGGATTATCCGGACCCTCCGTGGAGACGACAAGCTTTTGAACGTGTGTGTGTGTGTTTTCGACGTCGGCAGACCGCGTCGTACTTTGCGTGTGTGTTTTGGATCGCAGTCAATTTTCGCGTTGTTTGACGCGGGGTGTAGAAAGCGACGATTTTCCACTACTGGGTTTGGCGCTGATGTGTGTGAGCGACGTGTTTGAGGTTCGCGTGCGCTTGGGTGCGGTTGGCGAGGAATGCTTTGGTTATTGCGGATGTTGTAGGGAATATCGATGAGGTATTGATATTTACTTTGTTTTAATATGTAATTTTATGTAGACATCATTAAATGAGCGATCCCTATCAAAACAACCAAAAACACGCATCACCCCCTATTCGATATATTATATCCATATGCGTGTACAATAATATTACGGCTGGGAACAGCGGTAGCGATCATAACGTCGAATTATTAGAACGACACAGGGGTGGCCAATTGGCTGTGTAATGCTCGAAAGGGGTTGATTTCCCGAATACCCATACACATATACAAACAGACCGGCTTCTGCAGTCCAGCACAACTGTGTATATAATATACCTTCTTACATTCTCGTGTACGTCTTTCATCGTACTTTGTACACGTCGCTAGTGAGCGACGCATCACATACCGCACTCAATTTGACCCCTCTGCTTTATTAGCATTTTAGGGGATGGATCATCGCCATTGAGGGGGAGGATAACTCGCTTCGCGAAATTGCCTCTGCGGATAAGCTCTGGCGCATCGGGGAGATTTTTAATGGACGCAGACGTAAAAGGACATCGTTATTAGTGCGGTTCGGGAATTATTGTTTCTCGATGCCGTTGACTCGATGAATTTTTTATCAGGGCTGCAGCGTAGCTTATTATTGTGTAAAAAGTAAAGTTTCACAACTGTTATAAGTATATGCCACGTTTCCGAAACGAGTCGACTAATAATTCCGAACTCGAAAGAATTCCGCGATTTACATGAACATAATGTAAATCGTCAATAACGGCAAAGCGGCGATAATTCGCGCGAATCGCAAACATGCAACACCGTAGCACACACATGCGGATAATCTGCTTATGTTCATTAATTTGTACACGCAAATATACACGCGTTTCACGTACAGTCGCGAATTATGAAGCGTCGGCTACTTTTTCCGCGATCGTTATAATTCGTTCGATTCCGCGCGAGTATTGCGTTCAAGACGATCACGATTAATAGCTGCCCGTCCAGATTTCCGGCAAAAACGCGTAAACAAACCTCTACAATCGGTGCGGATTTTATCAGTTAATCCACCAACTCGCTAGACCGAAAATAATAATAAAAAAAAAGGAATCATCAAGATTCCAATCACCTACTATAGTCGCGACGATCGACTCCTAATCGAATATCCTCCTTTAGTCCCAACCTGTTACTCTATACCCCCCAGAAAGAGTATATTCTCCCGAAAATCTCAGAACGACCTTGAAAACGGATCCAATACCTCCGCACAGTAGTAGTAGTAGTAGTAGTAGTAGTAGACGGCACAACCGTTACTACTCGCAGAACGTAACACAAGTGCAGTGTATTTAGAAGCCGGGTGCGCTACTCGATTTACCTGAACCTGATCGTTTTTCGTGCTGACAGCCACCCAGGCTTCGGCGAAGGTCTCCATCGCGCTCTGAAAATCCATCACCTTCCCCGCAGCCAGCCACGAACTTCTTCTTCTCTTCTTCTTCTTCTTCTTCTTACTCGTCTCAGCGTTACGGAAGCTGCTCCATTCGCTTAGGACGCTCGCGAATCACTGCTACGGCCCGATGATTCGCTGATCGTCGGCTGCTGTTGCTGCTGCTGCTGCTGCTTCATAATCGCTCGCTTCGATAAGGCGGATTATAAAAGGTGGGTGTGTGTGAGAGAGAACGCGGGCTTTCGTCGTTATCGCGCGCGTTTATTATACGAGCGTTGAACACCTGAAATTTAACACTCGACGATGCCACCGGATGATGAGCGTGAAATCGTCCCTCTTTGCGCGACTGTCACTCTTTTTAAAGCACTTTGTTTTATATTGCACTGCTATATACTGTTCCCCACCTCAGCAATTATAGATAGCACCACTGCTGCTTCGACATTCGCAGCACTCCATGTAGTTCTTATACATCGCACTATACAGACACGAAATCATATATTTAAGTAAAATACGCTTCAAAATATTTCGCGCGCTACAGCTTCCAGTCAGCTTCTCTCACATCAGCAGCAGCAGCACGCACATCTCGGTGCGATGCGTGCGGCGCTCGAGCCGCGACTGATCCCCCAAGAGCCGAGCGTGTGCAGCCGCCGGGCCTCCCATGCGCGCGCGCGCGCGCGAGAGAGAGAGCCACCCCCACCCTTGTCTCCTTCTCTCGCTCCTCTTCTTCTTCTTCTCCTCTCGCTGTATATATATATATATACACGACTTAGTATTCGCGTTATACCCACGTGTATATGTGCACAGGAGCTGCGGCCTGTATACGTATATAGAGAAATCCAGCCCTGCGATGCTATCTGGTATACTCTCTCTCTCTCTCTCTCTCTCTCTCTCTCTCACTCTCTCAGGCGGTGGTTATCTACCGGCGTCCGGTGGATGCTGCAGACCCCTCTCCCGGCTGAGCTTGCTGGATTGGTCGTTCCGACGCCGGGGGTGTGACCTGCCCTCCGAGATAAGAAGCTGGTATAGTAAGAGAGGAGGACGTGAAACTCGCGGCTATATGAGGATGCCGCCGCTGCTGCAACTTCTCTACACCGGATACACCGAGCGACGGGAGGTGAGATTAGAGAGGGAGGAGCGGAGAGAGCTTTTTTGGGGGTGGATGCTGCCAGCGGAGGAATTTTCTCGGAGGGATGGAGATTGTTGTTGTTGAACTGAACGGGTTCCTGGGAATTGCATGGATTCGTAGATTGAATTAGTGACTGTGTTGGTCGTGTACTTGATGCGTTTCGAGTTTTCAGTATGTAGTATATTCGAGCAGGAAAAAAAACGCGGCTTCCAAATGCAGGCTATTACAAAATGTATTATCGCGGATGTCGAATGAGTCGTAAAAATAACCGCGCGCCAGTGAGATAATGCTATAATTAGGATTACGAGATTACGTTAATCGCTCGCGAGCTTTTTGCCAGTGAAAACAAATAGATGTGCGTTGATTGAAAATAACATTGTCGAGGAAAGCAGATAATATTCCGATAAACGTCGAGTGGATTGATTCTTATGAATTCGTAAAAATGTATAAACAGTATTACGTCGCGTTGTGATTTTCGTGAGTCACTGCAATCTCCAAACTCTGATTGAAAACTTAAAAACGATATGATATAGAAGTGAGCTTTTACCGAGAAATTTCCTTGTGAGGAAAATATTTTCAAAATACATCGTAACAAAAAATAACACTATTCAAAACGCGGTACTTTACAAGCGGGCTTCCCGGTATCAGCATCGTGTGTGCGGTCACTCGCTGCATCCCGATGATGTCCGCAATCCCGTTCTCGTGTCTCTTTCTCTCAGCGTTTCCGGCACGTTATCGAATTTTGCGGAAAGGAGGACGAGCTGACGAGGATTTTGACGTGCGTCGTCTGCTTGCGGCTTCTCTCTCTTGCTCGCTGGCTCGTTGCGCCTGCACTGGAAACATAAACCTATATCTATCTACACGCGATAACGAGTGCGAGTAGTGCGACGCAACAGCATTGAATTTCCAAATGGTGACTCTTCGAAAATTAAAATATTCCTAAATCATCTCGAGATTCGCTAAGAATTACAGAATCGTTAGAGATTCTTACCCTGATAAAGATCGTCGCTCGAAATTCGCACTGACTAGCCTGTTTCGGAATTTAGTAAAGAAGCAAAGCTCGAGAGACACGGAGGCAAACGTCGAATCTCGTTCGATCCGTAAAAAAGCTTCTCACTCCCTTCCCAGAAGCTTGCGGCAGCAGCAGCGACATCCGGCCATATTTCACGCGATCGACGCAGCAAAGCTCCGTGAAAAAGCTCGGACCAAAAGGAAAGAAAAGCTCTCGCGCAGGTAAAACTCTCGTCTCTCCTTCATAAACTTGACGCATATATATCTCGAGCTCGATCTCTTCCCCTGTAAAAAAAAGGCACCGCGTCTTCGCGCAAAGAGAAGCGTCGCTCTTTCCCAATAAATATAAAACCCGTGTAAATACAAGACGCCAGACGCGCGATTCGCGAGAGAGAGAAGGAGAGGCAAAGCTCCGCGGGAGAGAAGGGCGCAAGCATAACGATTGCATCCGATCGCAAGCGCGAGTAAAGCTCCCTCCACGAAAGCTCTTGCGAGATATCTGCGTATCCCTCTGTGGAGGGAACCGTGGGCGTGGTACTCGAGGCGGTTCGTCGAGCGAGCTTGCAAGGCGGAGCTTGCGAGGCACGCCTTCGTCCCGCTCCGGAGGATAGAGGGAGCTTTCAGCCGCGAAATCTCGGGAAAAGCTGCGCGAGCGCGCGCCGCGTATATACCTCGTCTAGGGGATGAGGTTGTCTCGCTCGATTTTAGCGCAGGAGGAGGATGGCTGTATACCTGCGTCGTAGCCGTGAGCCATCGCCAACGCTCGTTCGCGATATAGCTGCGTGTCTGTGTGTATACACACTCGCTGCAGCTTTTACTGCAGCTCTGAGCTGGGTTATCAGATTCGCCGTGTTTATTGCTTTTCTGCTTTGATTTATTAAATTGTTTAACCGAATGTTAATGTTGTGACGAGTTATATTCAAATAGAAGCTGTTAAACTACAAAATAGGATTTTCAAATAATAATAATAATAATAATAAGTTGTGTATGCAAAATAACTTATATATTATAATAAAGTTAAAGATATCATGATAAAAGAGCATTTGAGCGTCGAAAGTATAACGTGTAAGCTTTGCCGCAAGCTTTTAAGAGCGAAATTACGTAGCTGCAAGCATTATGTATCCGAGTGTCCTAGTTTTTTTTTTCTTTTCCGGCTTCCTTTTTTCGACTGCATCATTACTTCGTCTTGAAATTTACTGTCGCTACTTAGCGTAGTCTCTTATTTCCAGAAAATTCTGGCTTCACTACAACGAGTACAATATTCATCTTGCAGAGGATCAAATCTTCTTTTAGTTCAATTGAAAAGTTTTATGACGAATCCAATTTGATCGCTATACTGATGAAAACTTTACGATACGTCATTATAACATCATTTTCTTAGCAAAGTACTTCATAAGCATTTTAAATGTATACCTATAATTAAGCAGTTCTATTATACAGTGTGCGTTATGTAATATTTGAGCATAAGGCACAAATGGCTTAATTGTATATACCAACTGCGTTAAAAAGTTTCTTAAGAGTTGTTTTCATGACAATTATGACAATTTTTCAATAATAACAAAAAAAAAAACACTGTATAGAACATTTGATGTTTGCATTCAATGTTGGCATGTTGGCATTTTGCCGACCCTCGCAGAATGCAACCCAACACACTCCGAAGCTTAGCTGCTCACCGAGTCACGGTGCTGCAAATACTATGATTGAATTGATTTGAATAGTAGATATAAACATCTATAATGCAGTAGTTATTATTTTTAAAAGTAATAAATGCAAACTTTCATAAAACGTGCAAAAATTTTGTCGTTCACAAATCGACTAATATTCGGCTTTCAAATTTGCATCCTATCCTACTCTAATAAAAAACATGGTAATCATTCTATTCATCTTCTGATTGGTTGTCCCTTTTTCTGCGCAATGTCTGCATATAATTGCCAAAACAAAGTATGCAGTTTCGTGTACTGGCCCTTTCTGCTTTCGCAAGCCCTTTCGCCACCGACGCCACCGCCTAAACTCTTCATGTTTCTGACAGATGAAAATAGGTGGCGAATAGGCACTTTTCCATTTCCATTATAACAATATGCGCGCCGAGTCTAGATATAGCGGTGCGTCACCAATGTTAAAACTGCCTTGTTTGGCCTGCTGCTTCGGCCGCTCATGCTCATATTGTAATTCAATTTCTTCTGTAAGTCTGAAGACGCTTTAAAACAGTGCCAAACTCCGACGTGCAGTAGTCAGTTTACTAGCAAAGTTAATCTGGATTTTAATCACATCTACGATTATTAATTCGTAATAGACTTCTGGCTTTAGAAAACCATCTATGACATAAAAAACTTTTTAACAACCTTTACTTGATTCCTTGAATTCAGTGTTTATAACAGTAACGAAATTTCTGACCCTTAAAACATTCCCATATCCAAAGAGTAGGATTAAAACTCGAATCATCACGTTCGCACAAATAGCTGCAACACACACACACACCTCTCGCTCCGCTTATTACATCTCTCTCTCTCCCGCGCATAAGTCGCCTATACATACCCCATATCTCCCATTCTTCCTCCGCCTCTCTCTCTCTCTCTCTCTCTCTTTCTAGATAAACCCAGAGCAGAGTCTCTTTGCGTTTATAGACTCCCCCACCCCCAAGCCGCAACTCGCGGAAACGAAGCGAGTAGCGTGTATATATATCTTGCGGTGGCTGCAAACACACGTGAGCCTCTCTCTCTCGGGGTGTGGTGTGGCGGCGTTAAGGTACAAATTGAAAACCATTCAGCGAATATACTCTCCACCCGGCCCGAGGCGGCTCCGCAAGTGTTAATAAATTCGGGTTTACGAGGGTGCTCCACGTCGTTATGGATCTCTCTTCCGTACGTTGCTTTACATTAGACATAAAAGACCGACGAGAGCGGCTGCCGCTGCTGCTATGAAAGTATATGTATATACGTGTATATATACTGATACAGATACAGGCCGCGAGCTTTGCAGCCGCGGTTGCAGATGTTTTCCACGCTGGATTCGATCTTTATGCGGAAGCGATGGAGCGGGAACCCTGCGCGGTGGTATTTTATATTGAGCGGGGATTCGCTCTTTTTCGATTGGACTCGTTTGTACTTATTTTTTCTCTCTTTTTGCCTTTATCTATCTGCGTTTATCGGTGCGCTCTGCAGATAAGTTTTGAAAATCTAATCAAATCGAAATAATATTAAATATAAACTCAATTTCGTACGTCTTCACTGAATTTTTATATTTAAATCGCAATACGTGTATAACACGTACACAACTTCGCTTGCTACTCCACCGCGTATGTACATCTCGCAAAACACACGTCATCACCCTGTCCCAACTGAGAGACTTCAGGGGTGAGGATGTATAGAGCGTTTATTTGACGTAATCCCTAACTAGAGCACGAATAATAGCCTTTGAGGTAAACGCCAGCAGAGAGAATAGAAAGTTAGGAAAATAGATATTAAATCACTGCAGTAGATTTGCTTGCGAAAAAAATTTACCGAAAAACTTTTTTTTTTCAATTTCCCAACGCAACATTCCATTCAGAACCCGCAGTTTTCCCTATTCGACTTCGTTCTATCTCAATGCCTGCTCGGATACACGTATTATGCATCGGTCTGAGAGTCCAGCCGATATCTCCTTATTAAACCAGAACAGCTCATATATTATTCAAGCACGCATACAGGAGAGCCGCTGAGATAGATAGATATACGTATACCCGCGGACAAAAAGGCATATCAGTTGGCCGGGCTCCAGCGGAGAGTAGGTATAGCAGTTCCGTTGCAGACGCTCACTTCAATCGCGCTTCTAAGCAGCTTGATGTAGTCTCTATCTCCGAGCGTCCGGTCGAATTCAGCGAAACCCCTCGTACTCCGTTCCATTTCCATAGAGAGAGAGAGAGAGAGAGAGTCTCCGAGATATTAGCCGAAAACGTGAATCGTCGCGTGCGCATACATACGCTTATAGACGTGTATGCGTCTGCAAAAGGGCGACATCGATCCGCGTATAGCTATACACTACAGAGTTTGCTTCACTCTCTCTCTCAGGAGAAGACTGAAAGGAGAGGACTCTCTAATCCAAATTTCACATCCTGCTCACACATTTGCCTTTGATAGACGGCTTATCGGAAACTCTCGTATGTACCCTTCATTAACTCGCAAGCTCCGTAAAACGTTGATTCCTTGTTACGCGTATAGACTGTTTTAATTCCGCATATAATCTACAATATATTATGAAATAAGTTAGCGTTACCCACTCTACTAGATACAAAAAAATATGAGTATCAGCTGCACTGCATCTCCTCGTAAAAGTTGAGAGCTAAGAGAGAGAAAGAGAGGGAGCGTAATATACTCCTTTGCCGGGGCATAATAATTCAGAAATTTGCATGTACGCGGGCTAACTTCTCAAGTAGGTTATCTATACGCTTGTGAAGTTTTCGCGGCGCTGGGCTATGATATATCACATTTCGGATATGCGGAATTATGTGCGAAATAATATTTTGTTACTATTCTTTATATTAAATGCTATCATCTGGAAGTCTGTCCTCAGTTAACAGTTTACTCCAAAATATATTATATTTTATTCGATCGCTAGGAAAATAACAAAAATCGACCCACCCACACCCATTTCCAGGACTTCTAGAGTGGTATGGAGATGGGCTTAAGGTGGGTCAATAGGTAAAAGAGGCCCAGGGTATATAATCTGGAAGTCCCGGGGATCTAGACATTCTATCTATACAGACACGGTGGTATTCAGTTCTTAGTTGTGTTATACTTTGACGCAAAGGCACATAGCATCCTCTTTATATCTCGCTTATCCACTCCTATAGTATCCTTGTAAGTCCTGATATATACACAAGGAACTAACAAAAGTTCACTTGTCCACATCCTTTTTCAGCACTTGTAGAACACTACGGAGGTGGATTTAGGGTGGAGCTAGGTGGGACCATAGTATATAATCCGAGAGTCCAGAGGATCCAGTCAGTCTACCTACAGACACGCTAGCTATTCTATTTTAATTTAACATTAATCATTGAACATACTTTCAGTCGCGGGAATGGAGAAAAATAGTATATGACAAGGGGTCAGAATATTAGACGATCTAGCATGCGGTATGACTCGCGCCAGAAAATCCAACTTGCTTGCCATGTATCGTGTTGTATTAATTTCCAGCGCCGGTATATGAACCTCCTATCATCCCCCTAATACACTAGAAATTAAGCTTGCTGTGAAAAAAAGATCCCCTAGAAGTTTCGAGTCATGACGAATCGATACTGAGGCTATAAATTCTCAAATCATAATTTTTTCCTGACACCAATTCCGTCAGTGCATTTCATCAAAAGCAAACAAAAAAATATCACTAAGCGTCACAGACTCCCACCCAAAAAAGTTCTTTTTTCTCCGAAGCTTTTTTCTCTCGCTATAATTGGCGTATAATTGAGCGAAGCAGCGTCGCGTCTCGTTGCAATTAAGCCGAGCATCAGGCGAGCAGCGACTACTACGTTTATATAACGAAGTTCCGCCGCTCGCTGAAAAGCTATATAGAGTCGAGCGCGAGCGAGGACAAAGACGCGGGCAGCATCATCCTAGGCGAAGTCCACGGGAACGCGGCGCACTCGTTCGATCTACATCTTCATCGGAAGGGGAGTCGAGCTATACGTACAACGCGGGACACGCGCTCTCACAAAGGTAACTGAATTTTCTTGAGCGAACGTCCATCAAAGATTCTCGCAGCGTGTAAGAGGACAGCTGCGGGGAAAGGGGTATCGGAAAGAGTTTAAACATCTTTGAAAGTCAGTTAAATCTTTCCAGGAATAACTTTACCACAAATTATCCAGAACAAAACGCTTGCGAGTTACACTATTCGCTATAGACAGCTTTCCAAGCACTACAGCGTATACCAAGCCATAAGAAGCATCAGCGAAGGGAAGGGCTGCTCACGCAGAGAGGATAAATCGAATAAGGATGCTCCGCCGTATCGTTCGCGAGTCCGTCGCAGCGACGAAAGAGAAGAGCAAGCGAAGCTTGAACGGTCAGGTTCTCCCATCGTCGTCGTCGTCGTCGTCGTCGTCGTCGTCGCATACAAGCGCGACTTGCTCTTCTGCAGTAGCTAAAACCCATAGTCGTCCCGCGCGCTGTGTACCAGCGGCTGCGCGCGATAAGTAATTCACTTAGGCCTCTGATTGAGTTAACCCTTGCCTCTCGTAGCGCAGCTCACTTCCATTTAGCTCTCCCTCCCTCTCTGTGACGCGAAGCGTCTCCGGCGTTATATACCTACTCCAAACGCTCGATATTTATTATCGTAGGAGAGCCGTCTCTCTCGTTTCTCCTCTGCATGAAATACATGCTGTGTTCCCTTTTTTTTATATACAGCCACGTATCGTTGTTTTGTCCAGTGTAGTTTATGCGCGAGAGGGTCTGCGCGTGTATAAACTCATTGCCTTTGTTGATCCGCGAGGCATTTATGCCGAAGGGGGAGCGTGGACAATTGGATTTGGCGCGCAAGCTTTCAGCGAGCTTTTTTCGGTGAAGCCGAGCTAATGGCCCGTGCTGGCTCTCATTTTTTGGAATATCGAATTCCAGGGCATTATATGCACGACCGTAAGCGAATGCCTATACGCGATCGGCGAATTCGATGGAAAAATTTGTGTCGCTCGCTTTGAAAAGCTCCAGCGCGGGCTGCTTGATTTTTACTCGATAACAGGGCTATATTTGTAGCTGGTAATGAATTTAAGTCACTTGCTGTAATATAAAGTGTAATCGTGCGGCAGAAACTACACATAATGACTAATTATCGTCTATGTAATTATCGACTTTGCCGTAACCACGTCATCAAAATATAAACTGCATGTGCAATAATGTTAGTCGAACGAGAACTAATATTAGTCGGAGAAGCCGCTATCATCCGATTTTCCCGAGTAAGTATCAGAGAGAACTCGATTTCGCACACATAGGAGCGAGCCACCTCGCATCAGAGAGTAAGAAGACGCGCGTCGATGCCGTAAATTGATATCCCCAGCCAATTAGGGGTCAATTTCGCGAGAGTAGCCGGAGGAGCTTCGCTATATCGGTATGCTCCTTTCGTCCGATGAAACATTGACTTAAGACCACTTAGCAGTCTGGACTCTCTCCCTGTTGCTGTCCTCGCACTCGTACACACCTACACGTCGACGCAAAATACACATACAGCAGTAGAGTATCGAGATTGACTTTAGAAGGAGAGGGCAAGAGTGGCGTCTTTCCCGCCTCAGAGTGGCCATTAATGGTCGCGGTCCCGTTTTCCTCGATCGGTGCCTATACTCCCAGGGAAATCTTTGGCCAAGAGCCGCGCGTAGTATAGCGAGTAATTCGAGCCAATTAGCGCGCGAATGGATAGGTTCTTCGTTGCGCGTTGTGGTTGACTTCGCCCTTGCGCGTGACCCGTTGGCTTTTCCTTTTGAGCGAGATCGAACTGTGAGTAGTGTATGGTAGTCGATGTGTAGTACGAGGTAACGAGATCGCCTTGAAACGAGCTGTAGTATGGCTTTTGCGATTGGTTTGACGAAGTGACTTTTAGTCTCTAACTCTCTATTCATTTTTTCAAAATTACACAAGATAATTGATGCGCAAGTCCGCGACTTGGTATCCTTCAAAGTTGGACACATTTTCCAAACTCCAGCGGCGAATTACAGCGTAAGTGGTCTTCGTCCTTTCTTTCCCCTTGGGTCGAAAGAGCCAGCTCTGCCGCATCCGAAACTCTTCTGGATCTAGAGCAAAGGCAACGCAGACAGTTTCTCGATAGTTACCGCGCGCCCCGTATATATACCAACGTCTTTGGGGGGCATCGATGAAGAGCAAAGCGCGAATATCAGCTACTTTGCTTTTCCGCTGGTCCGCGAGAGAGTATCGAAAGAGCGGACCCTTTTCCGAAACTAGGCTAGGTGTGACATGTTTGAGAAGGGACAGAGGTTTATATAGGTAGGCAGTGGAATCGGCTGACCTTTTTCATTGAAAATTCATCGTTGATTGGTGTTGACTGAAGTGAAATGATTCATCGAATCTTTGAGAATTGGAGGCTTTTTTGTGAACCACATTGTATCCAAAAAGAACACGATTCTTGTCAAAAAGAAGAACAAAGATGAAATGCTCGAACATTAATATCCTAAAAATGAAATTCCCCGAACTATCAACAGTTTAAACTCGCTCCGAGTGTGATTTATCATCGCGACGCTATAGCAATGCGAGAGCTGCGAAAACACCGCGTAAACTGAAAAGTCGAGTCTGAAAAGAGATAGCTACAAAAACAAGAGAATTAAAAAAAATAGCAAACAACGGAACATCGAGAGAGACTCAGTAGTCCTCTCCGAAGAAGCTCACCCACCACTACTCGTCGAAGCACAGCAGAGCACACCGAGAAAAAGAGCCGCGATCCTTGACGGCGGCAAGCGTCCGAAGTAGAAAAGGACACGTTTAAAGAATTAAAGTATCCGCAGCACGGCAAGAAAGGTCCTCGAAGCCAGTAGCGACGCGAGCGTTTGAAAGCGAAGCATTGTTCCGCCCTAAGCCTGGCATTCAGTGGTCCCTTTCCTCCCTCGTCCTCTCTCTTTTTCCAATCTCTCTCTCTCTCTCTCTCTCTCTCTCTTGTTTCCTCTGCCCGCGCGGCGAACATAGAGCGGCGAGTATAAATGGCTACGGGATTGAGGCCAGGAGAAATAAGAAATTAAGAGAGAGTCTTAGAGAGAATATAGCTAAGAATTAAGACGGACGAGATGGAGAAAAAGCGGGAGGTGGGGAGCTGCGGGGGCTCAACGAGTCCTTCTGCAGGAGGATTCTTACTCGCGCGTCATTTAACAAAACAATTAGAAGCTAACCCCTTCTTCTTCTTCTTCTTCTTCTAGGCGAGCCTTATATAGCCTTTTTCCGAGTCTCGCGCACGCGGGAGCTTTCTCTCTCTCTCTCTCTCGCTGCTTGCTCTCGTACAGCGAATCGAGTTTCCCGCAAAACGAGGGATTACTGGAGGAGATTTCATTTGAATTAGCGGGGTTGCTGCTGTGTACCGCGGACCGTCTCGAGAGAGAGTATTGAAATCGAGATGTCGCTTGCTCGATGCAATTCTCGTCGACGCGCTCTCATTTTTACGTTCGTCTGTTTTTTTTTTTTTTTTATGGTTTTTAATATTACGTGCGATTTAAAAACTTGTACTAATATCAACTATCACACAAAATTACAAACGTTTTCACACTGTTTTAATTTTCGTAGTAAAAGTCTGTGAAATAATTAAGATAAAGCGACTGAAAATATTACTTGAAGAATTAACGTAATCGAGCTGAGCTTAATTTTGACTTGTGTGTTGAATACGGTAGACTGTAAAATAGCAGTTTTGGACTGGCCTCTTCTCTGCCGATCAAAGTTGTGTTGGCTCTTTAGTCACAGGCTGTATAGCGAAGATAGGTGGCGCATAGACACTTTGTATTTTTCTTATCTTAATCTGCGAGTCCACTGCATATATACATATAATAGAGCAGTAGTATGCCATCTATGCGCCGAATAACTATATGCTATCTATAACTGCCTGTATGTATGTCATAGTGCGTTCTCAAATCTTATTTTTAAATCTGTTTTTGACTGTCTTTTTCCCCACCGCCTGAAGGGTTGAACTTCCCGACGTTATAGACTCTGATCAACGAAGATAGATGGCGCAAAGATATTTTCCTACTTCTCTCATCACAATCTACGCCCAGAATGCATATATACAGCGGTGTGTTACCTACGCCAGAACTGTATTGTTGTCAGGCTTGCTTAGACCGCTCATACTATAACTGCCTCGCCTCGGCTTTTTAAGTGCTAATTACTTTTTTAAAATCTTGATAATACCATCAAGCCCTGGTTCAGAAGAAATTTCGCTATTCTTACGTGAAAAGGGGATATTTAAATAAATTATAAAATCTGATTTTGACGTTATATTAAAAAAAAAAAAATGTAACTCAAGTCATTTTGTCTGTAGGCAACAGATCATCAATTACCAAGTAAAACAACAATCTTCGCACAGGCGAAATAAAAACTATATATAAACAGCAAACAACTCGAAAAAAGTCGTCGTTATTTGGCAAGGACTATTGGCGCGCGCACCGTCTCTGATACAACCCCCCTCCTACTCTATATACATAGCTTCTCTCTACTCCTCACCGTCGTTCCGCTTTTACCTTGGCACGGAAATTCAAACGCCGTACACTTTTTTCCCTCCCGCAACTTTCCTCGCAAATTTCCCTCTTCTTTTCGCCGCGCGCATCTACGGCAGGTTATATAATACGAGCAAAAAAAAGTCACGAGAAAGATAAAGGTAAAAAAAAAGATAAAAGGCGAGAGTAAAGGCAAAGCAGCAACGACGATCTCACGACGATATAGTCGTAAGACAACATAAATACGGGAGAAAGAGTCTCACGACGCTTTTTCATTGCGAAGCGACGAGTAAAGAGCGACCGCTGTGTAATCCTCAAACGAGAGACGCTCCTTCTTATTATATATACCTTCTTCCCAAGGATGAAAGATCTTTAACCAATTATCGATAGCAGCTTCGTTTGATCTGCGCAAAGGCAACTGCGTTATACCTCTCGCTCTTTTCGTACTTTAGCTGACTTGAGAAGAGAGAAAAAAACGTTCTTTCAGTAGCTCTCTGTGTTGATTTTTTAAACTCTCCGGTGGTCGGGCTGTGTCGCGCACTTTTTACCGGATGCTATACGTATTTGAAAAACGCGGCGTTCAAAGAGCGAGCTGAGAGCGTCGTCGAGATGTGAAAGGAGAGCTTTCGATAACTGCGCTACGGGAATGTCGGAGATTTGCGCTTAATTTGACGGTCTTGTTATTTTTGCTCGTTACGATTTTTTTTTTATATCTGTGGAAGTTTGCGATGATAGCATTGATGGTTTTCATTTTGATTAGAATAAATCGACGTGAAAACTAATTCATATACCGGAAAATGAAATTTTCCAGTATAACTGAAAAAATAACTCGATGACCGGTGAGTTAACGAATGCCATCATGAAATTCCGTGATACGTGTGTGTCCTCTGTGGCATCGATCACCGGTAAACTCTATAACAGCGTATTACACACAACTCGGAAAAATCTCGTTATCATCCCGGCTCGCATATATATAGCCTCTCAAATAACCCGCAAACTCAGCTTTTCCCTCCGAAAGTTGGATCGGAAATTTACCGAGCGCGTGTGTGTATATGTAAAGCAATTATCGGAATCGAGCTCGTATATATATAGGCGCACCAACACACACACGCGCACAGGCACATGCAAACGAACGAAACACGGACTAACCTTTCGAAGCCAAAGCAAGCGAGAGACCATCCCTACACTTCGTTGGACAGATTAATTTCATTATGAATGTTAGCCCAACACTCGAGATTCGTGGCCGGACAGTCAAACACCCTTGACGCAGTCGACAATGGCTCCCTGTGGCAAAGCTCGAGGCTCAGATTAAATCACTCGCGCACCCTTCGCTCTTCGTCCGAAAACTGCGCTTTTTGCCCTACCCTTTGCTCCACTTATCCACCCACTCGTGTGGGATGCGCGCGACCTCCCCTTCCCGTAAGGCCTTGGTTTTTATATACATACGAGCGCGTTTGTGCGACAGCCTTTTTAGTCGAGCGTCAGGCGAAAAAATGCCAGAAGCCGAAGCTGTGTGTGCATCGAGTTTGTTGTGAATGAAGGGATGGTTTTTGCGAGGCCCTTTGTCATTTTAGAGGGTCAATCGACTGTTTTTCTTTTAAATCTCGTTTGTATTAATCTTTTGAAAGTTTTTTCATGAACGGTACATCGATGAAATTTTACTTGCAAACAATTAAACTATTTGAATGGTAAAGCATTCATTTTGAATCCCTTTAATTCAGTCGTATTATAAAGAAAAAGAAAAGTGACGAAATTTGAAGCTTATGCGAACTCAAAATTTTTATTCAAAAACTGTTGTGAGTCTTATCTGAACTGAATTTCGATTTCTGCGTAGATCGCATGACACACTGCTGTAAAACAAAGCACATTAGGATTGGCTCTTCCAACAATCCCACCGCTTGAATTTTAAGAGTCTCTGGTCAACAAAGACAGGTGGCGTACAGGCATTTTCTTGTTTCCATCAGCACAATCTGCGAGTCCAGTGCATGTAATAGTGATATCTCACCTATGCCAAAATTGCCTTTTGTTAGGTCTGCATTGGGCTACTCATGCTATCAATTTCGGCTGTATATGATTTCTGCAAGCGCATTATCAACTTTCAAGTGCTCGAAAGTTTTTTGACCGCTATATAGAACCTCCTCAAATATACAAAAAATCAGTTTCCAAAGTTTCATGCGCGAATCCATTTCTCAAATATAACGCGTACCATCCCCAAAATAAAAGCTCGCATTTACGCAATTTTTTCCCAATTTTTCTTCTCGCTTGCTCGCCACACGCGACAGTAGGCGGCGAAGGTCCGTATATACCCCCGTCGAAATAATAAAACCGTTGTATCCGCCAACAAAGGCACGCGGCAAAGAGAGAGAGTCTTACTTTTAAAAGCAGCGCGTACCTTTCGTACGCCACCCCCTTACACCCGGCCCTCCCCCCGCGTTAAAATAGGAGGGATTAGTTCGTACGGCGGAGCACGGGGCTTAGGCATTGATGAGGTTTTTAAATGGGTTCTCCTTTGATGCTTCCTTTCTCTCTCTTTCTTATACTTGGGTATATATAGCCGCGCCGCATCGCGCTCGCGCGACGGACAAGAAGGGAAGCCGGCACTGCTGTACACTGCGCAGTAGAACGCGAAAAGAAAATGGATCGGGAGTGAGAGTGAGAGAGAGAAGGCACGGTTCTCTAGACGATATTTACCGGAAGATTAAAAAATCGAGGGAAAAATTAAGCGTTACGGGGTCGAGAGTATACTGCAGTGGCCCCTCTTCTCGGGACTTAATTCCCGCGCGTAATCCCTCGAGCTCGCTAAGATTTCCGGCGCGCAGGACTACTCGGAGCAAAAGAGAGAGAGAGAGCACGCCCGCGTGTATTATATACCGATCATCATTTTTACTGCCCCCAACTTTTTGCACCGATTAATCTCTCGCTACGCGAGGATTTTTATTCCGCTGTGTACGCAAGGACGAGCCGCGCGTGCGTCCGTCTTAAATGCCGCGATTCAAAGGATTATGTGATTCTTTGAGTTTCAGAGATAGAGAGAGAGAGAAAGGATAGGGTGAGCGGAAATTTATTCATTATTTTTTCGGACCCATCAGGCTTTCTTCTTTGATTGGGGAACAGGGATTGAACAAACAATGATTCATTGCGTAGTGGGATCTTGATTCTCATGCAATTGTAATGATAAAAATATTACAGGCTTGTATTGAACGCATTGATTCGAAATTGTTTATATAATGTAAACCGTAGCAAAATTGATGCTTGGATAATTTTAAGGTAAAATTGTCACGATGTATGAGCCAAAGTGTGAAACTAATTTACATAAGATGTATGCATTAAAAAAAATATACTGTCATATAGTATTTATCCAGTTATGCAGATAATTTGTGTTTTATTTAATGATTTGTGCACACACACTTTTATTATAGTCTCGAGAATCAACCCAATGTTTATCATCAGTTTAATAATTTTCTCGATGCAGTTATATAGTATGAGTAGCATAAATAAACAGTCCAAACAATAGGCAGTATATGCACTGGACTCGCAAATAATGATGAGGGAAATGTGAAAGTGCGTTCGCACCACCTATCTTCGTTAGCCATACACTCGAATTAAGGGTTTGGGCAGTAAAATGCCCAGTCCAAAATGCTTTGTTTTAATGCATCGCGATTTATACGTACGCACAAATCAAAATTAACCTTAGGTTATAATATCACTTTTCAGGTACAGTTCACTTTGGAACATTCCGAAATCTCACGAGGCTGATGCAACGATAACCGTGACCATACCGTCAAAGCTTCAAATTATTGTACAAAATTCATAGATCAATTAGACACATCTAAACGGCAAAATCGAACACGTTCGTCTTCGTCAGTCCACAGCAGCATCAGAACGCGAATGAGAAAGCGCGCGAATGTGAGCTTTCCATTAGGCAGAGTAAGTGACCGACGACGCACTCGCGCGCACATTTTCTTTGATGTCGGTTAATTTACTAATAACATCGGTTCGTGCTGACCAGCCCAGGCAGCGTAGACGATGCCGAGGCCGCCGCAGCCCTCTAAATATTTGTATCGTCAACATATCGACTTGGTCTTGCAAGCGCACGCTCACGGCTTTTCGCCGCCCCTTTGCTATACGTATATATAAATATAGTTGCTCTTGCTCTCGCGGCGATACGGGCAAAAAGCCGGAGACTTTGTTTTGCTGTGTGTGAAAGGGCGAACTTTAATTATCGAGATAAAAACAGAGAGAAGCGCGAGTGGACATTGCGTTGCCGAGATTTCGTCTCTCGTTTCTTGAAAAGCTCGTAGCTGCAGGCATATATACCCACGGGAGCTTTCATTACATTTGCGCGGGAAACGAGTTTGATTTCGGAGGAAGCTTTATGCTATGATATTGGCTCGTGTTGCGCGCGCGAAAATTACTTCGTCATTTTAGATTGATTAAAAGGGCTCGGCGAGCTTTTCAGTGCACTGCGCGCTCTTGTGAAGAAAAGCGGAAAATTTACACAACAAAGCTCGCAACGGTTTGAATATTTTTCAGATTTATCTCGCCAAGTTGCTGTCTGCTCTCTCGATGAGACTAAGATCGAGCCTAACGGGGTATATACACTGCTCGCTTCGCGCGAAGAGAGAAAAACGAAGAGAAACGACGAGGCGAAGATGGCTCGTCGGGACTTAAGGGCTATTTTTTTGCGCGTCGCCGGCGCGTTAGTCGCAAGCTCGCTCGCTTGCTTGTCAGGAGGACTAAATTTCGCGTGTTAAGCCCTCGGCGTAATCCCGCCCTTAATATTCAAAAACGTGATCGCCCTGCCAAGGAGAGCGCAAGAGAAGACGAAGAAGAAGAGGAATAAGGAGGCAGAGGAGCTGGGGCTACTACGGGCTGACCCGAACGGGGCTTTTCATATGCTAATTGGCATTCGTCATTTTCTTACGACCTCGACTTAAGTGTGCTTAAGGTAACTCGCGACGACGACGAGAACGAAGAGACTCGAGAGAAAGAGAGAGAGAGAGAGAGAGAAGCTGGACGAGAGGATCGTCCGACGGTATAGACAGCGATGAGATAGTGTGTCAAGAGGAATCTTGGGACTGTTTGGTTTTTTGGAGATTATAACGATCGTGAGAGTGTTAATGTTAAATTAAAATTGGTTCGTGAGGAATCGGGAACTATATCACTTTTGTATCTCGACCTACGAGATTATCGGAAAGTATAACGCAATCAATACTATCGGCCAATTTTTATTGATGACCTAATCTAGTTTGGACAAAGAGTCGTAAAACAACGGAATCATTTTATCATAAAAATAACCGAAAATATCATATTAATCCAGCTCCACATTCAATCAGTAATACCAAAACTCTACCCAAGCGTCTCGTACAATCGCAATACACTTCCACACACGCTCTCCTTACAATCAACGACCCACATGTGCCAGTAGAAACCGAACAGCTTTAACAACCCATAAAAAAGGCAGGTGATCGGCTCCGGCAATACGTCGTCACACGAATCCACGTACCTACATACACTCGTGCACATCTAGGCGCGTCCCGCGGTCTTATCGGGCCCGAGATATATCGCGTTATCTATTCTTCGAGATAACGCGCGGCACTCGACGCGAAAGTGCCGACGAGACGACGAGCCATACGCCGATGGCTTTTTTCACCGGTCGCGTGTGTACGTCCGCGTTGACATGAGGCTTTTTTTAGTGAAGTTTAACAGTGACCAGTGCGATTCTCATTAATTTTCGTACGTCGAGTGACAGAAGGTGAGTTAGAGTGTGCTTTGGTTTGCATCGCGTTGTACAGTGTGAGTTTTATGGATAAGTTGATTTCGGGTCGATCCGATCGATTTGTGAGTGATATAACCTCGAGAAATCAGTATCTCGCGTGTATTCAAATCGAATAGGTATAATGTATTTAAACGTGTGCGGTACATTATTCTGAATTTTCATCGATGAAATTCGATTACGATGTATTGGTCGTTTCGCTGCGATAACCGATGCCCCTATGCGTATTTTATTGATCCGCATTGCGATGGTGCTCGCGACCGCTTTACGCTTTTTATCGCCTGTACATTCGAGATCGTCGTCGGCTAAAACAGTGTGCTGTAAAGGTGTATAGGTACAAACGCAAGGTGCCGCACACGCAACCGTAATCTGGCGTAACGGATTGTGTGTGACTCACGAATATACGCACGACGACACTATACAGATAAAGTGAATAGACGGATTCTCGGTACCTTCTCGATTCATTCTTCGATGAGTATTGTTACTTTTTTCAAGGCTGTATATGAGCCTTGTGTTTAGAACACATGTATTTTGGCTACTTTCTTGTTGAAAATTTCGAAACGTTACAAGACGTCGTATCCGAGATGATTGCAAGCGTGTTTACGGATTTTTATTTCACTTTCTCTGCTAATTCGTAACGGAAGTGCATAGATACGGATGATTCATAGTGATAATAGAAACCTGACGAGGAATTCGGGAAACTATTCATTGTAAAAACTTCAATAACGTTATCACAAATGAAGTCATGCAATTCAGATACTATAGACCAAAAAAATGTCGATTTAAAAATAAGAATACCTTCAAAAATACGTCTCTCAATTTTCAGCTAAAACATGACGCTGGGACCTCAGGAGATAGTGCGCTCGGAGGTCGAGGGCAGCTTTTCTGGACCGGCGAATTCCCTGACTCCAGAATCGATAGACTGCGGCTGCAGTCGCTATCAACTGCCACGATTGGCGAAGTTTGCGACGCGCCGGAGCTTTCTAGCCCTTCTCTGCTGCATCGGGGTACTACAAGCTGCCGCTCAGGCTTACCTGTACGTCACCAGCTCGACCATTGCCAGGAGATTCCAGTTCGATCCTTACCTCATGGGTACGCATGAAAATATATAACACACCTTTTTTGCAGTGAGTGATATCAGTAATAATAGAACCGAGCTTAAAACAAAACAGTTTTTGAACTTTTCGGCCCGTTAGTTTCCGGCTAGCGACGACAGGTGGCGCATAGTCACTTTTTTATTTTCCTCGTCCGAATTTACGCACAGAATGCATGTATAGAGGGGTGTGTCATCTATGTTTAAACTACCTTCTCCTGCATGATGCTGCTTGGACGGCCGTTCATGGTATAACGAAAATGTTATTACTTTCGTAACTTTCATCTAGTTTTCATATTTCTCGATGATCAATTAAACGTTTTATACTTTCCATGCAAAATCAAGTTTCGTTTACTATAAATTAATTCAAATTGATGACTTTCAGAATGGGTTCTGTGTACGTCAGAAATCGTGCTGGTGATCGTGGGTCTGACTGTCGCTTACTGGGGCGACAGAATTCACAGAGCATCTTGGCTGGGTGGTACTACGCTCATTCAGTGTGCAGCCTTTTTAACCCTTTTGATTCCACATGGAACCAATTGGCTGAAGGTAACGACATCAACGGATGAACCAGTGAACGTGACTCACATGTCTATTTATGCAGGTATCGCTCACCTTAATTATTTATTTAATTGTTAAAAATACAATAAATTGCTTTACGAAAATAAAGCTTAATTAAAATACAGCGTACATAATAAAATCGACAACGTTCTGTACTTTGCTTTTTATATGACCCAAATAACATCTTATCTTCAGCCCTTATCTTATATTTATCTCTGAGAGCACTTGCTCAGCCATTGCACTCGGTTTACGGCATCACAGAGAGGAAACGCTTTTCCATTAATTTACAGAATTCTAAAATCAGCCACTTTCTTTGCAGAGGAAAGTCCGGACCTTTGCATGAGAATGTCCTCGAGACTAATCGCGCTGGAGGACCCGCCGCATTATTCGACTCTCTTTATTCTGATCGCCGTGCAGATCGTTACTGGAATGGCAAATGTCGCTTACTACGCTCTTGGTATATCCTACCTCGATGATAACACCAAGAAAATACACGTGGCTGTTTACTTTGGCGTCGTCTTGGCGACAAAAGTACTGGGCAGTGTTTTGGGATACATACTTGGCTGGTCGTTTTTACGGTAGTTTATTTGATGATGAATCTATTATAACAGAAAAAGATTTAGAAGTTCACATTCACTCTTTAATTCGTTCTTAGAATAGATGCTGAAGACTTAAGTTCGATAAGCTCGTACAGGGATCAAATCGGAGCTTGGTGGCTTGGATGGCCGATTTTGGCAGTTATGCTGGCTATTCCCGCTGGTTTTATGGCAATCTTTCCTCGGAAGTTGCCATCGGAGGTAATTGATACAAATATACAATAACGTATATTGATACGAATGTACAATAACGACTGTTTTAGCTGGTGGAAGAGGCTGCAGCAACGATCATCGATCAATCCGGTACATTGAGAGGATCTCAGAGAATCGCAGTAAAGAAAGTTGGCAGTCCTGACTTCTTTCCATCGATATTGAGACTGCTGACTAATAAGATTCTCATTTGCAATGTTTTGGCTGCTGCTTTTTTCTTAACTGCTCTGATAAATTTCATCGCAAACGAAAATATTTTTCTCGAATCAAGATTTTACGCGCCACGTCCTACAGGCATGCTGCTAGGTTTTGGGGATCCTTTACTTTCACGAACAGTCACCAGTGAGTATTATCAAAAAATTTGATAAATCAATTAACGATTGATGCAGATGATGAACAATATTATAATATCATTATTATTTTTCAGCAATCATCAAACCATTACTAGCTGGTTTAGTCATAATAATTTCTGGCTTGGTTATTGCTAGAGCAAAGCCTAACGCAAGAATGCTCGTTATCTATAGCCTCATAACATTAATTTCGTCGGCCTTGATAATATTTGGGCTTGCCTTCGATAACTGCGATAAACCACCTATTGTCGGCGCTCACAGAGGATCGTAAGAGCATTTTTACAATATGTATATGTTGCGTGGATAAGAACAATCCAATCACAATTATGGACTTTTTTCAGGATCGTACTGAATAGATTTTGTAATAGAGAATGTGGATGTTCTCGGGACGCCGATTTTCGGCCTGTTTGCGATAGTAGAGGAACGCTTACGTTCTACAGTCCTTGTCATGCTGGATGTTCATCGATGGATTATGATGGGACCAACAAGGTCTTTTCGAATTGTTCTTGCGTCGAAGACGATACAGGACAGGGAAACACTGAAGCTAGAGAAGGCCCGTGTGGTTCTGACAGTTGTCAGGTTGGATGGCTCATTTATGAGGTAAAATTCGTTTACTTTATTTTTGTCTTCATTTCTTATGGAATTGAATAGCTTAGAAGATAATACAATATATTTATCAACTTTTTAGATACTAACAATAGTAGTTTATGCTGCAGCAGCTTCCACCATAGTCGGTGATTTGTTGATAAGTTTGAGGAGCGTAAATGTTCAAGATAAATCTCTGACGATTGGATACAGCATGACTCTTTTAGCATTTTTCACATTTATTATTGGTAAAATATCGTACGACGAATTAGCTAAATCAACATGTCAACACTGGGGCTTGGAAGATCGGATTTGCCATTTACATCATTCAACAGACTTAGGCAATTATTTGTGCTTCTTAACGGCTGGCCTCATTGTCGTTGCTGCCTTGTTCAAAGTCGGAGTTTGGCTTTTCTGTCAGGATCTTGAGATATACGATCCGACAGAATCAGAAGAATCACAACCAAGAGAAATGAAGGACATGTCTAAAACTCAAGCTGAGCCACTGTTACAACCACAACCCACATCTGAACAAGAAGAGTCGAACCAAAGAACAGGTATGTACATTTAAAAACATTATCTCACGTTTGTTTCAAACTTTTTTATAATTATTTTAATGGTAACATTTTTCATTCAAGTTGATACAGTTGATGAAGTAGTAGTGGAGCCAGTTGTCGTGATCGAGAGTAAAAAATTAGGCAAGGAAAATGGTCCAGTAGCAAACGTAGATGAAGGTGAACCATCGAGATTGAAGTTTGGACCACTTGGACCAGGAAACCGAAGAGTCGTTAAGCACCAATCTAATGCCAGTATACCACATATCGATACAGACGATGAATTGGATAGTTCAGAAGGAAGTCAAACCTTGAGAAAAGGCTCAGCCTCCCAAGTTTCATACAAGCAATTAGAATTGGACTCAGATGTAGAAAGTGAGATGAGTGGAACTCTACCAAGATCCAGAAAAATTATTCCGAGTGCGTATGATCCGGGTACACTTCAACTAGGAGTCAGAGCGCCGTTCAGCAATAAGCCATTCCCGAATCCTGAAAATTACGAAGACCCCAGAAAAGTAAGAAGTTCCAGAGACAGCAGTCCCAATGTAGCGGCAGATGGTTCATCAAAAACGAACAGCTTCGAATATTCCAAAAAGCGAAAAGATGACAAGCCACTATCTGCATCCAGAGGCGATTTCAACGAAGTTGGTATTCCCGTAGTCGAACCTAACAAGACTGCTGTCAAAGGTTCCATGAGTTCTCTACGATCGCCTACTATAATGATGGCCATAACACATTTAGACAGAAATCCAAGCCGGGAGATACTCGAACAGACCCGTTTCACTTACGCACCCCCAAGAAAACATGACACCGAAGAGATGGAAGAGAATCGAAAGTTTCGTTTAGAGAAACTGATGCAACCAATGAATTACCCAGAACCTACTGCCAGACCACCGTCTCGAGATCAAGCCTCGTCGGGCTTCGGTAGTCTTCAAGATATGCGCGAAAGAGCGAGACTTCCTAGCGAGATTTCGGATTCCAGAGATAGTTTAAGTTCGAAATCTTCGACCTCAGGACCTCCTAAGAAAGGAAGTCCCCTTTGTACAGATTTATAAGGGAATTTTCGTCAGGATTTTATCACGAGTATTAAAGACAATTTTTACATTTATACTGACCAGTAATATTCATCGGATCAACATTCATATGTACGCGATAATGTATACTTATTTTATCAGTGTTCTGCATTTTTCAATAACTGTATCTCGTTAGCATAATTAATCTTGGATATATAATGTGTTAGAATTATGAAATGCTATGTCCATTTTATCAAACTACAATGCTTCGAATGTCAATAATTCATAAACGCGCATAATTTAAATGTAACATTTTTTATATTTATATTTTATTTGAATAAATCTTCATCAATCAACAAGTCTTATCAATACTTACACACTAAATACTTGGCCAATTGAGATTTTGAAATTTTTTTTACGAGTTTCAGTTCTTAAAACGACTTTTTCATTGAAATATCTTGAAAACGTGGGCATCAACAATAGTGTCAAGCTTCAAAAGTAAATATTTCAATAGAAAAATAGATGCACTTTTTTCATCGTGTTGGAGTTGTAGAAACGTCTCCTTAAGGTACTTGAAAGCTGAAGTCTTCAGTTTGCTTTCACTTTCACCGAAGTTATCGATCTGATTTGATTTATAGATGCCAATTGCCTTTTCATATCTCACCAGGCTCTTCTGCAATATCTTCGAGCTCAACTTCTTCATCGAAGATCTTAACGTCCTTCACGTAATACCACACGCCTACGTCGAATAGCGTACCCATGGTAACAAAGGCTGCAATCGAGAATAAATAAGATTTCAATCAACCATCTATAAAAAGATTCAACAATAAAAAAAGTACTCACTCGCTGCAGTGAAGTTCATGAGGTATCTCAGCGTCTCGCCATTGTAGAGCCAGCAGTTTCCCGTGCCGGAACACGTTTTCCCCCACACAAGGCAAGTTTTGTCTTTTAAAAAAGCAAATTATCCAATTATCGCATAGATCAGCCACACAATGAAGCAGACAATAGTAGTATAAGACACAGCAAAAACTAACCGAGTATGAATCCGAAAAGAATGGGCGACGGTATGAATGCGAAGAGAGACATGATTGTCAAGCTGAATCCCATGGCCACCGTTTTGTCCTTCTCGTCGACGCATCTGACGGACACGAGGAAGTTGGAGGCCCGACCTGTTGCCCCGCTGAATTTGAGCAGGCATACAACCGCCAGGAATATGTAGAACTTGTCGAGGCAGTCTATGCTACAGGATCCGGGAACGGCGGAACCTAACGTGTAAGGAATTGACGGCTCGATAAAAGCTCGTTGCGTCGTCGTTGTCGTCATCGCGTCTGTCGAGACTTGAGCAAAGACTTGAGAAAGACTAGGTTTGATACAGCTGCAGTCCGTGTAGACTTTCGCCCCGCTACCGTCGACCTGGAAAATCAGATGATTAGTTTCTCCGTCAACATACTGATCAGGATCATCGAAGTAAAGAGTAGCAGCAACTGACTCGAACGGTTTTGCAGCCGGCATGACAAGCCGATATGAAGGTCTGTCCATTTTCAGAGCAGACCGGGTTGTAGGTCACGTAATCGCAGTGGCAGTGCTCGTTGCAGGGCATCAAGGTCTTAAGCGATCCGTCCTCAGCTACAGCGATCTGGTTGTCGTTGGCTGGACATCCGAGGAACGCGTAGGAGATCATACCCAGGACCGAGATCGCGCCCACCATGACGTTCCAGCCGGCTAGATACCTCGCCCTCGGCTTGTACTTGGAGATGACCAGACCCGAGAGAAGGATGCCAAAGGCGCTGAAGACCAGTCCTACGGTACCGGTGATAAGGGATGAGGCGGAGGCTGACTGCTTGTACTGGGTCTCGATGTACTTGGGCATGAAAATCCAGTAGGGCATGTAACCCATGAAGTAGAACACCGCAGCGAGGTTGTTGCACATGAGGGTCGTGTTGGTCAGCAGTCGCTTGAACGTTCGCATCATGTCACCGAGTGAAGCAGGTAATTCGGGCTCCTGTTCTTGGTTCTTTATGCTGGTGGAAGACTTGTTTCTTTCGAGTGCCAGTGCTTTGCGAGCTGCTGCTCGAGGTAGAGTCTTTGGGAAGAGGGCGAGTATGCTCGCAAAGACGAACAGCAGGATCGCCAGGATTATCCAGCCGAGCCACCAAGCTCCGAGCCATCTGTTGAGCCAAAGTTTGCAGTATTTTAAAATCAAATACTATCGTGTTTTATACAATTTTAAAATGTATATCTTAAATACATATTATTCACTCAAAGAGAAAGTTCAACGCATCATAATAAGTTTAATCTTCCGCCGACCGCTATCGTTCCACATAACTCTCAGTTGAATATAAAATCTATAGAAATAAATTAATCTCTCTGTTACCGACGTACGTGAAACGGAAGCACAACCTTCCAAAGGCGAGCGTCTCAGCGCCACCGTTCTGATAACGGTTGCGTAGGCCGCGTGCACGACGACCAAATGTGATCGATCGGGGCCGCTTTTCTCACCCCTAGCCGACCCGGCTTGTAAAAGGTGAGACCCGGAACAGAGGAAACTTGCGTGTTTTCTCTGTGGCCAGTATGCCCCTGGGAGGCGTGTCGTCTGGAAGGGTAGCCTGCTTCGTGAGAGCGGCTCGCCTGTGCTTCGTAGAGGCTGGTACGGGGGTTGGTTCGTCGGGAAGATAACGCTGTTAAGACTTGGTTGACAACGCTCGCGATAGGTTTAAATTTAAGAAATACCAAAGTAATGTAATAAAGTAATGTAATCGCTGTTCTCGACGAAGGTTTTCTCCTTGCTAGAAAAACCAGGAGTTTTCCCTGCGTCGCAGACCTTGGCCTGAGCGAATGCGAGAACGGCGAAAGCGTCATATTGTAAAAAAAACACCCCGCATCGTAGATAGCGCGCCGTACGTGGGGAAACCGAGTGATGAAGAATTGCTCGTAATTAGTCCTCTGCGAGGACCCCCCTAGGAGTTAAGACCGCCGATGTGTAATTGCGTCGCCGACGATACCGTCCCCCAACAACAATAAACTGTACACTCCAAAGTCTGTGTGACGCGCATCGCCGGTGCCGGAGCGGACCGCGCCCAAGCTTCTCCGGCTTAATTGCCCACAACAGGTCCGGAGGAACCAGCCACGCCCTGGCGCCCTCGTGCGAAGTTGCGACGGGGTACTGACACCCTCAATAACGATAATGGCACAAGCTATTTAGGAGCGGTACCGCGTCGGCTGGGACCAGACTTCGCGCAACCGAATTGTCAGGGTATCTCCGCCCTATCGAACGCCATTCTTTTGCGATTAGCCGTAAAGTCTTAGTGCGGCATTTTTTTTTTGTTTTAACTATGTGTGTCCAAACTTAGGTACTATATACGAAGTCCACAAAAAGCTGCCCCGGAAGGTTTTTTGCATCCTTCCGAACCTCCTGTTAGATCGCTGGCGAGACTTCATGTTCCTCCCGTAATCGCGCCATTTCACGTATTACCTGGTAGTTAGAAGTACTACGTGTATCACGCATCAGACGATCCGATTGCGGTAGTTCGAAGACCTTGTCATTTGTTAGTCGTAGAATTATATCTAGTCATAAAAGATCACGAACTTCCTTTGTTAGAATATATCATTTATTCCTTTACCTTTTTCAGAATTTAGTCAACGGGTTATCTTTACAGAGCTATACGTGGTGAGGAGATTATTATACATTTGTTGGTGCCGATCTACCCGAAGAGCATGTGAGCGGGTTAATGGATTTGTGCTTGTGAATTGTGACGCGTGACCGGAAGTGTCTAACAAACGGATTTGATTACAACCATCGGTCTCGCCTATGTCGCGCCGCAATTACAAGCTCCAGTAGCTCAATACACGCGCTCTGAGATCACGTCTTTATCGCTGCGAAGAGGAGGCACTGTGAAGAGTCAGCTTAGACACTCTGTACGCTCATATGGTTTAAGCTTATCCTGCTCTTGATAATGCATCTGTCGAATCGTACCTACCTCTATGCGTATGAGAGTCATCTCATGGAAGATCTCTTGAAATATGATGAACAATATTTCTCGGTCTTTGTCCTTTTTGCTTGATATTTTCATTCTGAGACGATGAACAATTATATCAGACGGTCATTTTAGTATTATTTTTCTCATAGATAGAGACCGTATCGCTTAGAAAACGCTCGGTTTTCCAATTTAACGTGAGTTTTTAGAGTTCGTGGAATTTGTGGAGATTAATTGATATTTTTCCCTAATTTCAGAGAACCTTTAGGATATAAAAATTAATTAGCATTACTACGAGTTCAATATTTTCCAGTTATTCCTAATTCTCGCCTAGTGCTTAGGCATCGTAAAAGTGCTACGCCTGTTCTTAGGCCAAAGTTGACTCAAAGAAATGATGCCGCGACCGAAAATGACAGGAACAGGAAACAAAGAGTTCCGCGTCTCCTGCCGGGCATGTAGACGAAAAGAATAAGACTCTGCTGAGCTTGACGTCCGACCATATACCGTGGTCTATAACGCAAGCACAGCGCGTCGTACTTTATGTAAAAAGCAGATTTCGTGCGATATACGCCGAACACGCCGTCCGATATTGAGGAAGACAGAGGGTCAACAGGGCACCGGACTTACATAAAGACAGGCACTAGCGGGATAGAGATGAGGGCGCAAATGCCGCGACGCCGGAGTTCACGGCGGCCGTGTCAATACCTTGCCGCCAAATTGTTGAACAGGCGCCGCCGGGCGTCGTGGAGATCAATAATTTTTTCGGGCCCCTTCTTGCCCAACAACATTGAGCAGCTGCCACTAATCGCGCAGGCCAGACTCGCGCGTAGCACTCAGCCGCAGGCGTACGCGTTGTTTCGGCCGGTCGACGCGATGATCGCGACACACCAGCTCGCGTACGATTACGACCCGCCCGAGACACAGACTTTCGTTCCAGGATGGACGAACGCGAGATATCGCAGTTACCGCACGCGATTCGATAACAACTCCAATAAGTCAACGAAACAGTCTGCTAAGCGCGGGACATGCACCACTCGCACGCCACGCGCACCGACTAAGTGTTGGAATTTCTTTTGGTTTAATGCAAGAGAATGTCCTAGTCAGATACTGGGAGACCGCCTGGGACGCGACGAATGGTCCCGCTCGGCCGGCACCGTCGTATCCGCACGTTAGAAACGCGATCCGCCAGGATGTGCTACCACTCTTCAGAGGAGCTCTAAATAACTACGAAGTACCAACACGTCGCGTCGGGCGGTAGTCAGCAGGGCACGCCGTACTTTTAGATGAAAAGCCCTCTCCATCGCTTGAGCGCGCGGACCGCGTTCATTGAGTTGAGTTCCCGAATGGGATTTAAACGGTTGGGACATTCTGACATGGTGGCGAATGGAAGTATCGGCATCAATTTTACCTCCGCCTGCTACCGACACGATACGCCTAGCGGAGCCCATCATGATTATAGCCAGGGAGCTCCAGGAGCCACCTGCAGCCGGTTTCCTAAATTCAGCGCCCATTATGTAACTGATACTTTATAGCGCTTAATTGCTGCGCGTATCGCGTAGCAGTGACTTTCAAGAGTCGCGACAAAACAACGTCGGTGCGACAACAACACAATGCGCGCAGGATAATTTGAAGATTCTCCTTCGACTTCAAGAAAGAGATTTCAGCGTACATCGACCCGTCTCCCCAGAAATTGCATCCACAAAGCCATCGGGCTCTCTCTCTAAAGCAGCCACGGCATAATTCGAGCCTAAAACTGCAAACGAAGCTCCAAAAGAGGAGCGAGTGAGAGGAACGGCCAGGAACCACGCGTAGTCTGCGGTTTTAGTCCCGAAGACGCGAAGAGGGGCGTTATACACAGGCAGGTGTTGCTTTGCCGAGTTTCGTAGCAGCAAGCAGCTTCACTTCTCGTTCTCTGTGCTCGCTTTCATCCCCTGCTGCACTCGATCTCGCTGCTGTCGTTTGACCCGAATAAGGCGACGACTTTTTCCGGTACACTTACTCTCTTGGTCGGCCGGTGGTATTAGGCCATTTTCGCCTAAAAAAAGAGAAGAGAGCCTCTCGGCTTGCGCTGCTATCACGCACCCGCGGATGTGTGCGTTGTGCGAGAGTGGTGACCTTTCTGGCCAGAGATGGGCAGGATGCGTATTTAGGTTCGGTTAGCCCCTTCTTTTCCCGGTAGCTTCTTCGCATCTGGAACGAGTCCGTGCATGTATGTGTGTGTGTGTAAGTCGCCCCCCCCACTGCTGGCGCCTTCGCATCTTGATCGGGATTTGATCGAGCAAGAGCTGAGATTGGAATTACAGTTATGGGATGGACGTATGGCCTGCTGGCGAGATATCGCTCTCTCTCGCTCTTGTTTAAGTGTCCCACTGTATCCACAGTGTGTTTTACCAAAAGCCCAAATTTTCAGCCGGTCTATCGAATCAGAAGATAACATCGGCCACCCAAAATAGTTCTGATTCAAGTCACAGTTGCCAAGTCGTTGTTTTTTAGATCATTTAATATGTCATTTTGTTCAAAACATCGCGCATTGATACAGCATCGCCTTTTAACCCAGCTTAATCGATATGAATTTTCCTTACGCGGATCTTCCAAGCAATTCATCCGTTTCGCTCTTAATTCAGTATCTCAAAATCTAAAAAAAACAGCATTCCGATCGGAGATTGGAAAAGGACGATTATACAAAGAGCAACGCGCACTCCCGCGCTTCACCGAGGAATAAAAACAAATCAAATCGCGATATGTACAACGTCACTGGCCCGCGCATAGCGCTCGGCATAGGATCAGAGCTCGTCCATCTCTCATCTCAACAATTGTCCGTTCGACAGCGAGCTTATCGCACGTGACTAAATTTTTTCTGCACTCGAGAATTCCTCGTTGTGGTCCCAATGTGTACTTACCGCAAATTTTCCAGGCAACAGGCGTATTGTATTTTCCATCTGCGACGAAGGAAATTTTCCAGGTGTAGAGGCGTTGTTCGGTTCCATTGACTTTTTTCGGAGGGCATCCTTCAAATACAGAGATTCCATGTAACATCGTCGCTACGGTTTTGTTTGGGTTTCGATGTAAAGAGCGTCTTAGATTGTTCTGTGGAACTCTTGCGATTCGTACCAGTAATACAGTCGTTGTCGAGTACACGTGAGTGAGGATTCTCACAATCGAGGAGGAGAGAACGTCGGTTTCCTAATAAAGCAGTGAGCTCTTTTAA